>CM060925.1:397431813-398656813 GCA_030737875.1 Allium sativum
CCAATTATAAATAGGATTATAAAGGTTATTGATTTAGAAAATAAAGGAAGGCGATATTCGGAAATGTTTTCCAAATAACATAAAGGGCCAATATGGTTATTGAAAATATTTGGTTAACAAATATTGATAAAGAAATAGAGAAGTGATTTAACTAATGGAATATTAGTTAAGGGCTCAATGACATGTTCAAAAGGAAAATTTGATTTTTGAAAAGAGTAAACTGTTTAAAAATTCCCAGGGAAAGACTGTTTGAATTAAAAACAAATTTAACAAAAAAATTTGTGAAAGCAGATTTGAATGAAAGCAAATTCAGTTAAGTGGTAACTGAAGTTGAATTGAAAACGAATAAGATTGGATTTGTGAAATTAGAATCCGAAATGTTATTGGATTGGGAAGTTAAGAGTTTGAAATCGAGAATGGAACTCGAATTTGAAATAAAATTCGACTTAGGATATAAGCGAATGGTTGTGTTGTAAAGCAGATTGGAATTTGATTGGGATGACATTGGTATATGCTGAATTAGCAGCAGATGTAAAGGATATCTTGATATGACCAACAAAAAGGTACTAGTTTATATTATATATGTGTTTGAGATGTTGATGAGCCGAATTGGCAAGCCGCTTGGCTGTTTGATTTTCTTTTGGGTTGGAGATGGCCCAGAGAGGCAAGTCGGAGTTTGGGATATTAACCAGTACAAAGGAGGGGCTGGCGAAATTTTTCAAAAAGGTTAAGGTGTTAGAAAATTTTCAGGATTTTTGAAAACTTTCGTTGATAAGAATTAATTAATAATTTAATTGAAATTAAATTGGTCCAATTGAAACTGAAGAAGAAGTGAACAAATATGTTCTAACCAATCGATAGGGTCGTTCTCTACCTTTTAGCAATTTCGAGGACGAAATTATTTTAAGTGGGGAAGATTGTAATGACCCGCATTGGCAGGGGTATTATGATTAATTTATTTTATTGTATAAATGGTGGTTTAGTGAATTACATGGTCGTTGAATATAATAATAGTGAATATTTAATTAAATAATAAATTAAATAATATATATAATTCTGAAACAATCAGAATTGGCTGAAATGGCGATATGGTGTGAACCGGATCATCTGTGATATTTAATTCAGCTTGGAATTGAATTTGAATAATGAATATATTCAATCGTCGACAGTTGAACGTATAGTTTATATTATAATTAAAATAGAACTCGAAATGGCGCTGCAGTTCGCTATTTGGCGATTCGAACTTCAACGGAGTATACAGGATTCGTTTTAAGCCAGATTTCTGTGAAACAAGAAACGTGTGGAACTGGTGGAGTATATCTTTCTAGTGGAAGAGAAAAATCGGGATTTTGTCGTGTAGATTTTGATTTATGTCCAAATCAAATTTCAAAATAGTCGCTATAGAATCGTTTATTTGAATGTAACAGTTTATTCGATATAACTAGAGATCGGGTTTGAATTTAGACAAGGTTCTTTTAAGACATAACGATAATTTAATTTTTAGAATTTTACTGTAATTTTTAATTAATTAAATATGCAACTTTTTATTTGGAGTATTTTGCACCCTGAATCAGCGATTTTGGGGTTTCACAATAGGAGTCAACCTACCGATATTATTATAGTTTTGGGATCGTGGCACCGAGCTTGATTCAACGGTATTTTTACTTCTGTCCAGAGCAGGTCATTCATGGATGGAGTTATATATATATATATATATATATATACACACACACACACACGGTATCCTAACTGTTAAAACCAAACAAATTAAAATATCCTAATCTAATTCCTAGGTAAATACAAAGGCCACGTCCTCCTTTTCAATCGGCCTTCTCCTTTACTCTCAGTAACGTGGAGATCCATCCTCCAACCATTTCAAAGAAGAAACCCTATAAATACCGAACTATTCTAAACCTAATCAGATATTTTTCCACAGCTCAAAATACACAGCCGCCACAAAAAAAAAAATTCATTTCTTCCAAACTAATTAAACATCAAAGTTTGCTTCAATCACTAGAAAGGAATCCTTCATTCGAATCACTTGCAGATGGTGTAGTGTTAAGACTCGAAACTCGATGTACGGGCGCGACGGGTTCAAGCTGATTCCGGTGAACTCACGCGATGGGAGGGCTGCCGCTTCTGGTGTTGGTAGATGGGTTTAATTGGTGATGAAGGAGGCAGTAGGGAGGTTCGGTTATGTGAAGAGTGGGATGTTGAATAGTTGGTTGTTCTTGCTTTTAAGTGGTTGAATATGAGGTGTGTTACTGTCGCATAAATACAGTACAGTGTATGGGGGCGCGAGTTGTCGGATATAGAGATAGATGAAGCATCGAAGAGACGGTTGTGGTGTAGCCTGTTTGGTGTTTCGTTGATCGATGAAGGAGAAGACATGGGGTTGAGTTGCTGTTGTGGGGTTCAGGCGTTTAACTAGGAGGAGGAGGAGGCTGTCATGAGTGTTTTTGTAGAGGCAGGAGTCAGTTTTGATCCTGAGATATATTTCGAAGAACATGATTCGGTTTTAAGGGGAGGAGCAGATTTCGACAGGAATATGTGAGGAAGAAGACCAGATTGGAGAAGGGGTTTTGGGTGAGAACGTGGCGTACAATGTTTCGAAGATGACCATGAATCATTAACAGAAGCAGCGGGCGGTAATTCTTCTAATGGGGAAGAAGCAATCTTAATTAGGGAAGCGGGTATTAGGTAATTGGGCCCAGTTGTAATGTAAAGTCCAGTTCTTGTTTTTGGACTTGCAGGTATTTGTTTTGGGGGTATGATACGAAGCGGAAACCAATCCGGGTGGGCTTGAGTCCAAATGTTGTATTATTGTCATCCGTTGTCAAAATTGAATTCCGTTTGTTGCGTTGAGTTCATATAGACGAAGGCTACATTCTGGAACTGTTCTGATGTGATTTGGGGCTCATCACAATTTATTGCATAATAAATTGTCCGTCTGAATCAAGCGATGGTTATCGTTATTAACGATGAACCGCAAATGTGAGTAAATCTCACTAACTCTGAACAGTTTATAATTTCATGTTGTATTTTTAGAACTGTTAGATATTGGTTGATTTACTGTATGTTGACTGTTTGATTGAACTGCTAGTCAGTTAGTTAAATTTTCTATATTGACTCTGTTTAACAGAATATATCATATAGAACTGAAAAGTGATGTTATCTATATTGTTTAACATCTGTGATGCAGGGAGACAGGTTGGAGGAATCCAACTGGATTCCTCAACATTTATTTTACTGTTTTCATATATTGTGATATATGATGTGTTATATAATCTGTTATGGATTATGTGTGTTGGAATGATGTTGATCATTGTTATTCGATATTGTAAATATCATAAAAGACCCTGGGATGTAAAAAGAAGTATTTCAATGTATATTGAAATAAAGGAATTTTATAAAATCACAGGATTTTATAAAAGGAATTATTTATAAAACGAACACGGTTTTATAAAAGGGATATTTATTTAGAAAATAAATAGAAATAGAAAAGGAATATTTATTTAGAAAATAAATAGAAGTTATAAATAGGATATATTTGTAACGGTAAGTAAACATTATAAATAGGAAATATTTGTAACGGTAAATAGAAGTTATAAATAGGAAATATTTGTAACGGTAAATAGAAGTTATAAATAGGAAATATTTGTAACCGTAAATAGAAGTTATAAATAGGAAATATTTGTAACGGTAAATAGAAGTTATAAATAGGAAATATTTGTAACGGTAAATAGAAGTTATAAATAGGAAATATTTGTAACGGTAAATAGAAGTTATAAATAGGATATATTTGTAACGGTAAGTAAACATTATAAAAAGGAAATAGTTGTAACGGAAAACGTAGTTTATCAAAAGGAGCTAATCGATGTTAGTAAATCGATTAGAGATAAAACAAAAGAAGTTAATCGATGTTAGTTAATCGATTAGTGTTAAAGTAAAAGAAGTTAATCGATGTTAGTTAATCGATTAGTGTTAAAGTAAAAGAAGTTAATCGATGTTAGTTAATCGATTAGTGTTAAAGTAAAAGAAGTTAATCGATGTTAGTTAATCGATTAGTGTTAAAGTAAAAGAAGTTAATCGATGTTAGTTAATCGATTAGTGTTAAAGTAAAAGAAGTTAATCGATGTTAGTTAATCGATTAGTGTTAAAGTAAAAGAAGTTAATCGATGTTAGTTAATCGATTAGTGTTAAAGTAAAAGAAGTTAATCGATGTTAGTTTAATCGATTAGAGTTTAAAGCAAAAGAGTTAATCGAATATAGTTATTCGAATAGAAGCAAAAGAGTTAATCGAATATAGTTATTCGAATAGAAGCAAAAGAGTTAATCGAATATAGTTATTCGAATAGAAGCGTATGAGTTAATCGAATATAGTTATTCGAATATAAGCAAAAGAGTTAATCGAATATAGTTATTCGAATAGAAGCGAATGAGTTAATCGAATATAGTTATTCGAATAGAAGCAAAAGAGTTAATCGAATATAGTTATTCGAAAGGAGTTAAGTGAAATGGGTAAATCAATAGCATTAGTCAAATAGAGTTAATCCAATAGTGTTAGTCCAATAGAGTAAATTGATAGGGGTTAGTCCAATAGAGTTAATTGATAAGAGTCAATCGAATATAGTTATTCGAAGGAGGGTTAAGTAAGGAAGTTTGTTAAGGAATATAAAGTGAACTTTGCCTGTTTCAAAGTTAGAAATGTTGTTCAGTTAAGGTCTGAGAGGTAGTTCTACCCCAACTTGATTGGCTTCATTTTAACTAAGGGATAGTTAAGGTTCGACAGTAAAGGAAATGGTTTGAGTTGGCATCGCGATGGTTTGTTTAAACATCTGTCTAAGTCCAAGGAAGAAGCTTTGGAAATGTTTTCCAAATAAGAAACCAGAAATGTTTTCAAATAAAGAAAACAGGAAATGGAAATGTTTTCCATTTGTTAATAACGTATATTTTCCCAATTTAGAAAATAAGGAATATTGAACGTAGGGAAACATGAGATAAGTAAATTAATGAACTAAAGAGATGAATGTTGAATGATGTTTGATCGATATAATTTCCATTTGGAAATAATATCATTGTTTGCACACCTATTTTTATTCGATAGTTAAATCACAGACTATCGAAGTTTTGACCATTTTAACGTTGTTAATATGGAGAGACCGGTTGGATTATTATCCAAAGAACCACTCTGTATTGGCATAAGCGTTGCAAATCATATATGCCAAAGATAATTGAAGACGGAGTTATGCAAGGGCTATCCTATTTACAGAATAGTGCCTTCGGTTCATCCTGTTCCTGGATGACTTGTATGGACGGATGTCTGAGAGAGTATGTCCAGACGATCACGTATATTGATTTCTCCAACCGTACCAAGAGTGGAAGCGGAGAAGGAAACTTCTTTTAGCTAACACATAATGTATTGTTGAGGACGTCAATCGGTGATCTAATGGATTTGATGATGTGGCATTCAAAGTGAATCTGATATGATGATAAAGCGTAGCTTCTAGCCTCATCATCCGGTAAATGACAGAAATCGGGCAGGCAGCATGGCTAAGTCGGTCGCACCGAAGTAGGGTGTATAATCACCTGATCTAGAGTTTCATTTACTTCTAAAAATCTATTGTTGACGCTGTCCCATTCGGGAAACGGTTGCTGATCCCAACTGTTGGTGATATACATTCGATACACTCAAGCGAAATGAGTGGTCGGTCATGTGTGGCCGGGTTGCAAGATGTTCTTGTTGAACCCAGTGTATTCCTCTCTAGAGGTACACGAGCGAAAGGTGATTCCATACCTTGTCATAGTTGGAAATCCATTACCCAATACGTGCTTGCGGTTTTGATTATATACTATATATGTAGAACGTGAGATGAAAGCGTTTCTACTAGATGATTATTATAGCTGTGGTTGATAGACATTATTATAATATCAAAAGGTTTTTGATATAAAGATATTTTGGATTCTCATAAGGGAAAAACCCGTTCCGTTATGCGGCGTGGTCTTATGAGATATCATATACCTGTATAACTGTTTTTAACTGTTTTACTCACACCAGTCCCATGACTGACCCGGAGTTTACTTTTTTGTTTTCCCTAAACTCTTGGGTGCCTAAATTTGTACGGGCAGTCAAGTAGTCGGGATTTACAGATATACTGGAAGAGCTTGGAGCAGGAGGCTTCAGGATCATATAGCTATAGTTTATTTCCGCTGTGTTGTAAGTGTTGTACTTTGATAATGATATGTATATTCAAGTACCACGTTTGTATTTCAAAGTTATGTTATGAAATATATTTATTCATTCCGCTGTGAGATTCGTGTTACTCTGATGTTGTGTTCTTCTTCTTCTTCTATTCTAATTTTCTATCTTATCTTTCCTCACCCTCTAATTTCTTTCACGAACTACCAGGTTTTCTCGATGTTTTGGTTATCGACATCGTGCTTATGTCGATAACCAAAGTCGCCGAAAATCCGGGTCGTTACACTAATTATACCTCTATTTTACTCTTCAGCAACTCTTTCTTCCGATGCCAATATCAAAGAATTCAGATCCCTTCTCCTGCAACGCATCAATAGCCCTACCACGATATCATCAGTAGAACCGCCGAAGTCTAACTCCATGAAACCACTCCAAACTTTCACGAAATTTCAAACAGAAATCATCTCCTTCGCTAGCTCTTAACCTCCATCCCAAAAATGACACTCTTGCACCCCAGATCGAAACGCGTCCCCCTGGTGCTTCGCACAACACCAGCAATACTCGCAACATTCATAATTACCAAAAATCACTAAACTTTTCACCTAAATCCACTTTGCATCGATGAATCTAAATACACACTCAAATTAAACCATAACTCCTTCTGTTGTTCAAAAAAACAAACCCTAGAACACCCTTCTACTTTCGCATACCAGGAATATCCATCACAACAAGTAAAACTAACACCGAAATGAAGTGGGTGATTAAAGAAGTTCAGAAATCCATGTTTGATGAATTTAGAAATTTAATTGCATTTTTTTTATTTTTGGAACATGGATTCTTCACGTTTTGTTTTATGGTGGCGGCAGAAATGATTTTTACCAAAGAGAATAGGGTTTAGGTATAAAGAAGGGTTAGGGGTATTTATAGATTCTATTAGCTTGTATAAGAAGCTTTATATATATTATTATATTATATTATTTTTTATTTTCAACTCAATTTATCATTCTAAAAATTCCTATGATCACACATGATACTCAAAAATCAAGAAAATGGGCATGCAACTACAGTCTGACATTACGGACCCAACAAAACGAGTTTCGTCGAATCCCAACTTCGTTTGCTCACACAACATATTTTTAAAGTCAGATTATCGACTGTTTTTCACATTAAAATCCCGTACGGCCACATACCGACTCCAAAAATCACGGAAATTGAAATCTAGCAATAATTTAATATTACGGATCCAACAAAATTAGTTTCGTCGAAAATGGAGGTCGTTTGCAAAACTGGATATTTTTAATGCTCTAAATAAATCCATTTAAATATAAATATATTTAAAATAATTAAACTAAATATTTATAATTAAACATTTTCATATATATTCACAATAGAATATCATACAACTCCAAAATAAATATATAGGGATTTATAACTCGATATTTTAAAATCAAAGTTAACCGTTATTCGATTAAAAATAGAAATCCTTTTATATATCGTTATAAATTACAAAGGAATTCCATAGCGACTATTGGAAAATTTGATTTGGACATAAATTAAAATCTACACAATGAAATCGCGATTTTTCTCTTCCTTTAGAAAAATATACTTCACCAGCTGCGAATGTTTCTTATTTCACAGAAATCCGGCTTAAAACAGATTCTGTATATTCATTTAAAGTTCGAATCGCCAAATTACGAACTGCCGCGCCATTTCGAGCTCGATTATGATTATATTATAATTATACGTTCAAACTGACATCTAAAAAATATATTAGTTATTATAAATAAAATTCTAAACTAAATTAAATATTATAAATAATGCAATTCACACAATATTGTGAATTCTACTATTTTTGACTATTTCGGAATTATAATATATTTTTATGTTATAAATATTAATTAAATATTCAATATTATTTAATTAAATAACCATTAAAATTTCTAAATCACTATTTAAGTAATTAAATAAATTAATTATTATATCGATAAAATATGGGACGTTTCATTCTTTCCCCCTTAAAATAATTTCGTCCTCGAAATTGTTAATGGTAGAAAACAAACCCTATTAACTGGGTTAGAAATTATTTGTTCACTTCTTAACTTCAGTTTCAACTAAACCAATTTAATTTCAATTAAATATTTATTCATTCCTACTAAACAAAATTTTCTAACACCTTAACTTTCTGAAAAATTTCGCCAGCACCTCCTTTGTACTGGTCAATAGCTCAAACTCCAACTCGCCTCTCTAGTCCTTCAACCCAAAAGAAAATCAAACAGCCAAGCAACTTGCCAATTCGGCTTATAAAAACCTCTTACCCAAAATAAATTTAAACTGGTACCTTTTTGTCGGGCATATCAATACATCCTTTCCATCTGTTACCAATTCTGCATATACCAATGTCATCCCAATCATTCGGTTATACCCAAACCAAATTCTGGTCTTAACTCAGATTCCATTTTTAATTTCAACTCTTAACTTACCAGTCCAATTTCATTTCAGATTATCTCCAATCCAATCTAATTCGATATTTCTTATTTCAATTCAATTTTCCATTTAACTGGCTTTAATTAAATTTTCAATTTCTATTGGCTTTTACAAATTCTACTTTAATTTGTTTTATTTCAAATAATTTGTTTCTGGGAGTTTTTAAACATCTTAGCCTTTTCCAAAAATCAAAATATTCATTTTGGAATATCATAACAACTTGTTTTCTCAAAACAATTCAAAAACAAAAACTTTGGTAGTAATCCGTTACTTAAAACTCTAAAATGAGCACCGATGATGTCATGATCATCATCAAAATCTATTTTCCAGCTATCGAAGTGAGTTCAATTGTATATCACTTTCAAAACCATTTCTAAACACTTTCATTTTGAAATCCATTTCAAAATACCATTTACAATGCTTGTAAAACAATTTGAAATCTCCTAAGATTTTAAAATTCTCATATACTTAATCCAAATCCATTTATAAACAACTTTCCAAACCCCAGAGTTTTAAATTTCAACTCTGGTTTAAATTCAGTTTTAATTCATTTCGTAATACTTATACGAATTTTATTTGGTTATATATGTATAACCAACTAAATTTTAATCTTATTTGATTAATATAACAACCAACACATCCAATATACTATAATATATCAGATATCTGTACTTTGTTTATATCAAAATATAATTTGGATAAAATTATTTCATTTATCCTCTTTTCAAACCATACTGTGTCGGTCCATCGTATTCTAGTGTTTATAAACCCCTACGATATAGTGGACCAACTGATCGACCAGAACCCATAAACAACTCAACCAATAAATCTCCATAATATAAAACCATTTTTATATCAAATAACAAATACACGCTCATATAAATACACTCATACTCAATCTAGGGTATAACTAACCCTATCTCTACAGAGTCACGCCACAGATCCAAGGTAATTACTTAACCTTCAGCTCTGATACCACTGTAACGACCAAGGTTTTAGCGATCCTGAGTAATCGACATAAACTCAATGTCGACTATCCAAGCATCGGAAACACCGGATAGTCCATGAAAGAAATTAGAAGGTGAGAATAGTTAAGTTAGAAACTTAGAATAGAAGAAAAAGAAGAACATACATCATCATCAGAGTAACATGAAACTCACACTGGAACGAACAATATATAATAGATACATAACTTTGAAATAAAACTAGTATATGTATACAGTAACATTATCAAAGTACAACACTTACAACACAACGAAAATAACAATAGCATATAATCCTGAAGCCTCCTGCTCCAAGCTCTCAGTATATCTGTAAAATCCCGACTACTTGACTGCTCGTACAAAATTGGGCATCGAAGAGTTTAGGGAAAACAAAACAAAATAAACCCCGGGTCGGTCATGGGACTGGTGTGAGTAAACAATTTAAAACAGTTTGAGAAAATAAACAATATCTCATAAGAGCACGCCGTATAACATGGAACGGATTTTTCCCTTATGAGAATCCAAAACACTTGATCTAACATTTCAAAAACATTTTGAAAGGAACGATAGTATTTGTATCAAACTCATTTGATATTATAATAATGTCTATCAACCACAATATAATAATCATCTAGTAGAACGCTTTCATCTCACGTTCCACATACATAATATATAATCAAAAACCGTGGGCGCTTATTGGGTAATGAATTCCAACTGGCAAGGTATGGGACCACATTTCGACAGTGTATCTCTAGAGAGGAATACACCGGGTTCAACAAGAACATCTTGTAACCCAAACTAAACATGATCGGTCACTCATTTCGCTTGAGTATACCGAATGTATTACCACCAATGGTTGGGATCAACAACCGTTTCCCGAAAGGGACAGCATCGAAATAGATTATAGAAGTAAAATGGAATTTCTCTAGATTAGGTGACAATACACCCTAATTGGCAGCTAACCACTTAGCTACCATTTCTGGTTGTGAGGCTAGAGGCCATAATGTGTCCTTTACAAACCACATCTTCATGCACTTTGAATGTCACATCGTCATACCCGCTAAATCACAAATTGATTTCTCCAAATATATCACGGGTAAATAGCTAAGAGAAATGAATTCCTCCACCACCAAACATAAATACTTTTGAAGAGATCAACTTACGCGATCTATTAAATATACTCCGTCAGACATTCTTCCATACAGGTCATCCTCGGGCTGGACAGACCAAAGGAACTATTCTGTAAATAGGACAACCCTTGCATAACTCTGTCTTCAATTACATTCATCATATTTGATCACGATGCTAATTCCATCAGTAGTGGATTTTCAGATAATATATCTGATCCCGGTCTCTCCGTATTGACAACGGAAATGGTCAAAATCTTTGATAGTCAGTGATTTAACTATCAAAGGAAAACATGTGTACAAACAACGGTCGTATTCCCAAATGGAAATCTTACCGATTAATCAACATTTCATTTCTCAATTTGCCATTTATCGTTTCCATATATTCATAAATTCCTTATTTTCTAAAATTAGAAAATATACGTTATTAACTTTGGAAAACGTTTCCATTTCTGATTCACGCATCAATATCTTCCCACCTCTATCAGTTGATAACTGTAAACTAGTAAGAGAACAACATCCCAAGCATAAACCCTGAAGGCCGAAACCAAAATCAGATCGATACCCAAAAAGCCATTCAACAAACCTAATTTCTAGTCAGTTTCTAATTTCAGTAATTCCATTTAAATTCCTAATTCAAACCCCAAATTCCTTTATAAATATTTTTGTCTGCAAAATATTTATTTAAATCCCTTTTTCACATCGAATGTGAATAACATTCCTTTATATAGTCAAAACAGTTTGATTCCGCATTTAAAAAGAATATTCCAATTTCAAATTCTATTTATACTTCTATTTATAGAATTATTCATATAAAATCTCATTTTATACTCCTAACACTAAAATATCGTTTAATTCCTTTTATATTATTCTATTTATTTTATATAAATCCTTTTATATAATTATAGTTATTTTATATAAATCCTTTTATATAATTCTAGTTATTTTATATAAATCCTTTTATATAATTCTATTTATTTCCCAAATATTTCCTTAATTATATTTTCCAATATTTGTTTTCCAAATATTACCTTTTTAATATCCTATTTATATCATATATAAATATTTCATTTTCAATATTCACTTTGAAAATTTACTTTTTACATTCCAGTATTCATATGGTATTCAAAATACCAAATAACATGACCAGTGTCATCATAATCAATCACAGATTATATATCACATCATATATCACAATATATGAAAACAAACAGTATTATAAATATTGAGTAATCCAGTTGGATCCCTCCAACATATTTCCCTGCATCCGTAGATGTTAAACAATATAAATAACATCGATTTCATTTCAGTATGGAATAATCTGATAAACAGAATCAATATTTGATTAACGATTTATATATGTATCGTTATCTATAATTTCAAACAATACATCATCAATTCAACAAAACAATCAACGCACAACGAACAATCATCATTTATCACTACTAGATTATATTTATAAAAATATAAATTGTACTGAGTTAGTGAGATTTACTCACATTGGATGATCAACGTTAAATAACCATAATTGTCGCTTGATTCAAATAGACAATTTATTTCGCTATAAATTATAACGAGCTCCAATTCACTCCTAGTCAATTCCAATCTGTAGCGCTCATCCATACGATCCCAATGGATCATGTTTCGTTAGATTCTGATATCGTATGAGCCAGTTGTAAAAATTATTGGTTAGTACACATTTTATATACAATTTATTTTTATTTAAACTGTTATCGGGCCTCATCATTTAACATTTGGCCCATCCGCATCCTTAAAACCCAAACCACCTCTTCTTTCTTCTCCAATCGATCAGGAGCAAATCCATCTCCAACAAATGCCATTCTCGCACGTTTTCAACCCCATTATCTTCTATAATATACCATCGGAAATCGCACTAATTATACCACTTTTTTACTCTTCAGCAATTCTTTCTTCCAATGCCAATATCAAAGAACTCGGATCCCTTCTCCTACAACGCGTAAATAGCCCTACCACGATATTATCAGTAGAACCACCGAAGTCTAACTTCATGAAACCACTCCAAACTTTCATGAAATCTCAAACCGAAATCATCATACTCATCTCCTTCGCTAGCTCTTAACCTTTATCCTAAAAATGATACTCTCGCACTCCAGATCGAAACGCGTCCCCCCGGTGCTTTGCACAACACCAGCAATACTCGCGACATTCATAATTACCAAAAATCCCCAAACTTTTCACCCAAATCCGCTTTGCATTCACGAATCTAATTACACACTCAAATCGAACCATAACTCCTTTCGTTGTTCAAAAAAAAAACCCTAGAACACCCTGCTACTTTCGCATACCAAGAATATCCATCGCAACAAGTAGAACTAACACCGAAATGAAAGGGGAGATTAAAGAAGTTCAGAAATCCTTGTTGATGAATTTAGAATTTTAATTGCATTTGTTTTGATTTTTGGAACATGGATTCTTCACGTTTTGTTTTATGGTGGCGGCAGAAATGATTTTTACTGAAGAGAGTTGGGTTTAGGGTTAAAGAAGAGTTAGGGGTATTTATAGATTACATTAACTTGTATAAGAAGCTTTATATATATTATTATATTATATTATTTTTTATTTTCAACTCAATTTATCAGTCTAAAAATTCCTTTGATCACAAACGATACCCAAAAATCATGAAAATGGGTATGCAGCTACAGTCTGACATTACGGACCCAACGAAACTGTTTTCTTCGAATTCCAACTTAGTTTGCTCACACTGCGTATTTTTAAAGTCAAACTATCGACTGTTTTTCACATTAAAATCCCGTACGGCCACATACTGACTCCAAAAATCACGGAAATTGAAATCTAGCAATAATTTAATATTCCGGATCCAACAAAATTAGTTTCATCGAAAAGGGAGGTCGTTTGCAAAACTGGCTATTTTTAACGCTCTAAATAAATCCATTTAAATATAAATATATTTAAAATAATTAAATTAAATATTTATAAATAAATATTTTTGTATATATTCACAATAGAATATCATATAGCTCCAAAATAAATATATAGGGATTTATAACTCGATATTTCAAAACCAGAGTTAACCGATATTCGATTAAAAATAGAAATCCTTTTATAAATCGTTATAAATTACAAAGGAATTCCATAGCGACTATTTGAAAATTTGATTTGGATATAAATCAAAATCTACACAATGAAATCCCGATTTTTCTCTTCCATTAGAAAAATATACTTCACCATCTCCGACCATTTCTTGTTTCAAAGAAATCCGACTTAAAACGGATTCTGTATATTCATTTAAAGTTCGAATAGCCAAATTATGAACTGCCGCGCCATTTCGAGCTCGATTATATTTATATTATTATTATACATTCAAACTGACATTTAAAAAATATATTCGTTATTATAAATCAAATTCTAAATTGAATTAAATATTATAAATAATCCAATTCACACAATATTGTGAATTCTACTATTTTTGACTATTTCGAAATTATAATATATTTTTATATTATAAATATTAATTAAATATTCAATATTATTTAATTAAATAACCATTAAAATTTCTAAATCACTAATTAAATAATTAAATAAATTAATTATTACATCGGTAAAATATGGGACGTTACAGATATTCATTATAAAATGAACAAAATCGATCGATAAACCCGTTCGGTTTAAAATGGCATTTCTATATTTAATCCTGCTTTATATTTTAATATTTTTGTGTCCATCTAAAGACAGACATCAAAATCATAATTTTATTCCTCACTGAATGTTATTTTAAAATATTTGTTATTTTAAAATAGTCTTTATTTAAAAATATTCTTTATATTAAATGATCTTTTACATTAAAATGTTCTTTTACATAAAAATCGTTCTTTACATTAAAATGTTTCTTTTACATTGAAATGTTCTTTTGTATAAAAACGGTTCTTTACGTAAAAATGTTTCTTTTATATAAAAATATAATTTTTAATGATAAAACACTTTTTTCAACATTGAATCTTTTTAATGATTCATTCTTTACGTTAACAATGTAATTTTTAATGTAAACACAATTTTATCAAACTTGAATCTTTTTATATGATTCATCTAACATTAAAAATGTACTTTTTAATGTAAACACAAATTTGTTAAACAAGAATCTTTTTATATATATACAATACAAATGTTAACTTTTAGTTGTTAAATCTTTCTATTTCAAACCATGATCATTTTTCATCATTTCTTATAAACAATAAAAATGTAAATTTTTATTGTTAACTTTTTTTTTCAAAACAATGATTATTTTACCTATTTTGTATATACACTAAAAATGTAAATTTTTGTTGTTAAACCTTTTTCTACAAACAATGAGTATTTGGTACATACAATAAAAATATAACTTTTTATTGCTTCAAACAATTTTCATTTCTTAAATGAATATTTTTTATATTTTGTACATTCAATAAAAATGTAATTTTAATTGTTTCAAACACTTTTCATTTCATATATGGGTATTTTTCATATTTTGTGCATTCAAATAAAAATGTAAGTTTTATTGTTTCAACATTTTATTTTAAAATATTCTTTATTTTTAAAAGATTCTTTATTTTAAAATATTCTTTATAATCTGAATTGGAATGCGACTCAATCAATTACCATATAATTTTCAGTTATATGGTTTTCATACATCGCATGTATGCAACAATAATGATAAATAATCATCAAACAGTCCAGTCACATCCAAAGTTAAATTTACAACTGTGAGAGCATTAAAATAAATAAATAATACTCATCACAGACTGGCAATCCATTGATTGAAAAACAACTAAATATTGGGACTAGTGTATGTCAAATATCATTCCAATACCTGTGTGGGTTTTCAAACAACAATAGTGAACTTAAATAAATTATTGGTTAACAAATTTAACCAATTCTAATTCAGATTGAATTATTTTTAAGGAGATTTTTCCTACAAGGACAAACTCACCCAAAATCTTGCTCAAAAGGACAAGAGCTCAAAAACTTGCCCAAAAGGACAAGTTTTAGTGCAAATGGTGGAATTCAGGGGGGATCCCATGTTTTTCCACTTTGCACTAAAACTTGTCCTTTTGAGCAAGTTTTTTGCCCCTTGTCCTTTTGGGCAATTTTTTGGTCTTTTTGTTCTTCACAATTTTTTCCTGTATTTTTGAACTTAACCAATTTTCACTATTTTAAATTATAAATGAATATTTATAATTTAATTTCAACTACTACATAAGCGTTAACATTATTTTTAGTGTGTTAAACATTTCAGCATCACGAACAAAACACAATATAGTCAAAACAAACAATACTGGTTTCAATCAAAAGTGTCGGATGCTACTAAACACCGTATGCATCCTAATATATATTTAACTGTAAACAAAATTAGAGTGAGAAGGAGTTCTCACCTTTGGTTTCCACTCTACCAGTTTTATTTCTGAATTTCTGAACAGTTTGGATTTGCCCGAGTTTCCAACGCAATCTGTTTGACGCAGTTTGTATTAAAAATTATATTTTTAATGTTGTTCTATATATATGGTAAAAATCATATTTTTATTTACGATGCATTTTTTATATTAAAAACAATGTTTTTTTTATTACAAAACAATATTCTTTTTATATTAGAAAATAAAGTCCTTTTTATATTCAAAACAAATGTTATTTATTTATATTGTAAACAATCTTTATTTTTATTTCAAAAAAAATGTTTTTTTATTTTAAAAACAATGTTTCTTTTTATTTACAAATCAATGTTAATTTTATTTTCAAATCAATGTATAGTTTTATTTCCAAAAACATTGTATATTTTTATTTCAAAAACATTGTATAACATTATATATTTTTAATACACATATATTTTTAAAACAAATCTATTTTTAGAGCAAATCTATTTTTATAAAACAATGTATGTTTATATTTTTTAAAATAATATATGTTTATATTTTCAAAAACAATGTATGTTTATATTTTCTAAACGATGTTATTTTCATATTTACAAAGAAATGTTATTTTTATATTTATAAAGAAATGTTATTTTTGTGTTTACAAAGAAATGTTATTTTTCCTTTTAAAAACAATGCTATGTTTTCTTCATTTAAAAACAATGTTATGTTTTCCTTTTTAAAACAATATTTTTTTTAATTAAACTAATTACATAAATCGATAAGTAAATAAATAATTAAATAAATTATTTCCCTAATCACTGGTTTAAAGCGTCACCCCTTAATCAACCGTCGTCTTCCTCATCTTCGTTGTTACATAGGCTACAACCGAACCCATACTCTACGATTAGGGTTCGTGATTGCACAAAAATCGAAGCGCTGAACCTCGATCAGGACCCGCCACCACGAAGTCTGCTCACCCCTCTTCCAGCATTGACCATAGGAGGAAACTCGGTGGGCCCCCTTCACCGTAAATCAGCCTCGAGCGACCTCCCTTTGGGGCAGAAAATCCACCACCTCGCAACTCCATCTCCCATCTTGACCATTGGCCTAATAGAACTCACGAAGCTCTCCATTTTTGTTTTTATAATTTTGTAGAATCACTTGGTGGATTTGAGGATTACGGAGGAAGAAAATCGGAGCATCCAAGTCGTTGGTTTCACTTAAAGGCCGTTGCGTGAAATGAGATTAGGGTTCTCTTATTTTAGTGTATTTATAATATTTATTTTATCATATTAAATTCTTTTTTAAATCCAAGTTTACATGTTTATCCATATGAGCTCTAAATTGAACCCAAGCGACTATCGCCACTAGCCAAATACTCCCATTCCGGACACAATGGGATATGTTTCATAAGCCAATTTGACTATTTAGATTAGTTTTTAATCAAAATTAAAATATAAATCGATATATATTTAATTAAGCCGTACATTTTAATTTACCCGGTCCACATACTGACTCCAAAAATTCCAGAAAAATAAATCTGGCTTTTTTTTAACAATACGGTCCTAACAAATTTAATTTCATCGAATTTGGAGACCGTTTGAAAAATGTTCATTTTTTGGTCGATCCAATTTAACTGAAATTGACCAAACACGTTTTAATTTACTGGGCTCACATATTACTTCCAAAAATTATAAAAATTGGATCCAATAAAAGTGGTTTCGTCGAAAACGGAGGTCGTTGGTAAAATGGCTATTTTTAAAGGCTATATATTATATTAAATTCCATAGCGACTATTCTAAATATTTAACTGGCCATAACTTTTTATTCCCGCTATGAAATTTCAATTTTTCACATCTGTTAGAAAGATATAATTAAACAGTTTTGGTTTTACTGAAATCCGATTTATTTTGAATTCTTTACATTCATTTGAAATTTGAAATCGAATTTTCAAACTGCTGCGCCATTTCTTGCTCCTTTTATAATTAAATTAAAAAAATTCATTCTAACTTCGATTTAAATAAATTTTTCATCGTTATTATTTAAAATAAATTATTTTATATATTTAAAATTTGTTAAAATAAAATTTTTAAATTGGTTCAGATTTTCCGCGTTGTTACAATCTCCCCCACTTAAAATCTTTTCGTCCTCAAAAAGGAACGGAGCTAAAAGTTGTTTTACTAATCAACTCAACTTTCAATTCTAATCAATTTTCAATTCAGTTCAATATTAAATTCGATTTAGTTAAATTTATCATTCTTTCTCATATTGGTTAAATTAATTATCATTCCAATATTTTAATTAGTTAGACTAATTATCGAACATCACAACCATCAATCAATTAGGTGATTAACTTTTCAAATATATATATATATAAATTTTATATAGTCAAAAATCATATTTTTACTGCAAATCACAGCAATAAACCATATCTATATTTTGGTTCTCACACCAGTCAATGGAAATATATAGATATCCCACTTTCGAAACTCGAACATAAACACTGATGACATTAGCAATCATCAGAATCATCTCCGCGCCACTAGAGTGTGATTCTATATCTATCCAGTATCTGAGGCTTCGAATATACATCTCGTTAGGCATATACTCCAAATCTCCCTATACTAGATTGTCCAAATTCAATTTAAAATATAATATTCAAATATGAATAATTGATTTAAAGTTTTAAAACTAGTTTGATTTTGAAAATAACGATCTCCACACTCGTTCTAGGATACTGCTGATCCTATCTATAACGAGTCATTCTTATTGGATATTACTAATCCAATCTCTGATGAATTCTTTCGTTCAGTTCTAATGTATCTTGTTCTCTAGCTCTGTAAACCAAAGCTCTGATACCAAATGAAACGACCCAAACTTCCCCGTAAAGGAAAGCATGGATTGAAATGAGAACAAAAAAAATCAGAACACAAACAGAAGAACATTTTATTGTTATTACAACAATTACATCAGAGTACAAGAATATTCCAGAGTATGAATAAATATTACACATTGGAAATACAATATCAGAGATTTAAATTACATTTGAATAGCATCAGAAAAATAATACAAAACACAACTGGAAGGAATACACGGATATAGAGCTTTCTGAATATCCCTTCAACTGTAAACCAGGATCCTGTGAATATAATATCTACAAAACCAAAACTACTAGCTGCCCGTGTAGAAATATAGACACCTAGAGTTTAGGTTAAAACAATAAACTCCAGGTCAGTCATGGGACTGGTGTGAGAACTAAAACAGTTATTAGCTTAATTTTTAAAGTTGGTTAAATCACATGACCACGCCGTATAACACGGAACGGGTTTACTCCATATGAATCTTAGGTTAAAATAAAACAACGCAATGCTTTTTGGAAAAATGAAGCTATTATAAGATTCAGGTCCCATCACACAATGCAATGCAAGCCGGAGGATAGAGTTTTCCCTTATAATGGCCAAACATGCTTGATACATATAAAACAAATCATTTTGATATTACTATAAGTGTATAGTGTCAAAAACAACTTCAAATATAAATGTGTCAATCATAGATGGCATGAGTACCATATACCATGTCGCCACACTAGTTCTATAATCAAAACCACATGATGTTGTATTGGAAGTTGGATTTCCATCTATGAACCAAGGCAAGGGATCGTCCTTACCGAATTCGACACACTCTAGCCCGTGCCTCAGGACTCAGACTCAGGTAAGCACTAGGAAGCGCCAGGGCCGGTCCACAAATATGTTAGTGGATTAGATATGCATGAACAATACGTTTCCCTGCCCTATGGGGCATAAATAGTGAGCCACTAGGGACTCAATATCTGAGGCGCCTCATTCCATCATCCACATAAGTAAAAATGCAAGGGCTTGTAAATGTTGACACCACTCCTAGATAGAAAGAAAGGTATGTTCTCCCTGGGGTCCTTCTCCCGTTTCTGGTTCATACCGGGGTGTGAGGCTCGCGAAGTTACGTTGTACACAAAGCTATGCCTAAAATGGGCTATGCTTTGATCATCAACCACAAGGATCTTCTTTTCAACAATAAGCCTTGATCATTTTCATCTTAGCATGCCACATTTTCAATCCATACCATACCAATGATTTCTGCCGATATATAACCTCTAAGCTCGTACGTCTCAGAGAAGGTGTTAAGCAAGAGAATAAATTCTCCGCCACCAAATAGATATATATATATATATATATATATATATATATATATATATATATATATATTGCAGAGATCAACGACTACAGCGTAAAGGAATACAATGTCAAACATACCATGTAACAACCCGGAAAATCAGAACAAATTTAAAATTTTTATTTTAGCAATTTTAATGAATTTTGAATATTTAAAATGATTTATTTTAAATAATAACAACTAGAAATTTATTTTTAATAGAATTAGAACATATAAATTTATTTAAATCGAAATTAGAATATAAATAATTATTTTAATTATAAAAGGAATTGGAAATGGCACTGTAGTTTGAAAATTCGATTTCAAATTTCAATTGAATGTACATGATTCAAAATAAACCGGATTTTGGTGAAACCAAAAATATTTGAATCTATTTGAAAATATCTTTCCAATAAATCCAAAAAAAATCCAAATTTCATAGAGAGAATAAAAAGTTATGCCCAGTTGAAAATTCAGAATAGTCGCTATGTAAATATAGCACTTAAAAATAGCCATTTTGCAAACGACCTCCGCTTTCGACGAAACCACTTTTGTTGGATCCGGGATGTCAAATTATTGATAGATTCGAATTTCCATAATTTTTTATTTCAATATGTGAGCGTGGAAAAAGAAAACGTGTTTTAACAGTTTTAGTCAAATTGGAACGACCAGAAAATGGTCATTTTTTAAACGGTCTCCAAATTCATCGAAATTAGTTTTTTAGGATCGTATCGTCAAAACATAGCTAGAAATAATTTTTCCATAATATTTAGAATCAATATGTGACCCCAGTAAATTATAATATACGTTTAAATTATATATATATAGATAGATTTATATTTTAAATTTAAGAAAAATACATCATAACAGCCGAATTGGCTTACGAAACATATCCCATTGTGTTTGGAATGGGGCTAATTAGCTAGGGACGACAGTCGTTGGGTCTCGTTTGGAGTTCGAATAAAAAGTCAACCTTTTTGGAAAATAAATAGAATTAAATATATATATTTTTCGTTTAAACCCCTCCCTCATTCGATTTCCTCTAATTAGATTTTCCCCCAAAATAAACAAAAAAAAAGGAAAAATGGCGACTGTCATTCGCCAATACCCCGTCGTCCCCACCATCGATGCCTCCTCCGTCATCGCCCCCTTTTTTCTGCTCTGACTCCTCCTTTTCCGCTCCTACAATCGACCGTGAACCCAACTCGCGACTCCAACCCACCACCGCGAGACCCCTTGTCACGTAACCCAAGAACCATGCCACCCCCTATTGAGCCATCGCGACCCCCAGTCGCACCCGCGAGCTCCACCGTCCGGTCATTCGAAGGCTGCTGCTGCTCCTTCCGGCAGAAACATGCGCACCAGGCGCTGCTATCACCACTTCAGCACCCTAATCCATCAACTACACCTCCTCTATTCGATCTCCGAGCCTCCTTCGCCACCAACAATCGTCGGTGAGTTTATATTTATTTCTGCAAATAAAATTGAAATTTTTATATGGAATAACCTTGTTTTAAAATTGGATTTTTAAATATAAATAGCATAAGAAAATTTTGATTTATATATATATAGTGGCATTATAAAAATGTGATTTTTTATCTTAGGAAAAACATGATTTCTATATAAAGTAGTGATATAAAAATATAATTTTTAGCCAAGCGGAAATATAAGTTTTAGCTATGTAAAAATTGGATTTTTATGTATGAAGTAGCATAGTAAAAAATTGAATTTTTATATCTATATAGTAGAAGTATAAAAATGTGATTTTTATTTGTATAAGTAGCAAATTAAAAATAGGATTTTTATATAATAGAGAATATAAAAATATTATTTTTATATATGTAGAGGTATAAAAATGCGATTTTTAAATATACGACCATCATATTAGAAATGTGATTTTTACTATGAACAGCATGAAACGTTGGGTGATGAAACTGACTGGAAGCAAAACGGAATTCAGACCATTCAGAAATAAAGAATGGAGGAATGGATCCCAAAGGTGAGAACTCTCTCACTGAATTCTTTGTACAGTTATTTATTTCATAACTAAATATATGATTTGCTCCCCGTCGTCCACAGACCATGGACGACTTATTTGGTTGTGTGTTTGGATTGATTGATTTTATGGATTTGGTTTGTGATGCGAAATGGAAAATAAAGTACTCATGTATTGAATAAAATATTTTATCGTCAAAAATATAATTTTTAACGTGCATATGAATAGAATGAATATTCATTTACAAACCAGACGGTTTGTTTATGTACACTTATTTATCTGATATTGATTGGGACGATAAATTTTACACATCGTCCAACTACACAAATAATAATCAGTGTTTGTTGTTTGAAAACCCCACACGGGTATTGGGATGATATTTGACGTATGCTAATCCCAATTGTTTAGTTGTACGTCAATCGATTGGTTGACAGACTGTTGTAAGCATTAAATATTTATATTTAATGCTTATGCAAAGTAGAATGCACTCTGGATGATGGTTGATTGTTTATCATTGTTGTTCAATACATGTGTTGTATGAAATCCATATAAATAGCATTATATGGTAATTGACTGTGTCTGATTTCAGTTCAGAAAGAAAGAATATTTTAAAATAACGAATATTTTAAAATAATGAATATTTTAAAAAAATATTCAGTAAAAGATCAAAATCTGATTTTGATGTCCGATTTGGGATGGACACAAATATATTTAAATATATAAAGTCGTGTTGTTTAGATTTGCGCCATTTTGACGCGAACGATATTTATATCGATTTTATTCATTTTTATAATGAATATCGTAAAGGAATTGATTTCGAAATCTGAAGTTTGCAAATATTATCATATACATATATATATATACATATATATTAATGATATGGAATATTCAATTTTGATTTAAAATCGAATATGATGTTGAAATCATTTTAAAACGAATTTATAAAATATGTTTTTTAAATGGAAATCGATAATGTATATAATATATATATATATATATATATATATATATATATATATATATATATTTAATGACCTGAATAGAACACGCCGCGCCGCGGTAGTTCGTGAATTTCGACCATTGACTTCGAATGGACATTACGGGAGATCCGACCGTCGGATTCTCCTAAAACCAGAATCGTTGGGTTCGTATCGTAAAGATATTTCCAACGAATATTAGAGATTTGAAATCTGACGGTAGGATTTGGAATTATGTCCAAATCAAATTTGGAAAAGGTCGTTGTAAGTGCAGTTCGATGGTCGTTTATGGAAATCGATTGTACGGGCCTTGATAAAATTATTTTAAATAGCAATAATTTGTGTAAAATCATAATAAATGATTTGGAAAGAATTGGGATGAAAAATTCCATATTTGGAAAGATAAAAATATATTTTTATCGAAATGAACTAGTTATGAACTAGAATTATAATCCAATATTGTTAAATAAGTAAATTGGATTTGAAATGGTTTTAAAAATAACCAGAATTTCCAATATATGAATTGGAATGGATTTGAATCGAAATTATCTTCGGAATATTTCAATATTGGGTTCCATGATTATACGGACATTGCGGAGGAATTTGGAAGATATATACATCGTTATTGCAATACGATGTTTGTTGAGTTCAGAATTCGATATTGAGTATAAGCCGATATATTTTCTATTTAGAGCCTTTTATTTAATATAAAATGGGATTTTGGGTTTGTCGTGAACGGTGTCTTCACTAACACTGTTCTTAAACCCAGTTGAGAGAAGATTAAATCTTTTTATTTAGATCTAATGAAGTTTACCAATTAATTAACATTTAATTGGAATTGAATTGAAACTGGTTTTTGGGTTTATCATGAACGGTGTTTTAGATAACACTTGTTCTTTAACTCGATCAACAATGGAATGGGATTTTGGGTTTGTCGTGAATGGTATCTTTAATAATACTGAAGTGACCCGAACTTCCCCCTGAAGGAAAGCCCGGATTGAGTTGAGGACAAGACTAATTAAAACACAAACAGAAGAACATTTCATTGCTTATTACAACAATTTCATCAGAAAACAAGAATATACAGAATATGAATAAATATTAAACATTTACTAAATATCAGAGGCTTACAAATTACAATGCAGCAGAAAAATAATACAAAACACAACTGAAAAGAATATACGGATACAGAGCTTTCTGAATATCATTCCAACTGTAAACCAGGGCCCTGTGAATATAGTTCTGCAAAACCAAAACTACTAGCTGCCTGTGCGGAAAATAGGGGCTCCCAGAGTTTAGGTTAAAATAATAAACTCCAGGTCAGTCATGTGACTGGTGTGAGAACTAAAACAGTTATTTAGAACTTTACTTTAAATCAGATATATCAAGGGACCACGCCGTATAACACGGAACGGGTTTCCTCTCAAGAATACCAGTGCATATAACAAAACAGCGCGATGCTTTTTGAAAAAATGAAGCTATTATAAGACCCAGGTCCTATCACATAATGCAACGCAAGCCAGGGGATAGGGTTTTACCTTATAATAGTTAAACATGCTTGGTACTTTAAAACAAATCATTTGATACTATTATAGGTGCATAGTGTATAAAACAGCTTCAAATACAAATGTATCAATCCTAGGCAGCATGGGTACCATATATCATGTCACCAATTCTAGGCTCTACAATCAAAATCCGTAAGTGTCACATATTGGAAGTTGGATTTCCATCTGTGAACCAAGGCAAGGGATCATCCTTACCGCTTCGAGACGCTCTATTCGAGTCTCAGGAACAGCCGCAACTGCACCTTGGATCGTCAGGGCCGGTCCACACGTAGTGGATTAAAATGCCTGAGCAATGCGTTTCCCCATCCTATGAGGCGTCAACTGGTCATATCCCGACCAAACTATCAGCCCCGGAACGACCGATATAACTGAGGCGCCTCGCAGTCCATCATCCACATAAGTAAAATGTCAGGGCTGGTTAAACGCTGACACCACTCCAAGCTAGAAGGAAACGCATGCCCTCCCTGATGTCCTCTCTCGTTTCTGGTTCACATCGGGGTGTAAGGCTCGCGAATTAACACTACACAAAGCTATGCTATATTAAAGTCGTGCATTGATCATCAACCACAAGACTCTGCTTTTCAACAGAAGCCTTGATCATTTGCATCTCAGCATGCCACACAGGCAATCCACGCTATGCAACCGATGTATATCAATCACACAGAACGAAATCCGATGTCAGACACAGAGGGAACGAAACCGGAAGCACCTTATTCCTCCCCTAAATGTCTAATACAGGGGAAAGGTCCTCGCATATCCGTCGATCTCCAAGTGCACCTGGACGATCACCACTTATTACCTTGTCTTGGGTGTACAGCCCAATCAAGACATCAGTAATCATCCAAACGATGTGAAGACCTCCGGTCTTCAACCACTGTCTTCATCCTTGACACATCGTCGAATCAGTTATTCAGAATAGGATAAACCCGGTCTTTCTGAATAACTCACGTATATAATAAACAAGTGCTATAAAAACATAACATACGCCTCATTCCAATCAAGAATATTCCTTTATTCAAATATTCTTATACTTTGGGAAAGGTTTCCATTAATTTTATAAAAGATAAATTCTTTAAATTTATTCTTTAATCTTTCTTTGGATATCATTTAAATCTAATTAAAGATGCATTAAAACTCCACTTGGTTTTAATCTTCCCAAAAATCAATATTAACGATTGTTTAACATGGGAAATCATATCCTTTCTTTAACTGGGTTAAAGAACCAGTGTCGTTTAAAACACGGTTCACGATAAACCCAAAATCACATTCCATTCCATCAACCTTTAACCGTAAATTAGTAAGTGAAAAATTTCCTAAGTATTAACCCCGAAGGCCGAAACCAACATCAGATCAATACCCAGGAAACCATTCAACTTAACTAATCTCTAGTTAGTTTATGATTTTCTTAACTCAGTTGGGTCTAAGAACAATATTATTAAAGATACCATTCACGACAACCCAAAATCACATTCCATTAACAATGGAATCTTCATGGAAAACAAATTGATATATATAATTGATATAAACTTCCATATCCAACCGATAATATAAATGGAATAACGACAAAGCCTCTTAAATTCCATATATAGTAACAGTCTTCTTCCACAGAAGTCTACTTCGATTATTACCAAATCAAATTCCATCCATTCCAATTTATTTTATTAAATTGGAAAACTTCACTTTGGAAAATTCCCTTTAAATCTTAACAAAAGATTTATAAATTCTAAATCACATTTCGTTGTAGATCGGGTTAAAGAACGAATGTCATTAAAACATAGTTCATGATAAACCCAATTCACATCCCATCAATCTCTAACCGTTAATTAGTAAGAGAACAAGTCCCTAAGTATTAATCCCGAAGGCCGAAACCAACATCAGATCAATGCCCAGGAAACCATTCAACTTAGCCAATATCTAGTTAGTTTCTAATTTTCTTAACTCAACTGGGTTTAAGAATAGTGTTAGTGAAGACATCATTGACGACAAACCCAAAATCCCATTTGATATTAAATACAAGGATCTAAATAGAAAACATATCGGCTTTTATTCAATATCAAGTTCTGAAATCAACAAATATAGTATTAGAATAACGATATATATATCTTCCAAATTCCTCCACAATGTCCGTATAATGACGGAATCCAATATCGAAATATTCCAAAAATAATTTCGATTCAAATCCCTTCTAAATCATATATTGGAAATTCCGGTTATTTTTAGAAGCATTTCAAATCCAATTTAATTATTCTAGTTCTTAACTAGTTCATTTCGATAAAAATACATTTTTATCTTTTCAAATATGGAATTTTTCATCCCAATTCTTCCCAAATCATTTCTTATGATTCTACACTAATTATAGATATTTTTAGTAAATTTATCAAGGCCCGTACAGTCGATTTCCATAAACGGCCATCGAACTGCACTTACAACGACCTTTTCCAAATTTGATTTGGACATGATTCAAAATCCAACCGTTAGATTTCAAATCCCTAATATTCGTTGGAAATCTCTTTTCGATACGAACCCAACGGTTCCAGTTTTAGGATAATCCGACGGTCGGATCTCCCGTAATGTCCATTCAAAGTCAAAGGTCGAAATTTGCGAACTGCCGCAGCACGGCGCGTTCTATTCTGGCCACTATATATATATAATATAATATAATATAATATAATATAATATAATATAATATATATTTCATAGATTTCCATTTAAAACGTATTTTATAAATCGTTTTAATTTTGTTTTCAAAATGATTTCAACTTCATATTCAATTTCAAATCAAAATTGAATATTCCATATCATTAATATATAAATGATAGTATTTTAAAAACATTAGACTTTGAAATCAATTCCTTTTTTATATTCATTATAAAAATGAATAAAATCGATATAAATATCATTCGCGTCAATGTGGCGCAGAACTAATCAACACGGCTTTATATTTTTAAATATATTCGTGTCCATCCCAAATCGGACGTCAAAATCATATTTTGATCCTTTACTGAATATTATTTTAAAATATTCATTATTTTAAAATATTCGTTATTTTAAAATATTCATTCTTTCTGAACTAGAATCAGACACAGTCAATTACTATATAATGTTATTTATGTGGATTTCACACAACAAATGTGTATAACAACAATAATAAACAATCAACTATCATCCAGAGTGCATTCTACACTGTATAAGCATTAAATATAAATATTCAATGCTTACACAGCTTGTCAACCAACCGATTGACATACAACTAAATATTGGGATTAGTGTATGTCCAATATCATCCCAATACCCATGTGGGGTTTCAATCAACAAATACTGAATTTTATTTGTGCAATTGGGCGATGTGTAAAATTTATCGTCCAAATCCATATCAGTCAAATGGGTGTACATAAACAAATCGTCTGATTTGTAAATTAATTTTTATTTTATTCCTATACAAGTTAAAAATTATATTTTTAACGATAAAATATTTATTCAATTCATTTACACAATAAAAATGCTATCTTTATTGTTCTAAAATATTTTAGAAAATTTTGGTGGCATAACGGCGCGATATCAAAATCGGGTAATGTCTAGCATTACCCCTCTCCTAATATTGGCTTGCGTCATACACACATAACAATTCTAATCAATTCTTTTCACCCAAACCAAATTCAACCAAACAATCTAATCAACCAAACCAAACAATCAAAGTCGTCCATGGTCTGTGGACGACGCGGAACAGTTCATATATGCAGTTATAAAATAAATAACTGTATAAGAAAATTATAGTGAGGAGTCTCACCTTCGGGATCCACTACTCCATTCTATTATGAATTTCTGAACGGTTCAGATTTGCTCAACTTCCAATGCAATCTTTTTCACGATATTTTCTATCGCCAAGATTTGTTGTTTTGGTTCCACAATTTGCAAACGAGCTCCAATCTTCACACCACCTTTTTTTTCTAGATTAAACGCTTCATTCCGGACAACTTTCACCTAGTGGTCTTCCTTTTGAAAATGTGCCATTTCGCCGGAAATCGCGAAAAGACAGTATTTGGACAGTATTCGGACAGCAGACTTTGGACGCGTTTTCCCAACAGCTCCGCAATCCAAAATAGGACAATCATATAACAAATCGAAGAGAAAATCGTGCTCTTCGAATTTGGTACTGTGGTTTTTTGGACAGAAATGCAAGATTTGGGAGTTATTGGCGAAATAGTGACAGGGTGTTTTACGCAAAAATGGATTTTTGGAGAAAAATGGGTTTTTGGAGGAGGAGGGGCCCACGGCCGGAGCTGAGGTGGTGGGTGGAAGCGTGGAGCCTGACTGACGTGGGGAGTGGTGCTGGTGGGTGGCAGTGGCGGTGGAGGGGCCTACGGTGGTGATTTGGGGTGTTTTGGGCCATAGGGTTGCAAATTGGAGAGAGTGAGAAGAGGAGAGAGAGGAGGAGGAGGGGGTGGCCGGAGGGGAGGATGAGTGGCGGCGATGGGTGGTGGCAGCGGGAGGAGGGGTGTGTGAGGACCCGTTTCTTCCCCGTTAAGGAAAGGGCAGATACTTTGAGAACAAGACAAAACAGAACGCAGACGGAAGAACATTTCATTGTTATTACAACAATTCCATCAGAATACAAGAATATACAGAGTATGAACGAATAAATTACATTCGAAAAATATCAGAGATTACAATAAATTACATGGCAGCGGAAAATAAAACAAAGCACAACTGAAGGTGATATACGGATACAGAGCTTTCCGGATATCATTCCAGCTGTAAACAAGGATCCTGTGAATATAAATCTGCAAAACCAAAACTACTAGCTGCCCGTGCGGAAAATAGGGGCACCCAGAGTTTAGGTTAAAACAATAAACTCTAGGTCATTCATGTGACTGGTGTGAGCACTAAAACAGTTATTTAAAACTTTACTTTAAAAGAGAGTAATTCAAGGGACCACGCCGTATAACACGGAACGGGTTTCCTCCCCAGAATACCAGTGCATAGAATAAACAGCGCAATGCTTTTTTCGAAAAATGAAGCTATTATAAGACCCAGGTCCCATCACACAATGCAACGCAAGCCGGAGGATAGGGTTTTCCCTTATAATAGCCAAACATGCTTGGTACGTTTAAAACAAATCATTTGATACTATAATAAGCGTATAGTGTCAAAACAATTTCAATCATAAATATAAATCATAGGCGGCATAGCTACCATCTACTATGTCGCCGAACTAGTTCTACAACTAAAACTGAATTACACATATTGGAAATTGGATTCCGTCATGAGTCGAGGCAAGGGGCAAGCTTCTCTCCGCGTTCGAGACACTCTAGCAAATGTCCAAGGGTTACGCACTCTGGGCAACCCCTGGATCTTCAGGGTCGGTCCTCACTTACGTTAGAGGATTGGCAATTCCTGAACACACGTTTCCCAGTCCTTACAGACCTATAATCGAGGCGCCTCGCATTCCAATAACCACATAGGTGAAAAGTATATAAATGTCAGGGCTGGTAAGTCACTAACACCACCAAAGCTAGAAAGAAACATCGTGCTCTCCCTGCAGTCCGTATCCCGTTTTTAACTCATACCGAGGTGTGAGGTTCGCGAATTCACGTTATACACAAAGCTACGCCACAAAGGCTGTGCTTTGATCATCAACCACAAGACTTTGCTTTTCAACAGAAGCCTTGATCCATGCAACTCAGCATGCCACACAGGCAATTCATGCCATGCGATTGATATCTATCGATATATAACCTCTAATCTCGTACGTCTCAGAGAAGGGCGTTAAGCAAGAGAATAAATTCTCCGCTGCCAAACAGACATATATTTAACAGAAATCAATCAACACAGAATAAAATCCAATGTCAGACACACAATCCATTTACAAGTTCGTTCTGGGTCTGAACGAAACCGGAGGCACTTTCCTCGCATACCCATCCATCTCCAAGTACGTCTGGACGACCACCAACTATTTTCATCCTCTTGGGTGTACTGCCCAATCAGGATCGTCCGTAGTTATCCAAACGATGTGAAGACTTCCGGTCTTCAACTACCGTCTTCATCTTCGACTTATCGTCGAATCGGTTATTCAGAATGGGTATAAAACCCGGACTTTCCGAACAACCCGCGTATATTAAAACAAATGTTACATAAACACAACATACGCCTCATTCCAATTCAGAATATTCTTTTATTCACAAAATCACATTTTTAGGGAAAGGTTCCCATTAATTTTATCCAAGACAAATTCTTTAAAATTTATCCTTTAATCTTCCTTTGGATGTCGTTTCAAACCAAATTATGGTTTTCTAAACTAGTCGAGATTAGCGAACCACACCGAAGTAATTATTTATTTTATTTCCCAATCCCAACCTATTCATCCCATGAAGCAAAACTGGTAATATCTAACACCTCAGTGTTGTCGGTAAAATTAATTACCACTTCACGTTCTGAAACGACCCGTAACTTCCCCGTAAAGGAAAGCGTCGGATAGTTCGAGAACAAGCCACAACAGAATGCATATAAAAGAACATTTCATTGTATATTACAACAATGCATCAGATTACAAGAATATACAGAGTATAAATGAATATTACACAGAAATATCAGAGATTTAAATTACATTTAAATACATCGCAGCGGAAAATAAAACAATACACAACTAGAAGTAGATATATGGATACAAAGCTTTCCGGATATCGTTCCAGCTGTAAACCAGGATCCTGTGAATATAAATCTACAAAACCAAAACTACTAGCTGCCCGTGTCAAAAATAAGGGCACCCAGAGTTTAGGTTAAAACAATAAACTCCAGGTCAGTCATGTGACTGGTGTGAGAACTAAAACAGTTAATCTTTATTTTAAAGTTAGGTAAATCAAGGGACCACGCCGTATAACACGGAACGGGTTTCCTCCCAAGAATACCAGTGCATAAAACAAACAGCGCAATGCTAAATAAAGAAAAATGAAGCTGTTATAAGACCCAGGTCCCATTACACAATGCAACGCAAGCCGGGGGATAGGGTTTTCCCTTATAACAGCCAAAGAATGCTTGATACGTTTTAAAACAAATCATTTGATACTATTATAAGTGCATAGTGTATAAAACAACTTCAAATCATAAGTATCAATCATAGGCGGCATGAGCGTCCCATGCCACTATGTCGCCATAAATAGGTTTACAAATAAAACCGCAAAGTCACGTATTTGGAATTTGGATTTCCGTCTATGAACCGAGGCAAAAGATAGTCCTCAACCGATTCGTGACTCTCTAGCCGAGCCACAGGCAAGCGCGCAGGCAAGCCTTTAGATCATCAGGGCCGGTCCACCGATGTGGATTATTATGCCTGAACACTACGTTTCCCCACCCAATGGGGTGTAAGTCTGGTCCGTCTGCCGACCAGAATGCATCGGCCGAAACCGATATAACCGAGGCGCCTCGCAACAGCAACAACCACATAAGTCAAACTCGTCAGGGCGTGTAAAACCACTGACGCCACTTCTAGCTAGAAAGAAACGCAAGTCCTCCTTGAGGTCCGTCTCCCGTTTTTGGTTCATACCGGGTGTGAAACACGCGAAGTAAACGTTACACAAAGCTACGCCACAAAGGCCGTGGTTCGATCATCACCACAAGACTTTGCTTTTCAACAGAAGCCTCGATCAATTGCCACTTAGGCATGCCACACAGGCAATTCACTCCATGCGTTTGATATCCATCAATATATAACCCCTGAGCTCGTACGTCTCAGAGAAGGGCGTTAAGCAAGAGAATAAATTCTCCGCCGCCAAACAGATATATATTTAATAGAAATCAATCACACAGACTAAAATCCAATGTCAGACACACAGTCCATTTACAAGTCCGTTCTGGGGCTGAACGAAACCGGAGGCACCTAGTACCCCGCATATCCATCGATCTCCAAGCACGTCTGGATGATCACCAACTGTTTCCATCTTCTTGGGTGTACAGCCCAATCAAGATCATCAGTTATCACCCAAACGACGTGAAGACTTCTGGTCTTCGACCATCGTCTTCATCTTCGACACCACGTCGAATCAGTTATTCAGAATGGGAAAAACCCGGTCTTTCTGAATAACTCGCGTATATATTATAAAAGTGTTACACAAACACAACATACGCCTCATTCCAATTCAGAATATTCTTTTATTCGAATATTCCTATACTTTGGGAAAAGTTCCCATTAATTTTATCCAAGATAAATTCTTTAAATTTATTCTTTAATCTCCTTTGAATATCAATTCAAACTAGTCGGGATTAGCGAACCACACCGAAGTAATCATTTATTTTATTTCCCAATCCCAACCTATTCATCCCATGAAGTAAAACTGGTAATACTTCATATCTAACACCACAGTGTTATCGGTAAATTCAATTACCATTTCACGTTCAAATCTGATTAAAGATTTAACTATCGCCTGGAGCAAAACTGGTGATACTCCATTCTCGATCATTTCAATCTAATTAAAGATTCATTAAAACTCCACTTAGTTTTAATCTTCGACTGGGTTAAAGAATCAGTGTCATTTAAAACACGGTTCACGACAAACCCAAAATCACCTTCCATTAATTATCGGGTTAAAGAACGAGTGTTATTTAAAACACTGTTCACGATAAACCCAAAAATCAATACCAATTCAATTCCAATTAAATATCATTTAATTAGTACACTTCATTAAATCTAAATAAAAAGATTTAATCTTTTCTCAACTGGGTTCAAGAACAGTGTTAGTGAAGACACCATTCACGACAAACCCAAATCACATTCGATATTCAATACAAGGCTCTGAATAGAAAATATATCGGCTTATATTCAATATCAAATTCTACGACTAACAAATGTCGTATTGGAAATAACGATATAAATATATATCTTTCAAATTTCCATAACAACACCTGTATAATCACGAATTCCAACATCGAAATATTCCAAAGACAATTTCGACTCAAATCCACTCCAATGCAATCATTGGAAATTCTGGTTATTTTTAAAACCCTTTTCAAATTCAATTTATTTACTTAAAAATAAATAGAATTATAATTCTAGTTCAAAACTAGTTTATTTCGATAAAAATCTATTTTTATCTTTTCAAACATGAAGGTTTTCATCCCAAATCTTCACAAATCATTTCTTATGATTTTACACAAATTATTACTATTTTTAATAATTTTATCAAGGCCCGTACAGTCGATTTCCATCAATGGCCATCGAACTGCACTTACAGCGACCTTTTTCAAATTTGATTTGGACATAATTCCAAATCCAACCGTTAGATTTCAAATTTCTAACATTCGCTAGAAAGCCCTTTTCGATACGAACCCAACGGTTCCGGTTTTAGGAGAATCCGACGGTCGGATCTCCCGTAATGTCCGTTTGAAATAAATGGTCGAAATTCACGAACTGCCGTGGCGCGGCGCGTTCTATTCAGGCCATTATATTATATATATAATATATATAATATATATTTCGTCGATTTCAATTTAAAACGAATTATATAAATAGTTTTAAATTCGTTTCAAAAGCAATTTCAACTTCCGTTTCAATTCAAATCAAAATTGAATTCTTCTCTATAAATTCGTTTTAAAATTCATTTCTATTCAATTCAAATTTCAATTCAATTTGAATTCATTTCAATTTGCTTTCAATTCAATTTGAATTCGTTTTCAATTCATTTCGAAATCGTTTTCAATTCAATTCATTTCGAAATCGTTTTCAATTCAATTCATTTCGAAATCGTTTTCAATTCAATTCATTTCGAAATCGTTTTCAGTTCAATTCATTTCCAAATCGTTTTCAATTCAATTCATTTCGAAATCGTTTTCAATTCAATTCATTTCGAAATCATTTTCAATTCAATTCATTTCAAAATCGTTTTCAATTCAATTCATTTTGAAATCGTTTTCAATTCAATTCATTTCGAAATCGTTTTCAATTCAATTCATTTCGAAATCGTTTTCAATTCAATTCATTTCGAAATCGTTTTCAATTCAATTCATTTCGAAATCTTTTTCAATTCATTTCGAAATCGTTTTCAATTCAATTCATTTCGAAATCGTTTTCAATTCAATTCATTTAGAAATCGATATAAATGTCGTTCACGTCAAAATGGCGTCACTCTAATCAACACGGCTTCATAAATTTCTATTTTCAAATATTCTATTTCAAATATTTCTATTTCAAATATTTCTATTTCTAAACTGGAATGAGGCCCAATCAATCACCATATAAAATTAATTATATGGATTTTCCTACAACACATGTATATAATAGCATTGAAAAATGATCAACCATCAACCAAAGTGCACTACACTGTATAAGCATCAAATATAGATATCTAATGCTTATAACAGCCTGTCAATCAATCGATCGACATATTTAATCAACCAGGATGAGTGAACTTCAAATTTCATCCCAACACCCGTGTGGGGTTTCAAACAATCAAACACAGATTTTATTTGTGCAGTTGGGCGATGTGTGAAATTTATCGACCCAATCAATGTCTTTCAAATAGGTGTACATAAACAAACCGTCTGGTTTGTAAATGAATATTTATTTATTCACATTCACGTTAAAAATTATATTTTTAACGATAAAACATTTTATTTCAACCTATGAATTTCTATTCAGTTCATTCTTTAAATAAAATGATGTTTTTATTTTTCTAACATATTTTAGAAAATTTCGGCGGCATAACGACACGATACTAGAAACGGGACAAGGCCTAGCCTTATCCCCGGTCTAGTGAAGGCCCACGCCATTCACATATCAATCAAAATCATCAAACAACCAAATTCAAATCAAATCATATAACTAACCTATGCAACCAAACAAACAAGTCCATGGTCTGTGGACGATTGTATCGGGTGCTACTAAGCACCGTCTGCATCCTAGTATATATATATAACTAGAAAAGAAATTGAAAGGTGAGAAGTTCTCACTTATAGCTATCCAATCATCTAGACTCCTCTTTGATATAAATCTTCTTCGTTCTCGCCTTTTTGTTACCTTCGTCGCCCGCTTTCACTACCTATGTAAAAATCGAATTTTTACTTCGCTATTCAATATATAAAAATCATATTTTTATTTCGAAGTTCAATATATAAAAATCATATTTTTCTTTCGACAATATAAAAGATTATATTTTTCTTAGTTTACAACATAAAAGATTATATTTTTATAACTTTACAACAATATAAAAGATTATATTTTCATAACTTTACAACAATATAAAAGATTATATTTTCATAACTTTACAACAATATAAAAACCAGTTTTTAAAGTAAATAAAATTCCGTTTTTAAACAAAATAAAATTCAGTTTCTTTCTATAAAATAAAATTCAGTTTCTTTCTATAAAATAAAATTCAGTTTCTTTCTATAAAATAAAATTCAGTTTCTTTCTATAAAATAAAATTCAGTTTCTTTCTATTAATATAAAATAAAAATAAAATAAATAAATAAATAAAAACTTACAGAGGGGGGGGGTATGCTGCGTTCTCGGTGGTGGGAGGAGGTGCTGGAAGCGGGGTGGAAGAGGTCAGGCGAGGCGGCAAGATGCTGGGGAGGCGGCGGCGGGTGAAAGCGACCGGGGGGGGGGGGGTATGCTGCGTCGCGACTTGAGGAGGAGAATAGGAGAGCGGCTCGAGGTAGGAGGACGTTGGCGGAGCAGAGGGGAGGAGGGCGGCGGTCCTCCCCCTGGTGGCGGCGCCGTCGACGAAGAAGAGAGGGGGGGAGGCAATTTAAAGATCGGGGTTTTTTTTTTCTTATTTTATTTTGAATGAATTTAATCGGGGGGGGGCAGAGATAAAGGAAAGGGGTTGTTTTTTTTTATTTAATTATTTAATTCAACCTAAAGTTGACTTTTTCATACTACCTCGAAACGAGGCCCACCGCCTGTCCTCCATAGCGTTTTACCCCCATTCCGAACACAATGGGATATGTATCGTAGGTTGATTCGGCTGTTACAATCAGTTTCCTTTGAATTTACATTTAAATCACTATATTGAATTTTAAACGTACATTTCAAATTACCGGGGTCACATACTAACTAGAAAAATTCCTGAAAAATATTTTCTAGCTTCGTATTGACGATACGGTCCTAACAAAACTAGTTTCGTCGAATTCTGAGACCGTTAGAAAAATGGTCATTTTCCAGTCGATTAAAATCAACTGAAACCGGTCAAACGCGTTTTCCTTTGCCACGCTCACATATTGATTCGAAAAATTATGAAATTTGGAATCTAGCAATAACTCAACATCACGGACCCAACAAAAGTGGTTTCGTTGAAATCCGAGGTCATTTGCAAAATTTCCATTTTTAAGGGCCTGAATTCCATAGCGACTATTCAGAATTTTCAACTGGACATATCTTTTGATTCCCGCTATGAAATTTTGATTATTCAGATTCGTTGGAAAGATATTCACTATTAGATTCCATTATTTTTGGTTTCACTAAAATCCGGATTGTTTTGCACCCGGTACATTCAATTGAAGTTTGAAATCGAATTATCGAACTACCGCGCCATTTTCAATTCTATTTATAATTATATATAAATATTATATATTCTAATGACGACGTATATAAATATATTCGTTCGAATTCTATTCAAAATAAATTTTTCGTCGATATTATTTAAAATAATTCATTTTAAATAATCAAAATTCGCTAAAATTGCCAAAATAAAAATTTTAAATTGGCCCAGATTTTGCGGGTTATTACAATCTCCCCCACTTAAAACTTTTCGTCCCCGAAAAGGAAGGCTTCTATTCTCCAACTTTTCAGTTTCTGAGAATTTTCAAATTCTTCAAAAATTTGGCTAACACCCTAAATTTTCGAAAAATTTCGCCATAACCTCCCCTGCACCGGGAGCATCGGGGAATTTCAAATAGCTTCCCCGGTCCTTCAGATCTCAAAAAGAAAAAGAAAAAGCCAAGCGGCTAACCAATAGGCTCATAAAATCATCATCACCCAAACAAAACAGTAAATTATGTAGTAAACATGTACCTATTTGTTGGGCAAACAAATTTTATTCTTCGGCTCTAGCCTCCTTGCTATGACCTGTTCAACGTAAGTACATGTATGCAAGCAAATGCGACCAATTTTCAATACAATTCAACATTTGGTTCAATTGGGCTAAATGGCTAAAAATTAGCAAACAAATAAACAAACAACACAAACATCAATCAATTAGTGAATTAGAGTTTCAAATTCATAATTTTGATACATATACAAAAATCATGTTTTTGATGCCAATTCACAACAATAAGCCCTATCTAATTTTGGTTCTCACACCAGTCAATAGGAAGTATATAGATATTACACGTTCGTCACTCGAATATAAATTCTAATGATGGAGCTCCATCATCAAAATCATCTCCGGGCGATTAGAGTGTAATTCTATATCTATCCAATATATCAAAACTTCGAATACACGCTAGCTAGGCGCATACGCAAAAATCTTTATATTTTGGATTGTCCTAATCAATATAAAATAAATAATCAAATACGAATAATTGATTTAAATTTTCAAAACAAAAATTGTTTTCATTTTAAAAATATACTCTTCACACTCGTTCTAGGATACTACTGATCCTATCTCTAACGAGTCATTCTAATTGGATTTTACTAATCCAATTATCTGATGAATTCTTTCATAGGGTTCTAATGTGTCTTGTTCTCTGCTTGGTAAACCAAGGCTCCGATACCAAATGAAATGACCCGTAACTTCCCCGTAAAGGAAAGCGTCGGATAGTTCGAGAACAAGCCACAACAGAACGCATATAAAAGAACATTTCATTGTATATTACAACAATGCATCAGATTACAAGAATATACAGAGTATAAATGAATATTACACAGAAATATCAGAGATTTAAATTACATTTAAATACATCGCAGCGGAAAATAAAACAATACACAACTAGAAGTGATATACGGATACAAAGCTTTCCGGATATCGTTCCAGCTGTAAACCAGGATCCTGTGAATATAAATCTGCAAAACCAAAACTACTAGCTGCCCGTGTCAAAAATAAGGGCACCCAGAGTTTAGGTTAAAACAATAAACTCCAGGTCAGTCATGTGACTGGTGTGAGAACTAAAACAGTTAATCTTTATTTTAAAGTTAGGTAAATCAAGGGACCACGCCGTATAACACGGAACAGGTTTCCTCCCAAGAATATCAGTGCATAAAACAAACAGCGCAGTGCTAAATAAAGAAAAATGAAGCTGTTATAAGACCCAGGTCCCATCACACAATGCAACGCAAGCCGGGGGATAGGGTTTTCCCTTATAACAGCCAAAGAATGCTTGATACGTTTTAAAACAAATCATTTGATACTATTATAAGTGCATAGTGTATAAAACAACTTCAAATCATAAGTATCAATCATAGGCGGCATGAGCGTCCCATGCCACTATGTCGCCATAAATAGGTTTACAAATAAAACCGCAAAGTCACGTATTTGGAAATTGGATTTCCGTCTATGAACCGAGGCAAAAGATAGTCCTCAACCGATTCGTGACTCTCTAGCCCGAGCCACAGGCAAGCGCGCAGGCAAGCCTTTAGATCGTCAGGGCCGGTCCACCGATGTGGATTATTATGCCTGAACACTACGTTTCCCCACCCTATGGGGTGTAAGTCTGGTTCGTCTGCCGACCAGAATGCATCGGCCGAAACCGATATAACCGAGGCGCCTCGCAACAGCAACAACCACATAAGTCAAACTCGTCAGGGCGTGTAAAACCACTGACGCCACTTCTAGCTAGAAAGAAACGCAAGTCCTCCCTGAGGTCCGTCTCCCGTTTTTGGTTCATACCGGGTGTGAAACACGCGAAGTAAACGTTACACAAAGCTACGCCACAAAGGCCGTGCTTCGATCATCACCACAAGACTTTGCTTTTCAACAGAAGCCTCGATCAATTGCCACTTAGGCATGCCACACAGGCAATTCACTCCATGCGTTTGATATCCATCAATATATAACCCCTGAGCTCGTACGTCTCAAAGAAGGGCGTTAAGCAAGAGAATAAATTCTCCGCTGCCAAACAGATATATATTTAATAGAAATCAATCACACAGACTAAAATCCAATGTCAGACACACAGACCATTTACAAGTCCGTTCTGGGGCTGAACGAAACCGGAGGCACCTAGTACCCCGCATATCCATCGATCTCCAAGCACGTCTGGACGATCACCAACTGTTTCCATCTTCTTGGGTGTACAGCCCAATCAAGATCATCAGTTATCACCCAAACGACGTGAAGACTTCTGGTCTTCGACCATCGTCTTCATCTTCGACACCACGTCGAATCAGTTATTCAGAATGGGATAAACCCGGTCTTTCTAAATAACTCGCGTATATATTATAAAAGTGTTACACAAACACAACATATGCCTCATTCCAATTCAGAATATTCTTTTATTCGAATATTCCTATACTTTGGGAAAAGTTCCCATTAATTTTATCCAAGATAAATTCTTTAAATTTATTCTTTAATCTCCTTTGAATATCAATTCAAACTAGTCGGGATTAGCGAACCACACCGAAGTAATCATTTATTTTATTTCCCAATCCCAACCTATTCATCCCATGAAGTAAAACTGGTAATACTTCATATCTAACACCACAGTGTTATCGGTAAATTCAATTACCATTTCACGTTCAAATCTGATTAAAGATTTAACTATCGCCTGGAGCAAAACTGGTGATACTCCATTCTCGATCATTTCAATCTAATTAAAGATTCATTAAAACTCCACTTTGTTTTATTCTTCGACTGGGTTAAAGAATCAGTGTCATTTAAAACACGGTTCACGACAAACCCAAAATCACCTTCCATTAATTATCGGGTTAAAGAACGAGTGTTATTTAAAACACTGTTCACGATAAACCCAAAAATCAATACCAATTCAATTCCAATTAAATATCATTTAATTAGTACACTTCATTAAATCTAAAAAAAAAGATTTAATCTTTTCTCAACTGGGTTCAAGAACAGTGTTAGCGATGACACCATTCACGACAAACCCAAATCACATTCGATATTCAATACAAGGCTCTGAATAGAAAATATATCGGCTTATATTCAATATCAAATTCTACGACTAACAAATGTCGTATTGGAAATAACGATATAAATATATATATCTTTCAAATTTCCATAACAACACCTGTATAATCACGAATTCCAACATCGAAATATTCCAAAGACAATTTCGATTCAAATCCACTCCAATGCAATCATTGGAAATTCTGGTTATTTTTAAAACCCTTTTCAAATTCAATTTATTTACTTAAAAATAAATAGAATTATAATTCTAGTTCAAAACTAGTTTATTTCGATAAAAATCTATTTTTATCTTTTCAAACATGAAGTTTTTCATCCCAAATCTTCACAAATCATTTCTTATGATTTTACACAAATTATTACTATTTTTAATAATTTTATCAAGGCCCGTACAGTCGATTTCCATCAATGGCCATCGAACTGCACTTACAGCGACCTTTTTTAAATTTGATTTGGACATAATTCCAAATCCAACCGTTAGATTTCAAATTTCTAACATTCGCTAGAAAGCTCTTTTCGATACGAACCCAACGGTTCCTGTTTTAGGAGAATCCGACGGTCGGATCTCCCGTAATGTCCGTTTGAAATAAATGGTCGAAATTCACGAACTGCCGTGGCGCGGCGCGTTCTATTCGGGCCATTATATTATATATATAATATATATAATATATATTTCGTCGATTTCTATTTAAAACGAATTATATAAATAGTTTTAAATTCGTTTCAAAAGCAATTTCAACTTCCGTTTCAATTCAAATCAAAATTGAATTCTTCTCTATAAATTCGTTTTAAAATTCATTTCTATTCAATTCAAATTTCAATTCAATTTGAATTCATTTCAATTTCTTTCAATTCAATTTGAATTCGTTTTCAATTCATTTCGAAATCGTTTTCAATTCAATTCATTTCGAAATCGTTTTCAATTCAATTCATTTCGAAATCGTTTTCAATTCAATTCATTTCGAAATCGTTTTCAATTCAATTCATTTCGAAATCGTTTTCAATTCAATTCATTTCGAAATCGTTTTCAATTCAATTCATTTCGAAATCGTTTTCAATTCAATTCATTTCGAAATCGTTTTCAATTCAATTCATTTCGAAATCGTTTTCAATTCAATTCATTTCAAAATCGTTTTCAATTCAATTCATTTCGAAATCGATATAAATGTCGTTCACGTCAAAATGGCGTCACTCTAATCAACACGGCTTCATAAATTTCTATTTTCAAATATTCTATTTCAAATATTTCTATTTCAAATATTTCTATTTCTAAACTAGAATGAGGCCCAATCAATCACCATATAAAATTAATTATATGGATTTTCCTACAACACATGTATATATTAGCATTGAAAAATGATCAACCATCAACCAAAGTGCACTACACTGTATAAGCATCAAATATAGATATCTAATGCTTATAACAGCCTGTCAATCAATCGATCGACATATTTAATCAATCAGGATGAGTGAACTTCAAATTTCATCCCAACACCCGTGTGGGGTTTCAAACAATCAAACACAGATTTTATTTGTGCAGTTGGGCGATGTGTGAAATTTATCGACCCAATCAATGTCTTTCAAATAGGTGTACATAAACAAACCGTCTGGTTTGTAAATGAATATTTATTTATTCACATTCACGTTAAAAATTATATTTTTAACGATAAAACATTTTATTTCAACCTATGAATTTCTATTCAGTTCATTCTTTAAATAAAATGATGTTTTTATTTTTCTAACATATTTTAGAAAATTTCGGCGGCATAACGGCACGATACCAGAAACGGGACAAGGCCTAGCCTTATCCCCGGTCTAGTGAAGGCCCACGCCATTCACATATCAATCAAAATCACCAAACAACCAAATTCAAATCAAATCATATAACTAACCTATGCAACCAAACAAACAAGTCCATGGTCTGTGGACGATTGTGTCGGGTGCTACTAAGCACCGTCTGCATCCTAGTATATATATATATATATAACTAGAAAAGAAATTGAAAGGTGAGAAGTTCTCACTTATAGCTATCCAATCATCTTGACTCTTCTTTGATATAAATCTTCTTCGTTCTCGCCTTTTTGTTACCTTCGTCGCCCGCTTTCACTACCTATGTAAAAATCGAATTTTTACTTCGCTATTCAATATATAAAAATCATATTTTTATTTCGAAGTTCAATATATAAAAATCATATTTTTCTTTCGACAATATAAAAGATTATATTTTTCTTAGTTTACAACATAAAAGATTATATTTTTATAACTTTACAACAATATAAAAGATTATATTTTCATAACTTTACAACAATATAAAAGATTATATTTTCATAACTTTACAACAATATAAAAACCAGTTTTTAAAGTAAATAAAATTCCGTTTTTAAACAAAATAAAATTCAGTTTCTTTCTATAAAATAAAATTCAGTTTCTTTCTATAAAATAAAATTCAGTTTCTTTCTATAAAATAAAATTCAGTTTCTTTCTATAAAATAAAATTTAGTTTCTTTCTATTAATATAAAATAAAAAAAATAAAAAAAAAAACTTAAAGAGGGGGGGGGGGGGTATGCTGCGTTCTCGGTGGTGGGAGGAGATGCTGGAAGCGGGGTGGAAGAGGTCAGGCGAGGCGGCGGCGGGTGAAAGCGACCGGGGGGGGGGGGTATGCTGCGTCGCGACTTGAGGAGGAGAAGAGGAGAGCGGATCGAGGTAGGAGGAGGTTGGCGGAGCAGAGGGGAGGAGGGCGGCGGTCCTCCACCTGGTGGCGGCGCCGTCGACGAAGAAGAGAGGGGGGGGAGGCGATTTAAAGATCGGGTTTTTTTTTCTTATTTTATTTTGAATGAATTTAATCGGGGGGGGGGCAGAGATAAAGGAAAGGGGTTGTTTTTTTTTTTAATTATTTAATTCAACCTAAAGTTGACTTTTTCATACTACCTCGAAACGAGGCCCACCGCCTGTCCTCCATAGCGTTTTACCCCCATTCCGAACACAATGGGATATGTATCGTAGGTTGATTCGGCTGTTACAATCAGTTTCCTTTGAATTTACATTTAAATCACTATATTGAATTTTAAACGTACATTTCAAATTACCGAGGTCACATACTAACTAGAAAAATTCCCGAAAAATATTTTCTGGCTTCGTATTGACGATACGGTCCTAACAAAACTAGTTTCGTCGAATTCTGAGACCGTTAGAAAAATGGTCATTTTCCAGTCGATTAAATCAACTAAAACCGGTCAAACGCATTTTCCTTTGCCACGCTCACATATTGATTCAAAAAATTATGAAATTTGGAATCTAGCAATAACTCAACATCACGGACCCAAAAAAAGTGGTTTCGTTGAAATCTGAGGTCGTTTGCAAAATTTCCATTTTTAAGGGCCTGAATTCCATAGCGACTATTCAGAATTTTCAACTGGACATATCTTTTGATTCCCGCTATGAAATTTTGATTATTCGGATTCGTTGGAAAGATATTCACTATTAGATTCCATTATTTTTGGTTTCACTAAAATCCGGATTGTTTTGCACCCGGTACATTCAATTGAAGTTTGAAATCGAATTATCGAACTACCGCGCCATTTTCAATTCTATTTATAATTATATATAAATATTATATATTCTAACGACGACGTATATAAAAATATTCGTTCGATTTCTATTCAAAATAAATTTTTCGTCGATATTATTTAAAATAATTCATTTTAAATAATCAAAATTCGCTAAAATTGCCAAAATAAAAATTTTAAACTGACCCAGATTTTTCGGGTTATTACACGTTCAAATCTAATTAAAGATTTAACTATCGCTTTGGAGCAAAACTGGCGATACTCCATTCTCGCTCATTTCTAAATTTGATAATTTAGATTATGGATTTACATTTCAATCTAATTGCAGATTCGTTTAAACTCCTTTTACTGGGTTAAAGAACTAGTGTTATTTAAAACACTGCTCACGACAAACCCAAATCACATCCTAATTATTATCGGGTTAAAGAACTAGTGTTATTTGAAACACTGCTCACGATAAACCCAAATCACATTCTAATTATCATCGGGTTAAAGAACTAGTGTTGTTTAAAACACAGTTCACGATGAACCCACAAATCAATTCTAGTTCAATTTAAATCAAATATATTAGGAATTCCGATTATTTAAAACCCCTTTTCAAATCTAATTTATTTATTTAAAAACAAATTGGGTTTTAAATTTAGTTCAAACTAGTTCATTTTGATAAAAATCTATTTTTATCTTTTCAAATATGGAGTTTTTCATCCCAAATTTTCCCAAATCATTTCTCATGATTTTACACAAATTATTGATATTTTTAATAATTTTATCAAAGCCCGTACAGTCGATTTCCATCAACGGCCATCGAACTGCACTTATAGCGACCTTTTCCAAATTTGATTTGGACGTATCTCCAAATCCAACCGTTAGATTTTTAATTTCTAATATTCGTTAGAAAGCTCTTATCGATACAAACCCAACGGTTCCGGTTTTTGGGGAATCCGACGGTCGGATCTCCCGTAATGTCCGTTTGAAATAAATGGTTGAAATTCACGAACTGCCGCGCCGCGGCGCGTTCTATTCAGGCCGTTATATATATAATATATATATATTATATATACTTCGTCGATTTCTAATTAAAAAAGAAGTTTATAAATAGTTTTTAATTCGTTTCAAAAACAATTTCTACCTTTATTTAAAATTCAAATCAAAATTGAATTTCCTATTATAAATCCTTTTTGCTTTCATTTCTATTTGATTTCCATTCAAATCGATTTTAATTCGATTCGAATTCATTTCCTTTTTAATTCAATTTCGTTTCGAATGCATTTTTCAATTCAAATTCGTTTTCTATTCAATTCAAATCAAATTCGTTATATATTCGATTGAAATCAAATTCGTTATATATTCAATTGAAATCAAATCCGTTTTCTATTCCATTCGAATTCATTTCGTTTTCTATTCAGTTTGAATTCAATTTCTTTTCAAATTCGTTATCTATTCAATTCATTTCAAAATCATTTTATATTCAATTCATTTCAAAATCGTTTTATATTCAATTCATTTCGAAATCGTTTTATATTCAATTCATTTCGAAATCGTTTTATATTAAATTCATTTCGAAATCGTTTTATATTCAATTCATTTCGAAATCATTTTATATTCAATTCATTTCGAAATCGTTTTATATTGAATTCATTTCGAAATCGTTTTATATTCAATTCATTTCGAAATCGTTTTATATTCAATTCATTTCGAAATCGTTTTATATTCAATTCATTTCAAAATCGTTTTATATTCAATTCATTTCAAAATCGTTTTATATTCAATTCATTTCAAAATCGTTTTATATTCAATTCATTTCGAAATGAATAAAATCGATATAAATATCGTTCACGTCAAAATGGCGTCAATCTAATCAACACGGCTTCATATATTCCTTTATTCTATTCAACAAATGAATATTTATTTTTGTTAACATACGACTAATCTCAACGAATGAGTACTGTCCACGTGTGACTATTTTTGTTAAATTATTTCATTCAACATATGACTAATCTCAACGGATGAGTACGGTCAACACATGAACCTTTATTTTATAGTGATAAAGATATAAATTTTATTGTTAAAATATTTTGTTCAACACATGACTAATCTCAACGGATGAGTACAGTCAACACTTGAACCTTTATTTTATAATATTCTTTATTTTATAAATTGGAATTACCATATAAAATTAATTATATGGATTTTCATACAACTCATGTATATAATAGCATTGAAAAATAATCAACCATCAACCAAAGTGCACTACACTGTATAAGCATCAAATACAGATATCTAACGCTTATAACAGCCTATCAATCAATCGATCGACATATTTAATCAATCAGGATGAGTGAACTTTATATTTCATCCCAACACCAGTGTGGGGTTTCAAACAATCAAACACAGATTTTATTTGTGCAGTTGGGCGATGTGTAAAATTTATCGTCCCAATCCATGTCAGTCAAATCAGTGTACATAAACAAACCGTTCGGTTTGTGAATGAATATTTATTTATTCACATTCACAATATTCATATTCACGTTAAAAATTATATTTAGAACGATAAAACATTTTATTTTAACATATGAATTTCTATTCAGTTCATTCTTTAAATAAAATGATATTTTTATTTTTCTAACTTATTTTAGAAAATTTCGACGGCATAACGGCACGATACTAGAAACGGGACGAGGCCTAGCCTTATCCCCGGTCTAGTGAAGGCCCACGCCATTCACACATTAATCAAATCAATTTAATTTCACCAAACAATTCAATTCAAACCAAATAATCTAACCAACTACACAACCAAACAATTAAACAAACAAGTCATCCATGGTCTGTGGATGACGGGTGTCAGGTGCTACTAGGCACCGTCTGCATCCTAGTATATAAATATAACTAGAAAAGAAATTGAAAGGTGAGAAATTCTCACCGATAGCTAATCCAATCATCTCGACTCTTCATTGATAGAAATTTTCAACTTTCTCGCCTTTCTTCACTTTCGTTGCCCGTATTCACTACATATGTAAAAATCACATTTTTACTTCGCTATTCAATATATAAAAATCGCGCCTTTTCAAATATAAAGATTTCTCCTTTTCAAATATATCATTATAAAAACCACATTTTTATTTTTCTACACATATAAAGATGATATTTTCAATATTCCTATCATGTAAAAATTATATTTTTAATTCTCTACATAAACAAAAATCATATTTTTACATCTTCTACATAATAAAGATTATATTTTTAATACTTTAAAAATATAAAAATCATATTTTTATTACTTTAAAAATATAAAAATCATATTTTTAATACTTCCTATATGCTAAAAATCATATTTTTAACATAAAAATCCTATCTTTAACTAAATAATAATCCTTTCTTTACAGTTTTGCAAATTTCATATTCTAAAATCAATGTATAAATTAAAATAAAATAAGTAAATAAATAAAACTATACCTTTCGTTTGCAGGGGAGGGAAAGGATGGTCGGAGGTTGCTCGTAGGGGGGGGTGGTGCTCTGACGTGGCGGATGAGGGGGGGGGGGGGGGTGCTGCGCGTCGGTAGGCAGTGAAGGAGGGGACTCGGGATATGGTAGCGCGCGAGGCTAGAGGGGCGGCGGCGGCTCATCGACGGTGGAGGGGGGGTCTGCTTGCGTAAGCGCGATTAGGGGAGGTTCGATCGCGCGACGACGCGATTGCTGAGGAGGGGGGGTGGGCTCGCGGTGGTCGCCGCCTGGGAGGGGGTCTTCGATTTCGTTCTTTCGTTTTTTTTTTCTTTTTAAAACCTTCTGTAAAATGAAATCGGGGGGGGGGGGGGGGCAATTGATAAAAGGAAAGGAGAGAGAGAATATTTTTTTTTATTTTATTAATTTAAAATTCAAAAAGTTAACTTTTACATACGACCTCTAATCGAGGCCCACCGCCTGTCGTCCATAGCGTTTCACCCCCATTCCGAACACAATGGGATATGTATCGCAAGCTGAATCGATCGTTTTGATCAGTTTCCGTTGAATTTACATTTAAATCACTATATTGAATTTTAAACGTACATTTCAATTTACCGGGGTCACATACTAACAAGAAAAATTCCAAAAAAATATTTTCTAGCTTCGTATTGACGATACGGTCCTAACAAAACTAGTTTCGTCGAATTCTGAGACTGTTGGAAAAATGGTCATTTTCCAGTCGATTAAAATCAACTGAAATTGGTCAAACGCGTTTTCCTTTGCCACGCTCACATATTCATTCGAAAAATTATGAAATTTTAAACCTAGTAAAAATTTGACACTGCGGATCCAACAAAAGTGGTTTCGTCGAAATCCGAGGTCGTTTGCAAAATTCCCATTTTTAAGGGCCTGAATTCCACAACAACTATTCAGAATTTTCAACTGGACATATCTTTTGATTCCCGCTATGAAATTTTGATTTTTCGGATTCGTTGGAAAGATATTATCAATTAGATCCTAATGTTTTTGGTTTCACTAAAATCCGGATTGTTTTGCACCCGGTATGTTCAATTGAAGTTTGAAATCGAATTATCGAACTACTGCGCCATTTTCAATTCTATTTATAATTATATATAAATATTTATATTCTAACGACGACGCGTATAATATATACGTTCGAATTATATTCAAAATAAATTTCTTGTCGATATTATTTAAAATAATTCATTTTAAATCTTCAAAATTCGCTAAAATTGCCAAAATAAAAATTTTAAACTGGCCCAGATTTTCGGGTTATTACAATCTCCCCCACTTAAAACTTTTCGTCCCCGAAAAGGAACAAAGTCGAAAGTTGTTTGATTAATCAACTCTATGTTCGATCTGGCTTCCATTCTCCAACTTTTCAGTTTCTGAGAATTTTCAAAAATTTGGCTAACACCCTAAATTTTCGAAAAATTTCGCCATAACCTCCCCTGCACCGGGAGCCACGGGAAAATCCCGAAATTGCCATACAGGCCTTCTGATTTCAAAAAGAAAAAGAAAAAGCCAAGCGGCTAGCCAATAGGCTCATAAAATCATCATCACCCAAACAAAACAGTAAATTATGTAGTAAACATGTACCTATTTGTCGGGCAAACTAATTTTATTCTCTGCTCTAGCCTCCTTGCTATGACCTGTTCAATGTAAGTACATGTATATGCAAGCAAATGCAACTAATTTTCGATATAATTCAATATTTGGTTCAATTAGGCTAAATGGTTCAAAATTATCAAACAAATAAACAAACAACACAAACATCAATCAATTAGTGGATTAACGTTTCAAATTCATAATTTTGATATATATACTGAAAATCTTGTTTTTGATGCCAAATCACAACAAATAAATCTATCTATATAAGTTTTGGTTCTCACACCAGTCTAATGGAAATATATAGATATCACACCTTCGTCACTCGAAAATAAATACTGGTGATGGCGCGCCATCATCAGAATCATGTCCGGGCGACTAGAATGTGATTCTATATCTATCTAATATATTAAAACTTCGAATATACGTTCATGACGCGTATATGCAAAATCTTTATATATTGGATTGTCCATATTAAAATAAATAAAAATTCAAATACGTATAAAATGATTTATATTTTCATAACAAAATTGTTTTCATTTGAAAAATATACTGAACACTCGTTCTAGGATACTACTGATCCTATCTCTAACGAGTCATTCTAATTGGATTTTGCTAATCCAATATCTGATGAATTCTTTCGTATGGTTCTAATGTGTCTTGTTCTCGAGCACTGTAAACCAAACCTCTGATACCAAATGTGAGGACCCATTTCTTCACCGTTAAGGAAAGGGCGGATACTTTGAGAACAAGACAAAACAGAACGCAGACGGAAGAACATTTCATTGTTATTACAACAATTCCATCAGAATACAAGAATATACAGAGTATGAATGAATAAATTACATTCGAAAAATATCAGAGATTACAATAAATTACATAGCAGCAGAAAATAAAACAAAGCACAACTGAAGGTGATATACGGATACAGAGCTTTCCGGATATCATTCCAGCTGTAAACCAGGATCCTGTGAATATAAATCTGCAAAACCAAAACTACTAGCTGCCCGTGCGGAAAATAGGGGCACCTAGAGTTTAGGTTAAAACAATAAACTCCAGGTCAGTCATGTGACTTGTGTGAGAACTAAAACAGTTATTTAAAACTTTACTTTAAAAGAGAGTAATTCAAGGGACCACGCCGTATAACACGGAACGGGTTTCCTCCCCAGAATACCAGTGCATAGAATAAACAGCGCAATGCTTTTTTCGAAAAATGAAGCTATTATAAGACCCAGGTCCCATCACACAATGCAACGCAAGCCGGAGGATAGGGTTTTCCCTTATAATAGCCAAACATGCTTGGTACGTTTAAAACAAATCATTTGATACTATAATAAGTGTATAGTGTCAAAACAATTTCAATCATAAATATAAATCATAGGCGGCATAGCTACCATCTACTATGTCGCCGTACTAGTTCTACAACTAAAACCGAATTACACGTATTGGAAATTGGATTCCGTCATGAGTCGAGGCAAGGGGCAAGCTCCTCTCCACGTTCGAGACACTCTAGCAAATGTCCCAGGGTTATGCACTCTGGGCAACCCCTGGATCTTCAGGGCCGGTCCTCACTTACGTTAGAGGATTGGCAATTCCTGATCACACGTTTCTCGGTCCTTACAGACCTATAATCGAGCCGCCTCGCATTCCAACAACCACATAGGTGAAAAGTATATAAATGTCAGGGCTGGTAAGTCACTGACACCACCAAAGCTAGAAAGAAACGTCGTGCTCTCCCTGCAGTCTGTATCCCGTTTTTAACTCATACCGAGGTGTGAGGTTCGCGAATTCACGTTATACACAAAGCTACGCCACAAAGGCCGTGCTTTGATCATCAACCACAAGACTTTGCTTTTCAACAGAAGCCTTGATCCATGAAACTCAGCATGCCATATAGGAAATTCATGCCGTGCGATTGATATCTATCGATATATAACCTCTAAGCTCGTACGTCTCAGAGAAGGGCGTTAAGAAAGAGAATAAGTTCTCCGCCTCCAAACAGATATATATTTAACAGAAATCAATCAACACAGAATAAAATCCAATGTCAGACACACAATCCATTTACAAGTTCGTTCTGGGTCTGAACGAAACCGGAGGAACTTTCCTTGCATATCCATCCATCTCCAAGTACGTCTGGACGACCACCAACTATTTCCATCCTCTTGGGTGTACTGCCAAATCGGGATCGTCAGTAGTTATCCAAACGATGTGAAGACTTCCGGTCTTCAACCACCGTCTTCATCTTCGACTTATCGTCGAATCGGTTATTCAGAATGGGTATAAACCTGGACTTTCCGAACAACCCGCATATATTAAAACAAATGTTACATAAACACAACATACGCCTCATTCCAATTCAGAATATTCTTTTATTCACAAAATCACATTTTTAGGGAAAGGTTCCCATTAATTTTATCCAAGACAAATTCTTTAAAATTTATCCTTTAATCTTCCTTTGGATGTCGTTTCAAACCAAATTATGGTTTTCTAAACTAGTCGAGATTAGCGAACCACACCGAAGTAATTATTTATTTTATTTCCCAATCCCAACCTATTCATCCCATGAAGCAAAACTGGTAATACTCCATATCTAACATCTCAGTGTTATCGGTAAAATTAATTACCATTTCACGTTCAAATCTAATTAAAGATTTAACTATCGCTTTGGAGCAAAACTGGCAATACTCCATTCTCGCTCATTTCTAAATTTGATAATTTAAATTATGGATTTACATTTCAATCTAATTGCAGATTCGTTAAAACTCCTTTTACTAGGTTAAAGAACTAGTGTTATTTAAAACACTGCTCACGACAAACCCAAATCACATCCTAATTATTATCGGGTTAAAGAACTAGTGTTATTTAAAACACTGTTCACGATAAACCCAAATCACATTCTAATTATCATCGGGTTAAATAACTAGTGTTGTTTAAAACACAGTTCACGATGAACCCACAAATCAATTCTAGTTCAATTTAAATCAAATATATTAGGAATTCCGATTATTTAAAACCCATTTTTAAATCTAATTTATTTATTTAAAAACAAATCGTGTTTTAAATTTAGTTCAATCTAGTTCATTTTGATAAAAATCTATTTTTATCTTTTCAAATATGGAGTTTTTCATCCCAAATTTTCCCAAATCATTTCTTATGATTTTACACAAATTATTAATATTTTTAATAATTTTATCAAGGCCCGTACAGTCGATTTCCATCAACGGCCATCGAACTGCACTTACACCGACCTTTTCCAAATTTGATTTGGACGTATCTCCAAATCCAACCGTTAGATTTTGAATTTCTAATATTCGTTAGAAAGCTCTTTTCGATACGAACCCAACGGTTCCGGTTTTAGGAGAATCCGACGGTCGGATCTCCCGTAATGTCCGTTTGAAATAAATGGTCGAAATTCATGAACTGCCGCGGCGCGGCGCGTTCTATTCAAGCCATTATATGTATAATATATATATATTATATATACTTCGTCGATTTCTAATTAAAAACGAATTTTATAAATAGTTTTGAATTCGTTTCAAAAACAATTTCTACCTTTATTTCAAATTCAAATCAAAATTGAATTTCCTATTATAAATCCTTTTTGCTTTCATTTCTATTTGATTTCCATTCAAATCGATTTTAATTCGATTCGAATTCATTTCCTTTTTAATTCAATTTCGTTTCGAATTCATTTTCTTTTCAATTCAAATTCGTTTTCTATTCAAATCAAATTCATTATATATTCGATTGAAATCAAATTCGTTATATATTCAATTGAAATCAAATTCGTTTTCTATTCCATTCGAATTCATTTCGTTTTCTATTCAGTTCGAATTCAATTTCTTTTCAAATTCGTTATCTATTCAATTCATTTCGAAATCGTTTTATATTCAATTCATTTCAAAATCGTTTTATATTCAATTCATTTCAAAATCGTTTTATATTCAATTCATTTCAAAATCGTTTTATATTCAATTCATTTCGAAATCGTTTTATATTCAATTCATTTCGAAATCGTTTTATATTCAATTAATTTCGAAATCGTTTTATATTCAATTCATTTCGAAATCATTTTATATTCAATTCATTTCGAAATCGTTTTATATTCAATTCATTTCGAAATCGTCTTATATTCAATTCATTTCGAAATCGTTTTATATTCAGTTCGTTTCAAAATCGTTTTATATTCAATTCATTTCGAAATGAATAAAATCGATATAAATATCGTTCACATCAAAATGGCGTCAATCTAATCAACACGGCTTCATATATTCCTTTATTCTATTCAACAAATGAATATTTATTTTTGTCAACAAACGACTAATCTCAACGGATGTGTACTGTCCACGTTTGACTATTTTTGTTAAATTATTTCGTTCAACACATGACTAATCTCAACGGATGAGTACAATCAACACATGAACCTTTATTTTATAGTGATAAAGATATAAATTTTATTGTTAAAATATTTCGTTCAACACATGACTAATCTCAACGGATGAGTACAGTCAACACATGAACCTTTATTTTATAATATTCTTTATTTTATAAATTGGAATTACCATATAAAATTAATTATATGGATTTTCATACAACTCATGTATATAATAGCATTGAAAAATAATCAACCATCAACCAAAGTATACTACACTGTATAAGCATCAAATACAGATATCTAACGCTTATAACAGCCTGTCAATCAATCGATCGACATATTTAATCAATCAGGATGAGTGAACTTTATATTTCATCCCAACACCCGTGTGGGGTTTCAAACAATCAAACACAGATTTTATTTGTGCAGTTGGGCGATGTGTAAAATTTATCGTCCCAATCAATGTCAGTCAAATCAGTGTACATAAACAAACCGTTCGGTTTGTGAATGAATATTTATTTATTCACATTCACTATATTCATATTCACGTTAAAAATTATATTTTTAACGATAAAACATTTATTTTAACATATGAATTTCTATTCAGTTCATTCTTTAAATAAAATGATATTTTTATTTTTCTAACTTATTTTAGAAAATTTCGACGGCATAACGGCACGATACTAGAAACGGGACGAGGCCTAGCCTTATCTCCGGTCTAGTGAAGGCCCACGCCATTCACACATCAATCAAATCGATTTAATGTCACCAAACAATTCAATTCAAACCAAATAATCTAACCAACTACACAACCAAACAATTAAACAAACAAGTCATCCATGGTCTGTGGATGACGGGTGTCGGGTGCTACTAAGCACCGTCTGCATCCTAGTATATAAATATAACTAGAAAAGAAATTGAAAGGTGAGAAATTCTCATCGATAGCTAATCCAATCATCTCGACTCTTCATTGATAGAAAATTTCAACGTTCTCGCCTTTCTTCACTTTCGTTGCCCGTATTCACTACATATGTAAAAATCACATTTTTACTTCGCTATTCAATATATAAAAATCGAGTTTTTACTTCGCTATTCAATATATAAAAATCGCGCCTTTTCAAATATAAAGATTTCTCCTTTTCAAATATATCATTATAAAAACCATATTTTTATTTTTCTACACATATAAAGATGATATTTTCAATATTCCTATCATGTAAAAATTATATTTTTAATTCTCTACATAAACAAAAGAGAAAATTAGTTTAAAGGAAAAAGTTTAATAATATTTAAATTTAACGGACGTTAAGTTTTGACTTCCGTCTGAAGGACAGGCGGCAAATTCTCCATCGTGAATTCATTACTTTTATTTTCTTCTACAAAATTACTTTTTCAATCTTCACTAAAAATGGAAGCCCTACTCTCGCTCTAAAATAATTCTCTTATCAAACTTCAGGTTTCTCACGCAATCGACTCTAGCAATGGAAGAGAATTCGCCGACTTCCTCAGATTTTACACATAAACCCGAAGATTCAAATCTCTCCAAAACTAGGGTTTCTCCAAGATCTAGGTCTTCTCCACGAACATCAAAACCAGTTTCTCCAAGCACTAGGTCTTCTCCACGAACGTCAAAACCAGTCGATTCGAGTAATATTCAGGGAAAAAGAAGAAAATCGAGAAGATTACTCACAGCTGAGACCGAGAAACAAGACCAACTAAAGCAACAAGAGTTGTGCGATGAAATAATCAGTAGGAAAAGAATATCAAAGGTATAACATTAGATCTATATTTTTTATAGAAATATATCATGTTAAAATGATAGTTCAATATGTCATATTATTATTTGCAAGCATTATACAGAAATGTTATATGCGTAAATGTAGAATGAAACCTAAACATAGCATTAAAACAATGCAGTATGCTCATCGAGATATTAAATGTTGTGTTTATTGATTTTTTTTAGTTAGTTTTAGACTGTTGTTGAATTTGCTAAAGTGTAATGCTAGATGTATATAACATTCCATTTTAATTTTGTTACTTTTAGATTCTAGATGAGTATAGTGCACGTACAATTAATTCCTGTGTCTATCTCAGTGAGACCACTAATGATTATTTAGCTATCAAGATGTTCAATGATTGATGGTCAAAAAAATAGTATTGTATATAAAATATGAATAATGATAGTTAAATTTAGCATTGCATCTTTTAAAGTGATCTAGCATTATAATAGTTGAATATGACTATGTTTAAAAAAGAATTAGCTTGTATATATCATTTATACTATAAAAACAAACAGGGAACATGTGTAGTATGTTTAATAATAGTTAAATATATCATTATAATAAAAAATGTACTAGCATGTATTAACTATAAAATGATATTTGAATTTAGCATTGTATTTTTTAAATTGAATTAGCATGTGTAGAATACATTACATGATAGTTAAATATAGCATCATATTTTTAAAGTGAATTACATGCATAAAATATAAAAAATGATAGTTGTATATAGCATTGTATTCATAAAGTGACTTAGCATGTATAAAATATGTTAAATGATAGTTGAATTTAGCATTGTATTTTTTAAAGTAAAATAACTTATGTACAATATGCTAAATGATAGTTGAATATAACATTGTACTTTTAAAGTGATATATCATGTATAAAGTATAATGAATGATAGTTGAATATCATTTGTATTTGTGAAGTGAGTTAACACGTGTAGAATTTGCAAAGTAATTTTTGAATATAGCATTATATTAGTAAAGTGAACTAGCATGCATAGAATATGCTAAATGATAGCTGAATATAGCATTATAATTTTAAAGCATACTAACTAACACACATAGGATATGAAAATTGATACACAAATTTAAAAGTGTGTTTTGTTGTGTGCTCTATGGGGAATGATAAATGATATACACACATATCATTCATTTTTTGGAAGCATTATACGTATTATTAAAATGATAGTTCAATATATCATATTATTAGTTGCAAGCATTGTACAGAATTTTTATATGCATAGTTGTAGAATGATGTGTAAACATAGCATTAAAAAAATGATATACAAACATATCATGGAAAAAGTTTAGTTAAATACGTCAAATTGTTTTGCTGTGTGCTCTATGGGGAATGATAAATGATATACACACATACCATTCATTTTTTGGAAGCATTATACGTATTATTAAAATGATAGTTCAATATATCATATTATTAGTTGCAAGCATTGTACAGAATTTTTATATGCATAGTTGTAGAATGATGTGTAAACATAGCATTAAAAAAATGATATACAAACATATCACTGAAAAAGTTTAGTTGAATACGTCAAATTGTTTTGTTGTGTGCTCTATGGGGAATGATAAATGATATACACACATATCATTCATTTTTTGGAAGCATTATACGTATTTTTAAAATGATAGTTCAATATATCATATTATTAGTTGCAAGCATTGTACAGAATTTTTATATGCATAGTTGTAGAATGATGTGTAAACATAGCATTAAAAAAATGATATACAAACATATCATGGAAAAATTTTAGTTGAATACGTCAAATTGTTTTGTTGTGTGCTCTATGGGGAATGATAAATGATATACACACATATCATTCATTTTTTGGAAGCATTATACGTATTATTAAAATGATAGTTCAATATATCATATTATTAGTTGCAAGCATTGTACATAATTTTTATATGCATAGCTGTAGAATGATGTGTAAACATAGCATTAAAAAAATGATATACAAACATATCATGGAAAAAGTTTAGTTGAATACGTCAAATTATTTTGCTGTGTGCTCTATGGGGAATGATCTATAAAAAAAAAAATTAGATAGACAGCTATGGATTTATAAGTAAATTCAGCTTTGAAAAAAAATGGTAGACAAATATAGCATTACGTACTTATAGTCGAATATGTCACATTGTTTAATGTTTTTTTATTGTGTAATGATTCATGATGGAAAATGAAAATCAGGTTGTTTCGACAAAGTTGTCACTAGCAACTTCAAAGGGAAAAAAGACAACTGCATTGGAGAAAAGAAAACGAGATAAGGTACATTTGTTATTAACTTAATTTTTTCCTGTGTTGATCTTCTGCTGTCTTTTATATTAACATATACACATGTAAACACATGCACTATGTAAATTCATCCTCCATAACGAATTAAATAAAGGCAGCAAGCCTACAATTATTGACCTAATAGTCTTAAATATTTGCAACCAAACTTAGTATTTCTCATCCACTTACTGATGATACTTCACCCGTCTTTGTTCCCTCTACGTCTTAATCTTTATCAAATCTTGTACTGTGAAAACCCGTAACTTCCCCGTAAAGGAAAGCGTCGGATAGTTCGAGAACAAGCCACAATATAACGCATATAAAAGAACATTTCATTGCTTATTACAACAATGCATCAGATTACAAGAATATACAGAGTATAAATGAATATTACACAGAAATATCAGAGATTCAAATTACATTTAAATACATAGCAGCGGAAAATAATACAATACACAACTAGAAGAGATATACGGATACAAAGCTTTCCGGATATCGTTCCAGCTGTAAACCAGGTTCCTGTGAATATAAATCTGCAAAACCAAAACTACTAGCTGCCCGTGTCAAAATAGGGGAACCCAGAGTTTAGGTTAAAACAATAAACTCCAGGTCAGTCATGTGACTGGTGTGAGAACTAAAATAGTTAATCTTTATTTTTAAACTTAGGTAAATCAAGGGACCACGCCGTTTAACACGGAACGGGTTTCCTCCCAAGAATACCAGTGCATAAAACAACAGCGCAATGCTTAATAAAGAAAAATGAAGCTGTTATAAGACCCAGTTCCCATCACACAATGCAATCGCAAGCCGGAGGATAGGGTTTTTACCTTATAATAGCCAAGAATGCTTGATACGTTTAAAACAAATCATTTGATACTATTATAAGTGTATAGTGTATAAAACAACTTCAAATCATAAGTATCAATCATAGGCGGCATGAATGCCCCATACCACTATGTCGCCATATATAGGTTATACAATCAAAATCGCAAAGTCACGTATTTGGAAATTGGGTTTCCATCTATGAACCGAGGCAAAAGATAGTCCTCAACCGATTCGAGACTGTCTAGCCCGAGCCTCAGGCAAGTACTCTGTCAAGCCTTTGGATCCTCAGGGCCGGTCCACACGGAGTGGATTAAAATGCCTGAACATGCGTTTCCCCGCCCTATGGGGCGTAAACGAGCCAACTAAATGACTCCATCGGTTCGAGAACGACCGATCAATCCGAGGCGCCTCGCAACAGCAACAACCACATAAGTCAAACTCGTCAGGGCGTGTAAAACCACTGACGCCACTTCTAGCTAGAAAGAAACGCATGCCCTCCCTGACGTCCTCTCCCGTTTTTGGTTCATACCGGGTGTGAAACACGCGAGGTAAACGTTACACAAAGCTACGCCACAAAGGCCGTGCTTTGATCATCACCACAAGACTTTGCTTTTCAACAGAAGCCTTGATCATTTGCATCTTAGCATGCCACACAGGCAAACCATTCTATGCAACCGATATCAGTCACACAGAATGAAATCCGATGTCAGACACACAGTCCATTTACAAGTCCGTTCTGGGTCTGAACGAAACCGGAGGCACCTAGTACCCCGCATATCCATCGATCTCCAAGTACGTCTGGACGATCACTAACTGTTTCCATCTTCTTGGGTGTACAGCCCAATCAAGATCATCAGTTATCACCCAAACGACGTGAAGACCTCCGGTCTTCGACCATCGTCTTCATCTTCGACTTATCGTCGTATCAGTTATTCAGAATGGGATAAACCCGGTCTTCCCGAATAACTCGCGTATATTTTAAATAAGTGTTACACAAACACAACATACGCCTCATTCCAATTCATTAGTCACTAACCGTAAATTAATCAAGAGAATAATTCCCCAAATATTAACCCCGAAGGCCGAAACCAACATCAGATCAATATCCAGAAAACCATTCTGCTTGGCTAACCGACAGTTAGTTTCTAAATTTCACGTTCAAATCTAATTAAAGATTTAACTATCGCCTGGAGCAAAACTGGTGATACTCCATTCTCGATCTTTTCAATCTAATTAAAGATTCATTAAAACTCCACTTAGTTTTAATCATTATCTGGGTTAAAGAATCAGTGTCATTTAAAACACGATTCACGATAAACCCAAAATCACATTCATTAATTATCGGGTTAAAGAACGAGTGTTATTTAAAACACTGTTCACGATAAACCCAAAAATCATCCCATTAATTATCAGGTTAAAGAACAAGTGTTATTTAAAACACTGTTCACGATAAACCCAAAAATCATTCCATTAATTATCAGGTTAAAGAACAAGTGTTATTTAAAACACTGTTCACGATAAACCCAAAAATCATTCCATTAATTATCAGGTTAAAGAACAAGTGTTATTTAAAACACTGTTCACGATAAACCCAAAAATCAATACTAATTCAATTCCAATTAAATATCATTTTTAATTGGTACACTTCATTAAATCTAAATAAAAAGATTTAATCTTTTCTCAACTGGGTTCAAGAACAGTGTTAGTGAAGACACCATTCACGACAAACCCAAATCACATCCGATATTCAATACAAGGCTCTGAATAGAAAATATATCGGCTTATATTCAATATCGAGTTCTACGACTAACAAATGTCGTATTGGAAATAACGATATACATATATATCTTTCAAATTTCCATAACAACACCTGTATAATCACGAATTCCAACATCGAAATATTCCGAAGACAATTTCGATTCAAATCCACTCCAATGCAATCATTGGAATTTTGGTTACTTTTAAAACCCTTTTCGAATTCAATTTATTTATTTAAAAATAAATAGAATTATAATTCTAGTTCAAAACTAGTTCATTTCGATAAAAATCTATTTTTATCTTTTCAAATATGGAGTTTTTCATCCCAATTCTTTCTAAATCATTTCATATGATTTTACACAAATTATTACTATTTTTAATAATTTTATCAAGGCCCGTACAGTCGATTTCCAACAATGGCCATCGAACTGCACTTACAGCGACCTTTTTCGAATTTGATTTGGACATAATTCCAAATCCAACCGTTAGATTTCAAATTTCTAATATTAGTTAGAAAGCTCTTTTCGATACGAACCCAACGGTTCCGGTTTTAGGAGAATCTGACGGTCGGATCTCCCGCAATGTCCGTTTGAAATAAATGGTTGAAATTCGCGAACTACCGCGGCGCGGCGCGTTCTATTCAGGCCATTATATTATATATATATAATATATATAATATATATTTCGTCGATTTCTATTCAAAACGAATTATATAAATAGTTTTAAAATCGTTTCAAAACCTATTTCAACTTCCATTTCAATTCAAAGCAAAATAGAATTCTTCTTTATAAATTCGTTTCAAAATTCATTTCTAATCAATTCGAATTTCAATTCAATTTGAATTCATTTCAATTCGCTTTCAATTCCATTTGAATTCGTTTTCAATTCAATTCAATTCATTTCGAAATCGTTTTCAATTCAATTCATTTTGAATTCGTTTTCAATTCAATTCATTTCGAAATCGTTTTCAATTCAATTCATTTCGAAATCGTTTTCAATTCAATTCATTTCGAAATCGTTTTCAATTCAATTCATTTTGAAATCGTTTTCAATTCAATTCATTTGGAAATCGTTTTCAATTCAATTCATTTCGAAATCGATTCAAATATCGTTCACGTCAAAATGGCGTCAATCTAATCAACACGGCTTCATATATTCCTTTATTTTCAAATTTTCTATTTCAAATATTTCTTTTTCAAAATAGTCGTTATTATCAAAATATTTCGTTCAACACATGACCAATCTCAATGAATGAGTACTGTCAACACATGAACTTTTATTTTATAATATTCTTTATTTTTCAAATCGGAATGAGGCCCAATCAATTACCATATAAAGTTAATTATACGGATTTTTCATACAACACATGTATATAATAGCATGGAAAAATAATCAACCATCAACCAAAGTGCACTACACTGTATAAGCATCAAATATAGATATCCAACGCTTAAAACAGCCTGTCAATCAACCGATCGACATATTCAATCAATCAGGATGAGTGAACTTCAAATTTCATCCCAACACCCGTGTGGGGTTTCAAACAATCAAACACAGATTTTATTTGCGCAGTTGGGCGATGTGTAAAATTTATCGACCCAATCAGTATCCTTCAAATAGGTGTACATAAACAAACCGTCTGGTTTGTAAATGAATATTTATTCACTTCACGTTAAAAATTATATTTTTAACGATATAACATTTTATTCAACCTATGAATTTCTATTATTCATTTACACAATAAAATGATCTTTTTTTATTTTCTAACATATTTAAGAAAATTTCGGCGGCATAACGGCACGATACTAGAAACGGGACGAGGCCTAGCCTTATCCCCGGTCTAGTGAAGGCCCACGCCATTCACACATCAATCAAATCATTCAATTTCACTCAAACAATTCAATTCAATCACATAATCAAACTAATCTATGCAACCAAACAAACAAGTCCATGGTTTGTGGACGATTGTGTCGGGTGCTACTAAGCACCGTCTGCATCCTAGTATAAATATATAACTAGAAAAGAAATAGAAAGGTGAGAAATTCTCACCGATAGCTATCCAACTGCACGACACTTCACTTATAGAAATCTTCGCCTTTTGTCGCTTTCGCCCGTATTCTCTACATATGTAAAAATCGAATTTTTATGATGCTACTCAATATATAAAAATATGATTTTTCCTTTTGCTTTCAACATATAAAAATATGACTTTTACTTTTGCTTTCAATATTTAAAAATATGATTTTTACTTTTGCTTTCAACATATAAAAATATGATTTTTCCTTTTGCTTTCAACATATAAAAATAAAAAAAATATGACAATTCTATTTTTACTTTCTTTAAAGAAACCAGTTTTAACTTTTTTTAAAAATTTCAGTTTTTAATTTTTAAAACCTAAATCAGTTTTACTTACCTAAAATTAAAATCAGTTTTAAATTTTTAAAACCTAAATCAGTTTTTCTTTAAAAACATAAAACAGTTTTTAACTTTAATAAAATCAGTTTTTAATACTAAAAAAAAATTCCAGTTTTTAATAATTTAAAAATAAAAACAAAATAAAAATACTTACAGACAAAAAAGGGGGGGTTTTTCTGCTTTCGTCGGAGGGCTTCTGGCTTCGAGGGGCGGCGCTAGGGCTTTGAAAGGGGGGGGGGCTCGTGGGTGTCGCGAAGCTTAAGGGGGGGTCGCGATTTGGCAGGGAGCGTTCGGGCCTTCGATCGATGGGGGGGGGGAGGAGAACAGGCGGAGTCGGCAGAGGCGGTGTGGGGTGGTCTTCGTCGGCGGCTGCTGCTGCCTTCTTCTTCTTTTTTTTTTCTTATCGAAATAAAAGTGAAGGGGGGGGGGGGGGGGGGCAAGCAGAAGATAAAGGGGGGGAAGGGAAATTAAAAATTATTTTATTATTATTATTATTTTTTTATTTAAATTTGCAAAAGGGTTGACTTTTACTCACGACCTCGAAACGAGGCCCACCGCCTGTCGTCCTTAGCGTTTTACCCCCATTCCGAACACACTGGGATATGTATCGCTAGCTGATTTGATCGTTACAATCAGTTTCCTTTTGAATTTTCATTTAAATCACTATATTGAATTTTAAACACGCACTTCAAATTACCGGGGTCACATACTAACTAGAAAAATTCCAGAAAAATATTTTCTAGCTTCGTATTGACCATACGGTCCTAACAAAACTAGTTTCGTCGAATTCTGAGACCGTTGGAAAAATGGTCAATTTCCAGTCGATTAAAATCAACTGAAACTGGTCAAACGCGTTTTCCTTTGCCACGCTCACATATTGATTCGAAAAATTATGAAATTTGGAATCTAGCAATAACTTAACATCACGGACCCAACAAAACTGGTTTCGTCGAAATCCGAGGTCGTTTGCAAAATTGCTATTTTTAAGGGCTTTATATTATATTAAAATATATATAAATTCCACAGCGACTATTTCTAATTTTCAACTGGACATATCTTATCATTTCTAAGATGAAATCTCAGTTTGTTAACTTCGTTACAAAGATATAGTTATACAGATTCAAATATTTCTTGTTTCGTTCAATTCTGACTTATATTGAATTCTGTATATTCATTTGAAATTAGAAATCGAATTTTCGAACTACCGCGCCATTTTCTATTCTATTTATAATTATATATAAATATTTATATTCTAGCGACGACGCGTATAATATATATACGTTGAATTCTATTCAAAATAAATTTCTCGTCGATATTATTTAAAATAATTCATTTTAAATAATCAAAATTCGCTAAAATTGCCAAAATAAAAATTTCAAACTGGCTCGCATTTTACGGGTTGTTACAATCTCCCCCACTTAAAACTTTTCGTCCCCGAAAAGGAACAAAGTCGAAAGTGGTTTGATTAATCAACTCTACGCTCGATCTGACTTCCATTCTCCAACTCTTTAGTTTCTGAGAATTTTCAAAATTTCAAAAATTTGGCTAACACCCTAAATTTTTGAAAAATTTCGCCATAACCTCCCCTGCAATGGGAGCATCGGGGAATTTCAAATAGCTTCCCCGGTCCTTCAGATCTCAAAAAGAAAAAGAAAAAGCCAAGCGGCTAGCCAATAGGCTCACAAAATCATCATCACCCAAACAAAACAGTAAATTATGTAGTAAACATGTACCTATTTGTCGGGCAAACAAATTTTATTCTCTGGCTCTAGCCTCCTTGCTATGACCTGTTCAAAGATATATATGTATATGCAAGCAAATGCAACCAATTTTCAATACAATTCAATATTCGATCAAATTAGGCATAATGGTTCAAAATTAGCAAACAAATGAACAAACAACACAAACATCAATCAATTAGTGAATTAGAGTTTCAAATTCATAATTTTGATACATATACAAAAATCATGTTTTTGATGCCAAATCACAACAATGTATTCTAGCTATATAAGATTTGGTTCTCACACCAGTCTAATGGAAATATATAGAAAATCACACCTTCGAAACACGAACATAAATACTGATGATGCACGTGCTATCATCAGTACTTTCTCCGGGCGACTAGAGTGTGATTCTATATCTATCCAGTATATTAAAACTTCGAATACACGCGGATCAGACGTATACGCAAAATCTATATATACTGGATTGTCCACATCAATATAAATAAATAATCAAATACGAATAATTGATTTAAATTTTCAAAACAAAATTTGTTTTCATTTTCAAAAATATACTCTTCACACTCGTTCTAGGATACTACTGATCCCATCTCTAACGAGTCATTCTCATTGGATATTACTAATCCAATATCTAATGAATTCTTTCGTACGGTTCTAATGTGTCTTGTTCTCTGCTTTGTAAACCAAAGCTCTGATACCAACTGTGAAAACCCGTAACTTCCCCGTAAAGGAAAGCGTCGGATAGTTCGAGAACAAGCCACAATATAACGCAGGAATTTCGCTCGGTCCGAACCAGTCGCTAAACCGATTCAGGCCGTTCGAAACGCCCTATCGTTTGAGAACACGACAAAACAGAACGCATACAGAAGAACATTTCATTGCTTATTACAACAATGCATCAGATTACAAGAATATACAGAGTATAAATGAATATTACACAGAAATATCAGAGATTCAAATTACATTTAAATACATAGCAGCGGAAAATAATAAAATACACAACTAGAAGAGATATACGGATACAAAGCTTTCCGGATATCGTTCCAGCTGTAAACCAGGTTCCTGTGAATATAAATCTGCAAAACCAAAACTACTAGCTGCCCGTGTCAAAATAGGGGCACCAAGAGTTTAGGTTAAAACAATAAACTCCAGGTCAGTCATGTGACTGGTGTGAGAACTAAAACAGTTAATCTTTATTTTTAAACTTAGGTAAATCAAGGGACCACGCCGTTTAACACGGAACGGGTTTCCTCCCAAGAATACCAGTGCATAAAACAACAGCGCAATGCTTAATAAAGAAAAATGAAGCTGTTATAAGACCCAGTTCCCATCACACAATGCAATCGCAAGCCGGAGGATAGGGTTTTTACCTTATAATAGCCAAGAATGCTTGATACGTTTAAAACAAATCATTTGATACTATTATAAGTGTATAGTGTATAAAACAACTTCAAATCATAAGTATCAATCATAGGCGGCATGAATGCCCCATACCACTATGTCGCCATATATAGGTTATACAATCAAAATCGCAAAGTCACGTATTTGGAAATTGGGTTTCCATCTATGAACCGAGGCAAAAGATAGTCCTCAACCGATTCGAGACTGTCTAGCCCGAGCCTCAGGCAAGTACTCTGTCAAGCCTTTGGATCCTCAGGGCCGATCCACACGGAGTGGATTAAAATGCCTGAACATGCGTTTCCCCGCCCTATGGGGCGTAAACGAGCCAACTAAATGACTCCATCGGTTCGAGAACGACCGATCAATCCGAGGCGCCTCGCAACAGCAACAACCACATAAGTCAAACTCGTCAGGGCGTGTAAAACCACTGACGCCACTTCTAGCTAGAAAGAAACGCATGCCCTCCCTGACGTCCTCTCCCGTTTTTGGTTCATACCGGGTGTGAAACACGCGAGGTAAACGTTACACAAAGCTACGCCACAAAGGCCGTGCTTTGATCATCACCACAAGACTTTGCTTTTCAACAGAAGCCTTGATCATTTGCATCTTAGCACGCCACACAGGCAAACCATTCTATGCAACCGATATCAGTCACACAGAATGAAATCCGATGTCAGACACACAGTCCATTTACAAGTCCGTTCTGGGTCTGAACGAAACCGGAGGCACCTAGTACCCCGCATATCCATCGATCTCCAAGTACGTCTGGACGATCACTAACTGTTTCCATCTTCTTGGGTGTACAGCCCAATCAAGATCATCAGTTATCACCCAAACGACGTGAAGACCTCCGGTCTTCGACCATCGTCTTCATCTTCGACTTATCGTCGTATCAGTTATTCAGAATGGGATAAACCCGGTCTTCCCGAATAACTCGCGTATATTTTAAATAAGTGTTACACAAACACAACATACGCCTCATTCCAATTCATTAGTCACTAACCGTAAATTAATCAAGAGAATAATTCCCCAAATATTAACCCCGAAGGCCGAAACCAACATCAGATCAATATCCAGAAAACCATTCTGCTTGGCTAACCGACAGTTAGTTTCTAAATTTCACGTTCAAATCTAATTAAAGATTTAACTATCGCCTGGAGCAAAACTCGTGATACTCCATTCTCGATCTTTTCAATCTAATTAAAGATTCATTAAAAGTCCACATAGTTTTAATCATTATCTGGGTTAAAGAATCAGTGTCATTTAAAACACGATTCACGATAAACCCAAAATCACATTCATTAATTATCGGGTTAAAGAACGAGTGTCATTTAAAACACTGTTCACGATAAACCCAAAAATCATTCCATTAATTATCAGGTTAAAGAACAAGTGTTATTTAAAACACTGTTCACGATAAACCCAAAAATCATTCCATTAATTATCAGGTTAAAGAACAAGTGTTATTTAAAACACTGTTCACGATAAACCCAAAAATCATTCCATTAATTATCAGGTTAAAGAACAAGTGTTATTTAAAACACTGTTCACGATAAACCCAAAAATCAATACTAATTCAATTCCAATTAAATATCATTTTTAATTGGTACACTTCATTAAATCTAAATAAAAAGATTTAATCTTTTCTCAACTGGGTTCAAGAACAGTGTTAGTGAAGACACCATTCACGACAAACCCAAATCACATTCGATATTCAATACAAGGCTCTGAATAGAAAATATATCGGCTTATATTCAATATCGAGTTCTACGACTAACAAATGTCGTATTGGAAATAACGATATACATATATATCTTTCAAATTTCCATAACAACACCTGTATAATCACGAATTCCAACATCGAAATATTCCGAAGACAATTTCGATTCAAATCCACTCCAATGCAATCATTGGAATTTTGGTTACTTTTAAAACCCTTTTCGAATTCAATTTATTTATTTAAAAATAAATAGAATTATAATTCTAGTTCAAAACTAGTTCATTTCGATAAAAATCTATTTTTATCTTTTCAAATATGGAGTTTTTCATCCCAATTCTTTCTAAATCATTTCTTATGATTTTACACAAATTATTACTATTTTTAATAATTTTATCAAGGCCCGTACAGTCAATTTCCAACAATGGCCATCGAACTGCACTTACAGCGACCTTTTTCGAATTTGATTTGGACATAATTCCAAATCCAACCGTTAGATTTCAAATTTCTAATATTCGTTAGAAAGCTCTTTTCGATACGAACCCAACGGTTCCGGTTTTAGGAGAATCTGACGGTCGGATCTCCCGCAATGTCCGTTTGAAATAAATGGTTGAAATTCGCGAACTACCGCGGCGCGGCGCGTTCAATTCAGGCCATTATATTATATATATAATATATATAATATATATTTCGTCGATTTCTATTCAAAACGAATTATATAAATAGTTTTAAAATCGTTTCAAAACCTATTTCAACTTCCATTTCAATTCAAAGCAAAATAGAATTCTTCTTTATAAATTCGTTTCAAAATTCATTTCTAATCAATTCGAATTTCAATTCAATTTGAATTCATTTCAATTCGCTTTCAATTCCATTTGAATTCGTTTTCAATTCAATTCAATTCATTTCGAAATCGTTTTCAATTCAATTCATTTTGAATTCGTTTTCAATTCAATTCATTTTGAATTCGTTTTCAATTCAATTCATTTCGAAATCGTTTTCAATTCAATTCATTTCGAAATCGTTTTCAATTCAATTCATTTCGAAATCGTTTTCAATTCAATTCATTTTGAATTCGTTTTCAATTCAATTCATTTCGAAATCGTTTTCAATTCAATTCATTTCGAAATCGTTTCAAAATCGATTCAAATATCGTTCACGTCAAAATGGCGTCAATCTAATCAACACGGCTTCATATATTCCTTTATTTTCAAATTTTCTATTTCAAATATTTCTTTTTCAAAATAGTCGTTTTTATCAAAATATTTCGTTCAACACATGACCAATCTCAATGAATGAGTACTGTCAACACATGAACTTTTATTTTATAATATTCTTTATTTTTCAAATCGGAATGAGGCCCAATCAATTACCATATAAAGTTAATTATACGGGTTTTTCATACAACACATGTATATAATAACATGGAAAAATAATCAACCATCAACCAAAGTGCACTACACTGTATAAGCATCAAATATAGATATCCAACGCTTAAAACAGCCTGTCAATCAACCGATCGACATATTCAATCAATCAGGATGAGTGAACTTCAAATTTCATCCCAACACCCGTGTGGGGTTTCAAACAATCAAACACAGATTTTATTTGTGCAGTTGGGCGATGTGTAAAATTTATCGACCCAATCAGTATCCTTCAAATAGGTGTACATAAACAAACCGTCTGGTTTGTAAATGAATATTTATTCACTTCACGTTAAAAATTATATTTTTAACGATATAACATTTTATTCAACCTATGAATTTCTATTATTCATTTACACAATAAAATGATCTTTTTTTATTTTCTAACATATTTAAGAAAATTTCGGCGGCATAACGGCACGATACTAGAAACGGGACGAGGCCTAGCCTTATCCCCGGTCTAGTGAAGGCCCACGCCATTCACACATCAATCAAATCATTCAATTTCACTCAAACAATTCAATTCAATCACATAATCAAACTAATCTATGCAACCAAACAAACAAGTCCATGGTTTGTGGACGATTGTGTCGGGTGCTACTAAGCACCGTCTGCATCCTAGTATAAATATATAACTAGAAAAGAAATAGAAAGGTGAGAAATTCTCACCGATAGCTATCCAACTGCACGACACTTCACTTATAGAAATCTTCGCCTTTTGTCGCTTTCGCCCGTATTCTCTACATATGTAAAAATCGAATTTTTATGATGCTACTCAATATATAAAAATATGATTTTTCCTTTTGCTTTCAACATATAAAAATATGACTTTTACTTTTGCTTTCAATATTTAAAAATATGATTTTTACTTTTGCTTTCAACATATAAAAATATGATTTTTCCTTTTGCTTTCAACATATAAAAATAAAAAAAATATGACAATTCTATTTTTACTTTCTTTAAAGAAACCAGTTTTAACTTTTTTTAAAAATTTCAGTTTTTAATTTTTAAAACCTAAATCAGTTTTACTTACCTAAAATTAAAATCAGTTTTAAATTTTTAAAACCTAAATCAGTTTTTCTTTAAAAACATAAAACAGTTTTTAACTTTAATAAAATCAGTTTTTAATACTAAAAAAAATTCCAGTTTTTAATAATTTAAAAATAAAAACAAAATAAAAATACTTACAGACAAAAAAGGGGGGGGGGTTTCTGCTTTCGTCGGAGGGCTTCTGGCTTCGAGGGGCGGCGCTAGGGCTTTGAACGGGGGGGGGGGGGGGGGGGGGGGGCTCGTGGGTGTCGCGAAGCTTAAGGGGGGGTCGCGATTTGGCAGGGAGCGTTCGGGCCTTCGATCGATGGGGGAGGAGGAGAACAGGCGGAGTCGGCAGAGGCGGTGTGGGGTGGTCTTCGTCGGCGGCTGTTGCTGCCTTCTTCTTTTTTTTTTCTTATCGAAATAAAAGTGAACGGGGGGGGGGGGGGGGGGCAAGCAGAAGATAAAGGGGGGGGGGGGGAAGGGAAATTAAAAATTATTTTATTATTATTATTTTTTATTTAAATTTGCAAAAGGGTTGACTTTTACTCACGACCTCGAAACGAGGCCCACCGCCTGTCGTCCTTAGCGTTTTACCCCCATTCCGAACACACTGGGATATGTATCGCTAGCTGATTTGATCGTTACAATCAGTTTCCTTTTGAATTTTCATTTAAATCACTATATTGAATTTTAAACGCACACTTCAAATTACCGGGGTCACATACTAACTAGAAAAATTCCAGAAAAATATTTTCTAGCTTCGTATTGACCATACGGTCCTAACAAAACTAGTTTCGTCGAATTTTGAGACCGTTGGAAAAATGGTCAATTTCCAGTCGATTAAAATCAACTGAAACTGGTCAAACGCGTTTTCCTTTGCCACGCTCACATATTGATTCGAAAAATTATGAAATTTGGAATCTAGCAATAACTTAACATCACGGACCCAACAAAACTGGTTTCGTCGAAATCCGAGGTCGTTTGCAAAATTGCTATTTTTAAGGGCTTTATATTATATTAAAATATATATAAATTCCACAGCGACTATTTCTAATTTTCAACTGGACATATCTTATCATTTCTAAGATGAAATCTCAGTTTGTTAACTTCGTTACAAAGATATAGTTATACAGATTCAAATATTTCTTGTTTCGTTCAATTCTGACTTATATTGAATTCTGTATATTCATTTGAAATTAGAAATCGAATTTTCGAACTACCGCGCCATTTTCTATTCTATTTATAATTATATATAAATATTTATATTCTAGCGACGACGCGTATAATATATATACGTTGAATTCTATTCAAAATAAATTTCTCGTCGATATTATTTAAAATAATTCATTTTAAATAATCAAAATTCGCTAAAATTGCCAAAATAAAAATTTCAAACTGGCTCGCATTTTACGGGTTGTTACATGTACACTATATTACTCTTTTTTTACACATTATTACTTGGGTACTAGTGATAAATGTAACTTTCCCTTTACTTATACTTGAGTGCTATTGATAGATGTGAATGAAAGTTTCACTTATCATATAAGGTTCTAATGATAAATGAAGTTGACATTCATAATGATAGTTTCATATATCATATACTGGGTGCTAATGATAGACATGCAAATGACATTTGGAATGATAGATTCATATATCATATTATTGTTTACTAATGATATACATGACATTGGAAATGATAGTTTCACATATCATATACTTGTTTACTAACGATAGGTGTAAATAGCGTTAAAATTAATTATATGTACATTGATTCATTCAAAAAAAATATTGTGTAGGAATCAACAGGGAAAGAAATGAAGAAGTTAAAGGCAGCAACAACGAAAAAAGCAAAAAAGGCATCTCAAGAAAAAGTCCAATATCGTTGCAGCTTGCTGCCTATGATAAAAATTTTCCAAAAAATTATCCAAAAAGGTGATAATCTTGCAAATCAGTTCAATTTTTTAAATCAAACCCCATTTGAAAAGTTTGTTCATGTCTTTTTCAAACAAATTTTAACCATTTCGACTTTCACTAAATCATCTACAACCTTAGATGATATAGTTGACACGTTTTCTATTGAGAAACAAGCTTTCAAAATTGGGAATGTTTTTCTAAAATTGAAACCAGAGGATATTTCAATTCTTTTCGGATTACCTATGTATGGAGTTAACTTGTTTCCAGCACCTAAAATGAGTTTTCAAGTTCTTCCAGAAAATTGTAAAGACTTTGTTTTAAGAAATTTTGGTAACGTAGAGAATATCTCGAAAGACCTTACAATTTCTAAAATAAACAATGTGCTGGAGACAAAAAAAACTGAAAATGAAACCGATTTTCCGAAACTAATCCTCATTCATGCAATGATCACCTTCTTTTTTCCCTATAGTCAAAGAATTTTGCCATGGGGATACATTCCTTATATCATTGATATAAGGAAAATAAACTCAATATCTTGGCCAGTTTCAATCCATTATTCTTTGATTAGATCTTTGACGGCTTTTAAAACAAAGCCAAGAAGCATGCTGGGTTGTTCCACGCTTCCTATGGTAAGTACATTATTTTAACTTTATATTTATGCATTTATTTCTATAAATTAAATTATGCATATTCTATGTTTTAACAAATAAAATTTTATTTTCAGTTTTTTCTATGCGAGCATGTTAGTTTGATATCTCCGTTGCCAAACTACTCTTCCACATTGCCAAGATTTGGAAGAGGGAATATTTCTAGCTTAAAGAAGGTTGTATCAAGAAATATTTTGTCAAACATGGATGATGAAAAGGTATATTTTAACACACAACAAACTAGATACATACAATAAATGTTAAATTGGAATATAGTGATAGTAGTCATGTTATTATAGTACATTCATAGTCTAAATGATAGTTAAATTTATCATTAATGCAGAAATAGAATGTAATGTACTTAATTCTGAAGAATGATAGTTATATATAACATCAAATGGAGAATGACAAGTACACATAGCATTAGTTAATTTATTAGGTGTTACTCAGTCATTTTTATATATGTTATACAGATAATTGTTGAATTGAGAAACATATCAGAAGATGAAAAAGCTCTTCTTGAAAAAATCCCCCACCATCAACATCTGCAAATTGAAACCAATGAACACACGGATATGCAACCAACAAATAATATGATAGAGACAATGAGCAAACAAGTGGAGTCTTTGCAACAGTATAACAAGGATTTGGAACAAAAATTAAAGAAGAATGAAGAAGAATTTGAAATTGAGAAGCAAAAAAGAAGGGATGCTGAAGCCCTTGTGGTAGAGCTAAAAAAGAAAGTAACTATGTTGGTATCAAAAAAAAATACAAGAAGTAGAACCACCAACATTCAATCTTGAAGTAACACAGCAAATGCTAATGATGCAACAAGGAAAAAAACAAGACACAAGTGGTGAAGTCCTTGAAACTGGGAAAAAACAAGAGGATAACCACAAAAGTTCAAAGGAAAAAAGGGAAATCCTGAAAAAGAATGCAAAACCAATGAAAAAACCAAGCTCTTTAGTTGAGAGGGTTAAAAGCCGCAAACGAACGAGTACATTTGATTCGAAATCCCAGTACAAATTTATTTAAAGGAAAAAATATAAAAAGAAGGAAACAAAGGTTGAAGAAAATAAAGAAGGTGAAGATGATGAAGTTGAAGAAGATGATGTAGGTGAAAAAAAAAGGTGAAGATGACAAAGTTGAAGAAAATGATGTTCGTGAAAATAAAGAAGGTGAAAACCATGAAGAAGCTGAAGAGGTTGAAGAAGCTAAAGACGTTGAAGAAGCTGAAGAAAGTGACCAAACTGAACAAGAGAAAGAAGAAAAAAATGAACAGTCTGATTATGAAGAAGAAACTGAAACTGAATCTGAAACACATGAAAATGAAAATATAATTAATATTGATAGATATTCTCCAATAAGAAAAGCTTACAAAAGCAAAGATATCACAAAAAGTCATATCCTGAAATTATTGACTACAGCACAGCAACAAAAGATTATCACTTTCTTCAAATTCAACGAAAATGAGAAGTAAGATTTGTAACTTGTTTTCTTTCTTTATATTTGCAACATTGTAAGCTTTCAATAAAAAACTGACTTATAAAATGTTGATAATCAATTGCAGCACTATAGCATACCACAAAGACGAAGGAAACCAAGGAGGAATAACCATAGTGAAATCAATGCTAGAGGATGTTCTTTATGATGGGCTTACCGACGGTCATGTATATATCAAACTAGAATTTTGACAGTAAAAAAAAGAGTAATATGGTGTACAAAATTTGATAATGATTGTTATACATATCATTCATCTTTTCATATATTTTGAGCAGTATTCTTACTATATATATGAATTGAATAGCGGAATGAAAGCTAGAAGTAGCATCGCTATATGTTAAATACCTGTAAATGTATAGGATGAGAGAATGATAATTGAAACTATCATTAACAGTTTTTAGTGCATATGTGTATAGGATGATAGAATGATAGTTAGAACTAACATTCACTTAAAACTTCCTTTCTTTGGTTAAACAGCTGATTGACTGGTTTTACTACAATCAAGAAATGTACCAGCATAGTTATTACTTCACTACAATCATGATGGTAAGCATAGCATTAAATTATAAATGCTATAAAAAAAACTCTGTTCTAATACATATGAATATGCAGAATGCTATAACAAATGATCAGAAAACAGTGATCAATGACATAGTCATGCCAACAATACAAAAGATTGTCAGAGTTGAGTTGTGCGATAAAATGTACTTCCCTCTGCATTTCGGAAACCATTGGACCTTGTTGGTACTAAATTATGAAACAATGCAGTGGAGTCATTACGACTCAACAAAACCGAAAACCAGATCAACAAGGACATCAAACCCCAGCTACAACCAAGCCATCATCACTGTAAGAGAGTTCTTATTTTTTTTTAAAACTCTACAAGTAAAAGTCAACACTAATATATATATATATATATATATATATATATATATATATATATTTTGCAGAAAAATTTGATTGAGTCGCTGTTCAAGGATGCGTGGGTAAAAGAAGGTATAATGAACAAGAAATTCAACAAACCAACAGTGCAGCAGCCTAAAAGTCCACCGCAAGATTCTGATTCGTAAGTTACTTATTTTATTCACAATTTATTAAATGTATGTGTTATGATGCATTGATAGATAATACATGAAAGTAGAATATCAATCTTTAATAAATAGTAGACAATAATTAAAGATATGTACAATAATTGAATGATAATTCAATATATCATTTGATTTACATGCATCATGAGAGGTTATGGGATGATAGTGTATGTTTATCCAATTATTGATTTTATTTTCAAAAATACAGCTGACAATTCATGATGATTAAAATCATAGCAAAACATTCAACAGAAAAATACAATGAGCATAAAATTAGTAATGACAGTTCAAGCTGTCATCTATACTTTTTTACTGCATATACATTTATCAAAACCCAAATGATTGTTTACACTAGGATTTGAGCAATGGTTCAACCTAGTATGAAGAGTTTCTTCCTAACATGAGATGATGCACATGTAAATTGTTTAGTATACGCAGAGTATAGAAAATTCAGTGGTTTATTGAAGATGTTTAAAAAATCATTGCTTTTGGTATTACTTAGTTAGGATTGATATATGGTTGATGTTGATGTATAGGATGTGATTTTGAACTGAAATCGCTGAACAGCTTATATAAACTATTGGATAAGCCAGGCCATAGGCTCGGAAAATACGAATAACTGTAGTTTGTTAAAGGAGTAATATTTTAGGAAAAATTTGACAAAAGGGTGGATGATAATGAAACTTAACACTGCCACTATTGAACTATGGAATATTAACTACTATATCTGCATTTGATATTAACGACTATCTCTACATTTAAAGTAAAGAATGATAACTTAATTTAGCATTAGTTTATACTGTAATATTAACTACTATCTCTACATTTGAAGTAAAGAATGATAACTTAATTTAGCATTCATTTATACGTAATATTAACTACTATCTCTACATTTGATACAGACTTGATTGTGGTTTCATCGTGATGGCAAACATAAAAAAGTTGGACAAGGAAGAATTGCCGCCGAGATACACAAAAGAGACCATAAGAATGCTAAGAGCTACAGTTGCTTTTGATGTACTGAACGACACGAAATACAGTTGGTCACCAAACAAAAACTAAACATGATGATGAGTAAAGCTGTTGCTGATAACAACTAATGATAGATAGTCTTACAAATTTTCTACTGATTTTAATTTGTCCGTACGAACTGCTCGAATAGGATTGTAATTGATGGATTAAAATTTTAATTGTCTGTTTTCATTGTACTTTCGTTGTGCGAACTACTGAGAGTATATGCAAATTAATTGTCACGTGAATTTGAATACGTTTTCTGTATTTTTCATGTGGTGACAATAGTTTATATTGAAATGCTATGTAAAACTAGCATTATGTGAAAATAAAATTCTGTTGTGACATTTCGGTATAATTATGGTAAATAGAAACTCTGATTAGAGTTTTAAGCGTTGAAATTATATATCACGTAAAATGCATACTACTTATAATGAAATGCTTGTTAAATTTAACATTCAACTGAAATGTTAACTACAAATAGGCTCATATAATAAACTCACGAATTCATCTAAATTACAATTATAATTGAACAAAACAACCTTAAATTCACCAAATAATGTAAACATTTAATTCATTTTTACAGTAGGCTTCCCATGCTGTCCACCATATCAGCACATCACAACTTAACCTCAAAATAAGTTAAGAGTTTTCCTAATAAAAGAGCATATGAGATATAATAGCTTGTAGTATTAGGCCTATTGGCTGATCCATTAAAAGTATTTCATACAAGATGCATACCAATGATAAAAGGAATGCTGGTTACAACTATCATTCAACAAAAATGATAAGTACAAGTAGCATTGAAAAGAATTGGTAAAAATGAAATGCTGAAATCATGCACTGAACTAAAGTACAGTTAGCAATGATAAAATAACCTGAATTAAAAAAAAAATGACTTCAAAGCAAAAGACATTAGACATTACCAGACATTAAAAATTAAACAAAACAGACAACATAACACTTCATTTTTTATTTTGCAAACAATTCACAAATACTGACTTATACAATAAGCTGTAACAGCTTTACAATAAAAAAAAAAATTCTGTTACACTAACAAATAACATGATTTTTTTTAAATTTTAGAAGAAGCAAGACAGTTCCTTTTATTGTGGCCAACTTCATTACAATGACTGCATCTGTTTCTTTTATTTTGAGAATATCCAAATCCACCACGCCTCTTTGTAGATGGTCTTCCTGCACCACGAACTTGTTTAGGAGGCTTAATCAAAACATCATTTTCAACAACCGTTGGCTTATCAAAATCTGGAATTGGATTGATAGCATAAGCATATGAAGAACTGAAAGCACTAACAATAAAATATTCCTCCACAAAGTCATAAACTGATAACCTAGACTTATTAATACACTTGACTGCATGTGCACATGGAAAACCAGTAACTCTCCATTGATTACAGCTACATAAATGATTTCTGAGGTCAACAATATGAGACTTAGGGGATTTTACTTCAAACACAAAGTCCGAAGACTTGAAAACATCCCAACCGAAGCCATCATCTAATAACTTAGACAAGCGTTCCTCCATAACAGGACAAAGAGTCGTCGTCCACAAACGACATTCTTCTCTTCGCCTAGCCATTTGCTCCATAACTTTCACTCGAATACCATCCAAACAAGAAGTTATAGGCATTACTCTATCTTCCAAAATCCAAGACTGTGACGGCAAGGAATTTCGCTCGGTCCGAACCGGTCGCTAAACCGACCCAAACCGCTCGAAACGCCCTATCGTTTGAGAACAGGACAAATCAGGACACATACAGAAGAACATTTCACTGTATATTACAACAATGCATCAGATTACAAGAATATACAGAGTATAAAAGAATAAATATTACACAGAAATATCAGAGATTTAAATTACATTTAAATACATAGCAGCGGAAAATAATACAATACACAACTAGAAGAGATATACGGATACAAAGCTTTCCGGATATCGTTCCAGCTGTAAACCAGGATCCTGTGAATATAAATCTGCAAAACCAAAACTACTAGCTGCCCGTGTCAAAATAAGGGCACCCAGAGTTTAGGTTAAAACAACAAACTCCAGGTCGGTCATGTGACTGGTGTGAGAACTAAAACAGTTATTGATCTTTATTTTAAAAGTTAGGTAAATCAAGGGACCACGCCGTATAACACGGAACGGGTTTCCTCCCCAGAATACCAGTGCATGAAACAACAGCGCAATGCTAAATAAAGAAAAATGAAGCTGTTATAAGACCCAGGTCCTATCACACAATGCAACGCAAGCCGAGGGATAGGGTTTTCTGTAACAACCCGTAAAATGCGAGCCAGTTTGAAATTTTTATTTTTGCAATTTTGGCGAATTTTGAATATTTAAAATGAATTATTTTAAATAACATCGACGAGAAATTTATTTTGAATAGAATTCGACGTATATATTTTACGCGTCGTCGTTAGAATATAAATATTTATATATAAGTCAGAATTGAACGAAACAAGAAATATTTGAATCTGTATAACTATATCTTTGTAACGAAGTTAACAAACTGGGATTTCATCTTAGAAATGATAAGATATGTCCAGTTTAAAATTAGAAATAGTCGCTGTGGAATTTATATATATTTTTATATATATAAGGCCCTTAAAAATAGACATTTTGCAAACGACCTCGGATTTCGACGAAACCAGTTTTGTTTGGTCCGTGTTGTTAAGTTATTGCTAGGTTTCAAATTTCATAATTTTTCGAATCAATATGTGAGCGTGGCAAAGGAAAACGCATTTGACCAGTTTCAGTTGATTTTAATCGACTGAAAATTGGCCATTTTTCTAACGGTCTCAGAATGCGACGAAACTAGTTTTGTTAGGACCGTATCGTCCATACGAAGCTAGAAAATATTTTTCTGGAATTTTTCTAGTTAGTATATGGCCCCGGTAATTTGAAATGTACGTTTAAAATTCAATATATAGATTTAAATGTAAATTTAACGGAAACTGATTCAAATGGTCAAATCAGCTTGCGATACATATCCCATTGTGTTCGGAATGGGGGTGAAACGCTATAGGCAACAGGCGGTGGACCTCGTTTCGAGGTCATATGGAAAAGTACTTTTTTTTAGAAATTAAAAATAATAAAAATAATAACAAAAAAAAAATAAAACCCCTTACTCCCCATAAAACCGCTCTGGCCCCCCCTCCCTCATTTCCAATACGAAATCGAAAAAGCAAAAGAAAGAAAAAAAAAACCCCAAACGCGATTTTCCTCCAGCTCCTCAGCCCGCCACCGATCGTCGCCCTCCTCCCTGGCACCTCCACCGCCACACCGTCGTACCCCCCTTCACCTCGACCTCGTCCCCTCGTCGAAACCCCCCCCCTTCAAAACCACGAGCCAGCACCCAACCCAAAACCGACACCACGCCCTAACCGAACGCCTACCCCTCAGCCACCACACCGCCATCGATGGCCCACCACCACCTGAAGCCGATTCCAGCGCCCCCCTGAAGCCGACGCGCTGACCTCCATCCCTCTGGAGAGAAGAAAGAAAAAACACAGTAAGCCCATTTAGTTTTTTTATCCGTTTCAATTTATTTAAAATCAGTTATACATATAATAATTTATTATAAAAAAAATGCGATTTTTAATTTACATGTAGCGTTATTAAAAATTCGATTTTTATTTATTTGAATAGCATAGAAAAATTCGATTTTTATTTATTTGAATAGCATAGAAAAACTCGATTATTATTTATTTGAATAGCGTAGGAAAATATGATTTTTGCCGTATGAAGAACAAGTAGAAAAATATGATTCTTATATTTTAAAAGTAATAAAAATATGATTTTTATATTTTAAAGTATTAAAAATATGATTTTTATATTTTTAAAGTATTAAAAATATAGTCTTTACTATATAGGTGATGTCAAAATATGATTTTTGTTTATGTAAAGAGTTAAAAATATAATTTTTACATGATCGGGATATTAAAAATGTCATCTTTATATGTGTGGAAAAATAAAAATGAGATTTTTATAAAGATGAAATCTTTAAATTTGAAAAAGGGAAGTCCATGTTTTTATAAAGGCAAAATCTTTATTTTAGGAAAGGCGAAATCTTTATATGGAAAATAGCGAGATAAAAATATAATTTTTATCTATATAACATAGTAGTAAAATGTGATTTTTATATATATTGAATAACGAAGTCAAAATTTGATTTTTATATATTGACCTTCAAAATAAAAATATGATTTTTAAATATTGAATAGCGAAGTAAAAATTCGATTTTTATGTATGTAGTGGCTACGGGCGACGAGGCTGACGAAGATGCGAAACGACGAAGACTTCTGCAAAAGGAGTGCCGTGGAGCTAGGATAGCTATATGTGAGAATTTCTCACCTTTCAATTTAATTTTTCTAGTTATATATATATATATACTAGGATGCAGACGGTGCTTAGTAGCACCCGACACAATCGTCCACAGACCATGGACTTGTTTGTTTGGTTGCATAGATTAGTTGAATTATTTGTTTGAATTGAATTGTTTGGTGAGATGAGATTGATTTGATTGATGTGTGAATGTCGTGGGCCTTCACTAGACCGGGGATAAGGCTAGGCCTTGTCCCGTTTCTAGTATCGTGCCGTTATGCCGCCGAAATTTTCTAAAATATGTTAGAAAAATAAAAATATCATTTTATTGAATAAATGAATTGAATAGAAATTCATAGGTTGAAATAAAATGTTTTATCGTTAAAAATATAATTTTTAACATGAATATGAAAATAGTGAAGTGAATAAATAAATATTCATTTACAAACCAGATGTTTTGTTTATGTACACTTATTTGAATGACATTGATTGGGAGGATAAATTTTACACATCACCCAACTGCACAACTAAAATCTGTGTTTGATTGTTTGAAACCCCACACGGGTGTTGGGATGAAATTTGAAGTTCACTCATCCTGATTGATTAAATATGTCGATCGATTGATTGACAGGCTGTTATAAGCGTTAGATATCTTTATTTGATGCTTATACAGTGTAGTGCACTTTGGTTGATGGTTGATCATTTTTCAATGTTATTATATACATGTGTTGTGTGAAAATCCATATAATTAATTTTATATGGTAATTGATTGGGCCTCATTCCAGTTTAGAAATGGAAATATTTAAAATAGAAATATTTGAAATAGAATATTTGAGAATAGAAATTTATGAAGTCGTGTTGATTAGTTTGACGCCATTTAGACGTGAACGATATTTATATCGATTTTGAAACGATTTCGAAATGAATTGAATTGAAAATGATTTCGAAATGAATTGAAAACGATTTCGAAATGAATTGAAAACGATTTCGAAATGAATTGAATTGAAAACGATTTCGAAATGAATTGAAAACGATTTCGAAATGAATTGAAAACGAATTCGAATTGAATTGAAAGTGAATTGAAATGAATTCAAATTGAATTGAAATTTGAATTGAATAGAAATGAATTTTAAAACGAATTTATAAAGAAGAATTCAATTTTGATTTGAATTGAAAAGGAAGTTGGAATTGTTTTTGAAACGAATTCAAAACTATTTATATAATTCGTTTTAAATAGAAATCGACGAAGTATATATTATATATATTATATATATAATATAATGGCCTGAATAGAACGCGCCGCGCCGCGGCAGTTCGTGAATTTCGACCATTTATTTCAAACGGACATTACGGGAGATCCGACCGTCGGATTCTCCTAAAACCAGAACCATTGGGTTCGTATCGAAAAGAGCTTTCTAATGAATGTTAGAAATTTGAAATCTAACGGTTGGATTTGGAGATACGTCCAAATCAAATTCGAAAAAGGTCGCTGTAAGTGCAGTTCGATGACCGTTGATGGAAATCGACTGTACAGGCCTTGATAAAATTATTAAAAATAGTAATAATTTGTGTAAAATCATAAGAAATGATTTGTGAAGATTTGGGATGAAAAACTCCACATTTGAAAAGATAAAAATAGATTTTTATCGAAATGAACTAGTTTTGAACTAGAATTATAATTCTATTTATTTTTAAATAAATAAATTGAATTTAAAAAGGGTTTTAAAAATAACCAGAATATCCAATGATTGCATTGGAGTGGATTTGAATCGAAATTGTCTTCGGAACATTTCAATGTTGGAATTCGTGATTATACAGGTGTTGTTATGGAAATTTGAAAGATATATATTTATATCGTTATTTCCAATACGACATTTGTTAGTCGTAGAATTTGATATTGAATATAAGCCGATATATTTTCTATTCAGAGCCTTGTATTGAATATCGAATGTGATTTGGGTTTGTCGTGAATGGTGTCTTCACTAACACTGTTCTTGAGCCCAGTTGAGAAAAGATTAAATCTTTTTATTTAGATTTAATGAAGTGTACCAATTAAATAATATTTAATTGGAATTGAATTGATATTGATTTTTGGGTTTATCGTGAACAGTGTTTTTAAATAACACTCGTTCTTTAACCCAATAATTAATGAACGTGATTTTGGGTTTATCGTGAACCGTGTTTGAAAATGACACTGATTCTTTAACCCAGTCGAAGATTAAAACTAAGTGGAGTTTTAATGAATCTTTAATTAGATTGAAATGATCGAAAATGGAGTATCACCAGTTTTGCTCCGGGCGATAGTTAAATCTTTAATTAGATTTGAACGTGAAAAGGTAATTGAATTTACCGATAACACTGTGGTGTTAGATATGAAGTATTACCAGTTTTACTTCATGGGATGAATAGGTTGGGATTGGGAAATTAAAACAAATGATTACTTCGGTAAGGTTCGTTAATCCCGACGAATTTGAATTGAAATTCAAAAATAGATTAAAGAATAAATTCAAGAATTTATCTTTGATAAAATTAATGGGAACCTTTCCCTATGAATGTGAAATTTAGAAACTAATTGTCGGTTAGCTAAGCAGAATGGTTTTCTGGATATTGATCTGATGTTGGTTTCGGCCTTCGGGGTTAATATTTGGGGAATTATTCTCTTGATTAATTTACGATTAGTGACTAATGAATTGGAATGAGGCATATGTTGTGTTTGTGTAACACTTATTTAAAATATACGCGAGTTATTCGGAAAGACCGGGTTTATCCCATTCTGAATAACTGATTCGACGTGGTGTCGAAGATGAAGACGATGGTCGAAGACCGGAGGTCTTCACGTCGTTTGGGTGATTACTGATGATCTTGATTGGGCTGTACACCCAAGAAGATGGAAACAGTTTGTGATCGTCCAGACGTACTTGGAGATCGATGGATATGCGGGGTACTAGGTGCCTCCGGTTTCGTTCAGACCCAGAACGGACTTGTAAATGGACTGTGTGTCTGACATTGGATTTTAGTCCGTGTGATTGATCTCTATTAAATATATATCTGTTTGGCGGTGGAGAATTTATTCTCTTGCTTAACGCCCTTCTCTGAGACGTACGAGCTCAGGGGTTATATATTGATGGATATCAAACGCATTGAGTGAATTGCCTGTGTGGCATGCCTAAGTGGCTATTGATCGAGGCTTCTGTTGAAAAGCAAAGTCTTGTGGTGATGATCAAAGCACGGCCTTTGTGGCGTAGCTTTGTGTAACGTTGACTTCGCGAGTTTCACACCCGGTATGAACCAAAAACGGGAGACGGACCTCAGGGAGGACTTGCGTTTCTTTCTAGCTAGAAGTGGCGTCAGTGGTTTTACACGCCCTGACGAGTTTGACTTATGTGGTTGTTGCTGTTGCGAGGCGCCTCGGTTTGATCGGACGATCCGGGTCCGATGGAGTCATTTGTTGGCTCGTTTACGCCCCATAGGGCGGAGAGACGTAGTGTTCAGGCATAATAATCCACATCGGTGGACCGGCCCTGACGATCCAAGGCCCACCTGAGTCTAGGACCTGAGACATGGGCTAGATTGTCTCGAATCGGTTGAGGACTATCTTTTGCCTCGGTTCATAGACGGAAATCCAATTTCCAAATACGTGACATTTGCGGTTTTATTTGTAAACCTATATATGGCGACATGGTATATGGTACCCATGCCGCCTATGATTGATACTTATGATTTGAAGTTGTTTTATACACTATGCACTTATAATAGTATCAAATGATTTGTTTTAAACGTATCAAGCATTCTTTGGCTGTTATAAGGGAAAACCCTATCCCCCGGCTTGCGTTGCATTGTGTGATAGGACCTGGGTCTTATAACAGCTTCATTTTTCTTTATTTAGCATTGCGCTGTTTGTTTTATGCACTGGTATTCTTGGGAGGAAACCCGTTCCGTGTTATACGGCGTGGTCCCTTGATTTACCTAATGATTTAAAATAAAGATTAATAACTGTTTTAGTTCTCACACCAGTCACATGACTGACCTGGAGTTTATTGTTTTAACCTAAACTCTGGGTGCCCTTATTTTCGACACGGGCAGCTAGTAGTTTTGGTTTTGCAGATTTATATTCACAGGATCCTGGTTTACAGCTGGAACGATATCCGGAAAGCTTTGTATCCGTATATCTACTTCTAGTTGTGTATTGTATTATTTTCCGCTGCTATGTATTTAAATGTAATTTAAATCTCTGAAATTTCTGTGTAATATTCATTTATACTCTGTATATTCTTGTAATCTGATGCATTGTTGTAATATACAGTGAAATGTTCTTCTGTATGCGTTCTGTTGTGGCTTGTTCTCGAACTATCCGACGCTTTCCTTTACGGGGAAGTTACGGGTTTTTACAGTTGGTATCAGAGCTTTGGTTTACAAAGCTCAGAGAACAAGGCACATTAGAACTATACGAAAGAATTCATCAGATATTGGATTAGTAATATCCAATGGGAATGACTCGTTAGAGATGGGATCAGTAGTATCCTAGAACGAGTGTGAAGAGTATATTTTTCAAATGAAAACAAATTTTGTTTCGAAAATTTAACTCAATTATTCGTATTTGATTATTTATATTGATGTGGACAATCCAGTATATATAGATTTTGCGTATACGTCTGATCCGCGTGTATTCGAAGTTTTAATATATTGGATAGATATAGAATCACACTCTAATCGCCCGGAGATGGTACTGATGATAGCACGTGCATCATCAGTATTTATGTTCGTGTTACGAAGGTGTGTTTTCTATATATTTCCATTAGACTGGTGTGAGAACCAAAATTAGATAGGGTCTATTGTTGTGATTTGGCATCAAAAATCTGATTTTTGACTATGTATCAAAGTTATCAATTTGAAACGTTAATCCACTAATTGATTGATGTTTGTGTTGTTTGTTTAATTGTTTGATAATTTTGAACCATTATGCCTAACTGAATCAAATATTGACTTGTATTGAAATTTGGTCGCATTTGCTTGCATATACTTGTATATCATTGAACAGGTCATAGCAAGGAGGCTAGAGCCAGAGAATAAAATTTGTTTGCCCGACAAATAGGTACATGTTTACTACATAATTTCCTGTTTTGTTTGGGTGATGATGATTTTGTGAGCCTATTGGCTAGCCGCTTGGCTTTTTCTTTTTCTTTTTGAGATCTGAAGGACCGGGGAAGCTATTTGAAATTCCCCGATGCTCCCGGTGCAGGGGAGGTTATGGCGAAATTTTTCGAAAATTTAGGGTGTTAGCCAAATTTTTGAAAATTTGAAAATTCTCAGTAACTGAAAAGTTGGAGAATGGAAGCCAGAACGAATGTAGAGTTGATTTATCAAACCACTTTCGACTTTGTTCCTTTTCGGGGACGAAAAGTTTTAAGTGGGGGAGGTTGTAACAACCCGTAAAATGCGAGCCAGTTTGAAATTTTTATTTTTGCAATTTTGGCGAATTTTGAATATTTAAAATGAATTATTTTAAATAACATCGACGAGAAATTTATTTTGAATAGAATTCGACGTATATATTTTACGCGTCGTCGTTAGAATATAAATATTTATATATAAGTCAGAATTGAACGAAACAAGAAATATTTGAATCTGTATAACTATATCTTTGTAACGAAGTTAACAAACTGGGATTTCATCTTAGAAATGATAAGATATGTCCAGTTTAAAATTAGAAATAGTCGCTGTGGAATTTATATATATTTTTATATATATAAGGCCCTTAAAAATAGACATTTTGCAAACGACCTCGGATTTCGACGAAACCAGTTTTGTTTGGTCCGTGTTGTTAAGTTATTGCTAGGTTTCAAATTTCATAATTTTTCGAATCAATATGTGAGCGTGGCAAAGGAAAACGCATTTGACCAGTTTCAGTTGATTTTAATCGACTGAAAATTGGCCATTTTTCTAACGGTCTCAGAATGCGACGAAACTAGTTTTGTTAGGACCGTATCGTCCATACGAAGCTAGAAAATATTTTTCTGGAATTTTTCTAGTTAGTATATGGCCCCGGTAATTTGAAATGTACGTTTAAAATTCAACATATAGATTTAAATGTAAATTTAACGGAAACTGATTCAAATGGTCAAATCAGCTTGCGATACATATCCCATTGTGTTCGGAATGGGTGTGAAACGCTATAGGCGACAGGCGGTGGACCTCGTTTCGAGGTCGTATGGAAAAGTACTTTTTTTTTAGAAATTAAAAATAATAAAAATAATAAAAAAAAAACCCCTTACTCCCCTTAAAACCGCTCTGGCCCCCCTCCCTCATTTCCAATACGAAATCGAAAAAGCAAAAGAAAGAAAAAAAAACCACAAACGCGATTTTCCTCCAGCTCCTCAGCCCGCCACCGATCGTCGCCCTCCTCCTTGGCACCTCCACTGCCACACCGTCGTACCCCCCCTTCACCTCGACCTCGTCCCCTCGTCGAAACCCCCCCCCCCCTTCAAAACCGCGAGCCAGCACCCAACCCAAAACCGACACCACGCCCTAACCGAACGCCTACCCCTTAGCCACCACACCGCCATCGATGGCCCACCGCCACCTGAAGCCGATTCCAGCGCCCCCCTAAAGCCAACGCGCTGACCTCCATCCCTCTGGAGAGAAGAAAGAAAAAACACAGTAAGCCCATTTAGTTTTTTTATCCGTTTCAATTTATTTAAAATCAGTTATACATATAATAATTTATTATAAAAAAAATGCGATTTTTAATTTACATGTAGCGTTATTAAAAATTCGATTTTTATTTATTTGAATAGCATAGAAAAACTCGATTATTATTTATTTGAATAGCGTAGGAAAATATGATTTTTGCCATATGAAGAACAAGTAGAAAAATATGATTCTTATATTTTAAAAGTAATAAAAATATGATTTTTATATTTTTAAAGTATTAAAAATATGATTTTTATATTTTTAAAGTATTAAAAATATAGTCTTTACTATATAGGTGATGTCAAAATATGATTTTTGTTTATGTAAAGAGTTAAAAATATAATTTTTACATGATCGGGATATTAAAAATGTCATCTTTATATGTGTGGAAAAATAAAAATGAGATTTTTATAAAGATGAAATCTTTAAATTTGAAAAAGGGAAGTCCATGTTTTTATAAAGGCAAAATCTTTATTTTAGGAAAGGCGAAATCTTTATATGGAAAATAGCGAGATAAAAATATAATTTTTATCTATATAACATAGTAGTAAAATGTGATTTTTATATATATTGAATAACGAAGTCAAAATTTGATTTTTATATATTGACCTTCGAAATAAAAATATGATTTTTAAATATTGAATAGCGAAGTAAAAATTCGATTTTTATGTATGTAGTGGCTACGGGCGACGAAGCTGACGAAGATGCGAAACGACGAAGACTTCTGCAAAAGGACTGCCGTGGAGCTAGGATAGCTGTATGTGAGAATTTCTCACCTTTCAATTTAATTTTTCTAGTTATATATATATACTAGGATGCAGACGGTGCTTAGTAGCACCCGACACAATCGTCCACAGACCATGGACTTGTTTGTTTGGTTGCATAGATTAGTTGAATTATTTGTTTGAATTGAATTGTTTGGTGAGATGAGATTGATTTGATTGATGTGTGAATGGCGTGGGCCTTCACTAGACCGGGGATAAGGCTAGGCCTTGTCCCGTTTCTAGTATCGTGCCGTTATGCCGCCGAAATTTTCTAAAATATGTTAGAAAAATAAAAATATCATTTTATTGAATAAATGAATTGAATAGAAATTCATAGGTTGAAATAAAATGTTTTATCGTTAAAAATATAATTTTTAACGTGAATATGAAAATAGTGAAGTGAATAAATAAATATTCATTTACAAACCAGATGGTTTGTTTATGTACACTTATTTGAATGACATTGATTGGGAGGATAAATTTTACACATCGCCCAACTGCACAACTAAAATCTGTGTTTGATTGTTTGAAACCCCACACGGGTGTTGGGATGAAATTTGAAGTTCACTCATCCTGATTGATTAAATATGTCGATCGATTGATTGACAGGCTGTTATAAGCGTTAGATATTTTTATTTGATGCTTATACAGTGTAGTGCACTTTGGATGATGGTTGATCATTTTTCAATGTTATTATATACATGTGTTGTGTGAAAATCCATATAATTAATTTTATATGGTAATTGATTGGGCCTCATTCCAGTTTAGAAATGGAAATATTTAAAATAGAAATATTTGAAATAGAATATTTGAGAATAGAAATTTATGAAGTCGTGTTGATTAGTTTGACGCCATTTAGACGTGAACGATATTTATATCGATTTTAAAACGATTTCGAAATGAATTGAATTGAAAACGATTTCGAAATGAATTGAAAACGATTTCGAAATGAATTGAAAACGATTTCGAAATGAATTGAATTGAAAACGATTTCGAAATGAATTGAAAACGATTTCGAAATGAATTGAAAACGAATTCGAATTGAATTGAAAGTGAATTGAAATGAATTCAAATTGAATTGAAATTTGAATTGAATAGAAATGAATTTTAAAACGAATTTATAAAGAAGAATTCAATTTTGATTTGAATTGAAAAGGAAGTTGGAATTGTTTTTGAAACGAATTCAAAACTATTTATATAATTCGTTTTAAATAGAAATCGACGAAGTATATATTATATATATTATATATATAATATAATGGCCTGAATAGAACGCGCCGCGCCGCGGCAGTTCGTGAATTTCGACCATTTATTTCAAACGGACATTACGGGAGATCCGACCGTCGGATTCTCCTAAAACTGGAACCGTTGGGTTCGTATCGAAAAGAGCTTTCTAATGAATGTTAGAAATTTGAAATCTAACGGTTGGATTTGGAGATACGTCCAAATCAAATTCGAAAAAGGTCGCTGTAAGTGCAGTTCGATGACCGTTGATGGAAATCGACTGTACAGGCCTTGATAAAATTATTAAAAATAGTAATAATTTGTGTAGAATCATAAGAAATGATTTGTGAAGATTTGGGATGAAAAACTCCACATTTGAAAAGATAAAAATAGATTTTTATCGAAATGAACTAGTTTTGAACTAGAATTATAATTCTATTTATTTTTAAATAAATAAATTGAATTTAAAAAGGGTTTTAAAAATAACCAGAATATCCAATGATTGCAATGGAGTGGATTTGAATCGAAATTGTCTTCGGAACATTTCAATGTTGGAATTCGTGATTATACAGGTGTTGTTATGGAAATTTGAAAGATATATATTTATATCGTTATTTCCAATACGACATTTGTTAGTCGTAGAATTTGATATTGAATATAAGCCGATATATTTTCTATTCAGAGCCTTGTATTGAATATCGAATGTGATTTGGGTTTGTCGTGAATGGTGTCTTCACTAACACTGTTCTTGAACCCAGTTGAGAAAAGATTAAATCTTTTTATTTAGATTTAATGAAGTGTACCAATTAAATAATATTTAATTGGAATTGAATTGATATTGATTTTTGGGTTTATCGTGAACAGTGTTTTTAAATAACACTCGTTCTTTAACCCAATAATTAATGAACGTGATTTTTGGTTTATCGTGAACCGTGTTTGAAAATGACACTGATTCTTTAACCCAGTCGAAGATTAAAACTAAGTGGAGTTTTAATGAATCTTTAATTAGATTGAAATTATCGAAAATGGAGTATCACCAGTTTTGCTCCAGGCGATAGTTAAATCTTTAATTAGATTTGAACGTGAAAAGGTAATTGAATTTACCGATAACACTGTGGTGTTAGATATGAAGTATTACCAGTTTTACTTCATGGGATGAATAGGTTGGGATTGGGAAATTAAAACAAATGATTACTTCGGTAAGGTTCGTTAATCCCGACGAATTTGAATTGAAATTCAAAAATAGATTAAAGAATAAATTCAAGAATTTATCTTTGATAAAATTAATGGGAACCTTTCCCTATGAATGTGAAATTTAGAAACTAATTGTCGGTTAGCTATGCAGAATGGTTTTCTGGATATTGATCTGATGTTGGTTTCGGCCTTCGGGGTTAATATTTGGGGAATTATTCTCTTGATTAATTTACGATTAGTGACTAATGAATTGGAATGAGGCGTATGTTGTGTTTGTGTAACACTTATTTAAAATATACGCGAGTTATTCGGAAAGACCGGGTTTATCCCATTCTGAATAACTGATTCGACGTGGTGTCGAAGATGAAGACGATGGTCGAAGACCGGAGGTCTTCACGTCGTTTGGGTGATTACTGATGATCTTGATTGGGCTGTACACCCAAGAAGATGGAAACAGTTTGTGATCGTCCAGACGTACTTGGAGATCGATGGATATGCGGGGTACTAGGTGCCTCCGGTTTCGTTCAGACCCAGAACGGACTTGTAAATGGACTGTGTGTCTGACATTGGATTTTAGTCCGTGTGATTGATCTCTATTAAATATATATCTGTTTGGCGGCGGAGAATTTATTCTCTTGCTTAACGCCCTTCTCTGAGATGTACGAGCTCAGGGGTTATATATTGATGGATATCAAACGCATGGAGTGAATTGCCTGTGTGGCATGCATAAGTGGCTATTGATCGAGGCTTCTGTTGAAAAGCAAAGTCTTGTGGTGATGATCAAAGCACGGCCTTTGTGGCGTAGCTTTGTGTAACGTTGACTTCGCGAGTTTCACACCCGGTATGAACCAAAAACGGGAGACGGACCTCAGGGAGGACATGCGTTTCTTTCTAGCTAGAAGTGGCGTCAGTGGTTTTACACGCCCTGACGAGTTTGACTTATGTGGTTGTTGTTGTTGCGAGGCGCCTCGGTTTGATCGGACGATCCGGGTCCGATGGAGTCATTTGTTGGATCGTTTACGCCCCATAGGGCGGAGAGACGTAGTGTTCAGGCATAATAATCCACATCGGTGGACCGGCCCTGACGATCCAAGGCCCACCTGAGTCTGGGACCTGAGACATGGGCTAGATTGTCTCGAATCGGTTGAGGACTATCTTTTGCCTCGGTTCATAGACGGAAATCCAATTTCCAAATACGTGACATTTGCGGTTTTATTTGTAAACCTATATATGGCGACATGGTATATGGTACCCATGCCGCCTATGATTGATACTTATGATTTGAAGTTGTTTTATACACTATGCACTTATAATAGTATCAAATGATTTGTTTTAAACGTATCAAGCATTCTTTGGCTGTTATAAGGGAAAACCCTATCCCCCGGCTTGCGTTGCATTGTGTGATAGGACCTGGGTCTTATAACAGCTTCATTTTTCTTTATTTAGCATTGCGCTGTTTGTTTTATGCACTGGTATTCTTGGGAGGAAACCCGTTCCGTGTTATACGGCGTGGTCCCTTGATTTACCTAATGATTTGAAATAAAGATTAATAACTGTTTTAGTTCTCACACCAGTCACATGACTGGCCTGGAGTTTATTGTTTTAACCTAAACTCTGGGTGCCCTTATTTTCGACACGGGCAGCTAGTAGTTTTGGTTTTGCAGATTTATATTCACAGGATCCTGGTTTACAGCTGGAACGATATCCGGAAAGCTTTGTATCCGTATATCTACTTCTAGTTGTGTATTGTATTATTTTCCGCTGCTATGTATTTAAATGTAATTTAAATCTCTGATATTTCTGTGTAATATTCATTTATACTCTGTATATTCTTGTAATCTGATGCATTGTTGTAATATACAGTGAAATGTTCTTCTGTATGCGTTCTGTTGTGGCTTGTTCTCGAACTATCCGACGCTTTCCTTTACGGGGAAGTTACGGGTTTTTACATTTTCCCTTATAACAGCCAAAGAATGCTTGATACGTTTAAAACAAATCCTTTGATACTATTATAAGTGCATAGTGTATAAAACAACTTCAAATCATAAGTATCAATCTTAGGCGGCATGAGCGCCCCATCCCACTATGTCGCCATACTAGGCTCTACAAATAAAACCGCAAATGTCACGTATTTGGAAATTGGATTTCCGTCTATGAACCGAGGCAAAAGATAGTCCTCAACCGATTCGAGACTGCCTAGCCCGAGTCTCAGGATCAGAGCTCGAGTGACCCTTGGATCCTCAGGGCCAGTCCATCGATGTGGATTAAACTTAAACCCTGAACATGCGTTTCCCCGTCCTATGGGGCGTAAACGAGCCAACTAAATGACTCCATCGGTTCGAGAACGACCGATCAATCCGAGGCGCCTCGCAACAGCAACAACCACATAAGTCAAACTCGTCAGGGCGTGTAAAACCACTGACGCCACTTCTAGCTAGGAAGAAACGCGTGCCCTCTGTAAAGACCCGCAACTTCCCCATAAAGGAAAGTGTCGGATAGTTCGAGAACAAACCACAACAGAACACATACAGAAGAACATTCCAATGTATATTACAACAATGCATCAGATTACAAGAATATACAGAGTATAAATGAATATTACACAGAAATATCAGAGATTTAAATTACATTTAAATACATAGCAGCGGAAAATAATACAATACACAACTAGAAGGAGATATACGGATACAAAGCTTTCCGGATATCGTTCCAGCTGTAAACCAGGATCCTGTGAATATAAATCTGCAAAACCCAAAACTACTAGCTGCACGTGTCAAAATAGGGGCACCCAGAGTTTAGGTTAAAACAATAAACTCCAGGTCAGTCATGTGACTGGTGTGAGAACTAAAACAGTTATTAATCTTTATTTTAAAGCTAGGGAAATCAAGGGACCACGCCGTATAACACGTAACGGGTTTCCTCCCAAGAATACCAGTGCATAAAACGAACAGCGCAATGCTAAATAAAGAAAAATGAAGCTGTTATAAGACCCAGGTCCCATCACACAATGCAACGCAGCCGAGGATAGGGTTTTCCCTTATAACAGCCAAAGAATGCTTGATACGTTTAAAACAAATAATTTGATACTATTATAAGTGCATAGCGTATAAAACAACTTCAAATCATAAGTATCAATCATAGGCGGCATGGGTACCATATATCATGTCGCCATACTAGTTCTACAATTAAAACCGCAAATGTCACGTATTTGGAAATTGGATTTCCGTCTATGAACCGAGGCAAAAGATAGTCCTCAACCGATTCGAGACAATCTAGCCCATGTCTCCGGTCAGAGCTCGAGTGACCTTGGAGCGACAGGGCCGGTCCACCGACGTGGATTAAACTTAAACCCTGAAAATGCGTTCCCCCGCCCTTTGGGGCGTAAATGAGCCAATCAAATGACTCCATCGGTTCGAGAACGACCGATCAATCCGAGGCGCCTCGCAACAGCAACAACCACATAAGTCAAACTCGTCAGGGCGTGTAAAACCACTGACGCCACTTTTTATCTAGAAGGAAACGCATGCCCTCCCTGAGGTCCATCTCCCGTTTTTGGTTCATACCGGGTGTGAAACACGCGAAGTAAACGTTACACAAAGCTACGCCACAAAGGCCGTGCTTTGATCATCACCACAAGACTTTGCTTTTCAACAGAAGCCTCGATCAATTGCCACTTAGGCATGCCACACAGGCAATTCACTCCATGCGTTTGATATCCATCAATATATAACCCTTGAGCTCGTACGTCTCAGAGAAGGGCGTTAAGCAAGAGAATAAATTCTCCGCCGCCAAACAGATATATATTTAATAGAGATCAATCACACGGACTAAAATCCAATGTCAGACACACAGTCCATTTACAAGTTCGTTCTGGGACTGAACGAAACTGGAGGCACCTAGTACCCCGCATATCCATCGATCTCCAAGTACGTCTGGACGATCACTAACTGTTTCCATCTTCTTGGGTGTACAGTCCAATCAAGATCATCAGTTATCACCCAAACGACGTGAAGACCTCCGGTTTTTGACCATCGTCTTCATCTTCGACTTATCGTCGTATCAGTTTTTCAGAATGGGATAAACCCGGTCTTTCCGAATAACTCGCGTATATTTAAATAAGTGTTACACAAACACAACATACGCCTCATTCCAATTCATCAGTCACTAACCGTAAATTAATCAAGAGAATAATTCCCTAAACATTAACCCCGAAGGCCGAAACCAACATCAGATCAATATCCAGAAAACCATTCTGCTTGGCTAATCGACAGTTAGTTTCTAAATTTCACATTCATAGGAAAGATTCCCATTAATTTTATCAAAGATAAATTCCTTGAATTTATTCTTTAATCTACTTTTGAATATCAATTCAAAACTAGTCGGGATTAACGAACCTTACCGAAGTAATCATTTGTTTAATTTCCCAATCCGAACCTATTCATCCCATGAAGTAAAACTGATCATACTTCATATCTAACACCACGGTGTTATCGGTAAATTCAATTACCATTTCACGTTCAAATCTAATTAAAGATTTAACTATCGCCTGGAGCAAAACTGGTGATACTCCATTTTCGATCATTTCAATCTAATTAAAGATTCATTAAAACTCCACTTAGTTTTAATCTTCGACTGGGTTAAAGAATCAGTGTCATTTAAAACACGGTTCACGATAAACCCAAAATCACATTCATTAATTATCGGGTTAAAGAACGAGTGTTATTTAAAACACTGTTCACGATAAACCCAAAAATCAATATCGACTCGATTCCAATTAAATATTATTTAATTGGTACATTTCATTAAATCTAAATAAAAAGATTTAATCTTTTCTCCACTGGGTTTAAGAACAGTGTTAGTGAAGACACCATTCACGACAAACCCAAATCACATTTGATATTCAATACAAGGCTCTGAATAGAAAATATACCGGCTTATATTCAATATCAAATTCTACGACTAACAAATATCGTATTGGAAATAGCGATATATATATATCTATATCTTTCAAATTTCCATAACAACAGTTGTATAATCACGAAATCCAACATCGAAATATTCCGAAGACAATTTCGATTCAAATCCACTCCAATGCAATCATTGGAAATTCTGGTTATTTTTAAAACCCTTCTCGAATTCAATTTATTTATTTAAAAATAAATAGAATTATAATTCTAGTTCAAAACTAGTTCATTTCGATAAAAATCTATTTTTATTTTTTCAAATATGGAGTTTTTCATCCCAATTCTTTCTAAATCATTTCTTATGATTTTACACAAATTATTACTATTTTTAATAATTTTATCAAGGCCCGTACAGTCGATTTCCATCAACGGCCATCGAACTGCACTTACAGCGACCTTTTTCAAATTTGATTTGGACGTAACTCCAAATCCAACCGTTAGATTTTAAATTTCTAATATTCATTAGAAAGCCCTTTTCGATACGAACCCAACGGTTCCGGTTTTAGGAGAATCCGACGGTCGGATCTCCCTTAATGTCCGTTTGAAATAAATGGTCGAAATTCACGAACGGCCGCAGCGCGGCGCGTTCTATTCAGGCCATTATATTATATATATAATATATATATAATATTTTTCGTCGATTTCTATTTTAAAACGAATTATATAAATAGTTTTAAAGTCGTTTCAAAAGCAATTTCAACTTTCTTTCAATTCAAATCAAAATTGAATTCTTCTTTATAAATTCGTTTTAAAATTCATTTCTATTCAATTCAAATTTCAATTCAATTTGAATTCATTTTCAATTCAATTCATTTCGAAATCGTTTTCAATTCAATTCATTTCGAAATCGTTTTCAATTCAATTCATTTCGAAATCGTTTTAAATTCAATTCATTTCGAAATCGTTTTAAATTCAATTCATTTCGAAACCGTTTTCAATTCAATTCATTTCGAAATTGTTTTAAAATCGATATAAATATCGTTCACGTCAAAATGGCGTCAATCTAATCAACACGGCTTCATAAATTTCTATTTTCAACTATTCTATTCCAAATATTTCTTTTTCAAAATAGTTGTTATTATCAAAATATTTCGTTCAACACATGACCAATCTCAATGGATGAGTACTGTCAACACATGAACCTTTATTTTTTATCGATAAAGATGTTAATTTTATTACTAAAATATTTCGTTCAACACATGACCAATCTCAATGGATGAGTACTGTCAACACATGAACCTTTATTTTATATCGATAAAGATGTAAATTTTATTACTAAAATATTTCGTTCAACACATGACCAATCTCAATGGATGAGTACTGTCAACACATGAACTTTTATTTTATAATATTCTTTATTTTCTAAATTGGAATGAGGCCCAATCGATTACCATATAAAGTTCATTATATGGATTTTCATACAACACATGTATATAATAACATGGAAAAATAATCAACCATCAACCAAAGTGCACTACACTGTATAAGCATCAAATATAGATATCTAACGCTTAAACAGCCTGTCAATCAACCGATCGACATATTTAATAAATCAGGATGAGTGAACTTCAAGTTTCATCCCAACACCCGTGTGGGGTTTCAAACAATCAAACACAGATTTTATTTGTGCAGTTGGGCGATGTGTAAAATTTATCGACCCAATAAATATCCTTCAAATAGGTGTACATAAACAAACCGTCTGGTTTGTAAATGAATATTTTATTTATTCACATTCGCGTTAAAAATTATATTTTTAACGATAAAACATTTTATTCCAACATATGAATTTCTATTCAGTTCATTTATTCAATAAAATTATATTTTTATTTTTCTAACATATTTTGGAAAATTTCGGCGGCATAACGGCACGATACTAGAAACGGGACAAGGCCTAGCCTTATCCCCGGTCTAGTGAAGGCCCACGCCATTCACACATCAATCATATCAATTCATTTCACCAAAAAAATCCAATCCAAATCAAATAATCTAACCAACTACACAACCAATCAAACAAGTCCATGGTCTGTGGACGGGTGTCGGGTGCTTCTAATAAGCACCGTCTGCATCCTAATATATATATATATATATAACTAGAAAAGTAGAATTTGAGTGAGAAGTTCTCACCGATAGCTACCCAATCATCTTGACTCTTCTTTGATATAAAGCTTCTTCGTTCTCGCCTTTTTGTCACCTTCGTTATCCGCTTTCACTACATATGTAAAAATCGAATTTTTACTTCGCTTTTCAATATATAAAAATCACATTTTTAATTCGAAGTTCAATATATAAAAATCATATTTTTAATTCGAAGTTCAATATATAAAAATCATATTTTTAATTCGAAGTTCAATATATAAAAATCATATTTTTATTTCGCCATTCAAATAAAAATCGAATTTTTACTATGCTTCGTAATAAAAATTATATTTTTATCTCGATGCCATATAGACAAAAATTCCCTTTCACAAAAATATAGATTTCGCCTTTTCAATATGAAGTTTTAAAAATATGATCTTTTTCTTTAAAAGTTCAAATCTTTTTCTTTAAAAAGATTAAACCTTTTTCTATTTAAAATCTTAAAATAAAATCAGTTAAACCTTTTTTAAAAATCAGTTTTCAAGTAAAATAAAAAAACAGTTTAAAGTAAATAAATAAAAAAAACAACATCAGGGAACTTACAGGGGGGGGGGGGGCTCGTCGGAGGAGTATGGTAGGGGGGGCGCGAGTCAGCAGGGAGGAGGAAGAAGAAGGTGGAGGGAGGTGCGGTGGTTGGTCAGGGGTGGCGCGGCGAGTTTGGGTTCACGACACGGGAGCTCGCGACTGGGGATTCGCTTAGAGGAGGAGAGAGAGAAGCGTCAGTGGAGGAGGCCGACATCGCGGTGGAGGGGAGGTCAACTCGGCGGAGTGGACTCCGGCGTGGGCGGCGCGATTAGCTGCTAGGGTTTTTTTTTTTTTGTTTGTTGTTTTTTTTTTCTTGAAATTGACCGGGGGGGGGGGGGGGGCAGAAGCTAAAAGGAGGGAGTTATTTATTTTTTATTTTATTTTTATTGTTTAATTATTTTATTTTCGAAGAAGTTGACTTTTACATACGACCTCTAAACGAGGCCCACCGCCTGTCGTCCATAGCGTTTCACCCCCATTCCGAACACAATGGGATATGTACCGCAAGCTGAATCGACCGTTTCGATCAGTTTCCGTTGCATTTACATTTAAATCATTACATTGAATTTTAAACGTGCATTTCAATTTACCGGGGCCACATACTAACTAGAAAAATTCCCGAAAAATATTTTCTAGCTTCGTATTGACGATACGGTCCTAACAAAACTAGTTTCGTCGAATTCTGAGACCGTTTGAAAAATGGCCAATTTCCAGTCGATTAAAATCAACTGAAACTGGTCAAACGCGTTTTCCTTTGCCACGCTCACATATTGATTCGAAAAATTATGAAATTTGGAACCTAGCAATAACTTGACACTGCGGACCCAACAAAACTGGTTTCGTCGAAATCCGAGGTCATTTGCAAAATTTCCATTTTTAAGGGCCTGAATTCCATAGCGACTATTCAGGATTTTCAACTGGACCTATCTTTTGATTCCCGCTATGAAATCTTGATTTGTCGGATTCGTTGGAAAGATATTCACAATTAGATTCCAACATTTTTTGTTTCACTAGAATCCGGAATGTTTTGCTCCCGGTACATTCAATTGAAGTTTGAAATCGAATTATCGAACTACCGTGCCATTTTCAATTATATTTATAATTATATATAAATATTTATATTCTAACGACGGCGTATATAAATATATACGTCGAATTATATTCAAAATAAATTTCTCGTCGATATTATTTAAAATAATTCATTTTAAATAATCAAAATTCTCTAAAATTACAAAAATAAAAATTTTAAACGGGCCCAGATTTTACGGGTTGTTACACCCTCCCTGACGTCCTCTCCCGTTTTTGGTTCATACCGGGTGTGAAAATCGCGAATCAAACGTTACACAAAGCTACGCCACAAAGGCCATGCTTCGATCATCAACCACAAGACTTTGCTTTTCAACAGAAGCCTCGATCAATTGCCACTTAGGCATGCCACACAGGCAATTCACTCCATGCGTTTGATATCCATCAATATATAACCCCTGAGCTCGTACGTCTCAGAGAAGGGCGTTAAGCAAGAGAATAAATTCTCCGCCGCCAAACAGATATATATTTAATAGAAATCAACCACACAGACTAAATTCCAATGTCAGACACACAGTCCATTCACAAGTTCGTTCTGGGTCTGAACGAAACCGGAGGCACCTAGTACCCCGCATATCCATCGATCTCCAAGCACGTCTGGACGATCACTAACTGTTTCCATCTTCTTGGGTGTACAGCCCAATCAAGATCATCAGTAATCACCCAAATGACGTGAAGACTTCTGGTCTTCGACCACCGTCTTCATCTTCGTCACCACGTCGAATCAGTTATTCAGAATGGGATAAACCCGGTCTTTCTGAATAACTCGCGTATATATTATAAAAGTGTTACACAAACACAACACATGCCTCATTCCAATTCAGAATATTCTTTTATTCAAATATTCCTATACTTTGGGAAAAATTCCCATTAATTTTATCCAAGATAAATTCTTTAAATTTATTCTTTAATCTCCTTTGAATATCAATTCAAACTAGTCGGGATTAGCGAACCACACCGAAGTAATCATTTATTTTATTTCCCAATCCCAACCTATTCATCCCATGAAGTAAAACTGGTAATACTTCATATCTAACACCACAGTGTTATCGTTAAATTCAATTACCATTTCACGTTCAAATCTAATTAAAGATTTAACCATCGCCTGGAGCAAAACTGGTGATACTCCATTTTCGATCATTTCAATCTAATTAAAGATTCATTAAAACTCCACTTAGTTTTAATCTTTAACTGGGTTAAAGAATCAGTGTCATTTAAAACACGGTTCACGATAAACCCAAAATCACATTCCATTAATTATCGGGTTAAACAACAAGTGTTATTTAAAACACTGTTCACGATAAACCCAAAAATCAATACCAATTCAATTCCAATTAAATATCGTTTAATTGGTACACTTCATTAAATCTAAATAAAAAGATTTAATTTTTTTTCTCAACTGGGTTCAAGAACAGTGTTAGTGAAGACACCATTCACGACAAACCCAAATCACATTTGATATTCAATACAAGGCTCTGAATAGAAAATATATCGGCTTATATTCAATATCAAATTCTACGACTAACAAATGTCGTATTGGAAATAACGATATAAATATATATCTTTCAAATTTCCATAACAACACCTGTATAATCACGAATTCCAACATCGAAATATTCCGAAGACAATTTCGATTCAAATCCACTCCAATGCAATCATTGGAAATTCTGGTTATTTTTAAAACCCTTTTTAACTTCAATTTATTTATTTAAAAATAAATAGAATTATAATTCTAGCTCAAAACTAGTTCATTTCGATAAAAATCTATTTTTATCTTTTCAAATATGGAGTTTTTCATCCCAATTCTTTCTAAATCATTTCTTATGATTTTACACAAATTATTACAATTTTTAATAATTTTATCAAGGCCCGTACAGTCGATTTCCATCAATGGCCATCGAACTGCACTTACAGCGACCTTTTTCAAATTTGATTTGGACGTAACTCCAAATCCAACTGTTAGATTTCAAATTTCTAATATTCGTTAGAAAGCTCTTTTCGATACGAACCCAACGGTTCCGGTTTTAGGAGAATCTGACGGTCGGATCTCCCATAATGTCCGTTTGAAATAAATGGTCGAAATTCACGAACTGCCGCGGCGCGTTCTATTCAGGCCATTATATTATATATATAATATATATAATATATATTTCGTCGATTTCCATTTAAAACGAATTATATAAATAGTTTAAAATTTGTTTCAAAAGCAATTTCAACTTCCATTTCAATTCAAAGCAAAATTGAATTCTTCTTTATAAATTCGTTTCTAAATTCATTTCTATTCAATTCAAATTTCAATTCAATTTGAATTCATTTCAATTCGCTTTCAATTCAATTTGAATTCGTTTTCAATTCAATTCATTTCGAAATCGTTTTCAATTCAATTCATTTCGAAATCGTTTTCAATTCAATTCATTTCGAAATCGTTTTCAATTCAATTCATTTCGAAATCGTTTTCAATTCAATTCATTTCGAAATCGTTTTCAATTCAATTCTTTTCGAAATCGTTTTCAATTCAATTCATTTCGAAATCGATATAAATATCGTTCACGTCAAAATGGCGTCATACTAATCAACACGGCTTCATGAATTTCTATTTTCAAATATTCTATTTCAAATATTTCTTTTTCAAAATAGTTGTTATTATCAAAATATGTCGTTCAACATATGACCAATCTCAATGGATGAGTACTGTCAACACATGAACTTTTATTTTATATATTCTTTATTTTTCAAATTGGAATGAGGCCCAATCAATTACCATATAAAATTAATTATATGGATTTTCATACATTACACACATATAATAGCATTGAAAAATAATCAATCATCAACCAAAGTGCACTACACTGTATAAGCATCAAATATAGATATCTAACGCTTATAACAGCCTGTCAATCAATTGATCGACATATTTAATCAATCAGGATGAGTGAACTTCAAATTTCATCCCAACACCCGTGTGGGGTTTCAAACAATCAAACACATATTTTATTTGTGCAGTTGGGCGATGTGTAAAATTTATCGACCCAATCAATATCAGTCAAATCAGTGTATATAAACAAATCGACCGATTTGTTTATAAATATTTATTTATTTACTTACTTTCACGTTAAAAATTATATTCTTAACGATAAAACATTTTATTCAACCTATGAATATTCTATTCGGTTCATTTATTCAATAAAATGATATTTTTATTTTTCTAACATATTTTAGAAAATTTCGGCGGCATAACGACACGATACTAGAAACGGGACAAGGCCTAGCCTTATCCCCGGTCTAGTGAAGGCCCACGCCATTCACACATCAATCAAATCCATTCATCTCACCAAACAATTCAATTTCAATCAAATAATCTAACTTATTTTTGCAATCAAACAAACAAGTCCATGGTCTGTGGACGATTGTGTCGGGTGCTACTAAGCACCGTCTGCATCCTAGTATATATATATAACTAGAAAATAAATTGAAGAGTGAGAAATTCTCACCAAAGGGGTTCCACTCCGCCATTTCATTTCTGAATTTCTGAACCGTTTGAATTCCCTTTTGATTTCAATCCGTTCCATCGGCCTCTGTTTCACGCTGTTCATATTAAAAATCATGTCTTTATATTTTTATAAACAACGCTATTATATTTTTATAAACAACGCTTTTATATTTTTATAAACACTATTATATTTTTATAAACAACGCTTTTATATTTTTATAAACACTATTATATTTTTATCCTTCTAAGAATATTTTGATTCATACGATAATCTAATTTTTTTATAAACAACGAAATCAAAGAAAATTCTTACTTTTATAATCAATGAAAAACTCATTTGAAAATCTCATTTTAAATCACTTATAAATCTCATTTCCAATCACCAAAAAAAATATCGTTTTCGGATCTCATAAAAACACATTTTTAGTTTTAATAAAAATAATTTCAGATTTTAAATAACCATATTTTAAGTTTTATTTACTAATAAAAATCAGTTTTATTAGCTAACTAACATCAAAATTAATAACTAACTAAAATTAGAATTCAATGAACAAATAAAATCAGGATAAAACTTACCGAAGAAAGAAAACTAGGGTTTCTCATCGTCGGATCTGCGGAGCGTCGAAGTTGGAGGCTGTTGCTCGGCTTCGGTTGGAGGAAAAGGGGAAAATGGCTCGCTGTTTGAACTGAGGGGGTTATGGGGTGCGTTGGTGAAGGAAAGGGGGCGGGGTCTGAGGGGTTTCGACGCAGGAGGAGGCCGGAGTTTGATGGAGGTGGCGGAAGCAGATGGTGGTGCAGCGGGTGTTCAGGCGATGTGTCTTCTTCGATTTGGGGGCGAGTCTAGGGTTCCACGCGAGAGAGGAAGGAGGAGCGAAGGGAGGGGAGGCGCTCGCCAGTCAGCGAGGTGGAGGGGGCCCGGCGACGTCGACGGCGGTCTGGAGGCAGGGGCGGAGGCGCGATTCGGTTGAGCAGATTTTTTTTTTCAAAATGAATCGGGTTTGTCTGATGGAAAGGGGAAAGAGAAAGTGAAGAGGGGGGTTAGTGTAAAGGGTTTGACCATTTATTTATTTAATTAATTAATTTCCCCACAAAGGTAAGTTTTTATTTCAAACTCCAATCCAACCTCACCGACTGTCATCCCTAGCTAATTGCCCCCATTCCGAACACAATGGGATATGTATCGTAGGCTGGTTCGGCTGTTACAATCAGTTTCTGTTAAATTTACATTTAAATCACTATATTGAATTTTAAACGCACATTTCAAATTACCGGGGTCACATACTAACCCTAAAAATTCCAGAAAAATATTTTCTAACTTCGCATTGATGATACAGTCCTAATAAAACTAGTTTCGTCGAATTCTGAGACGGTTAGAAAAATGGCCATTTTCCAGTCAATTAAAATCAACTGAAACTGGTCAAACGCGTTTTCCTTTGCCACGCTCACACATTGACTCGAAAAATTATGAAATTTGGAATCTAGCAATAACTTTACATCACGGACTTAACAAAAGTGGTTTCGTCGAAATCCGAGGTCGTTTGCAAAAAGTCCATTTTTAAGGGCCTGAATTCCATAGCGACTATTCAGAATTTTCAACTGGACATATCTTTTGATTCCCGTTATGAAATTATGATTTTTTCGGATTCGTTGGAAAGATATCACCAAGTAGATCCTAATGTTTTTGGTTTCACTAAAATCCGGATTGTTTTGCACCCGGTGCATTCAATTGAAGTTTGAAATCGAATTATCGAACTACCGCGCCATTTTCAATTATATTTATAATTATATATAAATATTTATATTCCAACGACGACGCGTATAATATATACGTTCGATTTATATTTAGAATAAATTTATCGTCGATATTATTTAAAATTATTCATTTTAAATAATCAAAATTCGCTAAAATTGCCGAAATAAAAATTTTAAACCGACCCAGAATTTCCGGGTTATTACAATCTCCCCCACTTAAAACTTTCCTCCCCGAAAAGGAACAAAGTCGAAAGTGGTTTGACTATTCTGCTCTACATTCGATCTGGCTTCCATTCTCCAACTTTTCAGTTTCTGAGAATTTTCAAAATTTCAAAAATTTGGCTAACACCCTAAATTTTTGAAAAATTTCGCCATAACCTCCCCTGCACCGGGAGCATCGGGGAATTTCAAATAGCTTCCCCGGTCCTTCAGATCTCAAAAAGAAAAAGAAAAAGCCAAGCGGCTAGCCAATAGGCTCATAAAATCATCATCACCCAAACAAAACAGTAAATTATGTAGTAAACATGTACCTATTTGTCGGGCAAACAAATTTTATTCTCTGCTCTAGCCTCCTTGCTATGACCTGTTCAATGATGTATACGCATATGCAAGCAAATGCAACCAATTTTCAACACAATTCAATATTTGTTTCAATTAGGCTAAATGGTTCAAAATTTATCAAACAACTAAACAAGCAACACAAACATCAATCAATTAGTGAATTAGAGTTTCAAATTCATAATTTTGATACATATACAAAAATCAGATTTTTGATGCCAAATCACAACAATAAGCCCTATCAAATTTTGGTTCTCACACCAGTCAATAGGAAATATATAGAAAGCCCACTTTCGTTACTCGAACATAAATTCTAATGATGGAGCTCCATCATCAAAATCATCTCCGGGCGATTAGAGTGTAATTCTATATCTATCCAGTATATTAAAATTTCAAATACACGTGGATCAGACGTATATGCAAAATCTATATATACTGGATTATCCAACTCAATATAAATAGATAATCAAATACGAATAATTGATTTCAATTTTCAAAACAAAAATTGTTTTCATTTTCAAAAATATACTCTTCACACTCGTTCTAGGATACTACTGAACCTATCTCTAACGAGTCATTCTCGTTGGATATTACTAATCCAATATCTGATGAATTCTTTCGTACGGTTCTAATGTGTCTTGTTCTCGAGCTCTGTAAACCAAAGCTCTGATACCAACTGTGACGGCAAGGAATTTCACTCGGTTCGAACCGGTCGCTAAACAGACCCAAACCGCTCGAAACGCCCTATCGTTTGAGAACAGGACAAATCAGGACACATACAGAAGAACATTTCACTGTATATTACAACAATGCATCAGATTACAAGAATATACAGAGTATAAAAGAATAAATATTACACAGAAATATCAGAGATTTAAATTACATTTAAATACATAGCAGCGGAAAATAATACAATACACAACTAGAAGAGATATACGGATACAAAGCTATCCGGATATCGTTCCAGCTGTAAACCAGGATCCTGTGAATATAAATCTGCAAAACCAAAACTACTAGCTGCCCGTGTCAAAATAAGGGCACCCAGAGTTTAGGTTAAAACAATAAACTCCAGGTCAGTCATGTGACTGGTGTGAGAACTAAAACAGTTATTGATCTTTATTTTAAAAGTTAGGTAAATCAAGGGACCACGCCGTATAACACGGAACGGGTTTCCTCCCCAGAATACCAGTGCATGAAACAACAGCGCAATGCTAAATAAAGAAAAATGAAGCTGTTATAAGACCCAGGTCCTATCACACAATGCAACGCAAGCAGGGGGATAGGGTTTTCCCTTATATCAGCCAAAGAATGCTTGATACGTTTAAAACAAATCCTTTGATACTATTATAAGTGCATAGTGTATAAAACAACTTCAAATCATAAGTATCAATCTTAGGCAGCATGAGCGCCCCATCCCACTATGTCGCCATACTAGGCTCTACAAATAAAACCGCAAATGTCACGTATTTGGAAATTGGATTTCCGTCTATGAACCGAGGCAAAAGATAGTCCTCAACCGATTAGAGACTGCCTAGCCCGAGTCTCAGGATCAGAGCTCGAGTGACCCTTGGATCCTCAGGGCCAGTCCACCGATGTGGATTAAACTTAAACCCTGAACATGCGTTTCCCCGCCCTATGGGGCGTAAACGAGCCAACTAAATGACTCCATCGGTTCGAGAATGACCGATCAATCCGAGGCGCCTCGCAACAGCAACAACCACATAAGTCAAACTCGTCAGGGCGTGTAAAACCAATGACGCCACTTCTAGCTAGGAAGAAACGCATGCCCTCCCTGACGTCCTCTCCCGTTTTTGGTTCATACCGGGTGTAAAACTCGCGAATCAAACGTTAAACAAAGCTACGCCACAAAGTCCATACTTCGATCATCAACCACAAGACTTTGCTTTTCAACAGAAGCCTCGATCAATTGCCACTTAGGCATGCCACACAGGCAATTCACTCCATGCGTTTGATATCCATCAATATATAACCCCTGAGCTCGTACGTCTCAGAGAAGGGCGTTAAGCAAGAGAATAAATTCTCCGCCGCCAAACAGATATATACTTAATAGAAATCAACCACACAGACTAAAATCCAATGTCAGACACACAGTCCATTCACAAGTCCGTTCTGGGTCTGAACGAAACCGGAGGCGCCTAGTACCCCGCATATCCATCGATCTCCAAGCACGTCTGGACGATCACTAACTGTTTCCATCTTCTTGGGTGTACAGCCCAATCAAGATCATCAGTAATCACCCAAACGACGTTAAGACTTCTGGTCTTCGACCACCGTCTTCATCTTCGACACCACGTCGAATCAGTTATTCAGAATGGGATAAACCCGGTCTTTCTGAATAACTCGCGTATATATTATAAAAGTGTTACACAAACACAACACACGCCTCATTCCAATTCAGAATATTCTTTTATTCAAATATTCCTATACTTTGGGAAAAGTTCCCATTAATTTTATCCAAGATAAATTCTTTAAATTTATTCTTTAATCTCCTTTGAATATCAATTCAAACTAGTCGGGATTAGCGAACCACACCGAAGTAATCATTTATTTTATTTCCCAATCCCAACCTATTCATCCCATGAAGTAAAACTAGTAATACTTCATATCTAACACCACAGTGTTATCGGTAAATTCAATTACCATTTCACGTTCAAATCTAATTAAAGATTTAACCATCGCCTGGAGCAAAACTGGTGATACTCCATTTTCGATCATTTCAATCTAATTAAAGATTCATTAAAACTCCACTTAGTTTTAATCTTTAACTGGGTTAAAGAATCAGTGTCATTTAAAACACGGTTCACGATAAACCCAAAATCACATTCCATTAATTATCGGGTTAAAGAACAAGTGTTATTTAAAACACTGTTCACGATAAACCCAAAAATCAATACCAATTCAATTCCAATTAAATATCGTTTAATTGGTACACTTCATTAAATCTAAATAAAAAGATTTAATTTTTTTTCTCAACTGGGTTCAAGAACAGTGTTAGTGAAGACACCATTCACGACAAACCCAAATCACATTTGATATTCAATACAAGGCTCTGAATAGAAAATATATCGGCTTATATTCAATATCAAATTCTACGACTAACAAATGTCGTATTGGAAATAACGATATAAATATATATCTTTCAAATTTCCATAACAACACCTGTATAATCACAAATTCCAACATCGAAATATTCCGAAGACAATTTCGATTCAAATCCACTCCAGTGCAATCATTGGAAATTCTGGTTATTTTTAAAACCCTTTTTAAATTCAATTTATTTATTTAAAAATAAATAGAATTATAATTCTAGCTCAAAACTAGTTCATTTCGATAAAAATCTATTTTTATCTTTTCAAATATGGAGTTTTTCATCCCAATTCTTTCTAAATCATTTCTTATGATTTTACACAAATTATTACTATTTTTAATAATTTTATCAAGGCCCGTACAGTCGATTTCCATCAATGGCCATCGAACTGCACTTACAGCGACCTTTTTCAAATTTGATTTGGACGTAACTCCAAATCCAACCGTTAGATTTCAAATTTCTAATATTCGTTAGAAAGCTCTTTTCGATACGAACCCAACGGTTCTAGTTTTAGGAGAATCCGACAGTCGGATCTCCCGTAATGTCCGTTTGAAATAAATGGTCGAAATTCACGAACTGCCGCGGCGCGGCGCGTTCTATTCAGGCCATTATATTATATATATAATATATATAATATATATTTCGTCGATTTCCATTTAAAACGAATTATATAAATAGTTTAAAATTCGTTTCAAAAGCAATTTCAACTTCCATTTCAATTCAAAGCAAAATTGAATTCTTATTTATAAATTCGTTTCTAAATTCATTTCTATTCAATTCAAATTTCAATTCAATTTGAATTCATTTCAATTTGCTTTCAATTCAATTTGAATTCGTTTTCAATTCAATTCATTTCGAAATCGTTTTCAATTCAATTCATTTCGAAATCATTTTCAATTCAATTCATTTCGAAATCGTTTTCAATTCAATTCATTTCGAAATCGTTTTCAATTCAATTCATTTCGAAATTGTTTTCAATTCAATTCATTTCGAAATCGTTTTCAATTCAATTCATTTCGAAATCGATATAAATATCGTTCACGTCAAAATGGCGTCAAACTAATCAACACGGCTTCATGAATTTCTATTTTCAAATATTCTATTTCAAATATTTCTTTTTCAAAATAGTTGTTATTATCAAAATATGTCGTTCAACACATGACCAATCTCAATGGATGAGTACTGTCAACACATGAACTTTTATTTTATATATTCTTTATTTTTTAAATTGGAATGAGGCCCAATCAATTACCATATAAAATTAATTATATGGATTTTCATACATTACACACATATAATAGCATTGAAAAATAATCAATCATCAACCAAAGTGCACTACACTTTATAAGCATCAAATATAGATATCTAACGCTTATAACAGCCTGTCAATCAATCGATCGACATATTTAATCAATCAGGATGAGTGAACTTCAAATTTCATCCCAACACCCATGTGGGGTTTCAAACAATCAAACACATATTTTATTTGTGCAGTTGGGCGATGTGTAAAATTTATCGACCCAATCAATATCAGTCAAATCAGTGTATATAAACAAATCGACCGATTTGTTTATAAATATTTATTTACTTACTTTCACGTTAAAAATTATATTCTTAACGATAAAACATTTTATTCAACCTATGAATATTCTATTCGGTTCATTTATTCAATAAAATGATATTTTTATTTTTCTGACATATTTTAGAAAATTTCGGCGGCATAATGGCACGATACTAGAAACGGGACAAGGCCTAGCCTTATCCCCGGTCTAGTGAAGGCCCACGCCATTCACACATCAATCAAATCCATTCATCTCACCCAACAATTCAATCAAATAATCTAACTTATTTTTGCAATCAAACAAACAAGTCCATGGTCTATGGACGATTGTGTTGGGTGCTACTAAGCACCGTCTGCATCCTAGTATATATATATAACTAGAAAATAAATTGAAGAGTGAGAAATTCTCACCAAAGGGGTTCCACTCCGCCATTTCATTTCTGAATTTCTGAACCGTTTGAATTCCCTTTTGATTTCAATCCGTTTCATCGCCCTCTGTTTCACGCTGTTCATATTAAAAATCATGTCTTTATATTTTTATAAACAACGCTATTATATTTTTATAAACAACGCTTTTATATTTTTATAAACACTATTTTATTTTTATAAACAACGCTTTTATATTTTTATAAACACTATTATATTTTTATCCTTCTAAGAATATTTTGATTCATACGATAATCTAATTGTTTTATAAACAACGAAATCAAAGAAAATTCTTACTTTTATAATCAATGAAAAACTCATTTGAAAATCTCATTTTAAATCACTTATAAATCTCATTTCCAATCACCAAAAAAAAATATCGTTTTCGGATCTCATAAAAACACATTTTTAGTTTTAATAAAAATAATTTCAGATTTTAAATAACCATATTTTAAGTTTTGTTTACTAATAAAAATCAGTTTTATTAGCTAACTAACATCAAAATTAATAACTAACTAAAATTAGAATTCAATGAACAAATAAAATCAGGATAAAACTTACCGAAGAAAGAAAACTAGAGTTTCTCATCGTCGGATCTGCGGAGCGTCGAAGTTGGAGGCTGTTGCTCGGCTTCGGTTGGAGGAAAAGGGGAAAATGGCTCGCTGTTTGAACTGAGGGGGTTATGGGGTGCATTGGTGAAGGAAAGGGGGCGGGGTCTGTGTGGGTCTGAGGGGTTTCGAAGCAGGAGGAGGCCGGAGTTTGAGGGAGGCGGCGGAAGCAGATGGTGGTGCAGCGGGTGTTCAGGCGATGTGTCTTCTTCGATTTGGGGGCGAGTCTAGGGTTCCACGCGAGAGAGGAAGGAGGAGCGAAGGGAGGGGAGGCGCTCGCCAGTCAGCGTGGTGGAGGGGGCCCGGCGACGTCGACGGCGGTCTGGAGGCTGGGGCGGAGGCGCGATTCGGTTGAGCAGATTTTTTTTTTCAAAATGAATCGGATTTGTCCGATGGAAAGGGGTAAGAGAAAGTGAAGAGGGGGGTTAGTGTAAAGGGTTTGACCATTTATTTATTTAATTAATTAATTTCCCCACAAAGGTAAGTTTTTATTTCAAACTCCAATCCAACCTCACCGACTGTCGTCCCTAGCTAATTGCCCCCATTCCGAACACAATGGGATATGTATCGTAGGCTGGTTCGGCTGTTACAATCAGTTTCCGTTAAATTTACATTTAAATCACTATATTGAATTTTAAACGCACATTTCAAATTACCGGGGTCACATACTAACCCTAAAAATTCCAGAAAAATATTTTCTAACTTCGCATTGATGATACAGTCCTAATAAAACTAGTTTCGTCGAATTCTGAGACAGTTAGAAAAATGGCCATTTTCCAGTCGATTAAAATCAACTGAAACTGGTCAAACGCGTTTTCCTTTGCCACGCTCACACATTGACTCGAAAAATTATGAAATTTGGAATCTAGCAATAACTTTACATCACGGACTTAACAAAAGTGGTTTCGTCGAAATCCGAGGTCGTTTGCAAAAAGTCCATTTTTAAGGGCCTGAATTCCATAGCGACTATTCAGAATTTTCAACTGGACATATCTTTTGATTCCCGTTATGAAATTATGATTTTTTCGGATTCGTTGGAAAGATATCACCAAGTAGATCCTAATGTTTTTGGTTTCACTAAAATCCGGATTGTTTTGCACCCGGTGCATTCAATTGAAGTTTGAAATCGAATTATCGAACTACCGCGCCATTTTCAATTCTATTTATAATTATATATAAATATTTATATTCTAACGACGACGCGTATAATATATACGTTCGATTTATATTCAGAATAAATTTATCGTCGATATTATTTAAAATTATTCATTTTAAATAATCAAAATTCGCTAAAATTGTCGAAATAAAAATTTTAAACCGGCCCAGAATTTCCGGGTTATTACAAAGAGTTGAAGCTTTCTGCAACATTTGAAGAATATTCACCATACCGCTTTCCTTGAAAAAACAAATCTGCCCAATGATCAAATGGTTTATCTTGTAGAAAATTTTCTACAGCCTTACCCCCAATATCCTTAAATTTAGAAAGGTATCGCTCAAAATCATACATATTAGAAGCTCTAGCACAAAGTTTGAATAACTCTACAACAGAAGAATCACCTTTAGCTGCCTTCACAACACTACCAATATTTTGTTCCACGTGAAGCAAACAATAGCTATGATATGAAGAAGGAAATATTTTAGGAACACCTAAAATGAGACCCCAATGACGATCAGACATAAAAACTAGAGACCGGTCTTCATTTAGCATTTCTTTCAAATGGGACAAAAACCAAGACCAGTTAGATTCGTTTTCATGTGAAACAATACCCATAGCAAGAGGAAAGAAACCAGCAAAATAAATAATTAAGGACTTCTCAATACAAAGATACATGAACCACAGTAAACATCAAACTTGAATTAAATGATAGTAATATATGACAGGAACAATTGAATTAGACTCAAAATGATAAATGAACATATCATATATTATATATCAGTCTTTTAGCACCTTACTGTCCAAACATTAGTACTACAGACACTTCCAATAGAAGCAGTAATAAATGAAGCGAACAAATCTATTGTAAGCATTGTTGCATTAAAATTAAGTGATGTGTAGAACAATAATAGTTTCACATATCATAACTACAAAAATAACCAAAAAAAAAGAAAATAAAAGTAAAATGAAACATATACCTTGGTTAGCATTTTTAGAAGTAGCAGCTAACAAAACTCCAGGTCTTCCCTTCAAATGAGCAGCATCCAAAAATATTAATGGTCGACAGTGTTTAAAACCAAGCAAGCAAGCACCAAAAGCAATACAAACTCTCTCAAACTGATTGGTTGACGAATCAACATCTATAGACACATAACTACCAGGATTATACTTTTGCAATGCCTCCATATACCAACCTAAATCATTATACGACATTGCATCATCCCCATATATCTCTTTCAACGCCAACTGTTTTCCGCTATACGCATAATAGTATGAAAGATTGAAATTATACTCTCTTCTAAATTCCTTTATGATATCCTTTGGCTTCTTCATAGGAGCATCACGAATTTGATCCACAAATAAAGATTTAACAAATCTACTTGAAATAGTAACTTTATTGACATCTCTAAGACCCGCTCCACATGAATGATCAAAATTGTACGTTCTAATAAAAAACCGAGAAAGTATACCCGGATCCGAAGAAGCATTAAGATAAAACTTACAACCATCGTTAATCCAAGAGCAATTAACAGAAATTCTATTGGGAGAGTTTCTAACAAAAATCAAATCATAACCATTCTTTATTTGATATGCCATTAAAAACTCCCTAAAATCCTCAGCCCCATTAAAACAAAAACTAAGAAAATCCACAATATTTTTCTGAGAACCTTTCTTTAGCATATCTTTCAAATAATGTGGTGAATCAGCATGTGATTGACAATTTGTTCCAGAATTACTACCAATCGAAGTTCTTTGTACACTTGTAGAACCCAAACCACAGCTACCAATATCAGCTTCCATAGCACCAACATTCTCCTTAACCGTAAACTTAAAATATTGACTCTTCTTAAAAATGAGAAAACACAAAATGCAAAGCAAGTATGAATCAGTGTCCATACTTATATTCTTATTCTCAAGAACGTAAGATAGCTCAATGGAAAACGGATTAAGGTGTGGCCAAACATCACATATTTCACTCTTAACACCAAATAAAGAAGAGCCTATGGTAAGTCGAGTTGAATAACGGTTCTCATTATGTTCAAAAATAACCAGCACGCTGTTTGCTTCATTATTGATCGTATCAGAACTGGAAAAAATTAAATCCAATTAAAATACTGTAAAGAACAAAACAGTAATACCAAATGCTAAATTAACATACCATAAAAAAATATAATCAATCTTACTGTTGAATTAAACAAGAATAAATTAATTTAAAAACATATCGTAAATGAACACATCACGGCAAAATTAAACTGAACATGAATACTACAGTAAAGAATGCTATATAAACATAGCATAAATCAACAAACCATAAATAAAATCCACAGGAACGATCGAAGGAAGTTAAAACTATAAAACAATAAACATACGTGAAGAAATATAAAAACAGGCATAAAAATCTTACTTCTCCATTTATATAAATCCAAAGTCGAGATTTACAACTGGAAGAAGAAATTGCCGTATAACCTAGATGAGAAAAGATATGATTATTAATCGACAAACAATTATATGAAACGAAAATTAAAAATAGTCGAAAGAAATAAAAACAACATACCTGAATTTAGCAAGATTGTTTGATGAAGATCGAAATCGCCAATGAAGATCTACAATAAAAAAAGAAGTCAAAGATCTAGTGACAATGGAGAAATCGAATCAAAAATAAAAAAGTGTGCAATCGTCTTGAATCGAGACAGGAGGTTGAAGATGATCAGCAATGACGTTTAGAAAAAAGTAATAAGAATTTAAATCTTACTGACTATTTTTCCTTCAGACGAAATTTTAAACACCGCATCCTTGAAACGAAAAATAAATAGCCGCGTCCGTAGGCCCAAAAAAATATAGCAAAACTTCCTCCAGCCCATTTTCCTGTAAACAAAAATCATATTTTTTACATCTTCTACATAATAATGATTATATTTTTAATACTTTAAAAATAAAAAAATCATATTTTTATTACTTTAAAAATAAAAAAAATCATATTTTTAATACTTCATATATACTAAAAATCATATTTTTAACATAAAAATCCTATCTTTAACTGAATAATAATCCTTTCTTTACAGTTTTGCAAATTTCATAGTCTAAAATCAATGTATAAATTAAAATAAAATAAGTAAATAAATAAAACTATACCTTTCGTTTGCAGGGGAGGGAAAGGAAGGTCGGAGGTTGCTCGCAGGGGGAGGGTGCTGCTCTGACGTGGCGGATGAGGGGGGGTGCTGCGCGTCGGTAGGCAATGGAGGAGGGGACTCGAGATATGATGGCGCGCGAGGCTAGACGGGCGGCGGCGGCTCATCGACGGTGGACGGTGGTCTGCTTGCGTAAGCACGATTAGGGGGGGTTCGATCACGCGGTGGCGCGATTGCGGAGGAGGGGAGGTGGCCTCGCGGTGGTCGCCGCCTTGGAGGGGGTCTTCGATTTCGTTCTTTTTTTTTTAAAAAAAACCTTCTGTAAAATGAAATCGGGGGGGGGGGGGGGGGGCAATTGATAAAAGGAAAGGAGAGAGAAAATATTTTTTTTATTTTATTAATTTAAAATTCAAAAAGTTAACTTTTAAATACGACCTCTAATCGAGGCCCACCGCCTGTCGTCCATAGCGTTTCAAACACAATGGGATATGTATCGCAAGCTGATTCGATAGTTTTGATATGTTTCCGTTGAATTTACATTTAAATCACTATATTGAATTTTAAACGTACATTTCAATTTACCGGGGTCACATACTAACAAGAAAAATTCCAGAAAAATATTTTCTAGCTTCGTATTGACGATACGGTCCTAACAAAACTAGTTTCGTCGAATTCTGAGACTGTTGGAAAAATGGCCATTTTCCAGTCGATTAAAATCAACTGAAATTGGTCAAACGCGTTTTCCTTTGCCACGCTCACATATTGATTCGAAAAATTATGAAATTTGAAACCTAGCAAAAATTTGACACTGCGGATCCAACAAAAGTGGTTTCGTCGAAATCCAAGGTCGTTTACAATATTCCCATTTTTAAGGGCCTGAATTCCATAGCGACTATTCAGAATTTTCAACTGGACATATCTTTTGATTCCCGATATGAAATTTTTATTTTTCGGATTCGTTGGAAAGATATTATCAATTAGATCCTAATGTTTTTGGTTTCACTAAAATCCGGATGTTTTGCACCCGGTATGTTCAATTGAAGTTTGAAATCGAATTATCGAACTACCGCGTCATTTTCAATTCTGTTTATAATTATATATAAATATTTATATTCTAACGACGACGCGTATAATATATACGTTCAAATTATATTCAAAATAAATTTCTTGTCGATATTATCTAAAATAATTCATTTTAAATCTTCAAAATTCGCTAAAATTGCCAAAATAAAAATTTTAAATTGGCCCAAATTTTCGGGTTATTACAGGGTGGCAGCAAGCTTTGGGAGGAGGTCTCCATTTTTGTAGAAAGAGGAAGAAAAGGGAGGTTGGAAAATAATGAAGAGAAAAGGAAGAGAAGTGGTTTATATGCATGTTTCTCTCGTATCATCTTAATACAAACGATCTCCGATTGCAGCGGATTCCGGATACGAGATAGTAGGCGTGAAGACAAGTCCAACGAAACAAGTTTCGTCGAATTCCGAGTTCATTTGACCATCCGTTAAAATTGTCAAAGATGCTCAGATATTGTTCAAAAATGTGATTTTGGCGCACCTTTTCTTCTTGCACGCCCACGCACTTACTCCAAAAATCATGGCATTTTGGATTTAACCATTATTAGACGAGACGAATCCAGAAAAAAAACGGAATCGAATTTTGAGATCATATCAATAACGTTCCTTTGTAAAATGACTGCCTGTTTTACCTTGAACTGTTTTAGCTCGCACGGCCACATACTAACTCCGTTCGACGTGCATTTTGGAACTCAACAACGATTTGTCATTATGAATCCAGAAAAATTATCTCATCGAATTCTGAGCTCATATGCAAAATTTCACTTTTTAAGAGCTATGTATTGATAACCAAAAACCCCTTCCAATTCTCACCATTTTGGATCTCGGAATACATCGAAACTTATACTTTTCGGAGTCGCAAGCGGCATTTTAAACTTAATGGAAGTGGTTTCGAGAAAAAATTCATTCGTATGCAAAATGTGACTTTTTCGGGTGATATTTCTATAGCGACTATTCTGCATTTTCAACTGGGCATAACTTTGTATTCCCGCTATGAAATTTGGATTTTCAGATTCGTTGGAAAGATGTTTTCAAATAGATTCTAATATTTTTGGCTTCACTAAAATCCAGTTTATTTTGAATCTTGTACATTCATTTGAAATTTGAAATCGAATTTTCAAACTAATGCGCCATTTCCAATTCCTTTTATAATTAAAATGAATATTTTTATTCTAACTTCGATTCAAATAAATATTTCCGTTCTAATTCTATTCAAAATGAATTTCTTGTCATTATTATTTAAAATAATTCATTTAAATATTCAAAATTCATTAAAATTGTCAAAATAAAATTTTTAAATTGGTTCTGATTTTCCAGGTTGTTACAAATACTGTTCTTAAACCCAATGGAGTTAAGGAAATTAGAAACTAACTGGATATCGGCTAAGTTGATTGGTTTCCTGCGTATTGATCTGATGTTGGTTTCGGCCTTCGGGATTAATACTTAGGGAATTGTTCTCATACTAATTTACGATTAAAGACTGATGGAATGGTGTCTTCATTAACACTGTTCTGAAACCCCATGTGAAAAGAATAAGTCTTTTAACTACGATTTAAAGAAGGATTACCAGTTAATTAAACATTTAACTGGAATTGAAATGGAATGTGAATTGGGTTTATTGTGAACTGTGTTTTTAACGACATTCGTTCTTTAACCCGATTCACAGTGAAATGTGATTTGGAATTTATAAATCTTTTAATTAAGATTTAGGGGAAATTCCCAAAGAAAAGTTTTCTAGTTTAATAAAATAAATTGGAATGGAATGGAATTCGATTCGGTAATAATCGAAGTGAACTTCCGTGGAGGAAGACTGTTGCTATATATGAAATTTAAGAGGCTTTGCCGTTATTCCATTTATATTATTGGTTGGCTATGGAAGTTTATATCGATTATATATATTGATATGTTTTCCATGAGGATTCCATAATTAATGGAATGGGATTTTGGGTTTATCGTGAACTGTGTTTTAAATGACATTAGTTCTTTAACCCAGTTAAAGATAAGATTAATTTCTTATCATTGAATAATCATTAGGTAATGATTTTTGAGATTAAAACTGAATTGGAGTTTTAATGAATCTTTAATTAGATTGATAAAGAGAATGTGATAATTTAATTTATCAAATTTGGGAAATGATCGAGAATGGAGTAGCACTAGTTTTACTCCAAGCAATAGTTAAATCTTTAATTAGATTTAAACATGAAATGGTAATTAACTTTACCGATAACACCGTGGTGTTAGATATGAACCACTAGTGTTGCTTCATGGGATGAATAGGTTGGGATTGGGAAATTAAAAAAATGATTACTTCGGTAAGGTTTGCTAATCCCGACTAGTTTGGATAAACCATAATTTGGTTTGAATTGATATCCAAAGGAAGATTAAAGAATAAATTTAAAGAATTTATCTTTGATAAAATTAATGGGAACCATTCTGAAAGGATATAGATATTTAAATAAAAGAATATTCAGAATTGGAATGAGATGTATGTTGTGTTTTTATAGCACTTGTTTATTATATACGTGAGTTATTCAGAAAGACCGGGTTTATCCCATTCTGAATAACAGAATCGGCGATGAGTCGACGATGAAGACGGTGGTTGAAGATCGAGGGTCTTCACATCGTTTGGATGATTACTGATGTCTTGATTGGGCTGTACACCCAAGACAAGGTAATAAGTGGTGATCGTTCCAGACGTACTAGGAGATCGACCGGATATGCGAGGACCTCTCTCATGTATTGGATATACCGGACGAGGAATAAGGTGCCTCCGGTTTCGTTCAGACCTAGAACGAACTTGTAAAAGGATGTGTGTCTGACATCGGATTTCATTTTGTGTGATTGATCGATATCAATTGCATAGCGTGAATTGCCTGTGTGGCATGCTAAGATGCAAAGGTTCAAGGTTTCTGTTGAAAACCAGAGTCTTGTGGTTGTTGATCAAAGCACAGTTTTAATATAGCATAGCTTTGTGTATAGCATTGATTCGCGAGCCTTACACCCCGGTGTGAACCAGAAACGGGAGAGGACATCATGGAGGACATGTGTTTCCTTCTAGCTAGGAGTGGTGTCTGGGTTTTGCACGCCTAGATGTTTTACTTATGTGGATGATGGATAGCAAGGCTCCTCGGATATATCGGCACTGTGGGGCCGATGGATGGTATGGTCTTTATACAGAATAGATTGACTCCTCATAGGGTGCGGAAACATAGTGTTCAGGCATTTTCATCCACATCGAGTTGACCGGCTCTCACGATCCAAGGGTCGATGCGTTCTGATCCTGAGACACGTGCTAGAGAATCTCGAAGCGGTAAGGACGATCCCTTGCCTTGGTTCATAGATAGAAATCCAACTTCCAATACGTGACATTGCAGTTTTGATTGTAGAGCCTAGTATTGATGATATGATATATGGTACCCATGCCATCTAGGATTGATACATTTATATTTGAAGTTGTTCTATACACTATGCACTTATAATAGTATCAAATGATTTGTTTTAAACGTACCAAGCATGTTCGGCTATTATAAGGGAAAACCCTATCCTCCGGCTTGCGTTGCATTGTGTGATGGGACCTGGGTCTTATAATAGCTTCAATTTCCCCAAAAGCATTGCGCTGTTTGTTTTATGCACTGGTATTCTTAGGAGGAAACCCATTCGGTGTTAGACGGCGTGGTCCCTTGATTTAATTTATTTTTAAAGTAAAGATTTAATAAATGTTTTAGTTCTCACACCAGTCACATGACTGACCTGGAGTTTATTGTTTTATCCTAAACTCTGGGTGCCCCTATTTTCCACACAGGCAGCTAGTAGTTTTGGTTTTGCAGATTTATATTCACCGGATCTTAGTTTACTGCTGGAATGATATTCAGAAATCTCTGTATCCATGTATCTCTTTCAGTTGTATTTTGTATTATTTTCCACTGCATTGTAATTTGTAAATCTCTGTTATTTATCAAATGTATATTATTTGTTCATACTCTGTATATTCTTGTACTTTGATGCAAATTGTTGTAATAAGCAATGAAATGTTCTTCTGTTTGCATTCTGATTTGTCGTGTTTCAAATTCAATCTGGGTTTTCCTCCATGGGGAAGTTCGGGTTGTCTCATACCATCCCTTTACAAGTCTGTTCTGGGTCTGAACGAAACCGGAGGCACCTTATTCCTCGTCCCATATGTCCAATAAAGGAGAGAAGTCCTCACATATCCGTCGATCTCCAAGTACGTTTGGACGATCACCACTTATTACCTTGTTTTGGGTGCACGACCCAATCAAGACACCAGTAATCACCCAAACGATGTGAAGAACTCCGGTCTTCAACCACTGTCTTCATTTTCGACTCTTGATCATCGTATTAATTAGTCAGAATGGGTTAAACTCGGTCTATCCGAATAATTCGCGTATTTTATAATCCAGTGCTATAAAATCACATCATACGCCCCATTCTGATTCAGAATATTCTTTTAATAAATTATTCACATTATTAGGGAAAGGTTCCCATTAATTTTATCAAAGATAAATTCTTTTAAATTTATTTTTTGATCCTCTTGGAAATAACAAGATATATTAAAACACCAATTTAGTTTTAATCTCCAAAAATCATTATTTAATGATTATTCAAATTTAAGAAATTATTCTTATCTTTAACTGGGTTAAGGACCAATGTCATTAAAAACACAGTTCACGAAAAACCCAAAATCATCTTCCATTAAATGTGGAATCTTCACAAAAACCTGATCAATATATAATCGATATAAATTTCTGTATCAGACTAATAATATAAATGGAATAACGGCAAGGCCTTTTAAATTCCATATATAGTAACAGCCTTCATTCACAGAAGCTCATCTCGATTATTACCAAATCGAATTTCATTCATTTCCAATTTAATATATTAAATTGGAAAACTTTACTTTAGAAAATTTCCATTTAAATCTTAATAAAAGATTTATAATTTCGAAATTATATTTCCACTGTTCATCGGGTTAAAGAACAATGTCTTTAAAAACACATTTTACAATAAACCCAATTCAAATTTCATTTTATTCTAATTACTCAATATAATTGGAAACTCTAATAACCTTAATTAAAAGATTTATAAATTCCAAAATTATATTCTATTTAATTCCAATTAAATATTAATTAGAAAACTTCATTAAACCTTATTTAACAGATTTATTCTTTTCTAATCGGGGTTTAAGAACAATGTTATTAAAGACACCGTTCACGACAACCCAAAATCCAATTTATTCTCTTTAATTCCAATTAAATATTAATTAATTGTATTTTTATTCTAGTTAATAACTAGTTCATTTCGATAAAATATATTTTTATCTTTTTAAATGTGGAATTTTTCATCTAAAAACTTTCCAAATCACTTATTATGATTTTACTTAATTTTTCCATATTTTTAATAATTTTATCAAGGCCCGTACAGTCGGTTTCCAATAACGGCCACCGAACTGCATTTATAGCGACCTTTTCCAAAATTGATTTGGACATATTTTAAGATCTAACCGTTAGATTTCAAATCTCTTATATTCATTGGAAATCTCTTTTCGATACGAACCCAACGGTTCCGGTTTAGGAGAATCCGATGGTCGGATCTCCCGTTACACCAATTTGAAGTTAATAGTCGAAATTCGCGAACGGTCACTACACGGCGCGTTCTATTAAGGCCATTAAATATATACGATATATATATATATATATATATATATTATATTTCATCGATTTCCATCTAAAACATATTTTATAAATCGTTTATAAATTCGTTTTAAAACGATTCCAACTTCCTTTTCCATTTTAAATCAAAAGTAAATATTCCATATCTTTATCATATTAAAATGATAATATTTTCAAAATATTATATTTTGAAATCTCCTCTTTTCGATATTCATTATAAAATGAATAAAATCGATCGATAAACCCGTTCGGGTTAAAATGGCGTTTCTATATTTAACCTGACTTCATATTTTTATATTTTTGTTTCCATCTAAAGATAGACCTCAAATTCATAATTATATTCTTCACTGAACGTTGTTTAAAAATATTCATTGTTTAAAAATATTCTTTATTTAAAAATATTCTTTATATTAAATGATCTTTTACATTAAAATGTTCTTTACATATAAATGGTTCTTTACATTAAAATGTTTCTTTTACATTGAAATGTTCTTTTATATAAAAATGGTTCTTTACGTAAAAATGTTTCTTTTACATTGAAATGTTTCTTTTATATAAATATGTAATTTTTAATGTTAAAACACTTTTGTCAACATTGAATCTTTTTAATGATTCATTCTTTACATTAACAATATAATTTTTAATGTAAATGCAATTTTATCAAACTTGAATCTTTTTATATGATTCATCTAACATTAAAAATGTACTTTTTAATGTAAACACAAATTTATTAAACTATAAGCTTTTTATATATATACAATAAAAATGTAAACTTTTAATTGTTAAATCTTTATATTTCAAACCATGATCATTGTACATCATTTCTTATAAACAATAAAAATGTAAATTTTTATTGTTAACTTTTTTTTTTCAAAACAATGATCATTTTACCTATTTCTTATATACAATAAAAATGTGATTTTTTATTGTTAAACCTTTTTCTACAAACAATGAGTATTTGGTACATACAATAAAAATATAACTTTTTATTGCTTCAAATGGTTTTCATTTCTTATATGAATATTTTTCATATTTTGTACATTCAATAAAAATGTAATTTTTATTGTTTCAAACACTTTTCATTTCATATATGGGTATTTTTCATATTTTGTACATTCAAATAAAAATGTAATTTTTATTGTTTCAACATTTTATTTTAAAATATTCTTTATTTTTAAAAGATTCTTTATTTCAAAATAGGGCATTATTAAAGGGACTCCATTTTCGGTTAAGGAGGGAACAATTTTATGGGGACATCTTCTTTTATTTATTTTGTTAAGGGGCGGTCTAATATTAAAAATCGAACAATACAAAAGGGACGAATTTACCCTTTACCAAAACTTTAAGCTAAAAATCATTTCGACACTTGATTCCCAAATAATGCAAGCCGTTAGCTTGAAACAAAATCTCTACTGGAAACCCGGCTTTCCTCCAATGGTGCGAACGATGAAAACCAAGCGTAAGCAGTGCGATCCGATTGTAAAGCCGATTATTTTTGAAAGGTTAGTTCAGTGTTATGAATTTTTTCCCAAATTGATTGATTTGTCGAAGATGAATGTGTTTCTACAACAATTAATGTTGGAAGATTAGTTCACTGTTGTAAGCAGTGCGATACGATTGTAATGGCAATTACTGGTGAAAGTTAGTTCACTACTATGATTTTTTTCCTAAGTTCACTGTTATGATTACTGTTGAATTGAAAGAAATAACAGCTATACACCATTTACGTAAAATTGCTACAATGTTACAAATATGACTTTGGTAATATTATGCTCTATGCTGCTATATTCATCAAAAGTTGCTTAACAGTCGTTTACATCAAGCATTTAATTTTTTAACATGCATATGGTCTTTCAAGTCTCTGTTTGCTGTAAATTAAGGTTCAAAAAGGAAGTAGTACTCCATGCAAGATGTTAAAAATTGTTAGAGATAAGCATGACGTCAATGTGGGAATCAAGCAAAAATTAATTGAACCTAGACGTTTTCTGATAAAATCATGGATATTAGATCTTGGTTTTTGTTGGATTTGAAAGCAGCTATATGGAGATAAAATCACTATAAACAAATTACAATTTGATTTTTATAAGAAGCATCAAAACCAAAATTGATGTGACACGACCCGAACTTCCCCGTGAAGGAAAGCACGGATAGAATTGAGGACAAGACAAAATAGAACGCAGACGGAAGAACATTTCATTGTTTATTACAACAATTCCATCAGATTACAAGAATATACAGAGTATGAATGAATAAAATACATTCGATGAATATCAGAGATTTGAATTACATTTAAATACATCACAGCGGAAAATAATACAAAAGCACAACTAGAAGTAATACACGGATACAGAGCTTTCCGAGCATCGTTCCAGCTGTAATTCAGGACCTTATGAATATAAATCTGCGAAACCAAAACTACTAGCTGCCCATGTGGAAAATAGGGGCACCCAGAGTTTGGGTTAAAACAATAAACTCCAGGTCAGTCATGTGACTGGTGTGAGAACTAAAACAGTTATTTAAAATTTTACTTTAAAAGAGAGTAATTCAACGGACCACGCCGTATAACACGGAACGTGTTTCCTCCCAAGCATACTAGTGCATATAACAAAACAGCGCAATGCTTTTTGGAAAAATGAAGCTATTATAAGACCCAGGTCCCATCACACAATGCAACGCAAGCCGGAGGATAGGGTTTTCCCTTATAATAGCCAAACATGCTTGGTACGTTTAAAACAAATCATTTGATACTATAATAAGTGTATAGTGTCAAAACAATTCAATCATAAATATCAATCATAGGCGGCATGGGTACCATCTATCATGTTGCCATACTAGTTCTACAATTAAAACCGAAATATCACGTATTGGAAATTAGATTTCCATCATGAGTCGGGGCAAGGGGCAAGCTCCTCTTCGATTCGAGACACTCTAGCAAATGTCCCAGGACCCCACTATGATCCTTGGTTCTTCAAGGCCGGTCCTCTCTTACTTTTGAGGATTAGTTATTCCTGAACACACGTTTCCCGGTCCTTACAGACCTATATCTGAGGCGCCTCGCATTCCAACAACCACACAGGCGAAAATTATATAAATGTCAGGGCTAGTAGGTCACTGACACCACCTTAGCTTGAAAGAAACGTCGTGCTCTCCCTACAGTCACTATCCCGTTTTTGAGTCATACCGAGGTGTAAGGCTCGCGAATTCACGCTATACACAAAGCTATGCCACACAGGCCGTGCATTGATCATCAAGCACAAGACTTTGCTTTTCAACAAAAGCCTTGATCAATTGCCACTTACGCGTGCTACACTGGCAATTCATGCCATGCGACTGATGTCCATCAATATACAACCTCTGAGCTCGTACGTCTCAGAGAAGGGCGTTAAGCAAGAGAATAAATTCTCCGCCGCCAAACAGATGTATATTTAATAGAGATCAATCAACACAGAATAAAATCCAATGTCAGACACACAATCCATTTACAAGTTCATTCTGGGTCTGAACGAAACCGGAGGCACTTTCCTCGCATATCCATCCATCTCCAAGTACGTCTGGACGATCACCAACTGTTTCCCTCATCTTGGGTGTACAGCCCAATCAAGATCATCAGTAATCACCCAAACGATGTGAAGACTTCTGGTCTTCAACCGCCGTCTTCATCCACGACATATCGTCGAATCGGTTATTCAGAATGGGTATAAACCTGGCCTTTCTGAATAACCCACGTATATGATAAACAAATGTTACACGAACACAACAAACACCTCATTCCAATTCAGAATATTCTTTTATTCACAAATCACATTATTAGGGAAAGGTTCCCATTAATTTTATCCAAGATAAATTCTTCTAAATTTATTCTTTATTCTTCCTTGGGATATCATTTCAAACCATATTATGATTTTCCAAACTAGTCGGAATTAGCGAACCACACCAAAGTAATTATTTATTTTATTTCCCAATCACAACCTATTCATCCCATAGAGCAAAACTGGTAATACTCCATATCTAACACCACAGTATTATCGGTAAAATTAATTACCATTTCACGTTCAAATCTAATTAAAGATTTAACTATCGCTTTGGAGCAAAACTGGTGGTACTCCATTCTCGATCACCTTTCAGATTTGATAATTTAAATTATCAATTCACATTAAATCTAATTAAAGATTCATTAAAACTCCACTTAGTTTTAATCTTCTCAAAAATCAATATCCTGTCTTTAACTGGGTTAAAGAACCAATGTCATCTAAAACACGATTCACGATAAACCCAAAATCACACTCTATTGTTAATCGGGTTAAAGAACAGGTGTTGTTCAAAACACCGCTCACGATAAACCCAAAAAGCAATTCAAATTCAATTCCAATTAAATATTATTTGATTGATACACTTCATTAAATCTAAATAGAAAGATTTAATCTTTTTCTCTATTGGGCTTAAGAACAGTGTTAATGAAGACACCATTCACGACAAACCCAAATCACATTTGATATTAAATACAAGGCTCTGAATAGAAATATATCGGCTTATATTCAATATCAAATCCTGAAACCAACAAATATCGTATTGGAAATAACGATATAAAATATATCTTTCAAATTCCCATAACAATATCTGTATAGTCACGAAATCCAACATCGAAATATTCCGAAGATAATTTCGATTCAACTCCAGTCCAATTCACGTATTGGGAATATTGATTATTTTAAAATCACTTTCAAATTCAATTTATTTATTTCAAAAATAAATTTATTTTAATTCCAGTTCAAAACTAGTTCATTTCAACAAAAATCTATTTTTATCATTTCAAATGTGGAGTTTTCCATCCTAGTTCTTTCGGATTCACATATTATGATTTTACACAAATTATCAATATTTTTAATAATTTTATCAAGGCCCGTACAGTCGATTTCCATCAACGGCCATCGAACTACACTTACAGCGACCTTTTCCAAAATTTATTTGGAAATAATTCAAAATCCAACCGTTAGATTTCAAATTTCTAATATTCATTGGAAAGATCTTTTCGATACGAATCCAACGGTACCGGTTTTAGGAAAATCCGACGGTCGGATCTCCCGTAATGTCCATTCGAAGTCAATGGTCGAAATTCACGAACTGCCATGGCGCGTTCTATTTAGGCCATTATATAATATATATATATATATATATATATATATATATATATTATATTTCGTCGATTTCCTTTTAAAACGAATTTTATAAATCGTTTTAAATTCGTTTTCAAAACCATTTCAACTCTATATTAAATTTCAAATCAAAATTGAATGTTTCATATCATTACTATATAAATGATAATATTTTCAAAACGTTATATTTTGAAATCACTACCTTTTCTATATTCATTATAAAACGAATATAATCGAGTTAAATATCGTTCACGTCAAAATGGCGCAACTCTAATCAACACGGCTTTATGTGTTTCAATAAATTCGTTATTCTACTCAACAAATGAATATTTATTATATTCAACACATGAATCTATATTTCTTTCAACACACGACCAATCTCAACACATGAGTACTGTCAACACACAACTATTTTTGGTATGTAAAATATTTTATAAAATTTTTGGTATCTATCATTTGATTTTCAATTAGACTCCACCGTGAAGTAGTTTCTAATTTTAAATATGATAAAGATGTAAATTTTATTATTAAAATATTTTATTCAACACATGAACAGTTTCAACACATGAACATCGTCAACACATGACTATTTTTATATTCAACACATGAATTTTCTTTTATAATATTCATTATTTTCCCAATTGGAATGAGGCCCAATCAATTACCATATAACGTTAATTATATGGATTTCATACAACACATGTATATAATAGCAACGATAAATAATCAACCATCATCCAAAGTGCACAGCACAACTGCATAAGCATCAAATATAAATAATTAACGCTTACACAGCCTGTCGACCAATCGGTCGACATACAATTAAATAATTGGGATTAGTGTACGCCAAATATCATCACCCGTGTGGGGTTTCAAATCAACAAACACATATTTTTATTTGTGCAGTTGGGCGATGTGTAAAATTTATCATCATCAATATCAGTCCAATCAGTGTATATAAACAAATCGGCCGATTTGTTTATAAATATTCATTTATCCACATTCACTATATTCACATTCACGTTAAAAATTATATTTTTAACGATAATTAATTTATTTCACCCATCTACAATTTATTATCGATTTCACATCCATATCACAAACAAATTTCACAACACATCAAACAAACATACAAGCCGTCCATGGTCTGTGGACGACGGGTGTCGGGTGCTACTAAGCACCGTCTGCATCCTAGCATATATATATATAACTAGAAAAAGAAATTTAGAGTGATAAGTTCTCACCAAAGCTATCCCAACTCTACGACACTTCTATTGTAGGGAATCATCACTGTTCTCGCTTTTTGTCACTTTCACCGTCCGTGTTCGGTACATACATAAAAATCACATTTTTATATTGTTGCTATATATATAAAAATTCTATTTTTACACCGCTACTATATAGATAAAAATTGTATTTCTATATCGCTACTATATAGATAAAAATTCTATTTTTACATCGCTACTATATAGATAAACATTCTATTTTTACATCGCTACTATATAGATAAAAATTCTATTTTTATAGCGATGTTCATATAGCAAAGTTTATATTTTTAGCACACTATTCTCTATATAAAGATTTCGTCTTTTCAAATATAAAGATTTCGCCTTTTCAAATTTAAAGATTTCGCCTTTTCAAATATAAAGATTTCGCCTTTTCAAATATAAAGATTTCACCTTTTCAAATATAAAGATTTCGCCTTTTCAAATATATAGCTTATATTTTTATATTCTCTATTATATAGAAATTTTATTTTCAATACACTACTTATATAAAAATGGTATTTTTATATCTTCTACTATATAAAGGTCATATTTTTAATACTCTACACAAGTAAAAATCATATCTTTATTATCTTTACAATATAAAAATTCAATCTTTTTATTACTAGGAACATAAAAATCACGTTTTTATAACTTCAACTTTATTTAAAGAATCGTATTTTTACTTTGAAGTTATTCCATTAAAAATTACATTTTTAATCCCATGAAGTAAATATAAATAAAATAAATACTTACGTTGGTCAACGTGTGTCGGTGCAGCGGCAACGGAGGCTGAGCCCGGCCTGACGCTGCTTGGACCGCGGATTCTGATCTGGAGGGGGGGTTCTTGCTGTTAAAAAGGAGGAAAAGGGGATCGAGGTGGTTGTGGTGAGAGGGAGGCGCGGCAGTGGGGGGTGTGGTCAGGGTTGAACGAAGGGTGGCGCCCCCTCTAGTGGCGATAGCGTCGGTTTTTGGCAGAGGGGGGGTCGCGTCAGTCGAGGAGAAGAGGAGGAGAAAGAGGAAGAAGAGGAGGGGGGTTCCTGCTGGATGGCGGCGCCGGAGGCGCGCCGCCCCTGGTGGCCGCGGCGGCGGCCTTCCTCCCCACCGTTCGCCCTTTCTTTTTTTTTTTCTTCTGTATCGATTTTGAAAAGGGGGGGCTGAGAGATAAAGGGAGAGAGAGGGTTTAATTTATTATTTTATTTAATTATTTTAATTTCAAAAAGGTTGACTTTTTCATACGACCTCTAAACGAGGCCCACTGCCTGTCGTCCATAGCTAATTACCCCCATTCCGAACACAATGGGATATGTATCGTAAGCTGATTCGACTATTACGATCAGTTTTCGTCAAAATCAACATATAACTCTATATATTGAATTTGAACGTGCATTTCTATTTACTGGGGTCACATACTAACTCGAAAAATTCTATAAAAATATTTTCTAGCTTCGTATTGACGGTACGGTCTTAACAAAACAAATTTCGTCGAATTCTGAGACCGTTGGAAAAATGGCCATTTTCCAGTCGATTAAAATCAAATGAAACTGGTCAAACGCGTTTTCCTTTGCCACACTCACATATTGATTCGAAAAATTAAGAAATTTGAAACCTAGAAATAATTTGACATCATGACCCAACAAAAGTGGTTTCGTCGAAATCCGAGGTCGTTTGCAAAATTTCCATTTTTAAGGGCCTGAATTCCATAGCGACTATTCAGAATTTTCAACTGGACATATCTTTTGATTCCCGCTATGAAATTTTGATTTTTCGGATTCGTTGGAAAGATATTCTCAAATAGATCCTATTATTTTTTGTTTCACTAAAATCCGGTTTATTTTGCACCCGGTACATTCAATTGAAGTTTGAAATCGAATTATCGTACTACCCGCCATTTTCAATTCCTTTTATAATTATGTATAATTATTTATATTCTAACGACGACGTATATAATATATACGTTCGATTTCTATTCGAAATAAATTTCTCGTCGATATTACTGAAAATAACCTATTTTAAATGTTCAAAATTCACTAAAATTGCCAAAATAAAAATTTTAAACTGGCTCGCATTTCCGGGTTGTTACATTCTCCCCCACTTAAAACTTTTCATCCCCGAAAAGGAACAAAGTCGAAAGTGGTTTGATTAATCAACTCTACGTTCGATCTGGCTTCCATTCCCCAACTTTTCGGTTTCTGGGAATTTTCAAATTCTTCAAAAAATTGGCTAACACCCGGAATTTTCGAAAAATTTCGCCATAACCTCCTTTGTACGGGGAGAGGTTTGGAAATTTATTGGGCCGTATTAGGTACCCAATAAATCCTAATAAGCATACACATATTTATAGTGATATATTCTGGTGTTTACAGGGGAGCGTGTATTGATAATAACTCCAGAGAATAAATTCACGTCACCCTGTCAAAGCTTGAGGGAGTGTGTATTTTAAATGCTCCAGAGGATAAATCCTCGTCACGTCGTCCCGTGTGGGAAATAAATAGTCCATGTGCCGCATCTAATAACTAGAGAGACGTGATTATTGTCAACTCTAGACCCATGTGGGGTTTTTATTAATCTGGCAATTTTATCGTTACAATTTAAATAGTCCATATCAGTCATCAGTTCAGCCTGTAAAATATAGTCATCGCCATACAAGCCTCTCGCTCGTATGGTAAATCTTCCACCTCGTCACACAAGCTCCAAATGCTTATGTGGTATATGATGAAGTATGCCTATCTTCCAGAAGTATGTCATGTAATGTAGTTCAAAATTAATTGTTGCTATCCTATTGCGATGTTTATTATTTCACACAGAATAACCAGCACTCCGCATCAAATGGCATTCACAGGAGTTGATATAATAATATTTCGTATCCAACTCATTAAGGTTTACCTATTTGTCGGGCACGCAAATAAAATCTTTACTCAACAGCTATCCAATTTCCTGTTCAAACATATATAATGCACAAGTATATATTTCTAACTATTTTCTAATCAGTTCAATGTGTGATTTAATTGAATAAATTTGTTCTGGTTTTTATTGATGATATTCTAATCTTCTCTAAATCAAAGGCCGAAAAGGAACATAACAATGGAAGCCGAAAAGGAACGAAGCCGAAAGTTGTTTAACAAATCAACTCAACTTCCATTATTTTGACTACGGCTTAAGTTCTTCAACTTTTCAGCTTTTGAGAACTTTTCAAATTTTTCAAAAATTTGGCTAACACCCTAAATTTTCGAAAAAATTCGCCATAACCTCCCCTGCACCGGGAGCACCGGGAAAATCCCGAAATTGCCATACAGGCCTTCTCATCTCAAAAAGAAAAAGAAAAAGCCAAGAGGCTAGCCAATCGGCTCATAAAATCATCATCACCCAAACAAAACAGTAAATTATAGTAAACATGTACCTATTTGTCGGGCAAACAAATTTTATTTCTCTGCTCTAGCCTCCTTGCTATGACCTGTTCAATGTAAGTACATATATATACAAGTAAATGCGACCAATTTTCAATACAATTCAATATTTGATACAATTAGGCTAAATGGTTCAATTAGTGGATTAATGTTTCAAATTCATAATTTTGATATATATACAGAAAATCATGTTTTTGATGCCAATTCACAACGATGTATTCTATCTATATAAGGTTTGGTTATCACACCATTCTAATGGAAATATATAGAAATCACACCTTCGAAACTCGAATATGATGATGCACCATCATCAGAATCATCCCCGGATGTCTAGAATCTGATTCTATATCTACCCAGTATATTAAAACTTCGACTATACGTTCATGACGCGTATACGCAAAATCTTTATATACTCGATTGTCCAAATTCAAAATAAATAAATATTCAAATACGTTTAAAACGAATTAAATTTTCAAAACAATATTGTTTTCATTTGAAAAATATACTCTTCACACACGTTCTAGGATACTACTGATCCTATCTCTAACGAGTCATTCTAATTGGATATTACTAATCCAATATCTGATGAATTCTTTCGTATGGTTCTAAGGTGTCTTGTTCTCGAGCTCTGTAAACCAAAGCTCTGATACCAAACAGACACGACCCGAACTTCCCCGTGAAGGAAAGCACGGATATAATTGACGACAAGACAAAATAGAACGCAGACGGAAGAACATTTCATTGTTTATTACAACAATTCCATCAGATTACAAGAATATACAGTGTATGAATGAATAAAATACATTCGATGAATATCAAAGATTTAAATTACATTTAAATACATCACAGCGGAAAATAATACAAAAGCACAACTAGAAGTAATACATGGATACAGAGCTTTTCGAGCATCGTTCCAAATGTAAATCAGGACCCTATGAATATAAATCTGCAAAACCAAAACTACTAGCTGCCCGTGTGGAAAATAGGGGCACCCAGAGTTTAGGTTAAAACAATAAACTCCAGGTCAGTCATGTGACTGGTGTGAGAACTAAAACAGTTATTTAAAATTTTACTTTAAAAGAGAGTAATTCAAGGGACCACGCCGTATAACACGGAACGGGTTTCCTCCCAAGAATACTAGTGCATATAACAAAATAGCGCAATGCTTTTTGGAAAAATGAAGCTATTATAAGACCCAGGTCCCATCACACAATGCAATGCAAGCCGAAGGATAGGGTTTTCCCTTACAATAGCCAAACATGCTTGGTACGTTTAAAACAAATCATTTGATACTTTTATAAGTGTATAGTGTCAAAACAATTCAATCATAAATATCAATCATAGGCGGCATGGGTACCATCTATCATGTCACCATACTAGTTCTACAATTAAAACCGAAATATCACGTATTGGAAATTATATTTCCATCATGAGTCGAGGCAAGGGGCAAGCTCCTCTCCGATTCGAGACACTCTAGCAAATGTCCTGGGACCCCACTATGATCCTTGGATCTTCAGGGCCGGCCCTCTCTTACTTTTGAGGATTAGTTATACCTGAACACACGTTTCCCGGTCCTTACAGACCTATATCCAAGGCGCCTCGCATTCCAACAACCACACAGGTGAAAAGTATATAAATGTCAGGGCTGGTAGGTCACTGACACCACCTTAGCTAGAAAGAAACGTCGTGCTCTCCCTACAGTCACTATCCCGTTTTTGACTCATACCGAGGTGTGAGGCTCGCGAATTCACGGTATACACAAAGCTATGCCACACAGGCCGTGCTTTGATCATCAACCACAAGACTTTTCTTTTCAACAAAAGCCTTGATCAACTGCCACTTACGCGTGCCACACTGGCAATTCATGCCATGCGACTGATGTCCATCGATATACAACCTTTGAGCTCGTACGTCTCAGAGAAGGGCGTTAAGCAAGAGAATAAATTCTCCGCCGCCAAACAGATGTATATTTAATAGAGATCAATCAACACAGAATAAAATCCAATGTCAGACACACAATCCATTTACAAGTTCGTTCTGGGTCTGAACGAAACCGGAGGCACTTTCCTCGCATATCCATCCATCTCCAAGTACGTCTGAACGGTCACCAACTGTTTCCCTCATCTTGGGTGTACAGCCCAATCAAGATCATCAGTAATCACCCAAACGATGTGAAGACTTCCGGTCTTCAACCACCGTCTTCATCTTCGACATCTCGTCGAATCGGTTATTCAGAATGGGTATAAACCCGGCCTTTCTGAATAACCCATGTATATGATAAACAAATGTTACAGAACACAACAAACGCCTCATTCCAATTCAGAATATTCTTTTATTCACAAATCACATTCTTAGGGAAAGGTTCCCATTAATTTTATCCAAGATAAATTCTTCTAAATTTATTCTATAATCTACCTTGGGATATCATTTCAAACCATATTATGGTTTTCCAAACTAGTCGGGATTAGCAATCCACACCGAAGTAATTATTTATTTTATTTCCCAATCCCAACCTATTCATCCCATGGAGCAAAACTGGTAATACTCAATATCTAACAACACAGTATTATCGGTAAAATTAACTACCATTTCACGTTCAAATCTAATTAAAGATTTAACTATCGCTTTGGAGCAAAACTGGTGGTACTCCATTCTCGATCACCTTTCTGATTTGATAATTTAAATTATCAATTCACATTCAGTCTAATTAAAGATTCATTAAAACTCCACTTAGTTTTAATCTTCTCAAAAATCAATATCCTGTCTTTAACTGGGTTAAAGAACCAATGTCATCTAAAACACGATTCACGATAAACCCAAAATCACAATCTATTGTTAATCGGGTTAAAGAACAGGTGTTGTTCAAAACACCGCTTACGATAAACCCAAAAAGCAATTCGAATTCAATTCCAATTAAATATTATTTAATTGATACACTTCATTAAATCTAAATAGAAAGATTTAATCTTTTTCTCTATTGGGCTTAAGAACAGTGTTAATGAAGATACCATTCACGACAAACCCAAATCACATTTGGTATTAAATACAAGGCTCTGAATAGAAAATATACCGGCTTATATTCAATATCAAATCTTGAAACCAACAAATATTGTATTGGAAATAGCGATATAAAATATATCTTTCAAATTCCCATAACAATATCTGTATAGTCACGAAATCCAACATCGAAATATTCCGAAGATAATTTCGATTCAACTCCATAGCAATTCACATATTGGGAATATTGATTATTTTAAAATCACTTTCAAATTCAATTTATTTATTTCAAAAATAAATTGATTTTAATTCTAGTTCAAAACTAGTTCATTTCGACAAAAATATTTTTTTATCATTTCAAATGTGGAGTTTTCCATCCCAGTTCTTTCCAATTCACATATTATGATTTTACACAAATTATAAATATTTTTAATAATTTTATCAAGGCCCGTTGTAACAACCCTGAATTTTGGGGCTAATTTAAAATTTTTTATTTTAGAAATTTTAATGAACTTTTATATTTAAAATAATTTATTTTAAATAATAACGACGGGAAAAGAAAAATACTTTTTAATTAAGATATTATTTATGAATGAAATATGTTTTAAAATAAATGTTAGTCTTTATTTAAATGTAAGAACATAAAAATGATTTGCATTAAAAATTTATTCTTTTTAATGTAAATGAACATATTTTGATTAGTGCTAAAAGTCTAACTTTTTAATGACATGTAAGTACATGAATTTGGTTAACATTAAAAATTAATCTTTTAATGTCATGTAGAAACATGAAATGTTTCACATTAAAAATTTATTCTTTTAACGTTATGTAGGAACTTTAATGACATTTATTAATGCATTGACTGAAATTAATGTGTAGGTTATAAATGAAATAAATTATGACAATAAATATATATATATATATATGTATGTATGTATGTATGTATGTATGTATGTATATATGTATGTATACATCTTTGGCTGTCATCTTGAATATTTCCCTTGTAACATAAAGCATACGTAGGGACACAAGTAAGAAATAAAGTAAAACATATAACCAAATAAAGGAAATATATATATATATATATATATATATATATATATATATATATAATAAAAGAAAAGTCGCCTCCTTCATAAAATAAATAAAATTTGAAATTATAATCAATGGGAATAAGAGGCATGTCATTCATTGCAAAAAGAAAAGAATATATATATATATATATATATATATATATATATATGTTAATTAGCTTAGATTTGTAAACATGACATTTATTATGTAAACATGCTATTTTACATTGATTTTTAAACATGTTAATAATTAGCATTGATTAACATTAATTTGTGAACCTGTAAACATGTTAATATAAACACAATTTTGTTTGGAAGTTGGTAACAATATAAAAATAATATCTTTATTGTAAATGTAAACATATTTTTGGAAAATTGCTATACAATAAAAATCATCTTTTTTTTTTATTATTATTATTATGTAAACACATGAAATTGGCATTTATTGCTAACACACAAATAAGTAAATGACACATAAGCAAATGATAAAAACATTTATTTGCTTTAATTGTTTCTACTAAGAATTTTATGAACATTAAGACAAGATTTTGAATTATTAATCCATGTAATTGATTTATGAATTATTAATGGAAATGAATTAACATTGATGATTTATTCAATGTTTGAATGAAAAGAGAATTTAGTTGATAAAAAAAAAAAATTCATTGATAAGTATAAATTGTATGAAATTAAATTATAATATAATAAACATAGGATTGATGTAAAATTGGAGAGGATAAGGTAACGATTATTGATATATTATAATAAATAGCTATAATTGATCGTATGGAATGTATCATTGATCATATGGAAGGTATCCACACATGCGTTCCCTATAGAAAATGTAGTTAAATATCCAAAAAAAAAAAAAAAAAAAAAGGGAAAATGCTTAAATGTAACAAGGAAGCAATTTTAATAGATTGAATAATAGGAAAAAGGAATTTTTTTCACAAAGCATGTGTAATCATGGAAGTAAATTTAAATACATTCCTGAAATCAACCCTTCGTTTATTTTTTTTTCTTTCCGTTCACTCTCTCTCTCTCTCCTTGTTAATTACATTTGAAATTTGAATAAATAAATAAAAAGGGAAAGAAAATTTTCTTTATTTTGAAATTAATGTTTACCGCTTCCTGTACGTTTCTTATTCCTATCTTTTCTCTCCACTTATATATTTTATCCTAATTACCATTCATTCTTAGAACCCCAATACTCAGCCGCCACCCCTTGTAATCAATGGCCATCGTTGTCCCCCCTTTGCCCCTCTCGTTCTCTCAATTCCCCAAATCTTTCATGAAGGAATACAAACCAAAATCGAACCCCTAGGTGAGAGCTAAACAATCAACGGACATGATCGGATTTAGTGGCTCGAGCCACTCGGATTTCAGGCCCAAACCCGTGCCGTATTCACCGCCGCCGAGCCTCCAAAAGGCGTGCGAGCTGGCCAACTCGGGGTGGCGCAGGTGCGACTCCTGGAGCCCGTCGACGTGGTGCCTTCAGATCGACGCCTCGTGCCTCGGTGTTCGTGCAAACTTGAGACCTAGAACGGAACCCAATTGTGGAGCTTGCGGCCTGTAAACGAACAAGGAAGAAGAAAGTAATACTCTATTTATTTAATTAATTTGTTTTATATAAAGTTTAACAATGTAAATTAATACATAACTCTTTCAAATCTTATCGAAATTCAGCAAACTGAAATGCGTTGAACTCGTCTTTCCAAGACCTACACGGTGGAACAAACGAGAACAAATTCTGAGCATATCCAATTTTGACCAAATTCCGAATCTGAATAAATTCATCGGTGAGAAATTCTGCCTCTTTATTTATTTATTTTTATAATAAAATTTTTGATACTTGACCTGTTCTAGAAATTGTGTTGTGGAATTTTGTGTCGCTAAATTCCGTTGGTTATATATTTAATTTGGCTGATGACACTGTTATGCTGATATGTGAATTAGAATTACCATGGTTGTAATATAGGATTGTTGGAAATAATCATATCGTGTTTGTGACAATGGTTGAATTGTCATCGTGATTTAAATTAGATTCACCATGATCAAATTGTTGATTTTAATGGACAAAAATTAGGTTGTCTTTTTGGTTGAATTGGATTAAACAAAATCAAATGATGTATTGCCAAACTAGAATAAAAACATTGATTTTTATTTGTTGACCTTGACATTGGAATATAATATGGACATATAATTATGATTTTTAAATTTAAAGATAAATAAAGTTTAAATCTTTATTTTTGTTTACAAAATTGAAATGCCAAATTTAATCCTCATTTTGCTTTCAAAATAAAAAGCAAGTTTTAATCTTTTATTTGGTTTACAATTGAAATGCCAATTTTAATCTTAGTTTTGCTTATAAAATACAAGCTTTATTTTTGTGAACAGAATAAAATCCAACTTTTACCCGTCACTTTGTTTACATAAAACAAAAGACAAATTTTTTTAAATAAAAAGAATTATTTTCATGTCATTTTGTGTACATAAGAAGAGACAAATTTTTGTAAACAAAATAAAAAGGATTATTTTGGGTCCATATTTGTTTGTTAAAACAAGAGGACATTTTCTACTTAATTTGTTTGTTGAAACAAAAGAACATTTTCACATAATTTGTTTGTTAAAGACAAAAAGGCATTTTTACTCAATTTTGTTGTTAAAACAAAAGACATAATTTTTAACACAATTTGTTAACAAGATAAAAGGACAAAGTTTTCATAAATTTTGGTTAATCAAATAAAAGACCATTTTAACATTAATTTTGATTAACAGTTAAAAGGACAATTTTCAACATTGTTTTGCTTACATAAAATAAAAGGACAATTTTTAATATTATTTTGTTAACATAGGTTTTAACATAGGTTTTGTTAGTAAAACAAAAAGACAAAGATTTGTTTACATAATGAGAAGACAAAGTTTTTATACAAATTTGTTTACAAAATAAATGACAAAATTTTTACCTTGATTTTTATTCTCATCGTATTTTCTTAAATAAAAATTAGAATATTTATTCTTGCTTTGTTTATCTTGTTTACAAGCAAAATAAAAGGTAATTTTAACATGAAATTTGATTGTAAAACAAAAGGCAAGTTTTTGTTTACATAAAACAAAAGACCAATATTTTGTCAAAATTTGTTAATAAAAAAAAAGGGGACAAAGTTAACATTGTTTTGTTAATATATAAAGGATAAACTTTTATGCCATTGTGTAAACATAGGAACAGGATAAATTTTCATGTTGATTTTGTTAACAAAGAAAAGAAACAATCTTTACGTTAATTTTGTTAACATAGTAAAAGAACAAATTTTGCGCTCATTTTATTTGCAAAGTAAAGGAACAAGTTTAGTGCTCATTTTGTTAACAGAAATATAAAAGAGAAAATTTTGGTGTTTATTCTGTTTACAAATTAAAGAACAAAGTGTTACATTTATTTTGTGAATATAATAAAAGGGCAAGTTTAATCTTTATTTTACTCATAAAATAAAATGCAAGTTTTTAAATCTTTATTTACATTAACAAATAAAAATAAAGATGAGACCTTTATTGTGATTCATCAAAAGTACACCAAATCAGATATTATGTTGTTTATGTTAAATTAGTTGAAATGACACCAAACATTGTTGTGTTAAATTTTAGTTGTAATAACACCAATACATTGTTATGTTAAATTTTTGTGTAATGACACAAAACCATCGTGTGTTAATTTATTTGTGATGACACAAAAACATCGTTGAGCTAATTTTAGTTGTAATGACATAAATTACACCGTCATGTTTGTATAGTAGGAATGAATCAAAGATTGACATATAAATATATTTAGAAATGCTGATACTATGAAGGATATTCACATAAGCTATAGGAAATATTTATTTCAATGTATAAGAAATAAAAGGACACTTATATTTATTTCAATGTATAGGAAATAAACTAAAAAGTTATATTTTCCTATTGTAAAGAATAGAATAAAAAGTTATTTTTTTTTTGTAAAGTAAAATAAAGGAAAACATTTATTTACACTTAGGTAAATAAATAAGAAATATGATGCTTAAAAACGAGGTTGGATTGAGTTGTGATGTAAACCTGCCCGGACCCGCCCGGCTGTCCAGTAGTCACAACAATACCTATCCAATGTGGGAGGTTTAAGCATATGTAAATTACTATAAATATTAAGTATAAATAAATAAAACATAGAAATAGGAATACACATATATTTACATTAGATAAATAAGAGATTAAATAAATTACATTTATATGTAATTAAGATTATAAGAACTAAATTACATTTTTATGTAATTAAGATTATAAGGGAGAAAATTATATTTTATGTAAAAAAAAAAAAAATAATAATTATTATTATGTGCATAAGTATTTATTTACATTTTCTTATGTAAATAAAAAGAATTAAAAGAATAATTATATGAATAGGATTTATTTACATTTTCTTATGTAAATAAAAAGAACCAATTTGTAAATAGTAATTATTTACATTTTCTTATGTATATAATAAAAAGGAAAGGTTAGAAAAGAATTAACATAAGATATTCTTTTTATGTTAAAAAGGAATATTAGAAAAGAGTTAAAGAAATACAATTATTTATATTTACTATGTAAATAGGATTTACAAAGGAAATTGAAATTATTTATTTACAAATAGTGAAATAAATATGAATAAGAAATTAGATACATTTATTTACAATTAATGTAAATAAATATAGTAAAAGTAAACCCTTTATTTACATTAGGTAAATAAATAAGGAAAAGATAAGAATATTTATTTACATATAGAAATAGAAAAAGTTACATTATTTTCTATGTTAAGGAAATAAATAGGAAACATTATTTTCTATGGAAAATAAAAAGAAGAGTTATATTTTCAATGTAAAGGAAAAAGAAATAAAAGACATTTATGTTTTATTTGTAAATATAAAGGAGAAGATCATTTTTATACAATATAAAATATACTTTGTTGAAAACATTGTTTTTGTCGCATTAGAATAGGCGGAAAAAAATATATATAAAGGAAATGATTTAAAGTAATAAATTATAATAGTGGAAAGCGCAACATGGTCTATACATATTTATATATATATTATATAAATTAAAACTAAGCGAAACACGCGCGGTAGTTCACGTTTTGAAATCATGACTTTAAACGGTTATACCGAAAGATCCGACCGTCGGATTTTCCCAAAACTGGAACCGTTAGGACCGTTTTGGGAAGATCTTCCCAACGATATAAGTTTCGTCAAAATCCAACGGTTAGATTTCAAGATATATTTAAATCAAAATTTGGTTAAAAACAGCGCCAGGGTCGCCCATCGACCCGAAGCGTCGTTAAATTAATTTAGGCTATTTTTATATAAATAAAAATAACGATAGATCAATAACGATGTGAGATGTTTTCAAATTATATATATATATATGCGAGAATCATTTGAAAAGACCGAGTTCAATCTCATTTCAAATGATTACACGACGTTCTAAATCTAAGAGTTGAAGACGGCGATTGAAGACCGACGATCTTCACATCGAATGGGTAACTAGCGTTGAGGTCCTTGATTGATTTGCTCCCAAGACGGGGCTAAGATGGTAGTTATCCGGACGTGGTGTTGATTTGTACGGATATGACTTTCGCTCAGACCCAGAGCATAAGTTTATAAATGGAATGTATGTCTGACGATGTAGTCCTTTATACTACATTCGTTGATCTCTGTTAATACATATCTGCTTGGTGGTTAACACCCTTCTCTGAGACATATGAGCTTAGAGGTTATATATGGGTAGAAATCAATGGTATAGTATGGACTGACAATGTGGCATGCTAAGATGCATTGATCAAGGCTTTTGTTGAAAAGCAGGCCTTGTGGTTGATGATCAAAGCACGGCCTGTTTAGGCGTAGCTTTGTGTATAGCGTGACTTCGCGAGCCTCACACCCCGGTATGAGTCAAAAACGGGATACGGACTGCAGGGAGTGCACACGTTTCTTTCTAGCTAGAGTGGTGTCAGTGACCTACCAGCCCTGACATTTTACTTATGTGGATGATGGATTTTGAGGCGCCTCGTTATTTTTATAGGCCGTTGGTGGTCATACTATAGGTCCAAAGGGACCGGGAAGCGTGTGTTCAGGCATAACTAATCCACTGCCCATAGGCGGGGACCGGCCCTGAAGATCCAAGGGTTCACTGCGGGGGATCCTGAGGCATTTGCTAGAGTGTCTCGAATCGGAGAGGAGCTTGCCCCTAGCCTCCACTCATGATGGAATCCAAATTTCCAATACGCCCTTGCGGTTTTGATTGTAGAACTAGTATTGGCGACATGCTATATGGTAACCATGCCGTCTAGGATTGATACTTATGATTCAAATCTTTTTATTAAAACATATATACACTAATAATAATATCAAATCCGTTTTATACGTATCAAGCATCTTTTGATCATTATAAGGTAAAACCCTATCCTCTGGTGTGCGTTGCATTGTGTGATGGGACCTGGGTCTTATAATGGTTTCATTTTTCCAAAAAGACATTGCGTTATTTCTCGATTTACTTTGGTTTATGCACTGGCAATCCATAGGAGTAAACCCGTTCCGCGAAAGTGGCGTGGTCCTTGGATTTGTCTTATTAGTTATATTAATTTAGAATTCTCACACCAGTCCCATGACTGACTCGTAGTTTGTTTCACTTTGCAAACTCGGGTGCCCGCTTTTCCACACGGGCAGTCGAGTAGCTTTTTGCAGATATCTATTCTTTTAGCAGGATCCTGGATCGAAGCCTAAAGCTGTGTCCAGAGCTTAGTAGTCTTCCGCTGTAATTTTATTTCAATGTACTCTGATATATTCTGTACTCTGATGTAACATTATTGTAATGTAATAAAAGTCTGCTGTTATTGTTCTGATGTATTGTATTCCCAAAGTTAAAGTATTCAAAGATTTCCAACCTTTGGTTCAGACCTGTGTGGTTTATGGTCGATTCAAAGAGCGGGAATTTCCGGGTCTTTACAGGTGGTATCAGAGCTCTGGTTAGCTCAAATCTTTGGGATACAACTCGTTAGAACTGAACAAAAGACTCATCAGAGATTGGATTAGTAATGTCCAATAAGAATACTCATTAGAGATAGGATCAGCAATATCCTAGAATGAGAAAACTCATTAGAGATGGGGTTAGTAATACCCTAGAATGAGTTCAGAGTGATAAGCTTATAATTAACGTATTTTGATTATATATATAATCCTATTTCAGAAGATAAGATTTTTAAATATATAAAAGTGTATATTTGATAAGTTAGCCAACAAATGAAATTAATAATATTAAAATTAAAATTAAAATTTAGTTAGTTAATTTAACTACCTTTAGCTTAGTTCCTTTTCGAGGACGAAAAGATTTTAAGTGGGGGCGACTGTAACAACCCTGAATTTTGGGGCTAATTTAAAATTTTTTATTTTAGAAATTTTAATGAACTTTTATATTTAAAATAATTTATTTTAAATAATAACGACGGGAAAAGAAAAATACTTTTTAATTAAGATATTATTTATGAATGAAATATGTTTTAAAATAAATGTTAGTCTTTATTTAAATGTAAGAACATAAAAATGATTTGCATTAAAAATTTATTCTTTTTAATGTAAATGAACATATTTTGATTAGTGCTAAAAGTCTAACTTTTTAATAACATGTAAGTACATGAATTTGGTTAACATTAAAAATTAATCTTTTAATGTCATGTAGAAACATGAAATGTTTCACATTAAAAATTTATTCTTTTAACGTTATGTAGGAACTTTAATGACATTTATTAATGCATTGACTGAAATTAATGTGTAGGTTATAAATGAAATAAATTATGACAATAAATATATATATATATATATGTATGTATGTATGTATGTATGTATGTATGTATGTATGTATGTATACATCTTTGGCTGTCATCTTGAATATTTCCCTTGTAACATAAAGCATACGTAGGGACACAAGTAAGAAATAAAGTAAAACATATAACCAAATAAAGGAAATATATATATATATATATATATATATATATATATATAATAAAAGAAAAGTCGCCTCCTTCATAAAATAAATAAAATTTGAAATTATAATCAATGGGAATAAGAGGCATGTCATTCATTGCAAAAAGAAAAGAAAATATATATATATATATATATATATGTTAATTAGCTTAGATTTGTAAACATGACATTTATTATGTAAACATGCTATTTTACATTGATTTTTAAACATGTTAATAATTAGCATTGATTAACATTAATTTGTGAACCTGTAAACATGTTAATATAAACACAATTTTGTTTGGAAGTTGGTAACAATATAAAAATAATATCTTTATTGTAAATGTAAACATATTTTTGGAAAATTGCTATACAATAAAAATCATCTTTTTTTTTTATTATTATTATTATGTAAACACATGAAATTGGCATTTATTGCTAACACACAAATAAGTAAATGACACATAAGCAAATGATAAAAACATTTATTTGCTTTAATTGTTTCTACTAAGAATTTTATGAACATTAAGACAAGATTTTGAATTATTAATCCATGTAATTGATTTATGAATTATTAATGGAAATGAATTAACATTGATGATTTATTCAATGTTTGAATGAAAAGAGAATTTAGTTGATAAAAAAAAAAAAATTCATTGATAAGTATAAATTGTATGAAATTAAATTATAATATAATAAACATAGGATTGATGTAAAATTGGAGAGGATAAGGTAACGATTATTGATATATTATAATAAATAGCTATAATTGATCGTATGGAATGTATCATTGATCATATGGAAGGTATCCACACATGCGTTCCCAATAGAAAATGTAGTTAAATATCCAAAAAAAAAAAAAAAAAGGGAAAATGCTTAAATGTAACAAGGAAGCAATTTTAATAGATTGAATAATAGGAAAAAGGAATTTTTTTCACAAAGCATGTGTAATCATGGAAGTAAATTTAAATACATTCCTGAAATCAACCCTTCGTTTATTTTTTTTTCTTTCCGTTCACTCTCTCTCTCTCTCTCTCCTTGTTAATTACATTTGAAATTTGAATAAATAAATAAAAAGGGAAAGAAAATTTTCTTTATTTTGAAATTAATGTTTACCGCTTCCTGTACGTTTCTTATTCCTATCTTTTCTCTCCACTTATATATTTTATCCTAATTACCATTCATTCTTAGAACCCCAATACTCAGCCGCCACCCCTTGTAATCAATGGCCATCGTTGTCCCCCCTTTGCCCCTCTCGTTCTCTCAATTCCCCAAATCTTTCATGAAGGAATACAAACCAAAATCGAACCCCTAGGTGAGAGCTAAACAATCAACGGACATGATCGGATTTAGTGGCTCGAGCCACTCGGATTTCAGGCCCAAACCCGTGCCGTATTCACCGCCGCCGAGCCTCCAAAAGGCGTGCGAGCTGGCCAACTCGGGGTGGCGCAGGTGCGACTCCTGGAGCCCGTCGACGTGGTGCCTTCAGATCGACGCCTCGTGCCTCGGTGTTCGTGCAAACTTGAGACCTAGAACGGAACCCAATTGTGGAGCTTGCGGCCTGTAAACGAACAAGGAAGAAGAAAGTAATACTCTATTTATTTAATTAATTTGTTTTATATAAAGTTTAACAATGTAAATTAATACATAACTCTTTCAAATCTTATCGAAATTCAGCAAACTGAAATGCGTTGAACTCGTCTTTCCAAGACCTACACGGTGGAACAAACGAGAACAAATTCTGAGCATATCCAATTTTGACCAAATTCCGAATCTGAATAAATTCATCGGTGAGAAATTCTGCCTCTTTATTTATTTATTTTTATAATAAAAATTTTGATACTTGACCTGTTCTAGAAATTGTGTTGTGGAATTTTGTGTCGCTAAATTCCGTTGGTTATATATTTAATTTGGCTGATGACACTGTTATGCTGATATGTGAATTAGAATTACCATGGTTGTAATATAGGATTGTTGGAAATAATCATATCGTGTTTGTGACAATGGTTGAATTGTCATCGTGATTTAAATTAGATTCACCATGATCAAATTGTTGATTTTAATGGACAAAAATTAGGTTGTCTTTTTGGTTGAATTGGATTAAACAAAATCAAATGATGTATTGCCAAACTAGAATAAAAACATTGATTTTTATTTGTTGACCTTGACATTGGAATATAATATGGACATATAATTATGATTTTTAAATTTAAAGATAAATAAAGTTTAAATCTTTATTTTTGTTTACAAAATTGAAATGCCAAATTTAATCCTCATTTTGCTTTCAAAATAAAAAGCAAGTTTTAATCTTTTATTTGGTTTACAATTGAAATGCCAATTTTAATCTTAGTTTTGCTTATAAAATACAAGCTTTATTTTTGTGAACAGAATAAAATCCAACTTTTACCCGTCACTTTGTTTACATAAAACAAAAGACAAATTTTTTTAAATAAAAAGAATTATTTTCATGTCATTTTGTGTACATAAGAAGAGACAAATTTTTGTAAACAAAATAAAAAGGATTATTTTGGGTCCATATTTGTTTGTTAAAACAAGAGGACATTTTCTACTTAATTTGTTTGTTGAAACAAAAGAACATTTTCACATAATTAGTTTGTTAAAGACAAAAAGGCATTTTTACTCAATTTTGTTGTTAAAACAAAAGACATAATTTTTAACACAATTTGTTAACAAGATAAAAGGACAAAGTTTTCATAAATTTTGGTTAATCAAATAAAAGACCATTTTAACATTAATTTTGATTAACAGTTAAAAGGACAATTTTCAACATTGTTTTGCTTACATAAAATAAAAGGACAATTTTTAATATTATTTTGTTAACATAGGTTTTAACATAGGTTTTGTTAGTAAAACAAAAAGACAAAGATTTGTTTACATAATGAGAAGACAAAGTTTTTATACAAATTTGTTTACAAAATAAATGACAAAATTTTTACCTTGATTTTTATTCTCATCGTATTTTCTTAAATAAAAATTAGAATATTTATTCTTGCTTTGTTTATCTTGTTTACAAGCAAAATAAAAGGTAATTTTAACATGAAATTTGATTGTAAAACAAAAGGCAAGTTTTTGTTTACATAAAACAAAAGACCAATATTTTGTCAAAATTTGTTAATAAAAAAAAAGGGGACAAAGTTAACATTGTTTTGTTAATATATAAAGGATAAACTTTTATGCCATTGTGTAAACATAGGAACAGGATAAATTTTCATGTTGATTTTGTTAACAAAGAAAAGAAACAATCTTTACGTTAATTTTGTTAACATAGTAAAAGAACAAATTTTGCGCTCATTTTATTTGCAAAGTAAAGGAACAAGTTTAGTGCTCATTTTGTTAACAGAAATATAAAAGAGAAAATTTTGGTGTTTATTCTGTTTACAAATTAAAGAACAAAGTGTTACATTTATTTTGTGAATATAATAAAAGGGCAAGTTTAATCTTTATTTTACTCATAAAATAAAATGCAAGTTTTTAAATCTTTATTTTCATTAACAAATAAAAATAAAGATGAGACCTTTATTGTGATTCATCAAAAGTACACCAAATCAGATATTATGTTGTTTATGTTAAATTAGTTGAAATGACACCAAACATTGTTGTGTTAAATTTTAGTTGTAATAACACCAATACATTGTTATGTTAAATTTTTGTGTAATGACACAAAACCATCGTGTGTTAATTTATTTGTGATGACACAAAAACATCGTTGAGCTAATTTTAGTTGTAATGACATAAATTACACCGTCATGTTTGTATAGTAGGAATGAATCAAAGATTGACATATAAATATATTTAGAAATGCTGATACTATGAAGGATATTCACATAAGCTATAGGAAATATTTATTTCAATGTATAAGAAATAAAAGGACACTTATATTTATTTCAATGTATAGGAAATAAACTAAAAAGTTATATTTTCCTATTGTAAAGAATAGAATAAAAAGTTATTTTTTTTTTGTAAAGTAAAATAAAGGAAAACATTTATTTACACTTAGGTAAATAAATAAGAAATATGATGCTTAAAAACGAGGTTGGATTGAGTTGTGATGTAAACCTGCCCGGACCCGCCCGGCTGTCCAGTAGTCACAACAATACCTATCCAATGTGGGAGGTTTAAGCATATGTAAATTACTATAAATATTAAGTATAAATAAATAAAACATAGAAATAGGAATACACATATATTTACATTAGATAAATAAGAGATTAAATAAATTACATTTATATGTAATTAAGATTATAAGAACTAAATTACATTTTTATGTAATTAAGATTATAAGGGAGAAAATTATATTTTATGTAAAAAAAAAAAAAATAATAATAATTATTATGTGCATAAGTATTTATTTACATTTTCTTATGTAAATAAAAAGAATTAAAAGAATAATTATATGAATAGGATTTATTTACATTTTCTTATGTAAATAAAAAGAACCAATTTGTAAATAGTAATTATTTACATTTTCTTATGTATATAATAAAAAGGAAAGGTTAGAAAAGAATTAACATAAGATATTCTTTTTATGTTAAAAAGGAATATTAGAAAAGAGTTAAAGAAATACAATTATTTATATTTACTATGTAAATAGGATTTACAAAGGAAATTGAAATTATTTATTTACAAATAGTGAAATAAATATGAATAAGAAATTAGATACATTTATTTACAATTAATGTAAATAAATATAGTAAAATTAAACCCTTTATTTACATTAGGTAAATAAATAAGGAAAAGATAAGAATATTTATTTACATATAGAAATAGAAAAAGTTACATTATTTTCTATGTTAAGGAAATAAATAGGAAACATTATTTTCTATGGAAAATAAAAAGAAGGGTTATATTTTCAATGTAAAGGAAAAAGAAATAAAAGACATTTATGTTTTATTTGTAAATATAAAGGAGAAGATCATTTTTATACAATATAAAATATACTTTGTTGAAAACATTGTTTTTGTCGCATTAGAATAGGCGGAAAAAAAATATATAAAGGAAATGATTTAAAGTAATAAATTATAATAGTGGAAAGCGCAACATGGTCTATACATATTTATATATATATTATATAAATTAAAACTAAGCGAAACACGCGCGGTAGTTCACGTTTTGAAATCATGACTTTAAACGGTTATACCGAAAGATCCGACCGTCGGATTTTCCCAAAACTGGAACCGTTAGGACCGTTTTGGGAAGATCTTCCCAACGATATAAGTTTCGTCAAAATCCAACGGTTAGATTTCAAGATATATTTAAATCAAAATTTGGTTAAAAACAGCGCCAGGGTCGCCCATCGACCCGAAGCGTCGTTAAATTAATTTAGGCTATTTTTATATAAATAAAAATAACGATAGATCAATAACGATGTGAGATGTTTTCAAATTATATATATATATATATATATGCGAGAATCATTTGAAAAGACCGAGTTCAATCTCATTTCAAATGATTACACGACGTTCTAAATCTAAGAGTTGAAGACGGCGATTGAAGACCGACGATCTTCACATCGAATGGGTAACTAGCGTTGAGGTCCTTGATTGATTTGCTCCCAAGACGGGGCTAAGATGGTAGTTATCCGGACGTGGTGTTGATTTGTACGGATATGACTTTCGCTCAGACCCAGAGCATAAGTTTATAAATGGAATGTATGTCTGACGTTGTAGTCCTTTATACTACATTCGTTGATCTCTGTTAATACATATCTGCTTGGTGGTTAACACCCTTCTCTGAGACATATGAGCTTAGAGGTTATATATGGGTAGAAATCAATGGTATAGTATGGACTGACAATGTGGCATGCTAAGATGCATTGATCAAGGCTTTTGTTGAAAAGCAGGCCTTGTGGTTGATGATCAAAGCACGGCCTGTTTAGGCGTAGCTTTGTGTATAGCGTGACTTCGCGAGCCTCACACCCCGGTATGAGTCAAAAACGGGATACGGACTGCAGGGAGTGCACACGTTTCTTTCTAGCTAGAGTGGTGTCAGTGACCTACCAGCCCTGACATTTTACTTATGTGGATGATGGATTTTGAGGCGCCTCGTTATTTTTATAGGCCGTTGGTGGTCATACTATAGGTCCAAAGGGACCGGGAAGCGTGTGTTCAGGCATAACTAATCCACTGCCCATAGGCGGGGACCGGCCCTGAAGATCCAAGGGTTCACTGCGGGGGATCCTGAGGCATTTGCTAGAGTGTCTCGAATCGGAGAGGAGCTTGCCCCTAGCCTCCACTCATGATGGAATCCAAATTTCCAATACGCCCTTGCGGTTTTGATTGTAGAACTAGTATTGGCGACATGCTATATGGTAACCATGCCGTCTAGGATTGATACTTATGATTCAAATCTTTTTATTAAAACATATATACACTAATAATAATATCAAATCCGTTTTATACGTATCAAGCATCTTTTGACCATTATAAGGTAAAACCCTATCCTCTGGTGTGCGTTGCATTGTGTGATGGGACCTGGGTCTTATAATGGTTTCATTTTTCCAAAAAGACATTGCGTTATTTCTCGATTTACTTTGGTTTATGCACTGGCAATCCATAGGAGTAAACCCGTTCCGCGAAAGTGGCGTGGTCCTTGGATTTGTCTTATTAGTTATATTAATTTAGAATTCTCACACCAGTCCCATGACTGACTCGTAGTTTGTTTCACTTTGCAAACTCGGGTGCCCTCTTTTCCACACGGGCAGTCGAGTAGCTTTTTGCAGATATCTATTCTTTTAGCAGGATCCTGGATCGAAGCCTAAAGCTGTGTCCAGAGCTTAGTAGTCTTCCGCTGTAATTTTATTTCAATGTACTCTGATATATTCTGTACTCTGATGTAACATTATTGTAATGTAATAAAAGTCTGCTGTTATTGTTCTGATGTATTGTATTCCCAAAGTTAAAGTATTCAAAGATTTCCAACCTTTGGTTCAGACCTGTGTGGTTTATGGTCGATTCAAAGAGCGGGAATTTCCGGGTCTTTACACCCGTACAGTCGATTTCCATCAACGGCCATCGAACTGCACTTACAGCGACCTTTTTCAAATTTGATTTGGACATAATTCCAAATCCAACCATTAGATTTCAAATTTCTAATATTCATTGGAAAGCTTTTTTCAATACGAACCCAAAGGTTCTGGTTTTAGGAGAATCCGACGGTCGGATCTCCCATAATGTCCATTCGAAGTCAATGGTCGAAATTCACGAACTACCGCGGCGCGGCGCGTTCTATTCAGGCCATTATATATATAATATATATATATATATTATATATATTTCACCGATTTCCTTTTAAAACGTATTTTATAAGTCGTTTTAAACTTGTTTTCAAAACCATTTCAACTCTATATTCAATTTCAAATCAAAATTGAATGTTTCATATCATAACTATATAAATGATAATATTTTCAAAACGTTATATTTTGAAATCACTACCTTTTCTATATTCATTATAAAACGAATATAATCGATATAAATATCGTTCATGTCAAAATGGCGCAACTCTAATCAACACGGCTTTATATATTTCAATAAATTCGTTATTCTATTCAACAAATGAATATTTTTTCTATTCAACACATGAATCTATATTTCTTTCAACACACGACCAATCTCAACACATGAGTACTGTCAACACACAACTATTTTTGTTATGTAAAATATTTTACAAAATTTTTGGTATCTATCGTTTGATTTTCAGTTAGACTCCACCGTGAAGTAGTTTCTAATTTTAAATATGATAAAGATGTAAATTTTATTATTAAAATATTTTACTCAACACATGAATAGTTTCAACACATGAACGTCGTCAACACATGACTATTTTTATATTCAACACATGAATTTTCTTTTATAATATTCATTATTTTCCCAATTGGAATGAGGCCCAATCAATTACCATATAACGTTAATTATATGGATTCCATACAACACATGTATATAATAGCAACGATAAATAATCAACCATCATCCAAAGTGCACAACACAACTACATAAGAATCAAATATAAATAATTAACGCTTACACAGCCTGTCGACCAATCGGTCGACATACAATTAAATAATTGGGATTAGTGTACGCCAAATATCATCCCAACACCCGTGTGGGGTTTCAAATCAACAAACACAGATTTTTATTTGTGCAGTTGGGCGATGTGTAAAATTTATCATACCAATCAATATCAGTCAAATCAGTGTATATAAACAAATCGACCGATTTGTTTATAAATATTCATTTATCCACATTCACGTTAAAAATTATATTTTTAACGATAATTAATTTATTTCACCCATCTACAATTTATTATCGATTTCACATCCATATTACAAACAAATTTCACAACACATCAAACAAACATACAAGCCGTCCATGGTCTATGGACGACGGGTGTCGGGTGCTACTAAGCACCGTCTGCATCCTAGCATATATATATAACTAGAAAAAGAAATTTAGAGTGAGAAGTTCTCACCAAAGCTATCCCAACTCCACGACACTTCTATTTTAGGGAATCATCACTGTTCTCGCTTTTTGTCACTTTCACCGTCCGTGTTCGGTACATACATGAAAATCACATTTTTATATTGTTGCTATATATATAAAAAATCTATTTTTACACCGCTACTATATAGATAAAAATTCTATTTTTATATCGCTACTATATAGATAAAAATTATATTTTTACATCGCTACTATATAGATAAAAATTCTATTTTTACATCGCTACTATATAGATAAAAATTCTATTTTTATAGCGATGTTCATATAGCAAAGATTATATTTTTATCGCGCTATTCTCTATATAAAGATTTCGTCTTTTCAAATATAAAGATTTCACCTTTTCAAATATAAAGATTTCGCCTTTTCAAATATAAAGATTTCGCCTTTTCAAATATAAAGATTTCGCCTTTTCAAATATATAGATTTCGCCTTTTCAAATATATAGATTATATTTTTATATTCTCTATTATATAGAAATTTTATTTTCAATACACTACTTATATAAAAATAGTATTTTTATATCTTCTACTATATAAAGGTCATATTTTTAATACTCTACACTAGTAAAAATCATATCTTTATTATCTTTACCATATAAAAATTCAATCTTTTTATTACTAGCAAAATAAAAATCACGTTTTTATAACTTCAACTTTATTTTAAGAATCGTATTTTTAATTTGAAGCTATTCAATTAAAAATTACATTTTTAATCCCATGAAGTAAATATAAATAAAATAAATACTTACGTTGGTCAGGGTGTGTCGGTGTAGCGGCAACGGAGGCTGAGCACGGCGTGACGCTGCTTGGACCGCGGATTCTGATCTAGAGGGGGGGGGGGTTCTTTCTGTTAAAAAGGAGGAAAAGGGGCTCGAGGTGGCTGTGGTGAGACGGAGGCGCGGGAGTGGGGGTGTGGTCAGGGCTGAACGGAGGGTGGCGCCCCCTCTGGTGGCGACAGCGTCGGTTTTTGGCAGAGGGGGGTCGCGTCAGTCGAGGAGAAGAGGAGGAGAAGGAGGAAGAAGAGGAGGGGGGTTCCTGTTGGATGGCGGCGCCGGAGGCGCGCCGCCCCTAGTGGCCGCGGCGGCGGCCTTCCTCCCCGCCGTCCGCTCTTTCTTCTTCTTTTTTTCTTCTGTATCGATTTTGAAAAGGGGGGGCCTGAGAGATAAAGGGAGAGAGAGGGTTTAATTTATTATTTTATTTAATTATTTTAATTTCAAAAAGGTTGACTTTTTCATACGACCTCTAAACGAGGCCCACCGCCTGTCGTCCATAGCTAATTACCCCCATTTTGAACACAATGGGATATGTATCATCAAAATCAACATATAACTCTATATATTGAATTTGAACGCGCATTTATATTTACTGGGGTCACATACTAACTCGAAAAATTCCAGAAAATTATTTTCTAGCTTAGTATTGACGGTACGGTGCTAACAAAACTAATTTTGTCGAATTCTGAGACCATTGGAAAAATGGCCATTTTCCAGTCGATTAAAATCAACTGAAACTGGTCAAACGCGTTTTCCTTTTCCACACTCACATATTGATTCGAAAAATTATGAAATTTGAAACCTAGCAATAATTTGACATTACGGACCCAACAAAAGTGGTTTCGTCGAAATCCGAGGTCGTTTGCAAAATTTCCATTTTTAAGGGTCTGAATTCCATAGCGACTATTCAGAATTTTCAATTAGACATATCTTTTGATTCCCGCTATGAAATTTTGATTTTTCGGATTCATTGGAAAGATATTCTCAAATAGATCCTATTATTTTTGGTTTCACTAAAATCCGGTTTATTTTGCACCCGGTACATTCAATTGAAGTTTGAAATCGAATTATCGAACTACCGCACCATTTTCAATTCCTTTTATAATTATATATAATTATTTATATTCTAACGACGACGTATATAATATATACGTTCGATTTCTATTCAAAATAAATTTCTCGTTGATATTATTTAAAATAACCTATTTTAAATGTTCAAAATTCATTAAAATTGCCAAAATAAAAATTTTAAACTGGCTCGCATTTCCGGGTTGTTACATTCCGAGGTCGTTTGCAAAATGGCCAATTTCACAGGCTATATAATTTCCATACCGACCTTTCTGAAAATTCATTCGGCCATAACTTTTGTTGGATCCGGGATGTGAAGTTATTGCTAGGTTTCAAATTTCATAATTTTTGAAGCTAGTATGTGAGCCTGGCAAAGGAAAACGTGTTTTGGTCAATTACAGTTAAATTGGATCGACCAGAAATGGGTCTTTTTGCAAACGGTCTCAGAATTCGACGAAACTAGTTTTGTTGGGACCGTATCGTCAAAACATAGCCAGATTTATTTTTCTAGCATTTTTCGAATCAGTTTGTGTCCCAGGCAAATTTAAATGTACGTTCAACTTGAATATTGAATGTTATATATTTTAAATTGAATGGAAACTGACTGAAACAGTTGAATGGGCCTACGAAACATATCCCATTGTGTTCGGAATGGGGGAAAAACGCAAGGGATGACAGATGTTGGGTTTAGATTGGTGGTCGTGTTAGAAAACCCCTTTAAAACCCACCGGCCAATCATAATTTTTATATAAAAAAAAAATCTAATTTTCTCTCTCCCCGATCGAAGGCGGAAGAGGCTTCAAACCTTCCTCCTCCGATTCCGGCCGCCATGCTCACCAAAACCACCCCCTCCTTTGGAACTTTTTGAAGAGCCCAACGCCACCTTCAAATCCATACTGGTAGCGCCCTCCCTCGTTGCTCCACCTTCGAGATCCGTCGATCGGAAGTTCCCGACTTTGAAGAGCCGCCGCCCCTTCCTCCTTGCATCGAACGGACTTGTAAATGGACTGTGTGTCTGACATTGGATTTTATTCTGTGTTGATTGATCTCTGTTAAATATACATCTGTTTGGCGGCGGATAAATTCTTTTTCTTAACGCCCTTCTTTGAAACGCACGAGCTCAGAGGTTGTATATCGATAGACATCAGTCTCATGGCATGAATTGCTAGTGTGGCATGCCTAAGTGGCAAATGATCAGGGCTTCTGTTGAAAAGCAAAGTCTTGTGGTGATGATCAAAGCACCGCCTGTGTGGCGTAGCTTTGTGTACAACGTGAATTCGCGAGCCTCACACCCCGGTATGAACCAGAAACGGGAGAAGACCTCAGGAAGGACATGCGTTTCTTTCTAGTTAGAAGTGGCGTCAGTGGTTTTACACGCCCTAACGAGTTTGACTTATGTGGTTGTTGCTGTTGCGAGGCGCCTCGGTTTGATCGGACGATCCTGGTCCGATGGAGTCATTCGTTGGCTCGTTTACTCCCCAAAGGGCGGGGAAACGTATTGTTCAGGAATTTTAATCCACATCGGTGGACCGACCCTGTCGCTCCTAGGGTCACTCAAGCTCTGATCCTGTGGCTCGGGCTAGAGAGTCACGAATTATGTAACGACTATCTTTTTCCTTGGTTCATGACGGAAAATCAATTTCCAAATACGCGACTGTGCGGGTTTGATTGTATACCTATATATGGCGACATAGTGGTATGGGGCATTAATGTCGTCTTTGATTGATAGTTATGATTTGAAATTGTTTTTAAAACATATAAACACTAGCAATAATATCAAATGCCTTTGTTTTATTCGTATCAAGCATATTTTGGCCGTTATAAGGTAAAAACTCTATCCTTCGGTTTGCGTTGCATTGTGTGATGGGAACTGAGTCTTATAATGGCTTCATTTTTATAAAAAGCATTGCGATGTTTAAAAGAATGATTTGTTTTAAAGCACTGGCAATCCAATTGAGTAAACCCATTCCATGAAAGTGGCGTGGTCCTGTGATTAGCCATATTATAAATGTGTTGAGTAGATTTCTCATACCAGTCCCATGACTGACTCGTAGTTTCACTTTCAAACTCGGGTGCCCTTTTTTCTACACGGGCAGCCTTGTATTCAGGTTTAGCTGGCTTTCTCTGGATAGCTGGAGCTGAAGATGGATTCTATCATTTATCTCTTTTTATCCTGTTCAGCTCCTATTGTGCATTATGTTTGTTTTTCCGCGGTAGACATATATGTATAGTTGAACTGTATTTGTACTAAGTAAGATCCTTTATACTGAGTAACTCTGATGATTACTTTTATCCGGTATATTCTATTGTTCATTATCTGGTGTATTTATTTAATTCTGTTCTGCTATTATCTGTTTCTGTGTTATATTCCAAAGATTACCCTTGTCTCCGTCTGTACGGGGTTTGGGGTCGTCTCAATACAGCCCAATAAATTTCCAAACCTCCCCCCGTACAAAGGAACAAAGTCGAAAGTGGTTTGATTAATCAAATCTACGTCCAATCACAACCAATAAATATCGTCCATGGTTTGTGACGAGGTGCGCATATATATATATATATATATATATATATATATATATATATATATATATATACGCACCTCGTCACAAACCATGGACGATATTTATTGGTTGTGATTGGACGTAGATTTGATTAATCAAACCACTTTCGACTTTGTTCTCGATGCGTAGGCTGTAATGCAATAAGTCTTATCCAACCGAGTAATGGGCGAGTTAGATGAAATCTAGACAGTGACGCTCACTTGACGTCCAAGTGGGAGCCCAGATAGATTTTCCACCGCTAACTCCACGTAAATAAAGTTTGGTTTACAAGAATTCAAAGATACACTTATGTAGAGAAGTTAAAATGTATGATGTTCCGGTAATGTTCATTCGCTTTTTATAGGCTTTCGAATCAAACGGTTCCCTACATTACAATGTTCAAGTGCATACAAAATTGGATAAACAAGAATAAAATTGGAGTTTTCGTTATCAGTTCCCTTGATTATAGAATTTTAGTGGATAAAATATCTGAATCCAAATATGCAGAATTTAAGAATACCTTGGTGTTAAATTCAAAATTGAAGCGAAAACAAGTTTTTAATATTATGTAAAATTCTCTTCTCAACTTTTAAACTGTAAACAAAGAATATGTCTTAACTGAATAAAGTGCAAAATATCATCAAACAATTTAGGAAAATTAGAGCAAAATCCAAAAAAAAAGTGAGTTGAGTTCAAAAGTCTTTATACGTGGCATATAAGAAACATGCACATTCAAAATTACTACTATGTCAAACCAATAAAAAGAAATATAACTAAAATTCTCAATGAATAGATAGCTGTTAGTTCCTAACAAAATTATCTCGATATCATTTTCAAGAATACATGAATCTTAAGTAGAACTAATAGTACTTGATCTGGAAAAGAATATTGTCTTTAAGAAAACATTTCTTAGTAAAGAATCTTAAATAGAACTACCAGTTCTTGGCTTGCTAAAGAATACAATGCTTTAAAAAGAAGTGGTCAGTGTGAAAATTTGCTATCTAGTAAAAAATTCACGTTGAATATTAACAAAAAATATAGCAATACATATACTTTACCACACGACACAGTTTAACATGTTGGTCTTGGTATACAATTTTTTTTACAGTAGCACAACATTTTCAGTCCATATATAAACACGAAAGGATGTCGCCATCTGCACCTCCTAAGAAAATGTTATAGCCACTCTTTTGTCCAAATTTTATTTATGCTCAACTTTGTGAGATTCACTTTGATATACTGTGCATTTCATAAATTGTCGATTATTTAATTTCTCGTTATTATTGTACGTTGCATTGTTTATAACTTGGCAAGTTTTATTTTTTCAGCAAGAAGACGATGTCTACATCTCATATACCGCCCACATCATCAACTCGTAAGCAGATGGCCTTGGAAAGGCAAAAGCAAATGGAAGTAAATAAGGGGAAAAAAGTGGATGTATCTTCCCAGAAAGAAAGCGATGATTCATATAGTACCGATGGCTTTGAAAGGGATGAAGAGGAAATAAATGTGGAGAATGAAGAGATTGAGGAAGACAATTATGTTTCCAAAGTGGACAAAGATGATGATATTGTACAGGACCTGACTCAGATGCAGAGTTGGTAGAGGTTTTAAAGAGGAAACGTAAAGTGAAAGAGAAGAGTTCAATTAAACAAGCATCGTCGAAGTTGTCTGAATCTCAAAATCAACCATCATTGTTGGTTGAATTCAAGGATCATATAACACATAAAATTTGGCACTCCAATGTTAGTTTACATGTTTTTATATTGTTCACGTTTAAGTATCAATCACTTATATATAGTCCAAATGTAACTTAGGAACCACGTGGGGAAGGCAGAATAGTTAAAGTTCATAGTCATGTTGGAACACAACGGTTGTGGGATTATAGGAAAGAATGTTCTTATGTCAACGAGGTAGTCATTCACTCAGGATTTCATCAGCTAATATTGCATGCTCACGATAAACTTGATAAAGTCGTTATAAATTTCTTTGTTGAAAGATTTTATCCTAAAACAAATACGTTTCATCTTCCTTTTAGTGAAATGGGGATTACCATTGATGAAGTCGTGCACATTACTGGACTCCCAGCGGATGGAAGGGCCGTGACAGGTCCTCTTGGTGGTTCTAGGAATATTACTTATCATGACGTGTATCAGTTGATGAATCTGTGTTTTGTTGTTGATAAACCAGATGCCGTTCTTGTGTTGTGTGGTGAAAAGAAGATAAGATTGGAGTGGTTAAGGAAAAAATTTCAAGGTTCCAAAGAGTCGGATCGTGATGAACACAAAAGACGTTGTGCGGTCGCGTATTTGTTATACACAATTGGTTGTTTAATTTGTTGTGATAAGTCTGGAAATAAAGTGTCAGTGCATTTTCTACAATGTCTTCAGAATTTAAATGAAGTGCATACTTATTCCTGGGCTACTGCTTGCTTGAGTTGGTTGTTATGTAATTTAGGTCTAACCACACGAAAAGATGTCCAGCAAATGACTGGATGTATGACCTTGCTTCAGGTAAATGTACACATTTTCATATATTTTACATCGAAATCATACTTATTATCATATATATAAACGGATATTATCTTGTTATAGGTTTGGATATTCGAGCACTTCCCGTGTCTCAGGCGTCATAATAGATGTGTTGGTGCGGTTGATGGTGATGTGAGAGTTGCTTTCTACTTTGCAAAAGAATCTCGTACAAGCTTATCCGCTGATTTAATTGTTGTTAGGGAGAGGATAGATGATATGCAAAACCGTGACGTAATTTAGGATTGTTTTAAGGGAAAAAGACAGTTTTATTAGTTTCAACAATGTTTGTTATACAACAGTCCTGTTATTTGCTTTGAATCTGTTGAACTGTATCTCCCGCAAAGGTTCGTACGACAATTTGGTTACGTTCAGCTAATCCCATCCACTCCATTTACTTTGATCAAAAACAAATTTAAATCATCGTCTTAAGGATTCAAGGCTACATATATAGATTTAGGTGACCTTGGTTGGAGTGAATGGCAAAAACATTTTCTTAATAAGGACATCCTATCACGAGAAGCTGTGCATCCATGGGATTGTGATGTGCATTATATGGAATGGTACAAAAAAGCTTCTCATCCGTTTGTGGCTAATCCAAACAAAAGAATTACGGAACCGTTGAATGCTAGTGACAATAACTCACTTCTTGTTCGCAATGTAAGTGCTTTGCTTTCATTTAAATATTTGATTGCATAAATTACTTGTATTGACTTCTTCCTTTTTCCTTCATAGAAACAACGACTACGACACATTTCTGGTTTCATTAAATCTTGTACTCCTAGTGAATCGATGAGTCAAGTGTTAGAAAAGGTCAAGGGGATTGAGGAAGCTGGACCATTGGAAATTTATGGAGAGACTTCAGCTGTGGAAGAACAAACTAAAAAAAAATACGGGGAAGCAAACCAACAGCTGTTCAAAGGAAAGGATGACGTAGGAAGAAAACTACGCAGAAGAAAAAGTAGATATGGTTTACACGTTTGGGTCTATTGGAGTTTTTGTGGTATTTTGATGAAATGTGACCAAGTATTGTATTCAAAGATGTGCGGAAATGTAGAATGAATGTTGGTTTGGTATTGGAATTTTGTTGTTGAATTTAAGTGTAAACTGGGATAAATCTATTATCAAACTAAAATCCTTGTATAATCATGTTTTTTTATGTATGCCCTAGGGTAATTTTTGGTCCTTCCCATGATCTGCTGGGGCTTTTGTCCAATTATGTATGTTGCTTTGTTGGAGTTTATATATTTAATACTTTATCTTCAGAACACTTTACATACTTATGTGTCATGGGAGTTCATGTAGTAATAAATGTCATAGGAGTTTATAAAAGTCTGTTGCTCTGCTGCTTTCATTTTGATGGCTCTTTTGTTGCTGAAGATGAAATATTTGCTACTACGTGTAAAATAGGCAGCTTTAAAAAGTAAGCTCTAAGTGATCATTGAATCTAAAACATGAAACGTACAAATCAAAGAAGTACTAGCTCAAAGCATACAATTATGATTGTGAACAATAAATTAAAGATGAAAAATTAGAGCATTAAAGTATGTCAAATAGACAGTGTTAATATGCTAACGAAATTTACGTTTTTTTAATGATTGGTAGGAATAGCAATATTAAAGATAAAAAATTCAATGTTAAAAAACATGGTGGTGTGCATTACAGTGTAGATTTTCTACTCCAACAAACATCGTAAAGGCAATCGAGTCATCATTTTAAATTAGAAATGTATAGAACATCAAAACATAAAAAGTACGCAGATGTGAAGTAGTGATGAAACTTCAGTAAATTAGAAAGGAATGTAATATTCTGTAAGTGTGTCTGAATTTAAACATATAAAGTCCTATTGTTGGTCTAATTATGTTATGCTAATTATTCTAGTTATGTTATACAGGTTAAAGTTGCAGAATTCTATTTGCTGCTAAAAATGTGGGAAAAACGGTGACTCTTGGCTGAAATATTGCAGACTAGACCTACCTTTCTACAGGCGGCAACAATACACTGTATTATTGGAAAAAAAAAACAGTCATACTACACCAAAAAGTTGTAGATCAATATGTCCCTTAGTTAAATATTAACAGACGGTGGTATACCATCGCATATATTCAAATAAAATGTCCATGAGTTGGCCGAATATATTCTTCAAAAATCAAAGCAGTTTTCTCTACTCAAACTCGATAGACTAATTCAGCATTCAATGTATGAATCCATGCATAGAACATCTACTAATTCAATGTATGAATCAAAGCACTGTTGGACAATTTTAGTGTTGAATCAACTCAAACCCATAACATGTTTTAATATCAAGTGCGTAAGCATTAATACTTTGTACATAGCAGTTCATAGACTGTTAATATTTACTACATGATATTTGTGCAGTAGCTCTAAACACACAAGAAAAACAATTTAATGAACATGTATAGAACATCTACTGTGAACACAACACAATTTAATGAACTTGCAAATGCATATTCAATTATAACGTAAATACGAAAAATTATATAAACGAGAAAGTTCAACCTAATACAACATAATCGCAGTCAAAACATAAAAATTTATTATCAATTATAATATCTTCTAAATTCAAATGAGCATACTATACAAGTATCGGATATCACATTCTAATCTACGGCCACAGCAGTTGGAGCTTCATTATTTGATTCAACCATCGTCATGTATTTGCCAATTCTGTCTTCGTATGGCCTTATCCAATCACTTGCGTTAATATTGAATATTCGCTTAAAGTAAGAACATTGCGAAGTCGGAGGTAACAGAGAGTCAGGTTTGAGCTGAATGCTAACAAAATGACAATTATCAACAAAATCCATGACCACCATCATCTTCAGATTCGCTAGATTAACTCGAATTGTTGTAGGGACATAAGTGCAACTGGTAAACTTGCTTAACAGCACAACAACTATACTAAAAGTTTCTGCAATAATAAATCCAGATTCAGGCATTTGCATCCATTCATTTTCGGTAATATAAGTCTTCGACTGTATCCTGCTTTTGATTTCTTCAAATCCACAAACATCCCACATGGCCTTGTACATTTCCTTATTAAGCTCCAAGTTGTTAATCATTGCCTCACGTACATATTTGCAAGGATTATCAGGTCTTTTACTATGTAACTTTAATTGGTTTACGACGACCCAATAACCACAATTTCCATCAAACGACATATCATCTAACCTAATTATGTAAGGCTGCATTATCTTCGGCATCTGCATCAAGTGATTAGCATTGATATGAGGGTTCCAATTTTTTTTATTTGACATACTATGCTTTTTAGTTGATCTTACAGGAGTAGGATTTGAACCACATGATAAAGAAGCTTCAACATGCTCGAAAAAAGAAGGATCTCGTTTTGTTGATTTATCTTTTGTTCTTTGTTTCGAAGAAGGCCTACCTTTCCTTATTGCAGCAACTGGCGGATCTAAGGTTTTTGTTGTCGACGGAAAATCTATTAACTTCAACCCACTTTACATCACGGCTCACTCATTATCCGGTGCACTCTCATATCTATTTTCAATTGATTTAATTTCTGGTAACTCATAAAATGCAATAGTCGAACGGTGTGCAGAAGGAGGTGTACAAGTTAATTGTTTCCAAAATGCATCAATGCTGCTAAGAAGGATAAAACCGTATGTCAATTTGAACTCAGCAATCATATGCGAACAAGGTAAGACATTAACTTTCCATGGAATGCATCCACAACTTTCAATACTTGAACCAACCTGACAAACGACGCTCAACTCATGTAGTAACAAATCCAAAGCTTTATGCGATACAAATCCATTGAGTTCTTTGAACATTGGTTCTTGCCGAAAACGGTGCATTGATCTTGTAGCACTAGATTCAAATGCATGTTCAATTGCTACAATTTCATTTTCTGTGCACAAGTGTGCATTTTTCCAACATTGTACAAAACTAGCAGCTGTAGAATCAAAATATAATTTTAATCGTTGATGTGCACTTTCCACAATACTTATGGAAACATTGTCGTAGTGTTTGTATTGGTTAGTCCATGCAATCACAAACATTTCTTTATATCGATTCAACCAATTTTTTAGCACATATGTTACCGAACTTTTATGCTTCGAAGACCATTCTTCTCGAAATGAGTTCAAGTTTCGTTCATATTCTTCGATCGTTAAAGAGTTGATTATATTGCTCCAGCTATCAAAAAATAGTTGATATTCCTTTTTACCCTGTTCATCTTCCATCATAATTTCCTTCTCTCCAACCATTCCTCTTTTAGACTTAATGGACTTCGGTTTGCAATTTGCTTGAACATTTTTAGAAATATGCCATGCACATAGGATATGATGGGCAAGTGGAAGTACAGATGACACAGCTGTAATAAGAGCGACTTCAGCATCTGTTGTAATAACATTTGGATGCTCGTTGTCTCTATAAAGACTCTTAACACATTCAAGAGCCCAAATATATAACTCTGTGGTTTCGCGACTAATAAAAGCAAATGCAATTGTAAATGTATTTCCGGTTGACGTATGTGACACCATGTGAAAACAAGGAAGCTTGTACCTATTTGTTTTGAAAGTAAAATCCAAGAATAAAAATTGATGAAAGAATTTTGCAAGATCAATGCACCTTGGTTGACTAAAAAATAAGTCGGATACATGATTTGAATCTGGATTAACTCTATGAAATACTGAATAATGGCGTTCAACTGATAGTTTCATAAACTGTTGCATTATAGATCTCCCTTCAGTATTCATCAATTTCAATTTTACTTTGGCATTGTACACATTTCTAATTGTCGACCGATTTTCAGGGTTCTCTATCTTGATTGTGGATAATATTTGACGTGGTCTAGCTCTACACTTAGTCATATTTTCAACTCATTGTCTCTCAACTTAGCTACATAAGCATGACCGATTAGATATGTTGGAAGATTGTGATTATGACGACCATTTTTTAACGTCAACATCCACTTCCCATCAACTCGGCATGTAGCATTTAGCTCAAATGGACAACCACATTTTTTACTTCCAGATCTTCTACGCTTTTTTTGGGTTTTGTTAGTATAATTCTTAGATTTGTGGGTACTTCACCACTCCTCTCACATACCAGTAACATCAATGAACCTCTTCCATTAGTCATAACATTTGGAAATCTTGTACGTTTAATTACAATGATGCAGTTGACTTTTAATCCTCGTTCCATACACCATTCTCGTACTTCTCCATTCGAGTCAACTAACTGCATTATTTAAAAATAATTTGCATATGGTTAAATAACGAATCATAATTTAAAATATTTAAGGAATAAAATTGCCATTACAACATACCTTATCAGTAGTGAAATATTCAGTTAAATCTGGATATTCATCATGGTCCTCAATAATCCCGTCATCCTGCAAATCCGACTCCTCATACTCCAATATTTTTTCTTCTACAAATTGTTGAGCATATCATTTTGAATTTGGTCATCAAATTGCAATGAAATAGTAGTAACATTATAAATTAATTAGTGCAAAGATATAATATGAATCCAAGATGGGACAAACCATAAAACATGAAAACTGACTGTTATTCTAAAATTTAAGAAATGACAGCATATGGCCTTTATAAATAAGGTAGCAATAACGTTATTTTTGGGCCATGTCATACAACTTTTAACTATGGTTACTGGACACTGTATGGTCATACAAGCTTGCAACATGGATCTACTTAATTTTGGTTTACCCTTGCCGTTCTAACTACATGACTTGATAGCCTACAGAAGTTCACAAATACCTAAATTAAAATGCAACGTTGACTTCACAGAAGGCCATCAACTACCAAATTATACACCATCCACTAAGTTTTGTCCTAACATAACAACATACGAAGAAACTAGAAAGGCGCTGAAATTGTATTCAACGCTTATATTGGACGATGTCGATTATGAATCCTTAATTCAATCATCTAATTTTAATATGTACCTGATCCGATGTCATTGGATCGCCCACATGACTTTCTTGTGTCTCCATTACTTTGGCTATATCCATTTTTTATTTTTTATCCACCATTAAATTGTAGTTATTAATTAGGGTTTATGTTTTAAGTTTAACATTAAATAAGATTAGAGGGTTAATATTGGAAATTTGATTTATTTGTTTAGGGGGGGGGGCTATTTAATTTTAACCCCCCTTAACAATTTTACAATATATTGAAAATGTTGCCCCCCCTTAACCAAAATTGGTGTCCCTTTAACAATCCCCTTAAAATATTCTTTATAATATGAATCGGAAAGCGACTCGATCAATTACCATATAATTTTCAGTTATATGGATTTCATACATCGCATGTATGCAACAATAATGATAAATAATCATCAAACAGTCCAATCACATCCAAAGTGAAATTTACAACTGTGTGAACATTAAAATAAACAATACTCATCATGGACTGTCAATCCATCGATTGACATACAACTAAATATTGGGACTGGTGTATGTCAAATGTCATCCCAATACCTGTGTGGGGTTTTCAAACAACAACAGTGAACTTAAATAAATTATTGGTTAACAAATTTAACCAATTTTAATTCAGATTGAATTATTTTTAAACTTAACCAATTTTCACTGTTTTAAATTATAAAAGAATATTTATAATTTAATTTCAACTACCACATAAGTGTTAACATTATTTTTAGTGTGTTAAACATTTCAGCATCACGAACAAAACACAATACAGTCAAAACAAACAATACTGGTTTCAATCAAAAGTGTCAGGTGCTACTAAACACCGTCTGCATCCTAATATACATTTAACTACAAACAAAATTAGAGTCAGAAGGAGATCTCACCTTTGGTTTCCACTCCGCCAGTTTTATTTCTGAATTTCTGAACAGTTTGGATTTGCCCGAATTTCCAACGCAATCTGTTTCACGTAGTTTGTATTAAAAATTATATTTTTAATGTTGTTCTATATATATGTTAAAAATCACATTTTTATTTATGATGCAATTTTTATATTGAAAACAGTGTTTTATTTTTATTACAAAACAGTATTCTTTTTATATTAGAAAACAGAGTCCTTTTTATATTCAAAACAAATGTTATTTATTTATATTGTAAACAATGTTTATTTTTATTTCAAAAACAATGTTTCTTTTTATTTTAAAAACAATGTTTCTTTTTATTTTCAAATCAATGTTAATTTTATTTTCAAATCAATGTATACTTTTATTTCCAAAAACATTGTATTTTTTTATTTCAATAACATTGTATAACATTATATATTTTTAATACACGTATATTTTTAAAACAAATCTATTTTTAAAGCAAAACTATTTTTACAAAACAATATATGTATATATTTTCAAAAATAATATATGTTTATGTTTTCAAAAACAATGTATGTTTATATTTTCTAAACGATGTTATTTTCATATTTACAAAGAAATGTTATTTTTATATTTACAAAGAAATGTTGTTTTTATATTTACAAAGAAATGTTATTTTTCCTTTTAAAAACAATGCTATGTTTTCTTAATTTAAAAACAATGTTATGTTTTCCTTTTTAAAACAATATTATTATTTATTTTTTTAATTAAACTAATTACATAAATCGATAATTAAATAAATAATTAAATAAATTATTTTTCTAATCCATGGTTTAAAGCCTCACCCCTTAATCAACTGTCGTCTTCCTCATCTTCGTTGTTACATAGGCTACAACCGAACCCAAACTTTAGGATTAGGGTTCGTAATCGCACAAAAATCGAAGCGTTGAACCTCGATCCGGACCCGCCACCACGAAGTCCGCTCACCCCTCTTCCAACGCTGACCGTATAAGGAAACTCGGTGGGCCCCATTCACCGTAAATCAGCCTCGAGCGGCCCCCTTTGGGGCAGAAAATCCGCCACCTCGCAACTCCATCTCCCATCTTGACCATTGGCCTAATAGAACTCATGATGCTCTCCATTTTTGTATTTATAATTTTCTAGATCACTTGGTGGATTTGAGGTTTGGAGAGGAAGAAAATCGGAGCATCCAAGTCATCGGTTTCACTCAAAGGTGGCTGCGTGAAATGAGATTAGGTGTAATAACCCGGAAAATGCGAGCCAGTTTAAAATTTTTATTTTGGCAACTTTAGTGAATTTTGAATATTTAAAATGAATTGTTTTGAATAATATCGACGAGAAATTTATTTTGAATAGAATTTGAACGTATATATTTATATACGTCGTCGTTTGAATATAAATATTTATTTTAAATTATAAAAGGAATTGAAAATGGCACGGTAGTTCGATAATTCGATTTCAAACTTCAAATGAATGTACCGGGTGCAAAATAAACCGGATTATAGCGAAACCAAAAATAATGGAATCTAATTGAGAATATCTTTCCAACGAATCCGAAAAATCAAGATTTCATAGCAGGGATAAAAAGATATGTCCAGTTGAAATTTCAGAATAGTCGCTACGGAATTTCGGCCCTTAGAAACAGCCATTTTGCAAACGACCTCGGATTTCGACGAAACCACTTTTGTTGGATCTGCGATGTCAAGTTATTGCTAGATTCCAAATTTCATAATTTTTCGAATCAGTATGTGAGCATGGCAAAGGAAAACGCGTTTGACCAGTTTTAGTTGATTTTAATCGACTGGAAAATGGCCATTTATCCAAAGGTCGCAGAATTCGACGAAACTAGATTTGTTAGGACCGTATCATCACTACGAAGTTCAAAAATATTTTTATGGAAATTTTCGAGTTAGTAAGTAACCCCGGTAAATTGAGATGCGCGTTCAAATTCAATATATAGAATTATATGTTGATTTTGACGAAAACTGATCATAACGACCAAATCAGCTTACTATACATATCCCATTTTGTTCGAAATGGGGGTAATTAGCTATGGAAGACAGGCGGTGGGTTCGATTTAGATGTCAAATAAAAAAGTCAAATTTTTGAAATTAAAATAATTAAAAATAAAACCCTCACCCTTTATCTCTCTTCCTTTTTACCCCAGGCCCACCCCCATTAGTTCAGTATTCAAAATAAATAAATAAAACAAAAAAAAAGAGGAAAGAAGAAAGGGCGACGGAGGGGGGCCAACCGCCGCCGCACTCCATCGCGCCCCAAGGAGGCGCGCCGCCCCATCCTCCCCTCGCCGTCCTCATCTCCTCCTCCCTCCTCTATCCTCCGACACCTCCAGCGCCTAGCGCCCTCACCTACACCTCTTTCCCCCTTTCCAGATCGAGATACCCCGCTCTGCCCACCTCCTCGCACAGCTCCACCTCCAACGCCTCCCCTACCTACGTTCAAGAAGCCGCACCCCCCCCCCTCAAGCCCCAAACCACCGTATGCCCCTTAACTCCTCCTTTCCTTCGCTATTCAAGAAGCCCTCCGAAGCCCTAAACCCGCCGATCACCAGAGGAAGCCGCAGGCCAACAACGCTGCGCCGACGACCAAAGAAGCTCCCCTCTTCTTCGATCGACGCTAGTGGATACGGTCAGTTTTTGTATATAATGTTATTTTAAAACCAATCTTCTTTACATACATAACATCGCTTTGTGAAAGAAAACAAATAACGAAAGATGTGATTTTTTCTTAACGAAAGATGTAATTTTTGATTAACGAAAGATGTGATTTTTAAAGTAAACAAAGTTAAGATTTTTATTCATATAGAAGTGTGATTTTTAAATAGATAAAAATCTAATTTTTATAAAGGAAAAAGGTTAAAACTATAATTTTTATAGTTTAGAAAGGATAAAAATTCGATTTTTAATTTATAGAAGGTATAAAGATATAATTTTAATACTAGAGGCATATTAAAAACATGATCTTTATATAATATAAGATATAAAAATATTATTTTTATAAAGGTAGAGTATTAAAAATATGGTTTTTACATTTTTAGAATAATATAGATATGATTTTTATTTAATTAGAGTAATAAAAATTGGATCTTTTATAGAAGAAATGATTTTTATTTAAAAAAAGAAGAGTATATATTTTTATTATAGAAAAGGCGATATTTTTATTATATATATGTTGAACTAAAAATGAGATTTTTATAGCGATGATATGAAATAAAAATTCAATCTTTATATAAGAAGTAGAAATATAATTTTTATATAGGAACAAACGTTGTAAAAATATATTCTTTATTGGAAGAAGAGCGATATAAAAATATAATTTTTATATAGAGAATAGCGTGATAAAAATATGATCTTTATTATATGAACACCGGTGTAAAAATAGAATTTTTATCTATATAGTAGTAATATAAAAATATGATTTTTATATACATAGCAACAATATAAAAATATGATTTTTATAAACATAGCAACAATATAAAAATGTGATTTTTATATATGTAGTGGCTACGGGCAATGAAAGTGACAAAAGGCGAGAACGGCGAAGATTTCCACCTAAGAAGAGTCGAGGCGTTTGGATTAGCTAGTCAGTGAGAACTTCTTACTCTAAATCTTGTTTTTCTAGTTAAAAATATATACTAGGATGCAGACGGTGCTTAGTAGCACCCGACACCCGTCATCCACAGACCATGGATGACTTGTATATTTGATTGTTTGATATGTTTTGAAAATTGATTGTGTGATGTGAAATGAAATAAAATAATTATATAGTTAAAAATATTTTATCGTTAAAAATATTGTTTTTAACGTGGGTGTGTGAATAAAAATATGTGTTTGTTGATTTGAAACCCCACAAGGGTGTTGGGATGATATTTGAAGTCCACTCATCCCGACTGATTAGTTATATCTCGATCGATTGATTGACAGGCTGTTATAAGCGTTAATTATTTATATTTAATGCTTATGCAGTTGTGTGGTGCACTTTGGATGATGATTGATTATTTATCGTTGTGATTATATACATGTGTTGTATGGAAACCATATAATTAACATTATATGGTAATTGATTGGGCCTCATTCCAATTGGGAAAATAAAGAATAGAATGAAGTATATATTCATGTGTTGAATGGAATAAATAAGCATGTGTTGAAAGAAATATTTTAACAATAAAATTTACGTCTTTATCATATTTCAAGTTAGAAACTAACTGGAAAATAGATAAGACGAGTGGTTTCCTGAGTATTGATCTGATATTGGTTTCGGCCTTCGGCGTTAATACTTAAGGAATCATTCTCTTACTACTTTACGGTTGGAGTCTGATTTGAAAATCAAACGATAGATACCATAATTTTATAAAATATATTAAATAAAAAATAGTCATGTGTTGATAGTGCTCATGTGTTGAGAATATTCATGTGTTGAGAGAAATATATATTCATGTGTTGAATAGAATAAATATTCATTTCTGGAATAAAATAACGAATTTATTGAAAGATATAAAGCCGTGTTGATTAGAGTTGCGCTATTTTGATGTGAACGATATTTATATCGATTATATTCGTTTATATAATGAATATAGAAAAGGAAGTGATTTCAAAATATAACGTTTTGAAAATATTATCATTTATATAATAATGATATGAAATATTCAATTTTGATTTGAAATTGAATATAGAGTTGAAATGGTTTTGAAAACGAATTTAAAACGATTTATAAAGTACGTTTTAAAAAGGAAATCAACGAGATATATATATATATATATATATATATATATATATATATAATATTGGCCTGAATAGAACGCGCCGCGGCAGTTCGTGAATTTCGACCATTGACTTCGAATTGACGTTGCGGGAGATCCAACCTTCAGATTCTCCTGAAACCGGAACCGTTGGGTTCGTATCGAAAATATCTTTCTAATGAATGTTAGAAATTTGAAATCTAATGGTTGGATTTGGAATTATGTCCAAATCAAATTTGGAAAAGGTCGCTGTACGTGCAGTTCGATGGCCATTGGTGGAAATCGACTATAAGGGCCTTGATAAAATTATTAATAATACCTATAATTTGTGTGAAATCATAAGAAATGATTTGGGAAAAATTAGGATGCAAAACCCACATTTGAAAAGATAAAAATAGATTTTTATCGAAATGAACTACTTTTGAACTAGGATTAAAATCAATTTTTTTTTGAAATAAATAAATTGAATTTGAAAGTGGTATTAAAAATAATTAAAATTCCCAATATGTGAATTGGACTGGAGTTGAATCGAAATTATCTTCGGAGTATTTCGATGTTGGATTTCGTGACTATACAGATATTGTTATGGGAATTTGAAAGATATATTTTATATCGTTATTTCCAATACGATATTTGTTGGTTTCAGAATTTGATATTGAATATAAGCCGATATATTTTCTATTCAGAGCCTTATATTTAATATCAAGCATGATTTGGGTTGTCGTGAATGGTGTCTTCATTAACATTATTCTTAAGCCCAGTTGAGGAAAAGATTAAATCTTTCTATTTAGATTTAATGAAGTGTAACAATAAAATAATATTTAATTGGAATTGATTTTGAATGTGATTTTGGGTTTATCGTGAACCGTGTTTTAGATGACATTGGTTCTTTAACCCAGTTAAAGACAGGATAGTGATTTTTTGAAAAGAATAAAACTAAGTGAAGTTTTAATGAATCTTTAATTAGATTGAAATGTGAATTGATAATTTAAATTATCAAATCTGAAAGGTGATCGAGAATGGAGTATCACCAGTTTTGCTCCAAAGCGATAGTTAAATCTTTAATTAGATTTGAACGTGAAATGGTAATTAATTTTATCGATAACACCGTGGTGTTAGATATGGAGTATTACCAGTTTTGCTCCAGGGGATGAATATGTTGGGATTGGGAAATAAAATAAATAATTACTTCGGTGTGGTTCGCTAATCCCGACTAGTTTGGAAAACCATAATACGGTTTGAAATGATATCCAAAGGAAGATTAAAGAATAAATTTAGAAGAATTTATCTTGGATAAAATTAATGGGAACCTTTCCCTAAGAATGTGATTTTGTGAATAAAAGATTATTCTGAATTGGAATGAGGTGTTTGTTGTGTTTGTGTAACATTTGTTTATCATATACGTGGGTTATTCAGAAAGGCCGGGTTTATACCCATTCTGAATAACCGATTCGACGAGATGTCGAAGATGAAGACGGTGGTCGAAGACCGGAAGTCCTCACATCGTTTGGGTGATTACTGATGATCTTGATTGGGCTGTACACCCAAGAGGAGGGAATCAGTTGGTGATCGTCCAGACGTACTTGGAGATCAATGGATATGCAAGGAAAGTGCCTCCGGTTTCGTTTAGACCCAGAACGAACTTGTAAATGGATTGTGTGTCTGACATTGGATTTTATTCTATGTTGATTGATTTCTATTAAATATACATCTGTTTGGCGGTGGAGAATTTATTCTCTTGCTTGACGCCCTTCTCTGAGACGTACGAGCTCAGAGGTTGTATATCGATGGACATCAGTCGCATGGAGTGAATTGCCAGTGTGGCACGCATAAGTGGCAATTGATCAAGCCTTCTGTTGAAAAGCAAAGTCTTGTAGTTGATGATCAAAGAAGGGCCTGTGTGGCGCAGCTTTGTGTATAACGTGAATTCGCGAGCGTCACACCTCAGTATGGGTCAAAAACGGGATACGGACCGTTGGGAGAGCACGACATTCTTTCTAGCTTGTGGTGGTGTCAGTGCTTAAACTGGCTGACATTTATATACTTTTCACCTGTGTGGTTGTTGGATACGAGGCGCCTCGGATATAGGTCTGTTAGGACCGGGAAACGTGTGTTCAGGAATTGCCAATCCTCCAAAGTTAGGTGAGGACTGGCCCAACCGATTCCAAGGATCATAGTGGGGTCCTGAGACATTTGCTAGAGTGTCTCGAACGGAGAGGAGCTTACCCCTTGACTCGACTCATGACGAAAAACCAATTTCCAATACGTGATATTGCGGTTTTAATTGTAGAACTAGTATGGCGACATGATATATGGTACCCATGCCGTCTATGATTGATATTTATGATTGAAATAGTTTTGACACTATACACTTATAATAGTATCAAATGATTTGTTTTAAACGTACCAAGCATGTTTGGCTATTATAAGGGAAAACCCTATCCTCCGGCTTGCGTTACATTGTGTGATGGGACCTGGGTCTTATAATAGCTTCATTTTTCGAAAGAGCATTGCGCTTTTTTGTTATATGCACTAGTGTTCTTCGGAGGAAACCCGTTCCGTGTTATATGGCGTGGTCCCTTGAATTACTCTCCTTTAAAGTAAAGTTTTAAATAACTGTTTTAGTTCTCACACCAGTCACATGACTGACCTGGAGTTTATTGTTTTAACCTAAACTCTGGGTGCCCCTATTTTCCACACAGGCAGCTAGTAGTTTTGGTTTTGCAGATTTATATTCACATGATCTTGATTTACACCTGGAACGATGCTCGGAAAGCTCTGTATCCGTGTATCACTTTCAGTTGTGTTTTGTATTATTTTCCACTGCTATGTAATTTATTGTAATCTCTGATATTTGTCGAATGTATATTTATTCATACTCTGTATATTCTTGTATCTGATGGAATTGTTGTAATATACAATGAAATGTTCTTCTGTTTGCGTTCCGATGTGTGTTGTCCTCATCTCAACCTGGGCTTTCCTTACCGGGGAAATTCGGGTTGTTATAGAGTGGTATCGGAGCTTTGGTTTACTGAGCTCGAGAACAAGACACATTAGAACCATACGAAATAATTCATTAGATATTGGATTAGTAAAATCCAATTAGAATGACTCGTTAGAGATAGGATCAGTAGTCTCCAAGAATGAGTGTGAAGAGTATGTTTTTAAAGTGAAAACAATTTTGTTTTGAAAATTTAAACCGTTTTATACGTATTTGAATAATTTATTTATATTGATTTGGACAATCCAGTATATAAAGGTTTTGCATATACGCGTCATGAACGTATATTCGAAGTTTTAATATACCGGATAGATATAGAATCACACTCTAGTCGCCCGGACATGGTCCTCATGATGAAGTATACCATCACCAGTATTTATTTTCGAGTGACGAAGGTGTAATGTCTATATATTTCCATTAGACTAGTGTGAGAACCAAAACTAGATAGATTTATTATTGTGATTTGGCATCAAAACATGATTTTCTGTATACGTATCAAAATTATGAATTTGAAACGTTAATCCACTAATTGAATGTTGGTTGTATTGTTTGTTTATTTGTTTGATAATTTTGAACCATTTAACCTAATAGAATCAAATATTATATTGTATTGAAATTTGGTCGCATTTGCTTGCATATACATGTACTTACATTGAACAGGTCATAGCAAGGAGGCTAGAGCAGAAGAATAAAATTTGTTTGCCCGACAAATAGGTACATGTTTACCATAATTTACTGTTTTGTTTGGGTGATGATGATTTTATGAGCCGATTGGCTTTTTCTTTTTCTTTTGGATTGAAGAAGGCCATAGGAGACTATATGAAATATACCGAAGTCCCTAGTGCAGGGGAGGTTATGGCAAAAAAATTCGGAAATTTAGGGTGTTAGCCAAATTTTTGAAAAATTTGAAAAGTTCTTAGAAACTGAAAAGATGAAGAACTTAAGCCGTAACGAAAATAATGGAAGTGGAGTTGATTTGTAAAGCAACTTTCGGCTTCGTTCCTTTTCGGGGACGAAAATTTTTAAGTGGGGGAGAATGTAATAACCCGGAAAATGCGAGCCAGTTTAAATTTTTTATTTTGGCAACTTTAGTGAATTTTGAATATTTAAAATTCATTTTAAATAATATCGACGAGAAATTTATTTTGAATAGAATTTGAACATATATATTTATATACGTCATCGTTAGAATATAAATATTTATTTTAAATTATAAAAGGAATTGAAAATGGCGTGGTAGTTCGATAATTCGATTTCAAACTTCAAATGAATGTACCGGGTGCAAAATAAACTGGATTTTAGCGAAACCAAAATAATGGAATCTAATTGAGAATATCTTTCCAACGAATCCAAAAAATCAAGATTTCATAGCGGGGATAAAAAGATATGTCCAGTTGAAATTTCAGAATAGTCGCTATGGAATTTCGGCCCTTAGAAATAGCCATTTTGCAAACGACCTCGGATTTCGACCAAACCACTTTTGTTGGATCCGCGATGTCAAGTTATTACAAGATTCCAAATTTCATAATTTTTCGAATCAGTATGTGAGCGTGGCAAAGGAAAATGCGTTTGACCAGTTTTAGTTGATTTTAATCGACTGGAAAATGGCCATTTTTCCAACGGTCTCAGAATTCGACGAAACTAGTTTTGTTAGGACCGTATCGTCAATACGAAGTTATAAAATATTTTTCTGGAATTTTTCGAGTTAGTATGTGACCCCGGTAAATTGAGATGCACGTTCAAATTCAATATATAGAATTATATTGTTGATTTTGACGAAAACTGATTATAACGGCCAAATCAGCTTACTATACATATCCCATTGTGTTCGGAATGGGGTAAATTAGTTATGGACGACAGACGATGGGTTCGATTTCGAGGTCAAATAAAAAAGTCAAATTTTTGAAATTAAAATAATTAAAAATAAAACCCTCACCCTTTATCTCTCTTCCTTTTTACCCCAGGCCCCCCCGTTAGTTCAGTATTCAAAATAAATACAAAATGAAAAAAAGAGGAAAGAAGAAAGGGCGACGGAGGGGGAGGGGCAACCGCCGCCGCACTCCATCGCGCCCCCAGGAGGCGCGCCGCCCCATCCTCCCCTCACCGTCCTCATCTCCTCCTCACTCCTCTATCCTCCGACACCTCCAGCGCCTAACGCCCTCACCTACCCCTCTTTTCCCCTTTCTAGATCTAGATACCCCGCTCTGCCCACCTCCTCGAGCCGATCCACCTCCAACGCCTCCCACTACCTCCGTTCAAGAAGCCGCACCCCCCTCAAGTCCCAAACCACCGTATGACCACCGTACGCCCCTTAACTCCTCCTTTCCTTCGCTGTTCAAGAAGCCCCCCCGAAGCCCTAAACCCGCCGATCACCAGAGGAAGCAGCAGGCCACCAACGCTACGCCGACGACCAAAGAAGCTCCCCTCTTCTTCGATCGACGCTAGTGGATACGGTCAGTTTTTGTGTATAATGTTATTTTAAAATCAGTCTTCTTTACATACATAGCATCGCTTTGTGAAGGAAAACAAATAACGAAAGATGTGATTTTTGCTTAACGAAAGATGTGATTTTTGATTAACAAAAGATGTGATTTTTAAAGTAAACAAAGTTAAGATTTTTATTCGTATAGAAGTGTGATTTTTAAATAGAAAAAAATCTAATTTTTATAAAGGAAAAAAAGGTTAAAACTATAATTTTTATAGTGTAGAAAGGATAAAAATTCGATTTTTAATTTATAGAAGGTATAAAGATATAATTTTTGTACTAGTGGCATAATAAAAACATGATCTTTATATAATAGAAGATATAAAAATATTATTTTTATATAGGTAGAGTATTAAAAAATATGGTTTTTATATTTTTAGAATAATAAAGATATGATTTTTATTTAATTAGAGTAATAAAAATATGATCTTTTATAGAAGAAATGATTTTTATTTAAAAAGAGAAGAGTTTATATTTTTATTATAGAAAATGCGATATTTTTATTATATATATGTTGAACTAAAAATGAGATTTTTATAGCGATGATATGAAATAAAAATTCAATCTTTATATAAGAAGTAGAAATATAATTTTTATATAGGAAGAAGCGTTGTAAAAATATATTCTTTATTGGAAGAAGAGCGATATAAAAATATAATTTTTATATAGAGAATAGCGTGATAAAAATATGATCTTTATTATATGAACACCGGTGTAAAAATAGAATTTTTATTTATATAGTAGTAATATAAAAATATGATTTTTACATACATAGCAACAATATAAAAATATAATTTTTATATACATAGCAACAATATAAAAATGTGATTTTTATATATGTAGTGGCTACGGGCAAGGAAAGTGACAAAAGGCGAGAACGGCGAAGATTTCTACCTAAGAAGAGTCGAGGCGTTTGGATTAGCTAGTCGGTGAGAACTTCTCACTCTAAATTTTGTTTTTATAGTTAAAAATATATACTAGGATGCAGACGGTGCTTAGTAGCACCCGACACCCGTCATCCACAGACCATGGATGGCTTGTATGTTTGATTGTTTGATGTGTTTTGAAAATTGATTGTGTGATGTGAAATGAAATAAAATAATTATATAGTTAAAAATATTTTATCGTTAAAAATATTGTTTTTAACGTGGGTGTGTGAATAAAAATGTGTTTGTTGATTTGAAACCCCACACGGGTGTTGGGATGATATTTGAAGTCCACTCATCCCAATTGATTAGTTATATGTCGATCGATTGATTGACAGGCTGTTATAAGCGTTAATTATTTATATTTAATGCTTATGCAGTTGTGTGGTGCACTTTGGATGATGATTGATTATTTATCGTTGTGATTATATACATGTGTTGTATGGAAACCATATAATTAACATTATATGGTAATTGATTGGGCCTCATTCCAATTGGGAAAATAAAGAATATAATGAAGTATATATTCATGTGTTGAATAGAATAAATAATCATGTGTTGAAAGAAATATTTTAACAATAAAATTTACATCTTTATCATATTTAAAGTTAGAAACTAACTGGAAAATAGATAAGATGAGTGGTTTCCTTAGTATTGATCTGATATTGGTTTCGGCCTTCGGCGTTAATACTTAAGGAATCATTCTCTTACTACTTTACGGTTGGAGTCTGATTTGAAAATCAAACGATAGATACCATAATTTTATAAAATATATTAAATAACAAAAATAGTCATGTGTTGAGAATATTCATGTGTTGAGAGAAATAAATATTCATGTGTTGAATAGAATAAATATTCATTTGTTGAATAGAATAACAAATTTATTGAAAGATATAAAGCCGTGTTGATTAGAGTTGTGCTATTTTGATGTGAACGATATTTATATTGATTATATTCGTTTATATAATGAATATAGAAAAGGAAGTGATTTCAAAATATAACGTTTTGAAAATATTATCATTTATATAGTAATGATATGAAATATTCAATTTTGATTTGAAATTGAATATAGTGTTGAAATGGTTTTGAAAACGAATTTAAAACGATTTATAAAGTACGTTTTAAAAAGGAAATCGACGAAATATATAATATATATATTATATATATAATGGCCTGAATAGAACGCGCCGCGCCACGGCAGTTCGTGAATTTCGACCATTGACTTCGAATTGACGTTGCGGGAGATCCGACCGTCGGATTCTCCTGAAACAGGAACCGTTGGGTTCGTATCGAAAATAGATTTCTAATGAATGATAGAAATTTGAAATCTAATGGTTGGATTTGGAATTATGTCCAAATCAAATTTTGAAAAGGTCATTGTACGTGCAGTTCGATGGCCATTGGTGGAAATCGACTGTACGGGCCTTGATAAAATTATTAAAAATATCTATAATTTGTGTAAAATCATAAGAAATGATTTGGAAAAAATTGGGATGCAAAACCCCACATTTGAAAAGATAAAAATAGATTTTTATCGAAATGAACTAGTTTTGAACTAGGATTAAAATCAATTTATTTTTGAAATAAATAAATTGAATTTGAAAGTGGTTTTAAAAATAATTAAAATTCCCAATACGTGAATTGGACTGGAGTTGAATCGAAATTATCTTCGGAATATTTCGATGTTGGATTTCGTGACTATACAGATATTGTTATGGGAATTTGAAGGATATATTTTATATCGTTATTTCCAATACGATATTTGTTGGTTTCAGAATTTGATATTGAATATCAGCCGATATATTTTCTATTCAGAGCCTCGTATTTAATATCAAGCATGATTTGGGTTGTCGTGAATGGTGTCTTCATTAACATTATTCTTAAGCCCAGTTGAGAAAAAGATTAAATCTTTCTATTTAGATTTAATGAAGTGTAACAATCAAATAATATTTAATTGGAATTGATTTTGAATGTGATTTTAGGTTTTTCGTGAACCGTGTTTTAGATGACATTGGTTCTTTAACCCAGTTAAAGATAGGATAGTGATTTTTTGAAAAGATTAAAACTAAGTGAAGTTTTAATGAATCTTTAATTAGATTGAAATGTGAATTGATAATTTAAATTATCAAATCTGAAAAGTGATCGAGAATGGAGTACCACCAGTTTTGCTCCAAAGCGATAGTTAAATCTTTAATTAGATTTGAACGTGAAATGGTAATTAATTTTATCGATAACACCGTGGTGTTAGATATGGAGTATTACCAGTTTTGCTCTAGGGGATGAATATGTTGGGATTGGGAAATAAAATAAATAATTACTTCGGTGTGGTTCGCTAATCCCGACTAGTTTGGAAAACCATAATACGGTTTGAAATGATATCAAAAGGAAGATTAAAGAACAAATTTAGAAGAATTTATCTTGGATAAAATTAATGGGAACCTTTCCATAAGAATGTGATTTTGTGAATAAAAGATTATTCTGAATTGGAATGAGGCGTTTGTTGTGTTTGTGTAACATTTGTTTATCATATACGTGGGTTATTCAGAAAGGCCGGGTTTATACCCATTCTGAATAACCGATTCGACGAGATGTCGAAGATGAAGACAGTGGTCGAAGACCGGAAGTCTTCACATCGTTTGGGTTATTACTGGTGATCTTGATTGGGCTGTACACCCAAGAGGAGGGAATCATTTGGTGATCGTCCAAACGTACTTGGAGATCGATGGATATGCGAGGAAAGTGCCTCCGGTTACGTTCAGACCCAGAACGAACTTGTAAATGGATTTTGTGTCTGACATTGGATTTTATTCTGTGTTGATTGATCTCTATTAAATATACATATGTTTGGCGGCGGAGAATTTATTCTCTTGCTTAACGCCCTTCTCTGAGACGTATGAGCTCAGAGGTTGTATATCGATGGACATCAGTCGCATGGAGTGAACTGCGAGTGTGGCACGCGTAAGTGGCAATTGATCAAGCCTTCTGTTGAAAAGCAAAGTCTTGTGGTTGTTGATCAAAGCACGGCCTGTGTGGCGCAGCTTTGTGTATAACGTGAATTCGCGAGCCTCACACCTCGGTATGAGTCAAAAACGGGATACGGACCGTTGGGAGAGCACGACGTTTCTTTCTAGCTAGTGGTGGTGTCAGTGCTTAAACTGGCTGACATTTATATACTTTTCACCTGTGTGGTTTTTGGATACGAGGCGCCTCGGATATAGGTATGTTAGGACCGGGAAACGTGTGTTCAGGAATTGTCAATCCTCCAAAGTTAGGTGAGGACCGGCCCAACCGATTCCAAGGATCATAGTGGGGTCCTGAGACATTTGCTAGAGTGTCTCGAACGGAGAGGAGCTTGCCCCTTGCCTCGACTCATGACGGAAATCCTATTTCCAATACGTGATATTGCGGTTTTAATTGTAGAACTAGTATGGCGACATGATGTATGGTACCCATGCCGTCTATGATTGATATTTATGATTGAAATTGTTTTGACACTATACACTTATAATAGTATCAAAAGATTTGTTTTAAACGTACCAAGCATGTTTGGCTATTATAAGGGAAAACCCTATCCTCCGGCTTGCGTTGCACTGTGTGATGGGACTTGGGTCTTATAATAGCTTCATTTTTCGAAAAAGCATTGCGTTGTTTTGTTATATACACTAGTGTTCTTGGGAGGAAACCCATTCCGTGTTATACGGCGTGGTCCCTTGAATTACTCTCCTTTAAAGTAAAGTTTTAAAAAACTGTTTTAGTTCTCACACCAGTCACATGACTGACCTGGAGTTTATTGTTTTAACCTAAACTCTGGGTGCCCCTATTTTCCACACGGGCAGCTAGTAGTTTTGGTTTTGCAGATTTATATCCACAGGATCATGATTTACAGCTGGAACGATGCTCGGAAAGCTCAGTATCCGTGTATCACTTTCAGTTGTGTTTTGTATTATTTTCCGCTGCTATGTAATTTATTGTAATCTCTGATATTTGTCGAATGTATATTTATTCATACTCTGTATATTCTTGTATCTGATGGAATTGTTGTAATATACAATGAAATGTTCTTCTGTTTGCGTTCTGATGTGTGTTGTCCTCATCTCAATCCGGGCTTTCCTTACCGGGGAAGTTCGGGTCGTTATATTAGGGTTCTCTTATTTTAGGGTATTTATAATATTTATTTTATTATATTAAATTCTTTTTAAATCCAAATTTACATGTTTATCCATACGAACTCCAAATCGAACTCAAATGACTGTCTCCGCTAGCTAAATACCCCCATTCCGGACACAATGGGATATGTTTCGTAAGCCAATTTGACTGTTTAGATTAGTTTTTATCAAAATTAAAATATAAATCAATATATATTTAATTTAAACGTACATCTTAGTTTACCGAGCCCACATACTGACTCTAAAAATTCCAAAAAAATAAATCTGGCTATGTTTTGACGATACGGTCCTAACAAAATTAATTTCGTCGAATTTGGAGACTGTTTGAAAAATGGCCATTTTCTGGTTGATCCAATTTAACTAAAATTGACCAAACAGGTTTTAATTTACTAAGCTCACATATTACTTCCAAAAAATATAAAAATTGGAAACTAGCAATAATTTGACATTCCGGATCCAACATAAGTGGTTTCGTCAAAAACTGAGGTCGCTGGTAAAATGGCTATTTTTAAAGACTATATATTATATTAAATTCCATAGCGACTATTCTGAATATTTAACTGGCCATAACTTTTTATTCCCGCTATGAAATTTCAATTTTTTAGATTTCCTAGAAAGATATAATTAAACAGATTCAAATATTTTTGGTTTTACTAAAATCCGATTTATTTTGAATTATGTACATTCATTTGAAATTTGAAATCGAATTTTCAAACTACCGTGCCATTTCTAACTCCTTTTATAATTAAATTAAAAAATTTCGTTCTAACTTCGATTTAAATAAATTTTTCGTCGTTATTATTTAAAATAAATTATTTTAAATATTTAAAATCCACTAAAATTTGTTAAAATAAATTTTTTAAATTGGTTCTGATATTCCGGGTTGTTACAACCATTATTTCTTATTTCATTGACTAAGTAATTTATTATTAAAAACATCACCTTTTAACTTCTAATTCTTTAAACAATCTTTTTATAGCTCGGATTTAGTTCCAAAATCCAATTACTCGCCTCTTTTCCAAATTTCACCTTTAACAATCTTTTCTCTAATCCGGTTCACCTATTTCCCTCTTTGAAAAACTTATTCTAATTCAATTCTTTCTCTTAATTCTATTATTAATTACGCAATGTTAATCTAAAATTAACGTTTTAACACCTCAACTTTCTTTTTATAAACTTTTTTATACAGCTATGTGAGACGACCCGATTTCCCGTTCTCACGGAAACAAGGTTATCTTTGGAATATAACACAGAAACATATAATAACAGAACAGAATTAAATAAATACACCAGAATGAACAACAAAATATACTGGATAAAAGTAATCATCAGAGTTACACAGTATACAGGATCTTACTTAGTACAAATACAGTTCAGCTATACATAAATGTCTACAGCGGAAATAAACAAAATATGTACAATAGGAGCTGAACAGCATAAAAAGAAATAAATGATAGAATCCATCTTCAGCTCCAGCTATCCAGAAAGAACCAGCTAAACCTGAATACAAGGCTGCCCGTGTAGAAAAAGGGGCACCCGAGTTTGAGAGTGAAACAAACTACGAGTCAGTCATGGGACTGGTATGAGAAATCCACTCAACACATACATAATTGGCTAATCACAGGACCACGCCACTTTCGTGGAACGGGTTTACTCCATTGGATTGCCAGTGCTTTAACACAAATCTTTATTTTAAACATCGCTATGCTCTTTATAAAAATGAAGCCGTTATAAGACTCAGTTCCCATCACACAATGCAACGCAAACCGGAGGATAGAGTTTTTACCTTATAACGGCCAAAATATGCTTGATACGAATAAAACAAAGGCATTTGATATTATTGCTAGTGTTTATATGTTTTGAAAACAATTTCAAATCATAACTATCAATCATAGACGACATGAGCGTCCCATGCCACTATGTCGCCAAATGTAGGTATACAATCAAAATCGCATCGTCACGTATTTGGAAATTGGATTTCCGTCATGAACCAAGGCAAAAGATAGTCCTTACCGAATTCGAGACTGCCTAGCCCGAGTCTCAGGCAAGCGCGCAGGCAAGCCTTGGATCGTCAGGGCCGGTCCACACGGAGTGGATTAAAATGCCTGAGCACTACGTTTCGCCGCCCTTTGGGGCGTAAGCGAGCCAACGAATGACTCCATCGGACCCGGATCGTCCGATCTAACCGAGGCGCCTCGCAACAGCAACAACCACATAAGTCAAACTCGTCAGGGCGTGTAAAACCACTGACGCCACTTTTTAGCTAGGAGGAAACGTAGGCCCTCCCTGAGGTCCGTTCTCCCGTTTTAGGTTCATACCGGGGTGTGAGGTTCACGAATTCACGTTATACACAAAGCTACGCCACACAGGCGGTGCTTTGATCATCACCACAAGACTTTGCTTTTCAACAGAAGCCCTGATCACTGCATCTTAGCATGCCACACAGAATAAATCCTATGTCAGACACACAGTCCATTTACAAGTCCGTTCTGGGTCTGAACGAAACCGGAGGCACTAAATACCTCGCAAACCCATCGATCAACACGTACGTCTGAACGATCACCACTCATTATCCATATTTCGGGATGCCTCCCAATCAGGACCTCGGTTACCATCCAAACGAGGTGAAGATCTCCGGTCTTCGACCATCGTCTTCATCTTCGAATTTCAATCGTCGGTCGATTATTCGAAATGAGAATTAACTCGGCCTTTTCAAATAATTCACGTATATTTAGAATTTCAAATCGATTTATTTCAATGGTTAAATTATTCGACAACACTGGTTTTGTCTTTTAATGTAATTTTCACACCAAACACATTCAACCATCAAATATCACATAAATCAAGCAAATTCAGTTTATTTCCATTCCATATCGCTTATGATATTTTATAACTATTTATCGCTATTTTTATTTATTTTAAAATAGCCATTTTATTCAAAACGACGCTTCGGGCCATAAGGCGGCCGTGGCGCTGTTTTTCTTCAGATTTGATTTACACATATCTGAAAATCTAACCGTTGGATCCCCACAAAATTTACATCATTAGAAAGGTCTTTTCAAAACGAATCCAACGGTTCCAGTTTCGGGAAAATCCGACGGTTGGATCTCCCGGTACAATCGTTTGAAATTTCGATTTCAAAATACGAACTGCAGCGTCGTTATTCGATTAAATATAATTCTATTTATATTTATATATAAATAAAATCGATTCTAGCGCTGTTTTTCTTCAGATTTGAATTAAACATTCCAGACAATCCAACCGTTGGATTTTTACAAGGTTGGTGCCGTTGGAAAGATTATTCCAAGGCGAACCCGACAGTTGAGGTTTCGGGAAAATCCAATGGTCGGATTTCCCGTACTAGTCGTTTGAAATCACGGTTTCGAAATACGAACTGCACGGCTTCGTTTCGTTTTAATTTTATTTATATTTATATAGTTATATAAATATAGTTCATTCAATGATTTCTATATCGTTTTCTCTTCAAAAAATTTTCTAACACCTTAAATTTTGGAAAAATTTCGCCATAACCTCCCCTGCACCGGGAGCGTCGGGAAATCGCAAATAGCGTCCCGGTCCTTCTAATCTCAAAAAGAAAAAGAAAAAGCCAAGCGGCTAGCCAACAGGCTCAAAATCATCACCCAAACAAATCAGTAAATGTGTACCTATTTGTCGGGCACAAAATTTTATTCCTCTTCTCTAGCCCCTTTGCTATAACCTGTTCAATGAATATTGCATGTACATATATATACAGTTCATATCATTTTTCATTTTCTATTCAACTTCATATTTGATTTCTATTTGGTTTAAAAACACCATTAATTCTAATGTCACATAAATAGGCGCAAATCATTTCATTAGCTAATTAATGAATATTTCATCTCATATATGTTTATTTCGAATAAGTGGCTATTTTTAACACTTCACATTTCAACGATTCATGCATACAATAAAAATGTGATTTTTATTGTAAAACAATTCATTTCAAAACACTATTTTTCTCTATAGTTCATATAGTCGATAAAAGGTGATTTTTATTATCAAACGATTTATTTCAAAATATGAATACCATTCATTCAACACATGAATTTCTAAACAACGAATGAATATCAATTCAACACATGAATGTTTTCAATAGTTTTTATACATAGATAAAAATGTGATTTTTATTATCGAACGATTTATTTCAAAATATGAATACCATTCAACACATGAATTTCTAAACAACGGATGAATATCAATTCAACACATGAATGTTTTCAATAGTTTTTATATATAGATAAAAATGTGATTTTTATTATCGAACAATTTATTTCAAAATATGAATACCATTCAACACATGAATTTCTAAACAACGGATGAATATCAATTCAACACATGAATGTTTTCAATAGTTTTTATATATAGATAAAAATGTGATTTTTATTATCGAACAATTTATTTCAAAATATGAATACCATTCAACACATGAATTTCTAAACAACGGATGAATATCAATTCAACACATGAATGTTTTCAATAGTTTTTATATATAGATAAAAATGTGATTTTTATTATCGAACAATTTATTTCAAAATATGAATACCATTCAACACATGAATTTCTAAACAACGGATGAATATCAATTCAACACACGAATGTTTTCAATACAATGAATAAATATAGCTTATGCATATGAAAATAATTCAAACACACAAATATTATTCAAAATTTCGGCAGCATAACGGTAGGGTAGTTACACCGGCACCGTCCCTAGTACGGCTCCTCGCTCTACCTTAAAACCTCGCGGTTTTTGACAATGGGAATCATGCATCTAGTTCGCACGCAGGCGGCATGTATATATTTATTTCATTTCCATAAACTAATCCTAAGTGGTTTCAACCAAATATTTCACAACCACAAACGGGTATTTTTCAACCACAATCAACCAATATCAATCACAAACAATCCCAAACAATCATTCAATTTTCACAACAATTTCAACCAATAAATATCGTCCATGGTTTGTGGACGAGGGGCGTATATATATATAGATATATAGATATTTATATATAGCTATTCACTTTTATTTCAACATATATAATATTTTTAAATCAGAAATCTCACCAATAGCTATCCAACTTCAAGACTCTTCTTAATAGAAATCTTCGCCTATTTGTCGCTTTCACCCGTATTCTCTGCATATGTAAAAATAGAATTTTTACGATGCTATTCAATATATAAAAATATGATTTTTACTTCGACTTTCTCTAAATAAAAATATGATTTTTACTTCGACTTTCACTAAATAAAAATATGATTTTTACTTCGACTTTCACTAAATAAAAATATGATTTTTACTTTTGCTTTCAACATATAAAAATATGTTTTTTTTCTTTTGCTTTCAACATATAAAAATATGTTTTTTTCTTTGCTTTCAACATATAAAAATATGTTTTTTTTCTTTTGCTTTCAACATATAAAAATATGTTTTTTTCTTTTGCTTTCAATTCTTTTTCTACTAAAAGATTAAACCTTTTTCCTATTTTAAAGTTCAAAAATAAAATCAGTTTTTCCCTTTTATAAAAATGCAGTTTTTGAATCTTTTAAAATTCAGTTTTAAAATCTTTGAAAAAAAAAGAAAAACAGTTTTTCTCTTTTTTAAAAATTTCAGTTTAAAAATGCTTTAAAAATCAGTTTTAAAAATCTCATAAAATCAGTTTTAAAAATTCTTTTATAAAAATCCAGTTTTAAAAATTCTCATACATTCAGTTTTTAATATTTAAAAATATCAGTTTTTCTTTTAAAACAAAATCAGTTTAATATCTTTTTAAAAATCTGTTTTAAACTTTTTTTTTTTAAAAAAAAAAAAATCTGTTTTTATACCTAAATCGAAATTATTTTTAATGAATTAAAATAAAAATAAAATACCATAAAATACTTACAGTAATTAGAAGAAGGGGGGGATGACGGCCAGGCTCGCGGCAGGAGGCGGAGCAGGCGGTGGCGCCTCGATGCTTTGGGGCGCACTAGGGTTTCGATTGGAGGTCGCGATGCTACGATTTGTGTCGAGGCTCGAGGGCTTCGGCTCTTCGATCCATGGAGGGGGGGGGGTGTTCGGTGATCTGAGGGGAGGCGGCGGCGTGGGGCAGGCAGCGCTTCGGGGCTCGATCGAGGGAGGCGTTCGCTTTAGGTTTTTTTTCTTCTGAAGAATGAAATCTGAATGAACGGGGGGGGGGGGGGGGGGGGCAGGAGGAAGAATAAAGGGAGGGAGGGAATTAGATAATTTTTTTTTATTTTATTTAATTATTTAAAGTTGACTTTTACCCACGACCACGAAACGAGGCCCACCACCTGTCGTCCATAGCGTTTAACCCCCATTCCGAACACAATGGGATATGTATCGCACGCTGGTTTGATCGTTACAATTGGTTTCCTTTTGAATTTTCATTTAAATCACTATATTGAATTTTAAACGCACATTTCAAATTACCGGGGTCACATACTAACTAGAAAAATTCCAGAAAAATATTTTCTAGCTTCGTATTGACGATACGGTCCTAACAAAACTAGTTTCGTCGAATTCTGAGACCGTTTGAAAAATGGCCAATTTCCAGTCGATTAAAATCAACTGAAATCGGTCAAACGCGTTTTCCTTTGCCACGCTCACCTATTGATTCGAAAAATTATGAAATTTGAAACCTAACAATAACTTACACTACGGATCTAACAAAAGTGGTTTCGTCGAAATCCGAGGTCATTTGCAAAATGTCCATTTTTAAGGGCCTGAATTCCATAGCGACTATTCAGAATTTACAACTGGACATATCTTTTGATTCCCGCTATCAAATTTCGATTGGTCGGATTCGTTAGAAAGATGTTCACTAACAGATTCAAATATTTTTGGTTTCACTAAAATCCGGATTGTTTTGCACCCGGTATATTCAATTGAAGTTTGAAATCGAATTATCGAACTACCGCGCCATTTTCAATTCTATATATAATTATAATTAATTATATTCGTTTTCAAATGTCGATTCGAACTCAGTTTTCATCGCCATTATTTAAAATATTTATTTTAAATATTTAAAATCCATTATTTTAGCCAATTTAAAATTTTTAAATTGGTTCAGATTTTCTGGGTCGTTACAATCTCCCCCACTTAAAACTTTTCGTCCCCAAAAAGGAATAAAGTCGAAAGTGGTTTGATAAATCTACAATCCCACAATACAACAACCAATTTGTTTTTAATATTCAGAGTATAGAATAAACAATGCACATCCATGGGAAGAAAATAGCAACAGAATAGAGAATTAAATGGTAATGCAAGGTAAAGTAAATGTACCTTGCACCAGAGTCAATCAGAGATATCCACTCGGCATCTGGGGTAAGCTTTCTGAATGCTCTCCTCAGTTTCCCAAGTACAATCTCGCGGATCTCCACTCCATTGCACTTTGACTAAGCGAACCTTCTTGTTCCTCAGTTCTTTGGTTTCTTTGCCGATGATCTTCAGCGGCTCACGCCTCACAGCTAATTCTGGAGTAATTTCAATATCCTGCTGAGCTGCTTCTTCCACGATCAAGTCTGGATCATGAACGTGCTTCCGAAGTTGAGATATATGAAATACATCATGAACTCCAGGCAACCAGTCAGGCAGTTTGACCCTATAAGCGAGAGTTCCAATCCGTTCCAGAATAGGAAACGGACCAATATATTTGGGCGCTAACTTTCCAGTTTTACCGAACCTGATAACTCCTCTCATCGGCGATACTTTCAAATATACATAGTCGCCAACTTCAAAGGATATATCTCTTCTTCTTCTATCGGCATAGCTCTTTTGTCGGCTTTGAGCGGCGAGTAATCTCTTCTTAATAAAATCGACTTTGTCGGCAGCTTCTCGAATCATATCAGGACCCAACAAAAGTCTATTTCCAGGCTCGACCCAACAAGCAGGAGATCGGCACGGTCTACCATACAATGCTTCGAATGGCGACATTGTCAGACTCGCCTGGTAGCTGTTGTTATAAGAGAATTCAGCCAAATGTAGATTGTCTTCCCATGATCCACCGAAATCTATAACACAAGCCCGCAATAGATCTTCTAGAATGCGATTCACCCTCTCAGTCTGACCGTCTGTCTGAGGATGATAAGCGGTGCTTAGGTTTAACTTCGTTCCCAGCTCGACTTGAAATGCCTCCCAGAATTTACTAGTGAATATTGTATCTCTATCACTGACTATACTGAGTGGCACTCCATGCAGTCTAACTATTTCCCTGAAGTAAATATGTGCCAGACTCTGAGCGGTTCTATTTGATTTGACGGGTATAAAATGGGCGGTCTTCGTGAAACGATCTACGATCACCCAAATACTGTCATTTCCTTTTCTGGTTCTGGGCAGACCATCGATGAAATCCATCGAAATATGTTCCCACTTCCAACCAGGAACTTCTAGTGGTTGTAACAATCCAGCCAATTTCTGTTGGTCACTTTTGACTAGCTGGCAAGTAGGGCATCGACTAACATATATTGAGATGTCTCTTTTTAACGACTTCCACCAGAATGTGCGTTTGATATCGTTATACATTTTATTCACACCCGGATGGATACTGAGCATAGATTTGTGACATTCATCAAGCACCTCTCTTCTTAATTCAGGAATATCTGGAACGCAAATTCGCCCTTCTAACCTCAGAATCCCTTCGCTGTCTAGCTGGAAATCCGAAGCATTGCCTTCGCGAATTCGCCGACTTATCCCTTTGATAAATTGGTCGTTTTCTTGGAGAGCCGATATCTTATCAATCAACGAAGTCGCAATGATGAAACTAGCGATCATCTCATTCTTTCGGCTTAACGCATCAGCCACGACATTGGCTTTCCCTGGAGTATATATAATTTCAAAGTCATATGCTGCAAGAAACTCCAGCCAACGTTGCTGCCTCAAATTCAAGTCCTTCTGAGTGAACAGATACTTTAACGACTGGTGATCTGTAAACAGTTCAAATCTCTCGCCCAGAAGATAGTGTCTCCAGATTTTCAAAGAGAATATGATAGCCAATAACTCAAGATCATGAGTTACATAGTTTTTCTCGTGCGGCTTCAGTTGACGGCTAGCATAGGCAATTACTTGGCCTCTTTGCATTAACACCGCTCCAAGGCCTTCTCTAGACGCATCCGTCCAGACTTTTAGATCTTGGTTGCCATCAATGATGGTTAACACTGGAGCTGTCGTCAATCTTAACTTTAGCTCTTCGAAAGCCTCCTCACTCTCTTGAGTCCATTTGAACTTAGAATGGTTCTTTGTAAGCTTCGTTAGGTGGCCAGATATCTTCGAAAAGTCTTTAACGAACTTCCGGTAATAGTTAGCCAATCCAAGAAAACTACGGACTTCAGTGGGAGTACTGGGCTGTTTCCAATTTTGAATAGCTGTGATTTTACTTGGATCCACAGCAATTCCTTCTTTCGATACGACGTGGCCCAGAAATTTTACTTCATCTTGCCAGAAGATACATTTGGAAAATTTGGCTTTCAATACATTCCTTCTGAGAATTTCTAGAACCTGTTCCAGATGCTTTTCATGTTCGGCCTTTGATTTAGAGAAGATTAGAATATCATCAATAAAAACCAGAACAAATTTATTTAAAACCCCTCTGAACACTCTGTTCATTAGATCGACGAAGTAAGCGGGAGCGTTACATAAGCCGAACGACATTACTAACCACTCGTAGAATAAGTCGGGGCCTCTGAACGCTGTCATTGGAACACACTCTTCGGCAATTCGAAGTTGATGGAAACCTGTAGCTAGGTCCATTCTTGAAAATACTTGTGCTCCATTTAATCGATCAAGCAAATCATCTATTCGCGGCAATGGATACTTGTTCTTTATTGTCTGTTTGTTCAGATCACGATAGTCCACGCATAGTCATAGAGTACCGTCAGATTTTGGGACAAATACCACTGCTGCACCCCAATCAGAGAAACTAGGCCTGATTAGGCCTTTCCATACTAGCTGTCGTGTTTGATTGTCTAATTCCTCCTTCTCTTTCAAGGACATTCTTCGAATAGCGTGAACTACTGGCCTTGCATTGGGAATTAAAGCAATTTTGAAATCTATCTCTCTCTGCGGAGGTAAGCGAACAACTTCTTCGAACACATCCGCATAGTTCTTGACGACAGGAATGTCTTTGATGAGGTCGGGAATATTCTCTGTGACTTCAGGAATATTTTCTATTTGGGATGGAGAAACATCCAAAGCTGCCCAGAAATCCTTTCTATTAGCATTCTGACCTTCACAGGGAATGGTTATATAATCACCTGATTTAATCTTCGCCTTTACGACTCTGTCGGCGCATTTAACTTCAGCTTCATATTTGGTCAACCAGTCTAACCCCAAGATAAGATCAAACTCTTTAAAATTCATAACGGCTGCGATGGTAGGAAACCGATAACGAGAAAAGGAAACCGGCACTCCACAAATCCAACTGAGATCAATGGAACCCCCAACCGGATTCTGGACAGTCATTGGTTCCTTAAGCTTTTTCAAATTCAAATCCAGTTTCTTAGCTGCATCCTTTGCAATGAAGCTTCGTGACGCGCCTGTGTCAAACAGTACTTTAACTGGAATGTTTTTGACAGTAAGCGTGCCTTCTAAAACATCTGGCCTTTCTTGACTAGCTGAGGGCTCAGACATTTCTGCTACTTCATTTACTTGAACTATCTTGGTCGCTTTTAACAGCCGGCAATCTCGCTTTATATGACCGGCCTGATGACAAAGATTGCATTCTCGAGTCACAGGATACTTGCCCTTGGATTTAGACCCACCCTCCTTTCGCTTCTTCGAGGTTTTACACTTCCTAGTCAGATGCCCCTGTTTATTGCAGTTAGAGCATGTGGCAGTCGTGGCAGGTTCTTTTTCAGATCTTGCCCTTTTTCGATTTACTTCGGGCTCCTTACCGACTTCAGATATTGTACTGGCTTCAGGAATATCAGTTTCCGACTCTGTTTTGTCACTAGAACAGACTTCTTCTTCGTCGCGCAACATTCCTTTCTTATGGAGATCTTCATACTGATAGGCCATATATATCATTTCAGAAAAAGGAAGCTTCACATGCCCCAATACTTTATTCTGGTATTTCCTTTGAAGTCCGTGAATAAATCTCATATTTTTCCTCTTCGGATTTTGAATTAGATGAGGAGCAAAGTGAGCAAGTTCATTAAATTTCTTGTGATATTCTGGGATGGTCATATCGCCTTGAATTAAATAAGAAAATTCATCACATAATCTCTCGGTTGCTTCGGGAGGAGTAAATCTTTGTAGGAAAATCACTTTGAATCTGTCCCAGGTGATATCACCTTCTGGATTATCTCTGATGATTGTTTCCCACCAGATTAAAGCTTCTTCTTTGAGCGCCCAAGATGCTACTAACCGTTTCTGGTCATCTCTCAGCTGGATATGCTCAAAGATTCTTTCGACAGAACTCAACCAGGCTTGAGTTTGAATAATAGATTCATTGCCCGAGAATTGCGCTCCGTTCAGATTTCGATATTTCTTTAATAGAGCCTCTAGATCGGGTTCTGTATTCCTTCTGTTTCTGGCACTCATTTTTCTAGTACTTCTGCAATTAGCAGATCAAGTGTCGGGTCACAGAAAAGATAGTTTAACATATAGAAACACATACTTCAAATGTAAATGTGTCTATCAAGGTGTAATTTCATTCTGCTTTACTCATACTAGGATATTACTGATCCTATCTGTATAGAGTTACCCGTCCTAGAACACTACTGGTTCTATTTCTGACGAGTTCGTTCAAATGTTATATTCCAGAACTAAGCTTAACCAAAGCTCCGATACCACGTTGAGACGACCCGATTTCCCGTTCTCACGGAAACAAGGTTATCTTTGGAATATAACACAGAAACATATAATAGCAGAACAGAATTAAATAAATACACCAGAATGAACAACAAAATATACTGGATAAAAGTAGTCATCAGAGTTACACAGTATACAGGATCTTACTTAGTACAAATGCAGTTCAGCTATACATAAATGTCTACAGCGGAAATAAACAAAATATGTACAATAGGAGCTGAACAGCATAAAAAGAAATAAATGATAGAATCCATCTTCAGCTCCAGCTATCCAGAAAGAACCAGCTAAACCTGAATACAAGGCTGCCCGTGTAGAAAAAGGGGCACCCGAGTTTGAGAGTGAAACAAACTACGAGTCAGTCATGGGACTGGTATGAGAAATCCACTCAACACATACATAATTGGCTAATCACAGGACCACGCCACTTTCGTGGAACGGGTTTACTCCATTGGATTGCCAGTGCTTTAACACAAATCTTTATTTTAAACATCGCTATGCTCTTTATAAAAATGAAGCCGTTATAAGACTCAGTTCCCATCACACAATGCAACGCAAACCGGAGGATAGAGTTTTTACCTTATAACGGCCAAAATATGCTTGATACGAATAAAACAAAGGCATTTGATATTATTGCTAGTGTTTATATGTTTTGAAAACAATTTCAAATCATAACTATCAATCATAGACGACATGAGCGTCCCATGCCACTATGTCGCCAAATGTAGGTATACAATCAAAATCGCATCGTCACGTATTTGGAAATTGGATTTCCGTCATGAACCAAGGCAAAAGATAGTCCTTACCGAATTCGAGACTGCCTAGCCCGAGTCTCAGGCAAGCGCGCAGGCAAGCCTTGGATCGTCAGGGCCGGTCCACACGGAGTGGATTAAAATGCCTGAGCACTACGTTTCGCCGCCCTTTGGGGCGTAAGCGAGCCAACGAATGACTCCATCGGACCCGGATCGTCCGATCTAACCGAGGCACCTCGCAACAGCAACAACCACATAAGTCAAACTCGTCAGGGCGTGTAAAACCACTGACGCCACTTTTTAGCTAGGAGGAAACGTAGGCCCTCCCTGAGGTCCGTTCTCCCGTTTTAGGTTCATACCGGGGTGTGAGGTTCGCGAATTCACGTTATACACAAAGCTACGCCACACAGGCGGTGCTTTGATCATCACCACAAGACTTTGCTTTTCAACAGAAGCCCTGATCACTGCATCTTAGCATGCCACACAGAATAAATCCTATGTCAGACACACAGTCCATTTACAAGTCCGTTCTGGGTCTGAACGAAACTGGAGGCACTAAATACCTCGCAAACCCATCGATCAACACGTACGTCTGAACGATCACCACTCATTATCCATATTTCGGGATGCCTCCCAATCAGGACCTCAGTTACCATCCAAACGAGGTGAAGATCTCCGGTCTTCGACCATCGTCTTCATCTTCGAATTTCAATCGTCGGTCGATTATTCGAAATGAGAATTAACTCGGCCTTTTCAAATAATTCACGTATATTTAGAATTTCAAATCGATTTATTTCAATGGTTAAATTATTCGACAACACTGGTTTTGTCTTTTAATGTAATTTTCACACCAAACACATTCAACCATCAAATATCACATAAATCAAGCAAATTCAGTTTATTTCCATTCCATATCGCTTATGATATTTTATAACTATTTATCGCTATTTTTATTTATTTTAAAATAGCCATTTTATTCAAAACGACGCTTCGGGCCATAAGGCGGCCGTGGCGCTGTTTTTCTTCAGATTTGATTTACACATTTCTGAAAATCTAACCGTTGGATCCCCACAAAATTTACATCATTAGAAAGGTCTTTTCAAAACGAATCCAACGGTTCCAGTTTCGGGAAAATCCGACTGTTGGATCTCCCGGTACAATCGTTTGAAATTTCGATTTCAAAATACGAACTGCAGCGTCGTTATTCGATTAAATATAATTCTATTTATATTTATATATAAATAAAATCGATTCTGGCGCTGTTTTTCTTCAGATTTGAATTAAACATTCCAGACAATCCAACCGTTGGATTTTTACAAGGTTGGTGCCGTTGGAAAGATTATTCCAAGGCGAACCCGACAGTTGAGGTTTCGGGAAAATCCAATGGTCGGATTTCCCGTACTAGTCGTTTGAAATCACGGTTTCGAAATACGAACTGCACGGCTTCGTTTCGTTTTAATTTTATTTATATTTATATAGTTATATAAATATAGTTCATTCAATGATTTCTATATCGTTTTCACTTCAAAAAATTTTCTAACACCTTAAATTTTGGAAAAATTTCGCCATAACCTCCCCTGCACCGGGAGCGTCGGGAAATCGCAAATAGCGTCCCGGTCCTTCTAATCTCAAAAAGAAAAAGAAAAAGCCAAGCGGCTAGCCAACAGGCTCAAAATCATCACCCAAACAAATCAGTAAATGTGTACCTATTTGTCGGGCACAAAATTTTATTCCTCTTCTCTAGCCCCTTTGCTATAACCTGTTCAATGAATATTGCATGTACATATATATACAGTTCATATCATTTTTCATTTTCTATTCAACTTCATATTTGATTTCTATTTGGTTTAAAAACACCATTAATTCTAATGTCACATAAATAGGCGCAAATCATTTCATTAGCTAATTAATGAATATTTCATCTCATATATGTTTATTTCGAATAAGTGGCTATTTTTAACACTTCACATTTCAACGATTCATGCATACAATAAAAATGTGATTTTTATTGTAAAACAATTCATTTCAAAACACTATTTTTCTATATAGTTCATATAGTCGATAAAAGGTGATTTTTATTATCAAACGATTTATTTCAAAATATGAATACCATTCATTCAACACATGAATTTCTAAACAACGAATGAATATCAATTCAACACATGAATGTTTTCAATAGTTTTTATATATAGATAAAAATGTGATTTTTATTATCGAACGATTTATTTCAAAATATGAATACCATTCAACACATGAATTTCTAAACAACGGATGAATATCAATTCAACACATGAATGTTTTCAATGGTTTTTATATATAGATAAAAATGTGATTTTTATTATTGAACAATTTATTTCAAAATATGAATACCATTCAACACATGAATTTCTAAACAACGGATGAATATCAATTCAACACATGAATGTTTTCAATAGTTTTTATATATAGATAAAAATGTGATTTTTATTATCGAACAATTTATTTCAAAATATGAATACCATTCAACACATGAATTTCTAAACAACGGATGAATATCAATTCAACACATGAATGTTTTCAATAGTTTTTATATATAGATAAAAATGTGATTTTTATTATCGAACAATTTATTTCAAAATATGAATACCATTCAACACATGAATTTCTAAACAACGGATGAATATCAATTCAACACATGAATGTTTTCAATACAATGAATAAATATAGCTTATGCATATGAAAATAATTCAAACACACAAATATTATTCAAAATTTCGGCAGCATAACGGCAGGGTAGTTACACTGGCACCGTCCCTAGTACGGCTCCTCGCTCTACCTTAAAACCTCGCGGTTTTTGACAATGGGAATCATGCATCTAGTTCGCACGCAGGCGGCATGTATATATTTATTTCATTTCCACAAACTAATCCTAAGTGGTTTCAACCAAATATTTCACAACCACAAACGGGTATTTTTCAACCACAATCAACCAATATCAATCACAAACAATCCCAAACAATCATTCAATTTTCACAACAATTTCAACCAATAAATATCGTCCATGGTTTGTGGACGAGGGGCGTATATATATATAGATATATAGATATTTATATATAGCTATTCACTTTTATTTCAACATATATAATATTTTTAAATCAGAAATCTCACCAATAGCTATCCAACTTCAAGACTCTTCTTAATAGAAATCTTCGCCTATTTGTCGCTTTCACCCGTATTCTCTGCATATGTAAAAATAGAATTTTTACGATGCTATTCAATATATAAAAATATGATTTTTACTTCGACTTTCTCTAAATAAAAATATGATTTTTACTTCGACTTTCACTAAATAAAAATATGATTTTTACTTCGACTTTCACTAAATAAAAATATGATTTTTACTTTTGCTTTCAACATATAAAAATATGTTTTTTTTCTTCTGCTTTCAACATATAAAAATATGTTTTTTTCTTTTGCTTTCAACATATAAAAATATGTTTTTTTTCTTTTGCTTTCAACATATAAAAATATGTTTTTTTTCTTTTGCTTTCAAATCTTTTTCTACTAAAAGATTAATCCTTTTTCCTGTTTTAAAGTTCAAAAATAAAATCAGTTTTTCCCTTTTATAAAAATGCAGTTTTTGAATCTTTTAAAATTCAGTTTTAAAATCTTTGAAAAAAAAAGAAAAACAGTTTTTCTCTTTTTTAAAAATTTCAGTTTAAAAATGCTTTAAAAATCTCATAAAATCAGTTTTAAAAATTCTTTTATAAAAATCCAGTTTTAAAAATTCTCATACATTCAGTTTTTAATATTTAAAAATATCAGTTTTTCTTTTAAAACAAAATCAGTTTAATACCTTTTTAAAAATCTGTTTTAAACTTTTTTTTTTTTTTTTAAAATCTGTTTTTATACCTAAATCGAAATTATTTTTAATGAATTAAAATAAAAATAAAATACCATAAAATACTTACAGTAATTAGAAGAAGGGGGGGATGACGGCCAGGCTCGCGGCAGGAGGCGGAGCAGGCGGTGGCGCCTCGATGCTTTGGGGCGCACTAGGGTTTCGATTGGAGGTCGCGATGCTACGATTTGTGTCGAGGCTCGAGGGCTTCGGCTCTTCGATCCATGGAGGGGGGGGGGGGGGGGGTGTTCGGCGATCTGAGGGGAGGCGGCGGCGTGGGGCAGGCGGCGCTTCGGGGCTCGATCGAGGGAGGCGTTCGCTTTAGGTTTTTTTTTTTTTCTGAAGAATGAAATCTGATTGAATGGGGGGGGGGGGGCAGGAGGAAGAATAAAGGGAGGGAGGGAATTAGATTTTTTTTTTTATTTAATTATTTAAAGTTGACTTTTACCCACGACCACGAAACGAGGCCCACCACCTGTCGTCCATAGCGTTTAACCCCCATTCCGAACACAATGGGATATGTATCGCACGCTGGTTTGATCGTTACAATTGGTTTCCTTTTGAATTTTCATTTAAATCACTATATTGAATTTTAAACGCACATTTCAAATTACCGGGGTCACATACTAACTAGAAAAATTCCAGAAAAATATTTTCTAGCTTCGTATTGACGATACGGTCCTAACAAAACTAGTTTCGTCGAATTCTGAGACCGTTTGAAAAATGGCCAATTTCCAGTCGATTAAAATCAACTGAAATCGGTCAAACGCGTTTTCCTTTGCCACGCTCACCTATTGATTCGAAAAATTATGAAATTTGAAACCTAACAATAACTTGACACTACGGATCTAACAAAAGTGGTTTCGTCGAAATCCGAGGTCATTTGCAAAATGTCCATTTTTAAGGGCCTGAATTCCATAGCGACTATTCAGAATTTACAACTGGACATATCTTTTGATTCCCGCTATCAAATTTCGATTGGTCGGATTCGTTAGAAAGATGTTCACTAACAGATTCAAATATTTTTGGTTTCACTAAAATCCGGATTGTTTTGCACCCGGTATATTCAATTGAAGTTTGAAATCGAATTATCGAACTACCGCGCCATTTTCAATTCTATATATAATTATAATTAATTATATTCGTTTTCAAATGTCGATTCGAACTCAGTTTTCATCGCCATTATTTAAAATATTTATTTTAAATATTTAAAATCCATTATTTTAGCCAATTTAAAATTTTTAAATTGGTTCAGATTTTCTGGGTCGTTACACTATGGTTTAATATAAACCCTTTTAACTCAGTTTCCTTTTACTTAATTCAAATATTAAGTCAACGTTAATTTAAGCTCTCGTATTCGCTTAAAATTACTTTTATAACTTTGTTATAAAAACTCAGGTTTTAATATAAAACCGTTTGTAAACTCCTTTCACAATTCAATTAGATTGCATTCCAACTTTGTTCCCTTTTTATATGTATTTCCACTAAAAGAAATATTTTTAAATTATTATTAATTAAAATAATAATTCACTTTGATCATTAACTACATTAACAGTTGTTAATTTCCTTTATTAAACAAAATAAATAGTAAATTCCTTTTTTCAAATCTTATTAAAATTAACACAAATATTTGTTAAATTATTTCATTAAATTAATTTAAAAAGTTAATTAATCAAATAGCCAATTCCAATTAATTTAGTTGGCTTAGTCAACTCAAAACATGGTTAATTCGTTAACCAATTCCAATTATAATCCTGTCTTTAAATTAATTAATAATATAATTAATTTAAATAATTTCATTTAATTATTTCTTAAAACAACTATACAACTTTCAACCGTTAGCTTAATTTCTGCTCATTTGCTTATAAATCTTCTTAACCTAAGAATTTATTTTATAAAATCATTTAATAGAAATTATTAACTTAATTAATAAACAATAAATACTTATTTCCTTTTAATAAACTTTTATTCAAAATACAGATTCAAAAATCTATCTTGTTATAAAATAAAATTTATAACTTCATTACCATCGATTCACCCGACGGTAAATCGATATTTCAAAACGATAGATTTATAGGCCATATATTGTTAATTACTCAACCAGTATTGCTTATTGGTTTAAACAAAACACACGTTGATATTATAATCGACGATCAACAATCAAATCAATCATCCAATTCAGACAATCCATATAATAATAATATGAAAATAAATAACATCTAATATATTTGAGGAATTCGGTTGGATACCTCCAACCTGTTCTTCCCTGTAAATAAGTTATCTCAGATAAAATCATTCAGTTCAATATATTGATGAAAATTCGATAATCAGCCAATTTCACAAAACAATAACAATTCATAAATTTAAACACATTTATTTTATAAATGGACCAACAAGGTAAGTTACCTTTATTGGGTCCAATCATTAAACTAACGATTTGGTTTACTGAAATTAAACAACATTTAATTTCATCAGTCCATTCAATATATGAATATATATTTAACACACAATCAACCATTAGCAACGATAGCACACAAAAAAAACTCAACTTATGTAAAATATAAATGGGAAGAACAGAGTGAGTTTAACTCACTTTGATTTGATTTGTTTCTGAAACGGTTTTGTTACTGTTAAATTAAACATTCGTTTAATTTAACTGTAATTTCCTGTTGTCTCCTGCACTGTAAGAACCCTGAAAATCAGAACCAATTTAAAATTGTTATTTTGGCAATTTTAATGAATTTTGAATATTTAAAATGATTTATTTTAAATAATAACGACTAGAAATTTATTTTGAATAGAATTAAAACGTATAAATTTATTTAATTTGAAATTAGAATATAAAATTTTATTTTAATTATATAACGAGCCTGAAATGGCGCGGTAGTTTGAAAATTCGATTTCAAATTTCAATTGAATGTACAGGATTCAAAATAAACTGGATTTTAGGGAAACCATAAATATTTGAATCTACTTGGAAATATCTTTCCAACGAATTTGAAAAATCCAGATTTCAAAATGGGAATAAAAAGTTAAGTCCAGTTGAAAATTCAGAATAGTCGCTATGGAAATTTATATAATATATTGCCCTTAAAAATAAATATTTTGCAAATGACCTACGTTTTCGACGAAACCACTTTTGTTGGATCTGGAATGTCAAATTATTGCTAGATTCAAATTGTCACAATTTTTTGAATTAATGTGTGAGCGTGTTGAATTTAAACATTTTTGGTCATTTTAGTTTGAATTTTATCAACTGGAAAATGACCATTTATCAAACGGTCTCCAAATTCGATGAAATTAGTTTTGTTAGGACCCTATCATCAAAACATAGCTAGATTAATTTTTCTGTAATTTTTGGAGTCAGTATGTGGACCTAGTAAATTAATATGTGCGATCAAATTCAATATACATTGATTTATATTTTAATTTTGATAAAAACTATTCGAAACGATCGAATTGGCTTGCGAAACATATCCCATTGTGTCCGGAATGGGGGTATTTAGCTGGGGCGACAGTCATTGGGATACATTTGGAGTTTGTTGTGTTAACCAATTATTTTATGAATAAAATAATATTAAAAATATATATATAAAGGGGGAAAAATTTCCAAACCCTAATCACATTTATCAGTCGCCGCTTCATCATTTAATGACCGATATCGCTTCAAATTTCAATTCCAAATCGTAGCCAAAATAGGAGGAATTAAATCAAGAGTGTAAAGGGAAAATCCTAGCTTTAAGTGAGGGCTTCAAATCTAGAGAGGTATGATCAATTCTTGTGAAGCGTCGAGCTTGATTTTGGAGCTCAAAGCTCGAGGGTTTGGGCGCTGTTTTCTGGTGCAAGGAGGCACCGAAGGTGGCGCCACCGCCAGAGAAGGTGAGACTTGGGAAGCCGTGTCGAGTGGGCCCCTCTGATCAATCGCTGACGATCTGTGGTGGACGCAATCAGGAGAGGGGACGGGAGCGATGGGTTCAGTGTTCTGACGGGGGGGAGGGGGGGGAATGTGACGGCCCGCCCCGCACCAGCCGACATTTCCAATGAAAGTGCATTGTGTCGATGTCCAACCAGCACGGGACAGTCACCAAAGAATGGAAAAGAAGGGAATTTGAACTAGCAAGGAACCTGTAGAATGTTTCACAGCTCATGGAATAAAATATAATAATAACATACTTGACATAAAACAGGCGAAACAGTGCATAAGCTGAAAACTAAACCATCATAGCAGCGGAAAATCCAAAATACAGCTTATGTTCCACATCATTATTACAACTTTTCAAACTGTCTCTAAAGAAAAATAAGAAAGGTACACTACTAATGCCCAAAGTAGTAGCCAACAGCGACATAGGGGGAATATATATATATATATGTATGTATGTATGTTTGTATATATGTATCATACGTGGAAGCCTCCTGCTCGTCTCCGGCACAGCTACCTGTGCATAATCACCTGACCTGTCTCTAGTCTGCCTGTTTAAGAGCACCCATAGTAATACGAAGAGACATAAAAATGTGGGTCAGACAAAAGTCTGGTATGAGCGATAAGTAGCAAAACAGAACAATAACAGGTATACTAAACCATGCCTGAACCTGGACCTACAACCAAAGAGTTAGCACAACAAGATGTACAATACTCTAACGTGACACTAACATATGGTGTAAAGATACGGGGGTGGGGGTGTGCATGTCATAATGATGGAAAACAATCAAGCATAGCAACCATCCTCACATCTCTCACTCAGTGCGTAAAGCATATGATATCCATCGCTTTGATCACCCATATCCTTGCTATGATCACTCTGCCCCATGGAGTCATGGCGACTCCACTGCACTGATCCATAGCCACTAGTCCTTGCCATGTCCACTCTGCCCCATGAAGTCATAACAACTCCATTGCACTGGCTCATAGATATGCTACGATCACTTTGCCCCATGGAGTAATAACTACCCCACTGCACTGATCCGTAGCCTAACAATCGTCTCTCGGTGGTGAATCAAAGCTATGGACGTCGACAACTCCTTAGCACAGGTCCCGAAGCAAAGTCCAATCATGAAGTAAACTCGTTGATCCCATTTGGATCTTGAGTAATAACCTCCCATCTGGACTTCCTTTGCGTCTCGGGTTTTGATCGAATTGGAGTTGGTCTTCAGAAGAGTCATCGCGTAGAAGTAGTGGCATACATCCGGTTCGGTTTGGTGGCTTTCCCTTGGTTCGGTTCGACATGCTTCAGCTCCTGGTCATCCTTTCAGTTTGGTTCGGCGTGCTTCAGCTCCTGGTCATCCATTTGGTTCGGTTCGATCAACACCCTCTAGGTCGGTTCGGTTGTGTCACTCCATCCGGGTCGGTTTGGTCATCTCCATCCGGTTCGGTTTGGTTACGACGAACCGATCCCATCCGTTGCTCCAGCTCCTCTCCTCCGATCCGATCCCATGCTCCGCTCCGATCCAATCCTCAACCCAACTCCAACTCTTTGCAAGTGGCCTTCCTTCTTTCCAAGGATCCACTAGTGCCAAGTTTCGATCCGGTTCGTATTCCCCTTACCCGGTCCACCGATCCGATCCGAGCCCTATAATCCGATCCGATCTGAAACCCTGCACATTTCCTACAACTTTTCCAGCGACTGTTTTACGCCATACGACGACGTTTTCGACCATTCTAACTTTTCTAATCAATCACTAAGCATACCATACAGTCATAGCAACATAGAGAATCAACCATAAACACCAAAACAACAATTTGATATGTCAAAACGGATTAAACATACCTAAAACCCATATTTTCCCCTTAAGCATGTTTAAGCAAATCTAATGATAGGATTAGCAAAACTTAACCAAATTAACCCAAACTTCTAAAAGACGCTTAAAATAATATTTAAGAATTTCTAAATATTTTTCCAGATTTTTAACATGCATAATTTCTTTAATTAACACTAATCACCATAATTAACTTTAATTAGTGTAAAAACAATGCTAATCACTCACCTTAGCCATAAATAAACTCAGATCTGAAACTTTTGGACAAAATGGTTTGGATTCCAATACACTCCAGCAGCTCTACCTCGATTTTTGTGCTAATCCGCTTTGATTTGATGTAGATTTGGCTTAATTAGCGATTAGAAGGTGATTTGGGGTGTTTTAGCAAGTGGAGGCCATTGTTAGGGTTTCTAAGAGGTAAATGGCGGCTAGAAAACTAAAATAGAATGAAAACCTAACTCATTTCAGCCTCCCGACAACCATAATCCCGAAATGGGTTATGGGCCCATTCACTAATCACCTCATTTGCCCCGGTTAAGCAGTTTTTCACCTTCTAAACCCTATTTCAACCATATATCCCAATCGGTAAGTCCGTCTTTCACATGTGACCATTCTACAGAAAGGTAAACCATCATCTGGATCTAATGGAAGTGGTTTACCAATCAAAAGTTATGGCCAAAACAAGATCAGCTAGGGGAAAACGGTCATTTAAAAATTGGCAAAAATCATGAATATGGGAAATGACCCCAATAGTCATCTCCCAAAATTACATGACCATACGACTTCGTATGTGAAAGAAATAAATATTCTACGATCCTTCGATGTGTAGAATGTGGGTCGTTACATTCCCTCCCCCCCCCCCTTAAGAAATTTCACGCCCGAAATTCCTTAACTAAGAAACAAGCAAAGGATCCCACATGCCTACCAACCATTCACAACAATCAAACATACAAAAACAAACAAACAAGTCTATCCTAGCATGCAGATAACTAAGTCGCAATTAAAATCTTACTAGGCAAAGAGTTCTGGATACGTCTTCTTAATGCTCTCCTCTGTCTCCCAAGTACAATCATTCTCATCCTCGCCCCACTGAACCTTGACTAGATTCACCGCTTTCATTCGAAGTTTCTTCGTATCATGCTCGAGAATACGAATCGGCTTGCGGTTCCCAACAGCCTCGGGTTCTACTTTGATATCTTCCAATATATCAGGTGAAATAGTCATATCGGTGTCGTGCACGAATTTCCTTAACTGGGAAACATGAAATACGTTATGAACTCCTGCAATCTTCTATGGTAATTCAACTTTATATGCCAAAATCCCAATTTGCTCGAGGGTTGGGAATGGACCAACAAATCTTGGTACTAGCTTTCCTCTCCTTCCAAATCGAATGACATTTTTTAATGGAGAGATCTTGACGAATACTAGGTCGCTAATGGAGAATTTCAAATCCTTTCGCCTCTTATCAGCAAAACTCTTCCGCCTATGTAACGACCCGTGTTTTTCGACCATTTGAATATGAATATTTAAATTAGTTTTAAATATTATATTGGAATATTAATGAAATTTTATATTGGATTCGTTATTAAGAACGAAGTTGAACGTTATAATTTATATATAATATAAATTCGAGCTTGAAAATGGCGTGCAGTTCGTAAATTTGAATTTTTAACTTCAACTGGATATACAGGATTCGATATAAGTCGGATTTCTGTGAAACAAGACACGTTGGAGCCGTATTGGCAATAGCTTTCATATGAAAGAGAAAAATCCATATTCCGTATTATAGATAGTAAGTTATGGCCAAATCAAATTTTGAAATAGTCGCTATGGAAAATAGTTATTAAATTATAAGGCCTTTAAATTAGCCGTTTTGCAAACGGACTCTGTTTTCGATGAAACCAGTTTCATTAGAACCGTATCGTTAAATTATTGTACGATGTCAAATTTCGTGGTAAACCGATGCCGTATGTGACCACGGTAGCAGTAAACGCCCATTCATTTTCTATAGCGCGTATTTAAATCAATATAGGGATATTTGAGTGTAACTTGAGCAGACGATCAAATTAGGCCACGAAACCAGTTCCGTTGAGTTCGTATCGTCGATTAGAGTCAGGATATGTATATAGTTTGTTATTTTTAGAGATCGAGAAATTTGGCGTTAAAAAGGGTAGGGCGGTTCGGGGTAAAAATAGCCTTCTGGGGCAACAGTCTCAGAATGCGACGAAATTAGTGCCGTTGGGTTCGTATCGAAAAGTTATTGTTGATGTTCGCAGTTTCAAGGGGATTTGATTTACCTGGTGACCGTGGAAAAATTAAACGCGTGTTCATTTCTGGTTTCATAAAGGAAAATTTTCCATACGACCTCGGATTTCGACGAAACTTGTCCCATTGGGTCCGGAATATCGTTTTACATTAAGAACAGCATTTTTATCCGTAGACAGAAATCGTATGTAGTGGTTTCTAATAAGATTTCTCCGCATCAAAGTTTTATACATTATAATATGAATATTTCTATCCCACCACTTCACTTTTCTTCATTCTTTTGCTTACGTCCTTCCAGTAGCTTGCGCCCCACATTTCTCAATTACTTGCATCCCAAACAAGCACCGTACATGCACATCGCATACACAGTTACCCAATATTTTTATGAACCAATGGAATGCTACCGTGCCGACCACGTTGGGAAACATTCACTGTTGAATACAGCTACCTAAATAAATTATGTAAACCTATATGTCCTATTACGTGACAGCCACGCACCATGAAACCTTGAGTGCCAAGGAAATAAGCGTGCTCCCCAAACCATCGCTCTCTATATAAACAGGCGCTCGCTTCAGTCTTCCCCATCGTCAATTGAAACCGACCCTGTCCCTCTTCACAAATGAAAAAAAAAAAAAAAATTGGCGAAGCAAGTTTGAATAGCGGTAAAGGGGAGGGGAGGACGTAGCATGCTGGGCTTGGGGGCTTTCAAGAAAGAAAAGAAAAAAAAAAAAAAAAAAGAAGAGCGGACGTGAGGACTGGGGATGGGAGAGGTGCATGGGGGGTGTCACGATGGGTATATACAGCAAGGTGGCAGGTATTATTCATAAAGGGAAATGAAGTAGCAAGTGACATGGCATATTAATCTATATTTTACGTTAATCTTGGGATTATTTGTGACTAATTATCGTTAAACGGGCCTAGTAAATTAATACCAGGACCATTTTAATTTAATTATGAAGCAAACCTTTGCCTAACTGTATACATGCGAACATGGCAAATATTATAGGTAGAAGGTTTATATTGAAGACATGCCTAAGTATGTGAACGATTAAATAATTAATGAAGTCTACCTTGAGTTGTATGCCAAACAGTCTAGGATTGAGTTGAACGTTGTTTCGTCCGTTTGGAAATTCTAATAAAACAAAGGAACTGCTCAAGTTTGAATTCGTCATACTTTTCATATATGTTCCTTCGTTTGTGATTTTTTGTTATAGGTATATATTATGTGGTAAACATTAGGAGTACATATAGAATGGTAAGGTATATGTAATTAACTACCTAATACCGATAACAGTTCAGATCAGGTGTCCCATATATTTCAGAAGACTCCGTCAACTTCTAGTCATTAACAATATTACGTTGAACAATATAGGTAACCGGTATATGTAATAAGTTTAACAACGTGTTGAATAAATGATATAGGATGCGTAATGAAATTAATAATGTTAATGGGTAATTTAGGTTAATAATACATTATTAAGTTGTAAATATCGAATACCGTGTTAAATTTATATCTTCGTCATACAACAACAGAATTGGATGAAACGAGAGACGTCAGAACCGTATTAAAGAGCATCATAGCATGAAGCTGGTCTGGTCGGAGGCGGAAACAGCTGGAATTTTTAGTCAAATTAAACATCTGTTTAATTTGACAAAATCAAACTATTTATTTGACGAATCAAATCAAGGTGAGTTAAACTCACTCAGTTTTTCCCATTTATATTTTATATAAATTGGGTTTTTAACTTGTGTGCTCTGTTTGCTGATGATTGCCTGTTTGCTAGTTATACTTGGTTGTTGATTTAACGATGAAATTAAACTGTGTTTAATTTCAGTGAAATACCAAATCGTTATTTTTAACGATTGGTTCCAATAAAGGTGACTCACCTTGGTTGGTCACGTTTATTTATAAACGTGTTTAAATGGTTGCATTGTTTGAATTGCTTATGGTTGATGTTAAATGGTCGTTATTTAATTTATCAGTTAAACAAAACTGAACCGTCTGATTTGAGATAACCATTTGAATACAGGGAAGAACAGGTTGGAGGGATCCAACCGGATTCCTCAAATGTATTATTTATTTTCATATGATCATATATGAACTGATCTGTTTGTGTGATTGATTGGATGGTTGATTATTAATTGAATGTTCAATATCTGTTTGGTTTAAACCAATGAGTGATATTGGTTAAGTGTTTGGCAGAGTATGGCCTTTAAAACCAATCGAGTTATAGATATTGATTCACCGACAGGTGAATCGATAGAGTTGAGGTTATAAAATTTATTTTATAACCAGAGTTAGATTTGAATTATATTATTTGAATAAAAAGTTATTTAAGAGAAACAAATAAATATTTTATTTGTTTAAGACTTTGATTTGTTATGAATTTATTTTGCAAAGCAAATGCTGATGTTAATCAGATTTACCAGTTGAAAAATAAGAAAGGAATGAAATGGTTAAACCTTGAAAATTTGTTTTGTAAAGAAACAAATAATTAGAATCTATTTAAATTAATTATATTTTTAATTAATTTAAAGCGAGGATTGTTGAAATCGGTTAATGAGATAATCAAGTTTTTGTGTTAATTAAATCGACCGTTTGGAATTAGAATTGTTTATCAAGTTAATGTGTTTTGACTAAAATAGTTAATGAATATTGTTTGAATTTAAATAAGGATTTAAAAGGGATTTAATATTTAATTTAGTTAATAAAGGGATTAACTACTAAAGTAGTTAGTGTTTGAAATAAGTTATTATTTTAATTAATGATAAATTTAGGAATATATTTTAAAATGGGAATTCATTTAAAAAAGTTACCGAATGTGAGATGCAAGCCAATTGAATGGGACAAGGGAAATAAGATCTCCAAAGTGGATGAGGGTTGAAAATAATTGAAAGGAGATCGGTAGAAAGTGAAATTTGGGGATAAAGAATTGGGTCATAAGATTTTATAAATAAACCCAATTTATAAATGAGATTTTGTTTTGAGACTGAAGTGGAATTTTGGTGTTGGATTACGACTGATATGTATCTGAGGATAAGAACGTTGTTTGATCAAGGTCTGAGAGGTAATTAAAATACCCCAACTTGAACAACATCGGGATTATCTGAAGATAGTATTAGTTGGTAATCGTAAGAGACATTAGTGGATATGTTTTGAAATCTAAACAGCGATTTTAGCGCTGTTGTTATAATATATGTTTTGTAAACCTAATATAGCGATTGTAGCGCTTTTGCTATAGTAAATGGGTTGTAAACCTAAACAGCGATTATAGCGCTGTTGTTTTGTAAATCTAAATAGTAATTGTAACGCTATTGTATCACATATGTGCTATAAATTTCTTTGTTAAAACTAATGGATTTCTGAATTTAAAAGATGATTTGAAAGAAGATTTAAGTGGGTAATTGAATATAGTTATTCGAGATAGAATTAGCCAAACATAATTATTCGGCTAAGTTGCCATTTCGTACGACTGCTAGCGGAATTCGCAGGGCTGCAGATAGCCTACGGCGGTCGGATGTTTCCTGAGGGAATCAGGCATAACCATTGTGATCGCTGTGATCTAGAGGCAAGCGAATGGAGTGAAGTCGAATATTAGTTAATCGATTGGAGTTAAATCGAATTAGAGTTATTCAAATATCGTATTTTTAAATATTAACAGAGTTAGAAGTTTTGATTTAACAAAATAAATCAAGTGGTGAAAGGCCAAGTGATGCTGAATACTTAACCAGTGAACTCATTGGAGTGTCATGTTTGAAACACTGTATATTTTGATAGTTAAAACACCGACTATCAAACCTGACCAATACGATTGTTGGTATGGAAAAACCGGGATCGAATCTATATTCGAAAACCATTCCGACCAACAAATACGTGAAGATATCGGAAGACGGTCGAGATGGAGCATTGAAGACCGTGGATCTTCATATGCGGAGGGACTGCTAAGAATCTCTGGTTTAGCGGCCAGAGATAAACTGTGGTTCGGTCGTGGTTGGAATCCACGAGTGCAAGGACTTCTCGCTACCGATCCATGGGGTGATTCCTATATGGATGCAGTAGGAGAGTGCCTTCGGTTCATCCTGTTCCTGGATGACTTGTATGGACGAATGTCTGACAGAGTATCTCCAAAGGGTTACGTACGTTGATTTCTCCAAACGTACGATAGTTGTTGGCAGGGAATTGCCATTCTCTAGCTTTCAGCTAGAGTATTTTTGTGGACATCAAGTAGTGATATCTGATGGATTTGACGATGTGGCATTCAAAGTGAATGACGACCAGGTGTTCAAGAGTTAATTCTGGCCTCAAGCCTCATCAACCGGGAAATGACAAAAATCGGGCAGGCAGCATGGCTATGTGGGTCGCTCCCATTAGGGTGTATGATCACCTATCTAGAGGAAATCCTATATGTTTCTTAATCTATGTTTCGATGATGTCCCTTGTCGGGAGACGGTTGCTGATCCCAACCGTCGGTGATATACATTCGATACACTCAAGCGAAATGAGTGGTCGGTCATGTGAGGGCCGGGTTATAAGAAGTTCTTGTTGAACCCAGTGTATTCGTCTCTAGAGATACACGATCGGAAGGTGGACCCATACCTTGTCAAGTCGGAATCCAATTCCCAATAAGCGCCCGCGGTTTTGTTTGTATACTATATATGTGGAGCGTGAGATGCAAGCGTTCCACTAGATTGATATTTACTTGTATTTAGACATTATTATAATATCAGACAAGATATTGATTTCATAACTGTTTTGGGTTATCGTAAGGTAAAAACCGTCCGTGTTTATGTGTGGATTTGGTCTTACGATTATCCTTTTCTTTTGAAAAGATTTTTGAACTCTAAAATCATGATTGGATGGTTCACCCTTATTACTGTGCGAGTTTATCTCACTCTGGTTCACCAGACTGACCCGGTGTTTTGTAAATGCTCGGGTTAGGCCGGGTTGTACAGGTACAGGTTATCGACTACTATGAAGAGACGAGCTGGAAGAGTCCAGACGTATGATATGACTACTATTCCGCTGTGTGTTGTATATGGGAACAGGCTATTATAACAATCCCATGGTATGATGTACTCTGATACTGTAAGTATGTTAAAGCTTTCAATAAAGATTTATTTCTGTATTATATTTTGTTCCGCTGCGATGTGAGACTCTGTGTTGCGTTTCTTCTTCTTCTATTCTAATATTTCTTTCTTTCTTATCTCACCCTCTAACTTCTTTCTATTAATGATCTGGAATGTTCGATGTCTGAATGGTCAACAGGGTAGTTTGATGTTGATTTTCGGAGTCGAAAACCCCGGTTCGTTACAGTGGTATCAGAGCTGAAGGTTAAGTGATTACCTTAGCTCTGTGGCGTGACTCAGTAGAGATGGGGTTAGTAATACCCTAGATTGAGTTTGAGTGTATATATATGAGCGCGTATTTGTAATTTGATATAAAAACTGTTTATATTGTGTTGATTGGTTTGTCGAGTAGTTTATGAATTCTGGTCGATACAGTAATGCAAACTGTGTCGATAAGTGTTTCTAAACTCTTGAACAAAATAATTCGACACAGTATGTTTTTGAAAGAGAGTAAATGAAATAATTTTACCCAAATTATATTTTGATATAAAGAAATGATTAACATCTGAAATATTATAATATATTGGATGTGTTGCTTGGTTAAATTGAAAGGTTATATAAATAACCAATCAGAATTCATATAAGTGAAATATATGGATCGGATGAATTAAATCTGAATTTAAATCAGAAATGAAATCAAAATGGTGGAAATATGAAAAGTGTGTGTAAATGAATCTGGGTTAAATATATGAGAATTTTAAAATCCTGGGAGGTTTTTAAATTGTTTTACAAGCCTTGCAAAGGATATTTTGAACTGATTTCAAATGGAAGTGTTTAGAAATGGTTTTGAAAGTGATATAGTATTGAACTCACTTCGATAGCTGGAAAATAGATTCCGATGATGTGCGCGCCATTATCGATGTTCATTTTCGAGTGGTGAGTGACGGATTACTACGAAAGATTTTGTTTTGAATTGCTTTGAGAAAAACAAGTTGTTTTGAATCCTGAAAAGGAATATTTAATTTTTGAAAGAACTGAACTGTTTAAAAACTCCCAGGGAAATTGTTTGAACAAAAACAAAATTAAATAGAAATTTGTGAAAGCAAATATGAATTGAATTGGAACCAATTAACTGGAAAATGAATCGAGACATATTATATCGAGCAGAACCAGATTTTGGATTGTGAGGCAGAAATCTAAAATGGTGTTGGACTGATAAGTTAAGAGTTGGAATGGATAACGGATAGAAATTGAGTTAAAAATGAGATTTGGCTTGGACGCGTGAAGGATTTGATTTTGAGAATAAAGTTGAAATTCTGTTTGGGAATGCAGTTGTATACACGGACAAGGTAGCAGACGGGAAAGATATAGTGATATGCCCGACAAAAAGGTACACATTTATTTTTATATGAGTTTGGAGATTTGTGAGCCGATTTGGCAAGCCACTTGGCTGTTTTATTTTCTTTTGGATTGGAGAAGGCCTAGAAAGGCGAGTTAGAGTTTGACCGATTGAGCCGTACAAAGGAGGTGCTGGCGAAATTTTTCGAAAATATAAGGTGTTAGAAAATTTTCAACATTTTTGAAAATATTTATTTACAGTATTGAATTTATTTTTGATTTAAAATAAAAATTAGATTTGAAATTAATGAGTTTATAACGTTCTTTCTTACCTTAGCAATTTCGAGGACGAAATTATTTTAAGGGGGGAAGAATGTAACGACCCGTGTTTTTCGACCATTTGAATATGAATATTTAAATTAGTTTTAAATATTATATTGGAATATTAATGAAATTTTATATTGGATTCGTTATTAAGAACGAAGTTGAACGTTATAATTTATATATAATATAAATTCGAGCTTGAAAATGGCGTGCAGTTCGTAAATTTGAATTTTTAACTTCAACTGGATATACAGGATTCGATATAAGTCGGATTTCTGTGAAACAAGACACGTTGGAGCCGTATTGGCAATAGCTTTCATATGAAAGAGAAAAATCCATATTCCGTATTATAGATAGTAAGTTATGGCCAAATCAAATTTTGAAATAGTCGCTATGGAAAATAGTTATTAAATTATAAGGCCTTTAAATTAGCCGTTTTGCAAACGGACTCTGTTTTCGATGAAACCAGTTTCATTAGAACCGTATCGTTAAATTATTGTACGATGTCAAATTTCGTGGTAAACCGATGCCGTATGTGACCACGGTAGCAGTAAACGCCCATTCATTTTCTATAGCGCGTATTTAAATCAATATAGGGATATTTGAGTGTAACTTGAGCAGACGATCAAATTAGGCCACGAAACCAGTTCCGTTGAGTTCGTATCGTCGATTAGAGTCAGGATATGTATATAGTTTGTTATTTTTAGAGATCGAGAAATTTGGCGTTAAAAAGGGTAGGGCGGTTCGGGGTAAAAATAGCCTTCTGGGGCAACAGTCTCAGAATGCGACGAAATTAGTGCCGTTGGGTTCGTATCGAAAAGTTATTGTTGATGTTCGCAGTTTCAAGGGGATTTGATTTACCTGGTGACCGTGGAAAAATTAAACGCGTGTTCATTTCTGGTTTCATAAAGGAAAATTTTCCATACGACCTCGGATTTCGACGAAACTTGTCCCATTGGGTCTGGAATATCGTTTTACATTAAGAACAGCATTTTTATCCGTAGACAGAAATCGTATGTAGTGGTTTCTAATAAGATTTCTCCGCATCAAAGTTTTATACATTATAATATGAATATTTCTATCCCACCACTTCACTTTTCTTCATTCTTTTGCTTACGTCCTTCCAGTAGCTTGCGCCCCACATTTCTCAATTACTTGCATCCCAAACAAGCACCGTACATGCACATCGCATACACAGTTACCCAATATTTTTATGAACCAATGGAATGCTACCGTGCCGACCACGTTGGGAAACATTCACTGTTGAATACAGCTACCTAAATAAATTATGTAAACCTATATGTCCTATTACGTGACAGCCACGCACCATGAAACCTTGAGTGCCAAGGAAATAAGCGTGCTCCCCAAACCATCGCTCTCTATATAAACAGGCGCTCGCTTCAGTCTTCCCCATCGTCAATTGAAACCGACCCTGTCCCTCTTCACAAATGAAAAAAAAAAAAAAAAAAAATGGCGAAGCAAGTTTGAATAGCGGTAAAGGGGAGGGGAGGACGTAGCATGCTGGGCTTGGAGGCTTTCAAGAAAGAAAAGAAAAAAAAAAAAAAAAAAAAGAAGAGCGGACGTGAGGACTGGGGAATGGGAGAGGTGCATGGGGGGTGTCACGATGGGTATATACAGCAAGGTGGCAGGTATTATTCATAAAGGGAAATGAAGTAGCAAGTGACATGGCATATTAATCTATATTTTACGTTAATCTTGGGATTATTTGTGACTAATTATCGTTAAACGGGCCTAGTAAATTAATACCAGGACCATTTTAATTTAATTATGAAGCAAACCTTTGCCTAACTGTATACATGCGAACATGGCAAATATTATAGGTAGAAGGTTTATATTGAAGACATGCCTAAGTATGTGAACGATTAAATAATTAATGAAGTCTACCTTGAGTTGTATGCCAAACAGTCTAGGATTGAGTTGAACGTTGTTTCGTCCGTTTGGAAATTCTAATAAAACAAAGGAACTGCTCAAGTTTGAATTCGTCATACTTTTCATATATGTTCCTTCGTTTGTGATTTTTTGTTATAGGTATATATTATGTGGTAAACATTAGGAGTACATATAGAATGGTAAGGTATATGTAATTAACTACCTAATACCGATAACAGTTCAAATCAGGTGTCCCATATATTTCAGAAGACTCCGTCAACTTCTAGTCATTAACAATATTACGTTGAACAATATAGGTAACCGGTATATGTAATAAGTTTAACAACGTGTTGAATAAATGATATAGAATGCGTAATGAAATTAATAATGTTAATGGGTAATTTAGGTTAATAATACATTATTAAGTTGTAAATATCGAATACCGTGTTAAATTTATATCTTCGTCATACAACAACAGAATTGGATGAAACGAGAGACGTCAGAACCGTATTAAAGAGCATCATAGCATGAAGCTGGTCTGGTCGGAGGCGGAAACAGCTGGAATTTTTAGTCAAATTAAACATCTGTTTAATTTGACAAAATCAAACTATTTATTTGACGAATCAAATCAAGGTGAGTTAAACTCACTCAGTTTTTCCCATTTATATTTTATATAAATTGGGTTTTTAACTTGTGTGCTCTGTTTGCTGATGATTGCCTGTTTGCTAGTTATACTTGGTTGTTGATTTAACGATGAAATTAAACTGTGTTTAATTTCAGTGAAATACCAAATCGTTATTTTTAACGATTGGTTCCAATAAAGGTGACTCACCTTGGTTGGTCACGTTTATTTATAAACGTGTTTAAATGGTTGCATTGTTTGAATTGCTTATGGTTGATGTTAAATGGTCGTTATTTAATTTATCAGTTAAACAAAACTGAACCGTCTGATTTGAGATAACCATTTGAATACAGGGAAGAACAGGTTGGAGGGATCCAACCGGATTCCTCAAATGTATTATTTATTTTCATATGATCATATATGAACTGATCTGTTTGTGTGATTGATTGGATGGTTGATTATTAATTGAATGTTCAACATCTGTTTGGTTTAAACCAATGAGTGATATTGGTTAAGTGTTTGGCAGAGTGTGGCCTTTAAAACCAATCGAGTTATAGATATTGATTCACCGACAGGTGAATCGATAGAGTTGAGGTTATAAAATTTATTTTATAACCAGAGTTAGATTTGAATTATATTATTTGAATAAAAAGTTATTTAAGAGAAACAAATAAATATTTTATTTGTTTAAGACTTTGATTTGTTATGAATTTATTTTGCAAAGCAAATGCTGATGTTAATCAGATTTACCAGTTGAAAAATAAGAAAGGAATGAAATGGTTAAACCTTGAAAATTTGTTTTGTAAAGAAACAAATAATTAGAATCTATTTAAATTAATTATATTTTTAATTAATTTAAAGCGAGGATTGTTGAAATCGGTTAATGAGATAATCAAGTTTTTGTGTTAATTAAATCGACCGTTTGGAATTAGAATTGTTTATCAAGTTAATGTGTTTTGACTAAAATAGTTAATGAATATTGTTTGAATTTAAATAAGGATTTAAAAGGGATTTAATATTTAATTTAGTTAATAAAGGGATTAACTACTAAAGTAGTTAGTGTTTGAAATAAGTTATTATTTTAATTAATGATAAATTTAGGAATATATTTTAAAATGGGAATTCATTTAAAAAAGTTACCGAATGTGAGATGCAAGCCAATTGAATGGGACAAGGGAAATAAGATCTCCAAAGTGGATGAGGGTTGAAAATAATTGAAAGGAGATCGGTAGAAAGTGAAATTTGGGGATAAAGAATTGGGTCATAAGATTTTATAAATAAACCCAATTTATAAATGAGATTTTGTTTTGAGACTGAAGTGGAATTTTGGTGTTGGATTACGACTGATATGTATCTGAGGATAAGAACGTTGTTTGATCAAGGTCTGAGAGGTAATTAAAATACCCCAACTTGAACAACATCGGGATTATCTGAAGATAGTATTAGTTGGTAATCGTAAGAGACGTTAGTGGATATGTTTTGAAATCTAAACAGCGATTTTAGCGCTGTTGTTATAATATATGTTTTGTAAACCTAATATAGCGATTGTAGCGCTTTTGCTATAGTAAATGGGTTGTAAACCTAAACAGCGATTATAGCGCTGTTGTTTTGTAAATCTAAATAGTAATTATAACGCTATTGTATCACATATGTGCTATAAATTTCTTTGTTAAAACTAATGGATTTCTGAATTTAAAAGATGATTTGAAAGAAGATTTAAGTGGGTAATTGAATATAGTTATTCGAGATAGAATTAGCCAAACATAATTATTCGGCTAAGTTGCCATTTCGTACGACTGCTAGCGGAATTCGCAGGGCTGCAGATAGCCTACGGCGGTCGGATGTTTCCTGAGGGAATCAGGCATAACCATTGTGATCGCTGTGATCTAGAGGCAAGCGAATGGAGTGAAGTCGAATATTAGTTAATCGATTGGAGTTAAATCGAATTAGAGTTATTCAAATATCGTATTTTTAAATATTAACAGAGTTAGAAGTTTTGATTTAACAAAATAAATCAAGTGGTGAAAGGCCAAGTGATGCTGAATACTTAACCAGTGAACTCATTGGAGTGTCATGTTTGAAACACTGTATATTTTGATAGTTAAAACACCGACTATCAAACCTGACCAATACGATTGTTGGTATGGAAAAACCGGGATCGAATCTATATTCGAAAACCATTCCGACCAACAAATACGTGAAGATATCGGAAGACGGTCGAGATGGAGCATTGAAGACCGTGGATCTTCATATGCGGAGGGACTGCTAAGAATCTCTGGTTTAGCGGCCAGAGATAAACTGTGGTTCGGTCGTGGTTGGAATCCACGAGTGCAAGGACTTCTCGCTACTGATCCATGGGGTGATTCCTATATGGATGCAGTAGGAGAGTGCCTTCGGTTCATCCTGTTCCTGGATGACTTGTATGGACGAATGTCTGACAGAGTATCTCCAAAGGGTCACGTACGTTGATTTCTCCAAACGTACGATAGTTGTTGGCAGGGAATTGCCATTCTCTAGCTTTCAGCTAGAGTATTTTTGTGGACATCAAGTAGTGATATCTGATGGATTTGACGATGTGGCATTCAAAGTGAATGACGACCAGGTGTTCAAGAGTTAATTCTGGCCTCAAGCCTCATCAACCGGGAAATGACAAAAATCGGGCAGGCAGCATGGCTATGTGGGTCGCTCCCATTAGGGTGTATGATCACCTATCTAGAGGAAATCCTATTTGTTTCTTAATCTATGTTTCGATGCTGTCCCTTGTCGGGAGACGGTTGCTGATCCCAACCGTCGGTGATATACATTCGATACACTCAAGCGAAATGAGTGGTCGGTCATGTGAGGGCCGGGTTATAAGAAGTTCTTGTTGAACCCAGTGTATTCGTCTCTAGAGATACACGATCGGAAGGTGGACCCATACCTTGTCAAGTCGGAATCCAATTCCCAATAAGCACCCGCGGTTTTGTTTGTATACTATATATGTGGAGCGTGAGATGCAAGTGTTCCACTAGATTGATATTTACTTGTATTTAGACATTATTATAATATCAGACAAGATATTGATTTCATAACTGTTTTGGGTTATCGTAAGGTAAAAACCGTCCGTGTTTATGTGTGGATTTGGTCTTACGATTATCCTTTTCTTTTGAAAAGATTTTTGAATTCTAAAATCATGATTGGATGGTTCACCCTTATTACTGTGCGAGTTTATCTCACTCTGGTTCACCAGACTGACCCGGTGTTTTGTAAATGCTCGGGTTAGGCCGGGTTGTACAGGTACAGGTTATCGACTACTATGAAGAGACGAGCTGGAAGAGTCCAGACGTATGATATGACTACTATTCCGCTGTGTGTTGTATATGGGAACAGGCTATTATAACAATCCCATGGTATGATGTACTCTGATACTGTAAGTATGTTAAAGCTTTCAATAAAGATTTATTTCTGTATTATATTTTGTTCCGCTGCGATGTGAGACTCTGTGTTGCGTTTCTTCTTCTTCTATTCTAATATTTCTTTTTTTCTTATCTCACCCTCTAACTTCTTTCTATTAATGATCTGGAATGTTCGATGTCTGAATGGTCAACAGGGTAGTTTGATGTTGATTTTCGGAGTCGAAAACCCCGGTTCGTTACAGCCTATCTTGGGCAGCCTTCATTCGCTGTTGAATGATCTTAATCTTATTTGAAGTTTCTCTTATCACATCTGGTCCAAGCACAAACTTCTCACTAGTTTCTAACCAACATGACGGTGAGTTGCACGGTCTTCCGTACAAAGGTTCATTTGGAGCCATACCAAACCTGGATTGATAACAATTATTATATGCAAACTCTACTAGATGTAAATGGTCATCCCATGATCCACCAAAATCCAATATGCAAGCTCTCAAGAGATCTTCTAATACTTGATTAACCCTCTTTGTCTGACCGTCGGTTTGAGGATGATACGCGGTACTGAGATGTAATTCTGATCCTAACGCCTCTTGTAAGCTCTTCCAAAATCCACTAGTGAACAATGGATCTCGGTCACTCATAATGCCTTTGTGTATTCCATGAAATCTCACTACCCACTTCATATACAGTTCTGCTAATTTAGTGGCTCTTCTACTCGATTTGATCGGTATAAACCTTGTACTCTTAGTCAATCGGTCCACAATCACCCAAATGCTATCATGGACCGATCTAGTCCTTGGTAACCCATCAATGAAATTCATTAAGACTTGTTCCCATTTCCATTTTGGAATTTCTAATGGTTGCAGCAAACCACTACGTTTCTTTTGCTCGGCTTTAACTAGCTGGCAGTTCATGCATTTGGATATAAACTTCCCAACGTTTCTTTTCATCCCTTCCCAGTATTAGGTCTACTTCATGTCTCAATACATTTTATTACCACCGGGGGGTATAGTCAGTTTTGAGTGATGACATTCTCTAAGCACTTCATCTCGCAATCCATCGACATTGGGCACAACTAGTCTTCCATTCTTCCTAAGCCATCCATCTCGATCAAGCCCATACTTGTCCATCTCCCTATCGATACCCATCTCTAACTTGGAGATGATTTCTAATAAGTAAGGATCGTCCCTCGGACTGGAACCAATCCGCTCAATCAAAGTGGTTCTGATCGTCAAACTTGCTAATACCTCTGGATCCAATTCGCACTTTGGTCTGAAATCATACCCAGCGATGTACTCCAGTTGCTTCCATTCTAGAAACATAGCCCCTAAACTGGCATGTCTTCTACTCAATTCATCAGCTACCGCATTGCCCATTCCTGGTGTATATGCGATATCGAAATCGTAGGAAATCAAGAATTCTAACCATCTTTGCTGTCGGAGATTTAGATCCTTTCGAGAGAAAAGATACTTTAACGATTTATGATCGATAAACTACTCGAATCTTTCTCCCCAGAGATAATGTCTCCACACCTTCAATGCGAACACGATCGCTGCCAATTCCAAATCATGGGTAGGATACCTTTTCTCATGCGGTATCAATTGCCTACTAGCATAAGCTACAACCCTACCTCCTTACTTTAATACAGCACCTAGTCTGGTACCACAGGCATCTGTGTATACTGTCATATCTTCATTCCCTTTAGGAATGACTAACACTGGTGCACATATCAACTTTTCCTTTAGACTCTTAAATGCATTCTCGCACTTTTCATCCCAAACAAAAGCTTGATTTTTCTTGGTCAAATGAGTCAATGGTGCCGCTGTCTTGGAGAAGTCTTGGATAAACTTACGATAATATCCAGCCATCCCCAAGAAACTTCTTACGTCTGTTGCATTCTTAGGCGTAGACCAATCTCTACCATAGCCACCTTTGCAGGGTCCACGGCAATACCATTCTCTTAAACAACATGGCCCAAGAATCTCACTTCCCTCCTCCAGAAGTGACACTTGGAAAACTTTGCTATCAATTGGTGTTTTCTCAACACCTCTATCACTATCCTTAGATGTTCCTTGTGTTCTTCCTCTGTCCTCGAATAAACCAAGATATCGTCTACGAACACAAGAACAAACTTATTCAATTGATCCCTGAATACCCTATTCATATGATCCACAAAATATGCTGGTGCGTTGGCCGACCCGAATGGCATGACCAACCACTCATAGAATCCGGATGGCATCCGAAAGGCCGTCTTAGCTATACTCTCGGCTTCTACCCTAAGCTGATGGAAACCTATCGCGAGATCCAAATGGGAGAACACTCTCACGCCACTTAACTGATCAAAAAAATCATTTATCCGCGGTAGAGGATACTTATTCTTCCTCGTCACTTTATTCAACTCGCGGTAGTCTACACACAATCGAAGGGTACCATCTGCCTTGGTAGCTAACACAACTGGTTCTCCCCACTCAGAAACACTTCTTCTGATAAATCCCTTCTTCAACAGATCACTTACTTGAACCTCGAGCTCTCGCTGCTCCCTTGGTGCCATACGACGAAGTGGCATCACTATAGGTCTGGTATCTTTCACTAAATCAATATGAAACTTAATCTCTCGGTGTGGTGGAAGTCCGGTCACTTCCTCGAAGACGTCTGGATACTGGCCAGCCACGGGCACATCTGATAACTCATCATGCGGGATGTCGAAGGAATTTAGAAAACTAGCCATTACCCTATCACTAGGTAGACCACCAAACATTACCCTCCGCCCATCATCCGCTCTAACTGTCACCAAAAAGCGCTCACAATCTACCACCTCCCCGTATCTTTGGAGCCAATCGACTCCTAAAATAATGCCAAACCCAGTAAAGCCCAAAACAAAGCAATCACAAATAAACATGCATCCATGACTCGATAAGACCACATTACGACAAATCATGCTAAGGCTAGTTGAACCACCAATCGGGTTTGTCACCGCTAAAGGTCTATCGACTATCTCAGGTTCCAATCCCAACCTATCTACCAGGTCACTAGATATGAGGGAACGAGAAGCTCCGTTATCAAACAATAATCGAACAAGAATGTCATAAACAGAAAACATACCTTGAATTACGACATTCTTTCCTTTCTCCGTCGCGGTTGGGGCATTCGACGAAGAAGGAACAACATTAATAGCATATGCTTTCACAATCTGCTTTTCTTTATGGGTTGCGGACATTTATCCTTGTGATGTCCCACTTGGCCACAGTTGAAGCATTTCCTATCCGCTGGCTTTGCTCGACATTCTTTAGCATAATGGCCCTTCTTGCCACAGGTAAAGTACTCAACATCTTTCTTACTCTTTTTCTGACAATCCTTAGCTTGGTTCTACTTCTTCTTATTCTGAGAATTATTCTTGCCTCCACCGCTTGCTTGCGGTTTTGGGTCCTCTGTAGATGCAACCTCAGTCTTCGACTTAGGGTGTAAACTCTCTGATCTCAAAGCTTTCCCCACAATCGATTCAAACGTCTCATCGATATGGTTTATAAGCCTTTCCCCAAGTACTGATCTAAGTCTGTTATGAACTTCTCATTCTACTTCTCGGGAGTGTCAATAAGAGATAATCCATACTTTGATAAAGTATCGAACTCAGCTATATACTCCGAGACTGCCCTACCATTCTGCTTAAGCTCTAGAAATTTCCTAAACAATTCTAACTTCTGGGCCGTTGGGATGAACTTATCGCTAAAGCGGGTCCTGAACTGATCCCAAGTAACTTGGTCCTCAGGGGTAGCTGCCTTAATAGCACTCCACCAATTCATTACCCGTCCGTGCAGCTGATGGGATGCTAGCTTTCTCTTCGTCGCATCCTCGATACCCAACTCTTCGAAGATGCGCTCACAGCTATCAAGCCAATCCTGAAATTCTGTAGCCGATTCCGTTCCGTGGAACGGCTTCCCACTAAGACTAGTGTAATCCTTGCATATCTTGGCGAAATCGGCCCTAGGCGCCTGCAACGCTGCACCACCACCATTTGCAGCATTAGGAGGTACCCTCTGAACATCCCTAAGCATCTCTCTCATGGGGTCAGTGAACATCGTCCTCATATCAGGAGCATTCCCATTATTAGCTCCTCTACCAGTACCCTTAGTATATCGGCTCATCGTTCAATCTGTAAGGAGAAAACAATTAACCATCTCTTCAGTGGTGCCAGTGCAATGCGACTTCATCCTTAAATACACTAATAGTATATATATATAACTTTCGAAAACCAAAATATAAAAAATATGTGCTCTCATATATGTACTATCTCTCTCTCTGGTGTCTTCCCTAGGTTAACTATGCAACCTAGAGCTCTGATACCAAATGTGACGGCCTGCCCCACACCAGCCGACATTTCCAACGAAAGTGCATTGTGCCGATGTCCAACTAGCATGGCACGGTCGCCAAAGAAAGGAAAAGAAGGGAATTTGAATGAGCAACGAACCTGTAGAATGTCTCACAGCGCATGGAAAAAATATAATAATAACATACTTGATATAAAACAGGCAGACAGTGCATAAGCTGAAAACTAAACCATCATAGCAGCGGAAAATCCAAAATACAGCTTATGTTCCACATCATCATTATTACAACTTTTCAAACTGTCTCTAAAGAAAAATAAGAAAGGTACACTACTAATGCCCAAAGTAGTGACCAACAACAACACAGGGAGAATATATATATATAGATATATACACACACACACACACACATATCATACGTGGAAGCCTCCTGCTCGTCTCCGACACAGCTACTTGTGCATAATCACCTGACCTGTCTCTAGTCTGCCCGTTTAAGAGCACCAATAGTAATAAGAAGAGACATAAAACTCTGGGTCAGACAAAATTCTGGTATGAGCAATAAGCAGTGAAACAGAACAATAATAGGTATACTTAACCATACATGAACCTAGACCTACAACCAAAGAGTTAGCACAACAAGATGTACAATACTCTAAGGTGACACTAGCATATGGTGTAAAGATACGGGGGTGGGGGTGTGCATGTCATAATGATGGCAAACGGTCAAACATAGCAACCATCCTTACATCTCTCACTCAGTGCGTAAAGCATACGATATCCACCGCTTTGATCACCCATATCCTTGTTATGATCACTCTGCCCTATGGAGTCATGGCGACTCCACTGCACTGATCCATAGCCACTTGTCCTTGCTATGTCCACTCTGCCCCATGAAGTCATAACGACTCCATTGCATTGGCTCATAGCCAAGCTATGATCACTTTGCCCCCATGGAGTAATAACTACCCCACTGCACTGATCCGTAGCCTAACAATTGTCTCTAGGTGGTGAATCAAAGCTATGGACATCAACAACTCCTTAGCACACATCCGAAGCAAAGTCCAATCATGAAGTCAACTCGTTGATCCCATTTGGATGCAGAGTAATAACCTCCCATTTGGACTTCCTTTGCATCTCGGGGTTTTGGTCGAATTGGAGTTGGTCTTCAGAAAAGTCATCGCGTAGAAGTAGTGGCATACATCCAGTTCGGTTTGGTGGCTTTCCCTTGGTTCGATTCGAAATTCTTCAACTCCTGGTCATCCACTCGGTTCGGTTTGGTTTGGCATGCTTCATGTAACAACCCGGAAAATCCTAACCAATTTCAAAATTTTATTTTGGCAATTTCAATGAATTTTGAATATTTAAAATGATTTATTTTAAATAATAACAACAAGAAATTTATTTTGAATATAATTAGAATGTATATATTTATTTGAATCGACGTTAGAGTATAAATATTTATTTTTAAATATAAAAGGAATCGAAAATGGCACGGTAGTTTGAAAATTCGATTTAGATTTCAAATGGCTGTACAGGATTCAAATAAACCGGATTTTAGTGAAACCAAAAATATTTGAATCTATTTGAAAATATCTTTCCAACGAATCTGAAAAGACAAAATTTCATAGCGGGAATAAAAAGTTATGCCCAGTTGAAAATTCAGAATAGTCGCTATGGAATTTTGTCCCTTAAAAACGAAAATTTTGCAAATGACCTCCGTTTTCGACGAAACCACTTTTGTTGGATCCGAGATTTTAAGTTATTGCTAGATTCCAAAATTCATAATTATTGGGGTTAATATGTGAGTGTGGCAAAGTAAAACGTGTTTTGACAGTTTCAGTCAATTTGGATCGACTAGAAAATAGCCATTTTTCAAACGGTCTCCAAATTTGATGACATTAGTTTTGTTAGAACCGTATCGTTAATACGAAGCTAGAAAATATTTTTTGGGAATTTTTAGAGTCCGTATGTGGCCCTGGTAAATTAAAATGTACGTTCAAATTCAATGTATAGATTTATATTTTGATTTTGACGGAAACCGATCGAAACAGTTAAACTAGCTTGCGATACATACCCCATTGTGTTTGTAATAGGGGTAATAAGTTATGGACGACAGTCGGTGGGTCTCCTTTGGAGGTCGAAATAAAAAGGTACTTTTTGAAATTGAAAATAATAAAATTTATATATAATTATACCCTCTCATCTCTCTCTCTCTCCCTATATTCGATCACAGTTAAAAAAAAGCAAGAAAAGGGGGGTGGAGCCCCGCCTCACTTCCTTGACATGCCACCGTGGCGCTGCGCCGCATAGGCCACCACCCCATCTCTTCACTCCGACCTCCTGCTTTCCCTCCCCTTTTTCTTCTCCACCTCGCGCAAACCCCCACCCCCTCGCGAGATCCGACCAGTCACCCTATCGAATCCTCCGCCGCACGAGCCAGTGTGCCGCCACCCCCTCGTCTCCACGCCGACCAGGACAGCGAGCTCCATCCCCTCCATTTCAATTCACAAAACCTCCTCTTGAAATTCCAAATGTAAGTTTTCATTTGTTTTATCCTTACTTTTTCTCAGTTTAATTTAATATACCATTTTAGGATAAAAACATGATTTTTAGTCAAGGTATTTAGAATATAGGATTTTTCAAAATAAATATACGATTTTTACATGTAATGTTTTATAATAAAAATATGATTTTTATATTATAGAGATAATAAAAATATGTTTTTTCTATTATAGAGATAATAAAAATACGATTTTTATATTATAGAGATAATAAAAATATGATTTTTATAATATGAGTAACGATATGAAAATGTTATTTTTAGTTAGACAAAAATATAAATTTTATCGTATGTATGTAATAATATAAAGATTCGATTTTTATGTATGTAGAATAGCGATAAAAATATATGATTTTTATATATGAAATGCCATTGTAAAAATGTGATTTTCAATGTGAATAGCGGGAAAAGATAGCGATGGTAACAACGGAAATCAAAACGGAATCCATACAGTTTAGAAAAAGGAAGAACTGGAGAAGTGAACCCAAAGGTGAGAACTTCTCACTTTTATTTTATTTTCTAGCTGAAATATATACTAGGATGTAGACGGTGCTTAGCAACACCCGATACCCGTCATCTACAGACCATGGATGACTTGTTTGTTTGTTTGACTTTATTGTGAAAGTTGATTGTGTGATGTGAAATGGAATAAAATATTTTATAGTTAAAAATATAATTTTTAACGTGTGTATGAACAAAATAAATATTCATAAACAAATCAGACGAATTGTTTATGTACACACATTTGACTGATATTGATTGGGACGATAAATTTTACACATCGCCCAACTGCACAAATAAAATTCATTATTTGTTGATTGAAACCCTACATAGGTATTGGGATGATATATGACATACACTAGTCCCGATAATTAGCTGTATGTCGATCGATGGATTGATAGGTTGTTGTAAGCATTAAATATTTACATTTGATGCATATGCAGTATAGAATGCACTCTGAATGATGGTTGATTATTGTTGTTATATACATGTGTTGTATGAAATCCATATAATCAACATTATATGGTAACTGACTGTGTCTGATTCCAGTTCAGAAAGAATGAATATTTTAAAATAATTATTATTTTAAAATAACGAATATTTTCAAACAATATTCAAAAAAGAATCAAAATATGATTTTGATGTCCGATTTGGAATGGACATGAAAATATTTAAATATATAAAGCCGTGTTGATTAGATTAATGCCATTTTGACGTAAACGATATTGATATCGATTTTATTCATTTATATAATGAATATAGAAAAGAAATTGATTTCCAAATCTAATGTTTTGAAAATGCTATCATTTATATATCGATGATATGGAATATTCAATTTTGATTTGAAATTGAATATAAAGTTGAAATCGTTTTGAAACGAATTTAAAACGATTTATAAAATACATTTTAAATGGAAATCAACGAAATATATATTATATATATAATATAATAGTCTGAATAGAAGCGCCGCACTGCGGCAGTTCGCGAATTTCGACCATTGACTTCGAACGGACATTATGGGAGATCCGACCGTCAGATTCTCCTAAAACTGGAACCGTTGGGTTCGTATCGAAAAGAGATTTCTAAAGAATATTAGAGATTTGAAATCTAACAGTTAGATTTGGAATTATGTCCAAATCAAATTTGGAAAAGGTCGCTGTAAGTGCAATTCGATGGCCGTTTATGGTAATCGACTGTACGGGCCTTGATAAAATTATTAAAAATATCAATAATTAGTGTAAAATCATAAGAAGTAATTTGGAAAGAATTGGGATGAAAAATTCCATATTTGGAAAGATAAAAATAGTTTTTTATCAAAATGAACTAGTTTTGAACTAGAATTATAATTCAATTGGAATTTGGGTTTTGAAATGGTTTTAAAAACAACCTGAATTTCCGATAAATAAATTGGAATTTGATTTGAATCGAAAATGTCTTCGGAATATTTCGATGTTGAATTTCGTGATTATACAGATATTGTTATGGAAATTTGAAAGATATATATATATATATATCATTATATTCCAATACGATATTGGTTGATTTCAGAATTTGATATCGAATATAAGCCGATAGATTTTCTATTCAGAGTCTTTGATTTAATATCAAATTGGATTTTGGGTTTGTCGTGAATGGTATCTTTAATAATACTGTTCTTACACCTAATGGAGTTAAGAAAATCAGAAACTAACTGGAGATTAGTTAAGTTGAATGGTTTCCTGGGTATTGATCTAATGTTGGTTTCGTCCTTCGGGGTTAAAACTTAGGGAATTGTTCTCTTACTAATTTACGGTTAGGGACTGATGGAATGTGAATTGGGTTTATTGTGAACTATGTTTTTAATGACATTCGTTCTTTAACCCGATTCACAGTGAAATGTGATTTGGAATTTATAAATCGTTTTATTAAGATTTAACAGGAATTTTCCAAAGTAACATTTTCCAATTTAATATATTAAATTGGAATTGAATGGAACTCGAATGATAATAATCGAAATGAAATTATGTGGAGGAAGACTATTAATACATAGAGAATTTAAAAGGCTTTGCCATTATTCCCTTTATATTATTAGTCGGATATGGAAATTGATATCGATTATATATTGATTTGTTTTTCCGTGAAGATTCCATAATTAATGGAATGTGATTTGGGTTTGTCATGAATGATGTCTTCATTAACACTGTTCTTAAACCCAGTTGAGAAAATATTAAATCCTTTTATTTAGATTTAATGAAGTATACCAATTAATTAATATTTAATTGGAATTGAGTCGAAATTGATCTTTGGGTTTATCGTGAAAGGTGTTTTAAATGGCACTTGTTCTTAACCTGATTAACAATGGAATGAGATTTTGGGTTGTCATGAATGGTATCTTTAATAATACTATTCTTAGACCCAATGGAGTTAAGAAAATCAGAAACTAACTGGAGATTAATTAAGTTGAATAGTTTCCTATGCATTGATTTGATGTTGGTTTCGGCCTACGGGGTTAATACTTAGGGAATTGTTTACTTGCTAATTTACGGTTAAATGCTGATGGAATGGAATGTGATTTTGGGTTTATAGTGAACCGTGTTTTGAATGACATTGGTTCTTTAACCCAGTTAAAGACATTATATGATTTCCCAAGTTAAACAATCATTAATATTGATTTTTTGGGAAGATTAAAACCAAGTGGAGTTTTAATGCATCTTTAATTAGATTGAAATGATATCCAAAGGAAAATTAAAGAATTTATCTTTGATAAAATTAATGGGAACCTTTCCCAAAGTATAAGAATATTTGAATAAATGAATATTCAGGATTGGAATAAGGCGTATATTGTGTTTTTGTAGCACTTTTTTATTATATACGCGAGTTATTCGGAAAGATCGGGTTTATCCCATTCTAAATAACTGATTCGACGATATGTCGAGGATGAAGATGGTGGTCGAAGATAGGAGGTCTTCACATCGTTTGGATGATTACTGAGGTCTTGATTGGGCTGTACACCCAAGACAAAGTAATAAGTGGTGATCGTCCAGACGTACTTGGAGATCGACCAGATATGCGAGGACCTCTCCCCTATATTGGACATATGAGGGAGGAATAAGGTGCCTCCAGTTTCGTTCATACCCAGAACGAACTTGTAAATGGATGTGTGTCTGACATCGGATTTCATTCTGTGTTATTGATATACATCGGTTGCATAGCGTGAATTGCCTGTATGGCATGCTGAGATGCAAATGATCAAGGCTTCTATTGAAAAGCAGAGTCTTGTGGTTGATGATCAAACATGGCTTTAATATAGCATAGCTTTTTGTAGTGTTAATTCGCAAGCCTCACACCCTGATGTGAACCAGAAACGGGAGAGGACCTCAGGGATGGCATGCGTTTCCTTCTAGTTAGGAATGGTGTCAACGTTTTGCACGCCCTGGCATTTTACTTATATGGATGATGGATAGGAGGCGCCTCAGTCATATCGGTCGATCTGGGGCCGATGGAGTCATTTGGCTCATTTACGCCCCATAGGGTGGGGAAACGCAGTGTTCAGGCATTTTAATCCACATCGGGTCGACCGGCCCAGACGATCCAAGGGCTCACCTGTATCTGGGTCCTGAGACATGGGCTAGATTGTCTCGAAGCGGTAAGGACGAACCTTTGCCTTGGTTCATAGATGGAAATCCAACTTCCAATACGTGACATTTGCGGTTTTGAGTGTAGAGCCTAGTATTGGCGACATGACATATGGTGCCCATGCCATATAGGATTGACACATTTATATTTGAAGTTGTTATATACAATATGCACTTATAATAGTATCAAATTATTTGGTTTATCGTACCAAGCATGTTTGGCTATTATATGGAAAACCCTATCCCCCGGCACGCGTTGCATTTTGTGATAGGTCCTGGGTCTTGTAATAGCTTCATTTTTCCAAAAAGCATTGCGCTCTTTTGTTATATGCACTGCTATTCTTGGAAGGAAACCCATTCCGTGTTATACGGCGTGGTCCCTTGATAAAGGTGACTTAAAGTAAAGTTTTAAATAACTGTTTTAGTTCTCACACCAGTCACATGACTGACCTGGAGTTTATTGTTTTAACCTAAACTGTGGGTTCCCCTATTTTCCGCACGGGAAGCTAGTAGTTTTGGTTTTGCAGATTTATATTCGCAGGATCCTGGTTTACAGCTAGAATGATATTCGTAAAGCTCTGTATCCGTATATTCTCTTCAGTTGTGTTTTGTGTTATTTTCCGCTACGTTGTAACTTGTAAATCTTTGATATTAGTAAATGTGTAATATTTATTCATACTTTGTATATTCTTGTATTCTGATGAAATTGTTGTAATAAGCAATGAAATGTTCTTCTGTTTGTGTTCTGATTTGTCTTGTCCTCAATGCAATCCGTTCTTCCTCTTCTCATCGGAGACCGGGGAAGTTTTCGATTTTTTACAGTGGTATCAGAGCTTTGGTTTACAGGGCTCGAGAACAAGACACATTAGAACCAAATGAAAGAATTCATCAGAAATTGGATTAGTAATATCAAATGAGAATGACTCGTTAGAGATAGGATCAGTAGTATCCTAGAACGAGTGTGAAGAGTAGTGTTTTTAAAATAAAAATGAAAACAAAATTTGTTTTGAAAATTTAAAACATTTTATACGTATTTGATTATTTTATTTGTATTGAATTTGGAGAATCCAATATATAAAGATTTTTGATATACGCCTTGCAAACGTATATTCGAAGTTTTAATATACTGAATAGATATAGAATCACACTCTAGTCACCCGGGGATAATTCTGATGATGATGCATCATCATCAGTGTTTGTGTTCGAGTTTCGAAAGTGGGATATCTATATGATTCCATTAGACTGGTGTGAGAACCAAAAACTAGATAGGGTCTATTTTTGTGAATTGCCATCAAAAATCTGATTTTTGGACTATATATCAAAGTTATGAATTTGAAAAGCTAATCAACTAATTGATTGATGATTGTGTTGTGTGATTATTTTTTAAACCAACATGTGAAATTTAGGCCAAATTGAACCAAATATTGAACTGAATTGAAATTTTATGGAAATTTGCATATATGTACATGCATATAAATTGAATAGGTCATAGCAGGAAGCTAAGCAGCGGAATAAAGGTGCTTTCCCGACAAATAGGTACATGTTTATTGTATTTTTTGTGGTTTTTGATGATTTTATGAGCCGATTGGCTAGCCGCTTGGCTGTTTCATTTTCTTTTTCGATTAGAGAGGCCTGTATGGTGATTTCGGGATTTTCCCGGTGCTCCCGTACAGGGAAGGTTATGTAACAACCCGGAAAATCTGAACCAATTTAAAATTTTTAATTGGGCTATTTTATTAGATTTTTAATATTTAAAATAAATTATTTTAAATAATAGCGATGAAAAGTATGTTTGAATCGACATTTGAAAATAAATATAATTATTTTTAATTATAAACAAGGCCTGAAATGGCGCGATAGTTTCAAAATTCGAATTCAAACTTTGACTGACTATACCGGGTGCAAAATATTTAAATCTGTTAGTGAATATCTTTCTAACGAATCTGAAAAATCGAAGTTTCATAGCGGGAATCAAAAGTTATGGCCAAATGAATTTTCAGAAAGGTCGCTATAGAATTTATATAGCCTGTGAAAATAGACATTTTGCAAACGATCTCAGAATTCGACGAAACCACTTTTGTTGGATCCGAGATGTCAAATTATTGCTAGGTGTCAAACTTCAAATTTTTTGAAGTTAGTATGTGAGCGTGGCAAAGAAAAATGTGTTTTGTCGATTTCTATTAAATTAGTTCGTCCAAAAAAGGGCCATTTTTCAAACGGCCTCAGAATTGAACGAAACTAGTTTTGTTGGGACCGTATCATCAAGACATAGCTAGATTTATTTTTCTGGAATTTTTAGAATCAGTGTGTGGCCCCGGCAAATTGAAATGTACGTTCAAAGCAAATATTGAATGTTTTATATTTTAATTTGAAGAGAAACTGACTGAAACAGTCGAATGGGCCTACGAAACATATCCCATTGTGTTCGGAATGAGGGTATTTAGCTAGGGACGACAGTCGTTGGGTTTGGATTGGAGTTCGTATGAGATAAGGGGTATTTTTGAAATTTTAAAAATATATAAATATATAAAGTAATCTCGACCAATCACATTCCTTCTCTCCCTTCCGTGATGACTCCAAAACCCGTATCCTCCCTCTCGATAAACGGCGGCCCCTTCTCTTTGCTTCTCTCCTCGATATCTTCCAATCCGCTCCACGAAACACCTCGCCCCAGTTGGGTTTTTTGAAGAGCTCGATCTCCTCTCCACATTCATAGTTGGAGCGCGGCCTATCATCACCTGTGCAAGGAGATCTGACGCCCTGAAGTCGGTGCCTTTGAAGCTCCACCGGGCTCGATTCTGACCACCGATCTGAATGAGATCATCGGCACCGAGAAGGTGGTTCGAAGCTCTTCGACGCTGCGCCGCCCGATCCTCATATCGTTGCGCGGAATGGAGTAAAAATCTAAACCTGAAACGACCCGCAAATCCGTGCTATCAGAGTTGACTAAAAACACCCCACGTCCAACTCAAATAACACAGAAATACGACTCATTATTAGAAAGAAGTTAGAGGTGAGAATAGATAAGATAGAAAACTTAGAATAGAAGAAAAACGAAGATCACAAACTCACAACGGAACGAATAAAATATATTATATAACATAAGCTTTGAAATACAAATCTGTTTTGTACATATATACATACCATCATCAGAGTACACATAACATTTGATTCAGCGGAAGTAACTCTAAATAACTAACGTTGAAGCCTCCAGCTTCAAGCTCCTCCAAGTGTATCTGTAAAAGCCTGAAACACTTGACTGCCCGTACAAATTTGGGCACCCAAGAGTTTAGGAAAAACAAAACAAAATAAACTCTGGGTCAGTCATGGGACTGTTGTGAGTAAACTCCAACCACTTGTTTAACTTTCAAAACTCTTTTCGGAAGAAAAGATAATAGTAAGACCAGCCCACACATAAACATGGACGGTTTTTACCTTACTATAACCCAAAACACTTTGATACGAAAATCCAGTGATATTATAATAATGTCTACATCAAGTAAATAACCAAATAGCAGAACGCTTGCATCTCACGCTCCACATATATATTATAAAATCAAATCCCGCATGGCGCTTATTTGAGATTGGATTTCCAACATGACAAGGTATGGAACCACCTTCCGACTGTGTATCTCTAGAGAGGAATACACTGGGTTCAACAAGAACATCTTGTAACCCGGCCCACACATGACCGACCACTCATTTCGCTTGAGTGTATCGAATGTATATCACCAACGGTTGGACTCAAACCACCGTTTCCCGAATGGGCAGAATCGATAGATTTAGAAACAAAAGGAATTTCTCTATATAGGTGATTATACACCCTAATGGGTGCGACCCACATAGCCATGCTGCCTGCCCGATTTTTGTCCTTTCCCGGTTGTTGAGGCCTGAGGATACGAATACTTACCATTCATTGATAGCACAATCACTTTGAATGCCACATTGTCAGATCCGTTAATCACTGGTTAAGTTTGCACAAATATTCTGGATATTATGCTAAGGGATAAATCCGTTGCAACCATATATATTCATACAGACCAACCCATTTGATCATTGGAAATACTCTGTCAGACATTCGTCCATTTACGTTCGTTCTTGGATTGAACGAAACCGAAGGCACTATTCCTATTACTAGAAAAGCCCTTGCACTTTACTCCATCTTCAATATATTCAGCATACTTGGTTCGCAACGCTTATGCCGATACGGAGTGGTTCTTCGGATAATAATCCAACCGGTCTCTCCATATTGACAACGATGGTCAAAAACTTCGATAGTCTGTGATTTAACTATCGAATAAAAACAAGTGTTCAATCAACATATCAACCAAATCATTGGGCCCTTTAATTAATATTTCATTAATTAAATCACTTCTTCATTCCCTTATCAATATTTGTTATCCAAATATTTTCAATAATTATCTTGGCCTCTTATGCCATTTGGAAAACGTTTCCAAATGTCAACTTCTTTTATTTTCTATATATTAGAAAAATCTCTATTTGCAATTGGAAACAATTCCAATTACTTATTCCTATCCCTTTTTGTTTACAACATTCGATTTTTATATTTACTTTACTATCGAATTCAATACGTCGATACAATGATTTCAAATTATCAAAATATCTTAAAAATATTCTAACTCCTTAAATTTCCGGAAAAAATTCGCCATAACCTCCCCTGTATCGGGAGCATCGGGAAATTTCAAATAGCTTCCCGGTATCTTCCTCAATCAAAAAGAAAAAGGAAAAGCCAAGCGGCTTGCCGATACGGCGCATAAAATCTCATATATGAATTAAAACGTACCTTTTTGTCGGGCACATAAATTAAAATCTTCATATACTTCATCCCATATCTGTTTAACACCTGTTCACCTGTTTCCAATTCAATTCAACTCAATCCATTCGTTTGAATTCAATTTTGAATCGTTTGAATTCAGTTTCGCTCAATTATTCTTTAATTAGCCCTTCTTGCATATTTCACTTCTTTGTTTGAACATAACATGTTCGAACAAAATATTTAACTCGTTCATAACCAAATCGAATTTCGATTTCAATTCTAGTTCTCTTTTCTATTTCGAATATAAATTCTCAAATCGAATTCACTTATTTAAAGCTCAATATTCATTCGAAATCTCATTAACTAATTTCTATTCGAATTAGTTAACTCTATTCAATAAATCAAAAATCTGATTTCTATTTCAGAAATCAACTCATTACTCCACTGGAGTTCACATATATTTTATAACTCACATCTGGATTTTTCTAAATAGAAATTTCGATTTTTATTTGCTTAAAATCCTTTAATTTAATTAAATAAACCGTTATGGTTTTATAATGGTTCTGGCGCTGTTTTTCTGAAAATTTGATTTTGACATAACTCAAAATCTATACGACGAAATTCAGATTTTTCTCTTTCATTAGAAAACTATTATCAAACTGGTCCTGACGTTTCTTGTTTCGAAGGATTTCGACTTCAATCGAGTTCTATATATTCAATTGAAGTTCGAATCGCTATTTTTCGAACTGCAGCGCTGCGGCGAGTTCGTTTTAATTATATTTATATATATAAACTTTTAAACTTCGTTTGAATGAAATTCAATTCCATTCTGCTTTTAATATATTCAAATCCATAGTTTCAATTCCATTTGAATTCCATATTCAAATCCCATAGTTAATTCTATTTCGAGTTCTATTTGAAATTCTATCTTCAAAGTTTTAATTCAAGTTCTACTTTGAAATTTTACATTTGAATTTCCTTATTCAAATCCCATTTCCAATCTCCATTCAAATTTCTATACTTAAATCTATTTTCATTCTATTAGAATTTCAAATCTCATATTAAACTTCACTTTGAATTCAAATGTCATATTTAAATTTCTCTTGAATTCAAATTCTAGATATAAACTCCATTCTCAAATTTTGTTTGAAATTCCTATATTTAAAGTCTATTTGAATTCTCGAATATCCCAACTCCATTTGAAATTCAAATATTCAAACTCCATTTAAATTCTATTTGAAATTCTAAATGTTTCAAATTCCATTATCTCTTATTTGAAATTCCCAAAATTTCAAATTACATTCTTCTTTTATTTGAAATTCCATTTTTGAATTTCCTTTATTTCAATCCCATTTGAATTCATTTGAATTCAAATTCTATTTCAATTCCCTTGAATTCAAATTCTATTTCAAAACTATTTGGATTTCCTATTTTGAAATCCTATTTCAATCCTACTTTGAAATCCTACTTTCAAAGCTTATTTCAAATTCTATTTTGAAATTCCATATTCAAATTTCTACTTGAATTCCTATATTCAATTTCATGTTCAAATTCAATACTTGAATTTCCATTTCAAATCTCAATTCAAATCTCATATTTAAATTCCATTCAAATCTCTATTCAAATTTCACATTTGAATTCTTCTTTGAAATTCTATATTTCAAATTCTATTCAATTCTTCTTTGAAATTCTATTTTCAAAGTCTATTTCAAATTCTCTTTTGAAAATTCTATTTTGAAATTCTATTTCAAATTCTATTTGGAAATTCTATTTCAAATTCTCTATATTCAAACACCATTTGAAAGTTCTATATTCAAATCCACCTTGGATTTTCTATTTGAATTCTAAATTCAAATTTTCTATCTCCTTTTCCTTTTGAATTCAAATTTCCATTTCCTTTTCTATTATTCAATTCCTATATTTAAATTTCCTTTTGAATCATATTTTCAAAATACTTGTATTTCTATTTCTGAATTATCAAATGATAATTCTTTTCACTTCATTTATAACTTCGTTATAAAAGAACTATTTATAAACTTCGTTTATAAAGGAACTACTTGTTTTATTTTTCAAAAACAAGTTTTATATTTTATTTCCATTTGAAATTCAAATTCTATTTTAAAAATAGAATTTTCCCTTTTTAAATCTCAAATATTCTTTTTACGATATTTTTAAATATCATTACTTAAGCCCAGTGATATTAAACACACAAAGCAACCAATTATTTATTTTTCTAACACATCATATATAAAAATATATATGCAACAAATAAACAAACAGATAATATATTTTTGAGGAATCCAGTTGGATTCCTCCAACCTGTTTTCCTGCATCCACAGATGTTAGCACATAAATAATACCCATTCTGCTTCGTGGCAGAATATCGCGGTATAGAAGGTCATCCACTAATCATAGCGTGGGGCGTATAGGGTAATCATCCGCTATGAAACTGCGGGCATCCGCTAATGAGACTGCGGGAATCCAACCAACCAATCAACCCAATATATATATATAATAGCCTAAATAACTAATATATATAAGACAACCAGAAAATATTCACACAAGCAACAGACAATTATTTTTAATGAAATAAAAATAATTTTAAAGGTGAGTGAGATTTACTCACCGTGATTTTCCTTTGCCGATTATCCTGTTAATTCCCACATCTTCTTAGCTATTAATCGTCTCAAATCGTCTTGAATTGTCTCAAGTAAATTTATCTAGCACATATGATAATTATTTTTATTTAACGATCAAGTTATCATTTCTTTAAGTTGACTACTAAAGTAAATAAATAAATAATTTATTCTATAAATTTATAAATTTTAATAAAAACATATACCTTTGCCTTGCAAATATATTCGACCAATCCACGAAACAAACTCCTGAATAGCCCTAAGATAACTGCCTTTCTATCTTATCTACTCAGCAGACCATTCATTGTCATTGCCTGAGTTCACAATCCTTAAGAACAGATCTAAACTTAGACCAATATCAGAACATCAAAGTTCAGTTGCCCATTCGACAAATCAAGCAGCAATATCCCCTTTCATTGCCACGCTAGAACCCATGAACCTCCTTCAAAATTTCCAACTCCAGTACACCACATCGCACCAAAAATCGACCTCAAACACCAAAAATCAACTGCGACTTCTTTGGTCAACAGATGCGCCCTTCAAAAATCAGCATCGATGCTTCTAACTCACGCCGACCCTTCTTGAAATTTGCGATGACCTCTTTACCATCCCAACCTATCAGAACCCCCAGGTCGACCTCCACTCAACCCCAAGGCTTAGCTACTTCTGCCGCCAAAATCCCCAACGTCGATCCTCCCGGTTCCTCTATTAGACCGTCGACTCCACCCCTCAGCGTCGCACCCCATAAATAAACTCTCGAAAAGGGGCGTCGACCATTTTATTTCGATTGGTTGAAACAGCGGTTTCGATTTTAGGAAGAAAAGAAAAGGACTTAAATTTTCACTTTGGTTATGAGTTGAAGAAATGGACGACGCAGGGAGAATCTTGGGTGATTTATAGATGCGAAGTGGAACATTTTTTTCAGCTCGAAGCAAAGAATAAGTCTGCGAGAGTAGCCTTTTAGGTCTGCGCCATTAATATGTGTTTCTTTGGTATCGACCAAAGGAGACAGAAAATTTAGCTCGAGAAAACTTAGGTCTGCGAATTAAAGAATAGAGGTCGGCTGAAATGAAAATATAGGTTTTGAAAATAATAAATCTTGCTTTATTTAAAATAAATAACTAAAATATCTTTTGGTCTTTTAATCTGAAATCCTAGACCACTATCTAGTCGCAACGACCGATATTTCCAACATTATACGATATTCTGAACTTAACGGGACCAGTTTTAAAATTTAATTCAACTGGACAGAACAGATAATAATTTAGATTAACGATTTAAATTAAACTCGATTTAAAATATAAATTGATTTCAGACAATTAAATTCGCCGATAATAAATTACTATTATCGTTTTTAATTCAAATAAAATTCATATACATCATTTTGACTCCAGTTTAACTTTTGAATTTAATCAAATTCAGATTCTCGTATTATTATAATTATTTCAGATTAAATAAATATATATGTATATTCAAAATAAAATCATATATCGATTGATATTATCAATCACAATATTTAAAACCATATTAAATATTTAAAATTAATCGTTCAAAAACCCGGGTCGTTACATTCTTCCCCCCTTAAAATAATTTCGTCCTCGAAATTGCTAAGGTAGGAAAAAGGGTACAAATCCATTTCTTTTTCAACATCTCACTTATGTTGACACTCAACTCCTCATATTTCTATGACTTTATTTTCAACCAAAACTTTTGGTCTTCTTCCTTTCATATGCCTTCACATTCAATTCATATTTATTTCAAATTGATTCTAGTCAATTTATTCACCTCGACCCATTTAACTTGTCAAGTTAAATTTTAATTCCAGAATCCAAATCCCAGGGTTTTTCTTTTCAAATTCTTTTGAAATCCCATAAATATATACATATATTTATTTTCATTTCAAATTCAAAACATTTGAATTTTCAAACCACTTGTTTTCTTTCAAACAAATTTCCATCAAAAATTTTCTAAGGTAGCAATCCATCACTTAGAAACTCGGAAATGAACACTGATGATGTTGCAATCATCATCAGAATTATTTCCCAGCCACTGAAGTGAGTTCAGTGCCTTATTATTTCAAAATCCATTTAAAATCCTTTTTAAACAAGCTATATTGTTCTAATATACTTCAAAAAAAAATTCAAACTTCCCAGGATTTAAATTTTCAAATTCTGGTTTTGAATTCAATTTTTATTTCATCCCATTTGTATATCTTATTCATATACAAGTTTTATTTGGTTATAAATAACCATTCTAATTTTTATAATCTCATTTGATTATAATCCTAACAATCAACACATCCATGTAATATAATAATTTTCAGAAAATTATTCTTTTTATATCAAAATAGAAATATGGGTAAAATTATTTCATCTACCCACTTAAAACAATATCGTGTCGATTCTTCTGTCCAAGTATTTAGAAACTCCTATCGACGTCGTGGCGTCCCACGATTCGACCAGAATTCATAAACTACTCAACAGACAAGCCAACACAATATAAAACAATTTTTATATCAACTAACAAATACGCTCTCTCGTATATATACATACCCTCAACTCATTCTAGGGTACTACTGACTCTATCTCTAATGAGCACATGCCACACAAGCCTAGGTATTCACTCAACCTAAGCTCTGATACCAACTGAAACGACCCGCAAATCCGTGCTATCAGAGTTGACTAAAAACACCCCACGTCCAACTCAAATAACACAGAAATACGACTCATTATTAGAAAGAAGTTAGAGGTGAGAATAGATAAGATAGAAAACTTAGAATAGAAGAAAAATGAAGATCACAAACTCACAACGGAACGAATAAAATATATTATATAACATAAGCTTTGAAATACAAATCTGTTTTGTACATATATACATACCATCATCAGAGTACACATAACATTTGATTCAGCGGAAGTAACTCTAAATAACTAACGTTGAAGCCTCCAGCTTCAAGCTCCTCCAAGTGTATCTGTAAAAGCCTGAAACACTTGACTGCCCGTACAAATTTGGGCAACCAAGAGTTTAGGAAAAACAAAACAAAATAAACTCTGGGTCAGTCATGGGACTGGTGTGAGTAAACTCCAACCACTTGTTTAACTTTCAAAACTCTTTTCGGAAGAAAAGATAATAGTAAGACCAGCCCACACATAAACATGGACGGTTTTTACCTTACTATAACCCAAAACACTTTGATACGAAAATCCAGTGATATTATAATAATGTCTACATCAAGTAAATAACCAAATAGCAGAACGCTTGCATCTCACGCTCCACATATATATTATAAAATCAAAACCCGCATGGCGCTTATTTGAGATTGGATTTCCAACATGACAAGGTATGGAACCACCTTCCGACTGTGTATCTCTAGAGAGGAATACACTGGGTTCAACAAGAACATCTTGTAACCCGGCCCACACATGACCGACCACTCATTTCGCTTGAGTGTATCGAATGTATATCACCAACGGTTGGACTCAAACCACCGTTTCCCGAATGGGCAGAATCGATAGATTTAGAAACAAAAGGAATTTCTCTAGATAGGTGATTATACACCCTAATGGGTGCGACCCACATAGCCATGCTGCCTGCCCGATTTTTGTCCTTTCCCGGTTGTTGAGGCCTGAGGCTACGAATACTTACCATTCATTGATAGCACAATCACTTTGAATGCCACATTGTCAGATCCGTTAATCACTGGTTAAGTTTGCACAAATATTCTGGATATTATGCTAAGGGATAAATCCGTTGCAACCATATATATTCATACAGACCAACCCATTTGATCATTGGAAATACTCTGTCAGACATTCGTCCATTTACGTTCGTTCTGGGAATGAACGAAACCGAAGGCACTATTCCTATTACTAGAAAAGCCCTTGCACTTTACTCCGTCTTCAATATATTCAGCATACTTGGTTCGCAACGCTTATGCCGATACGGAGTGGTTCTTCGGATAATAATCCAACCGGTCTCTCCATATTGACAACGATGGTCAAAAACTTCGATAGTCTGTGATTTAACTATCGAATAAAAACAAGTGTTCAATCAACATATCAACCAAATCACTGGGCCCTTTAATTAATATTTCATTAATTAAATCACTTCTTCATTCCCTTATCAATATTTGTTATCCAAATATTTTCAATAATTATCTTGGCCTCTTATGCCATTTGGAAAACGTTTCCAAATGTCAACTTCTTTTATTTTCTATATATTAGAAAAATCTCTATTTGCAATTGGAAACAATTCCAATCACTTATTCCTATCCCTTTTTGTTTACAACATTCGATTTTTATATTTACTTTACTATCGAATTCAATACGTCGATACAATGATTTCAAATTATCAAAATATCTTAAAAATATTCTAACTCCTTAAATTTCCGGAAAAAATTCGCCATAACCTCCCCTGTATCGGGAGCATCGGGAAATTTCAAATAGCTTCCCGGTATCTTCCTCAATCAAAAAGAAAAAGGAAAAGCCAAGCGGCTTGCCGATACGGCGCATAAAATCTCACATATGAATTAAAACGTACCTTTTTGTCGGGCACATAAATTAAAATCTTCATATACTTCATCCCATATCTGTTTAACACCTGTTCACCTGTTTCCAATTCAATTCAACTCAATCCATTCGTTTGAATTCAATTTTGAATCGTTTGAATTCAGTTTCGCTCAATTATTCTTTAATTAGCCCTTCTTGCATATTTCACTTCTTTGTTTGAACATAACATGTTCGAACAAAATATTTAACTCGTTCATAACCAAATCGAATTTCGATTTCAATTCTAGTTCTCTTTTCTATTTCGAATATAAATTCTCAAATCGAATTCACTTATTTAAAGCTCAATATTCATTCGAAATCTCATTAACTAATTTCTATTCGAATTAGTTAACTCTATTCAATAAATCAAAAATCTGATTTCTATTTCAGAAATCAACTCATTACTCCACTGGAGTTCACATATATTTTATAACTCACATCTGGATTTTTCTAAATAGAAATTTCGATTTTTGTTTGCTTAAAATCCTTTAATTTAATTAAATAAACCATTATGGTTTTATAATGGTTTTGGCGCTGTTTTTCTGAAAATTTGATTTTGACATAACTCAAAATCTATACGACGAAATTCAGATTTTTCTCTTTCATTAGAAAACTATTATCAAACTGGTCCTGACGTTTCTTGTTTCGAAGGATTTCGACTTCAATCGAGTTCTATATATTCAATTGAAGTTCGAATCGCTATTTTTCGAACTGCAGCGCTGCGGCGAGTTCGTTTTAATTATATTTATATATATAAACTTTTAAACTTCGTTTGAATGAAATTCAATTCCATTCTGCTTTTAATATATTCAAATCCATAGTTTCAATTCCATTTGAATTCCATATTCAAATCCCATAGTTAATTCTATTTCGAGTTCTATTTGAAATTCTATCTTCAAAGTTTTAATTCAAGTTCTACTTTGAAATTTTACATTTGAATTTCCTTATTCAAATCCCATTTCCAATCTCCATTCAAATTTCTATACTTAAATCTATTTTCATTCTATTAGAATTTCAAATCTCATATTAAACTTCACTTTGAATTCAAATGTCATATTTAAATTTCTCTTGAATTCAAATTCTAGATATAAACTCCATTCTCAAATTTTGTTTGAAATTCCTATATTTAAAGTCTATTTGAATTCTCGAATATCCCAACTCCATTTGAAATTCAAATATTCAAACTCCATTTAAATTCTATTTGAAATTCTAAATGTTTCAAATTCCATTATCTCTTATTTGAAATTCCCAAAATTTCAAATTACATTCTTCTTTTATTTGAAATTCCATTTTTGAATTTCCTTTATTTCAATCCCATTTGAATTCATTTGAATTCAAATTCTATTTCAATTCCCTTGAATTCAAATTCTATTTCAAAACTATTTGGATTTCCTATTTTGAAATCCTATTTCAATCCTACTTTGAAATCCTACTTTCAAAGCTTATTTCAAATTCTATTTTGAAATTCCATATTCAAATTTCTACTTGAATTCCTATATTCAATTTCATGTTCAAATTCAATACTTGAATTTCCATTTCAAATCTCAATTCAAATCTCATATTTAAATTCCATTCAAATCTCTATTCAAATTTCACATTTGAATTCTTCTTTGAAATTCTATATTTCAAATTCTATTCAATTCTTCTTTGAAATTCTATTTTCAAAGTCTATTTCAAATTCTCTTTTGAAAATTCTATTTTGAAATTCTATTTCAAATTCTATTTGGAAATTCTATTTCAAATTCTCTATATTCAAACACCATTTGAAAGTTCTATATTCAAATCCACCTTGGATTTTCTATTTGAATTCTAAATTCAAATTTTCTATCTCCTTTTCCTTTTGAATTCAAATTTCCATTTCCTTTTCTATTATTCAATTCCTATATTTAAATTTCCTTTTGAATCATATTTTCAAAATACTTGTATTTCTATTTCTGAATTATCAAATGATAATTCTTTTCACTTCATTTATAACTTCGTTATAAAAGAACTATTTATAAACTTCGTTTATAAAGGAACTACTTGTTTTATTTTTCAAAAACAAGTTTTATATTTTATTTCCATTTGAAATTCAAATTCTATTTTAAAAATAGAATTTTCCCTTTTTAAATCTCAAATATTCTTTTTACGATATTTTTAAGTATCATTACTTAAGCCCAGTGATATTAAACACACAAAGCAACCAATTATTTATTTTTCTAACACATCATATATAAAAATATATATGCAACAAATAAACAAACAGATAATATATTTTTGAGGAATCCAGTTGGATTCCTCCAACCTGTTTTCCTGCATCCACAGATGTTAGCACATAAATAATACCCATTCTGCTTCGTGGCAGAATATCGCGGTATAGAAGGTCATCCACTAATCATAGCGTGGGGCGTATAGGGTAATCATCCGCTATGAAACTGCGGGCATCCGCTAATGAGACTGCGGGAATCCAACCAACCAATCAACCCAATATATATATAATAGCCTAAATAACTAATATATATAAGACAACCAGAAAATATTCACACAAGCAACAGACAATTATTTTTAATGAAATAAAAATAATTTTAAAGGTGAGTGAGATTTACTCACCGTGATTTTCCTTTGCCGATTATCCTGTTAATTCCCACATCTTCTTAGCTATTAATCGTCTCAAATCGTCTTGAATTGTCTCAAGTAAATTTATCTAGCACATATGATAATTATTTTTATTTAACGATCAAGTTATCATTTTTTTTAAGTTGACTACTAAAGTAAATAAATAAATAATTTATTCTATAAATTTCTAAATTTTAATAAAAACATATACCTTTGCCTTGCAAATATATTCGACCAATCCACGAAACAAACTCCTGAATAGCCCTAAGATAACTGCCTTTCTATCTTATCTACTCAGCAGACCATTCATTGTCATTGCCTGAGTTCACAATCCTTAAGAACAGATCTAAACTTAGACCAATATCAGAACATCAAAGTTCAGTTGCCCATTCGACAAATCAAGCAGCAATATCCCCTTTCATTGCCACGCTAGAACCCATGAACCTCCTTCAAAATTTCCAACTCCAGTACACCACATCGCACCAAAAATCGACCTCAAACACCAAAAATCAACTGCGACTTCTTTGGTCAACAGATGCGCCCTTCAAAAATCAGCATCGATGCTTCTAACTCACGCCGACCCTTCTTGAAATTTGCGATGACCTCTTTACCATCCCAACCTATCAGAACCCCCAGGTCGACCTCCACTCAACCCCAAGGCTTAGCTACTTCTGCCACCAAAATCCCCAACGTCGATCCTCCCGGTTCCTCTATTAGACCGTCGACTCCACCCCTCAGCGTCGCACCCCATAAATAAACTCTCGAAAAGGGGCGTCGACCATTTTATTTCGATTGGTTGAAACAGCGGTTTCGATTTTAGGAAGAAAAGAAAAGGACTTAAATTTTCACTTTGGTTATGAGTTGAAGAAATGGACGACGCAGGGAGAATCTTGGGTGATTTATAGATGCGAAGGGGAACATTTTTTTCAGCTCGAAGGAAAGAATAAGTCTGCGAGAGTAGCCTTTTAGGTCTGCGCCATTAATATGTGTTTCTTTGGTATCGACCAAAGGAGACAGAAAATTTAGCTCGAGAAAACTTAGGTCTGCGAATTAAAGAATAGAGGTCGGCTGAAATGAAAATATAGGTTTTGAAAATAATAAATCTTGCTTTATTTAAAATAAATAACTAAAATATCTTTTGGTCTTTTAATCTGAAATCCTAGACCACTATCTAGTCGCAACGACCGATATTTCCAACATTATACGATATTCTGAACTTAACGGGACCAGTTTTAAAATTTAATTCAACTGGACAGAACAGATAATAATTTAGATTAACGATTTAAATTAAACTCGATTTAAAATATAAATTGATTTCAGACAATTAAATTCGCCGATAATAAATTACTATTATCGTTTTTAATTCAAATAAAATTCATATACATCATTTTGACTCCAGTTTAACTTTTGAATTTAATCAAATTCAGATTCTCGTATTATTATAATTATTTCAGATTAAATAAATATATATGTATATTCAAAATAAAATCATATATCGATTGATATTATCAATCACAATATTTAAAACCATATTAAATATTTAAAATTAATCGTTCAAAAACCCGGGTCGTTACAAAACCTAGATTTGAACATTCAAGAAAGGTAACGGCCTTTATTTTATTTTATAGTTTATAGAACTTTAAAGCGCTACGGTTTATGATTTTACAATAAAAATCATATCTTTTTTGTTTCTTGTCAAAATTCAGTGAAACAAGAGATGCCGGGACCGTGAGGACGTCTTCTACATTCTAGAAGAGACCGGATATTTTTCTGAGCTTGCTACAATTTTTGGCAACGCGAAAAGCAATTGTCAGATTTCATAATTATAAACGATATAGAAACAACGATGTATAAATTATATAGTCGAAGTATGAGTTATATAAGCGTTGTACACCTCATGTATAAGCGTTGTATAAGTTGTATGTTCGATGTATAAGTTATATATGCGTTGTAAAAATGATATATGCATTGAAATAAATTGAAATGATATTGAAATGAAATCGAAATATTGTAAAAAGCTGCAAGGCTTTAAGGTAGAATGAGGAGCCATACTAGGGACGGTCCCGGTTTTCACTACCTTGTCGTTATGCTGCCGAAATTTTCTGAAATATTTGTATGTTCGATTTAAATTCATGTGTTGAAATAAAATTCATGTGTTGAATAGAAATTCATGTGTTGAATGGAGTTCATATATTGAATAAATTCTTTGAAAAATAAAAATAACAGTTTTATCATATATATAGATTATATAAAATACTAGTGTTTTAAATAAATTGTTTTAACACCAAAAATAACATTTTTGCCTTATGTATAAACTATATAAAATAATCGTGTTTTGAAATAAATTGTTTTACAATAAAAATCATATTTTTATGATATATATAAACTATATAAAATAATCGTGTTTTGAAATAAATTGTTTTACAATAAAAATCACATTTTTATGATATATATGAACTGTTAAAAAAAATTCATGTGTTGAAATAAATAGCTGCTGGACAAAAATATCGTTTTTATCAAATGTGTGAAATGAATATGGTTTTGAAATTGAAAAATGAATTTTTTTATATATATATATATAATTGAAATAAATCGAATAACGAAGCTGCAGTTCGTGTTTTGAAACCGTGATTTCAAATGATTAGTGCGGGAGATCCGACCATCGGATTTTCCCAAAACCGAAATCGTTGGGTTCGCTTTGGAAATATCTTTCCAACGGCACCAACTTTGTAAAGATCCAACGGTTGGATTGTTTGGAATGTTTAATTCAAATCTGAAGAAAAACAGCACCAGAATCGATTATATTTATATATATATATATATATAAATAAATATAATTAAATTAAATCGAATCACGACGCTGCAGTTCGTATTTTGAAATCGTAACTTCAAACGATTGTACCGGGAGATCCGGCCGTCGGATTTTCCGAAAAATAAAACCGTTGGATTCGTTTTGAAAAGATCTTTCTAATGATATAATATTTGTGAAGATCCAACGGTTAGATTTTCATATATATGTAAATCAAATCTGAAGAAAAACAGCGCCACGACCGCGTTAAGGCCTGAAGTGTCGTTTGAATGAATTGGCTATTTTTAAATGAATAAAAATAGCGATAAATCGTTATAAAATATTATAAACGATATGGAATGAAAATAAACTGAATTTACCTGGGTTGTTGTATATTTGATGGTTGGATGTGTTTGGCGTGAAAATTACATTTAAGAACAGAATTATTGATGTCGAATAATTTAACCATCGAAATGAATTGATTTAAATTGTAAATATACTTGAATTATTTGAAAAGGCTGAGTTAAATCTCATTTCAAATAATTGATCGGCGATAAGAAGTCGATGATGAAGACGGTGGATGAAGACCGGAGATCTTCACAGCGGTTGGATGATAACTGATGTCTTGATTGGGAGGCATCCCGAAATATAGATAATAAGTGGTGATCGTCCAAACGTACTTGGAGGTCGATAGATATGCGAGGTACAAGGTGCCTCCGGTTTCGTTCAGACCCAGAATGAACTTGTAAATGGACTGTGTGTCTGACATTGGATTTTATTCTGTGCTGATTGATCTCTATTAAATATATATCTGTTTGGCGGCGGAGAATTTATTCTCTTGCTTAACGCCCTTCTCTGATACGTACGAGCTCAGAGGTTATATATCGATAGAAATCAGTCGCATGGAGTGAATTGCCTGTGTGGCACACCTAAGTGGCAGATGATCAAGGCTTCTGTTGAAAAGCACAGTCTTGTGGTTGATGATCAAAGCACGACCTGTGTGGCATAGCTTTATGTATAACGTTGATTCGTGAGCCTCACACCCCGGTATGAACCAGAAACGGGAGAGGACCTCAGAGAGGACATGCGTTTCCTTCTAGCTAGGGTGGTATCAGTGACCTACCAGCCCTGACATTTATATTATTTTCATCTGTGTGGTTGTTGCTGTTGCGAGGCGCCTCGGATATATCGGTGACTATGTGGAGCCGATGGAGTCATAGGACTCATTTATGCCCCAAAGGGCGGGGAAACGCAATGTTCAGGCATTTTAATCCACATCGGTGGACCGACCCTGACGATCCAAAGGCTTGACTGAGTACTTGCCTGAGACTCGGGCTAGACAGTCTCGAATTTGGTAAGGACTATCTTTTGCCTTGGTTCATGACGGAAATCCAATTTCCAAATACATGACTTTGCGGTTTTGATTGTATACCTATATATGGCGACATAGTGGTATGGGGCATTAGTGCCGTCTATGATTGATACTTATGATTTGAAATTGTTTTTGAAACATATAAACACTAGTAATAATATCAAATGCTTTTGTTTTATTCGTATCAAGCATATTTTGGCCATTATAAGGTAAAACTCTATCCTCTGGTTTGCGTTGCATTGTGTGATGGGAACTGAGTCTTATAATGGCTTCATTTTTATAAAAAGCATTGTGATGTTTAAAAGGTTTACTTGTTTTAAAGCACTGGCAATGCAATGGAGTAAACCCGTTCCGCGAAAGTGGCGTGGTCCTGTGATTAGCCATATTATGAAATATGTTAAGTAGATTTCTCATACCAGTCCCATGACCGACTCGTAGTTTGTTTCACTTGCAAACTTGGGTGCCCCTTTTTCTACACGGGCAAACTTGTATTCAGGTTTTGGCAGGCTCTTTCTGGATATTTGGAGTTGAAGATGGATTTTACCATTTATCTCTTTTTATGCTGTTCAGCTCCTATTGTACATATTATGTTTTGTTTTCCACTGTAGACATTTATGTATAGCTGAACTGTATTTTGTACTAAGTATGATCCTGTATACTGTGTAACTCTGATGATTATGTTTATCCCGTGTATTCTAATGTACATTATCTGGTGTATTTATTTATTTATGTTCTGCTGTTATCTGTTTATGTGTTATATTCCAAAGATTACCCTTGCCATCGTCGTACGGGGGTTTGGGGTCGTCATAGGTTATGGCGAAATTTTTCAAAAATTTAGGCTGTTAGCCAAATTTTTGAAAAATTTGAAAAGTTCTTAGAAACTGAAAAGTTGAAGAACTTAAGCCGTAATGGAAATAATGAAAGTTGATTTGGTTTGTCAAACAATTTTCAGCTCCGTTCCTTTTCGAGGATGAAAAGATTTTAAGTGGGGGAGATTGTAACAACCTGGAAAATCCGTACCAATTTAAAAATTTTATTTTGGCAATTTTAATGAATTTTGAATATTTAAAATGATTTATTTAAATAATAACGATGAGAAATTTATTTTGAATAGAATTAGAACGTATATATTTATTTGAATCGACGTTAGAGTATAAATATTTATTTTTAATTATAAAAGGAATCGAAAATGGGGCGGTAGTTTGAAAATTCGATTTCAAATTTCAAATGGCTGTACAGGATTCAAAATAAACCGAATTTTAGCGAAATCAAAAATATTTGAATCTATTTGAAAATATCTTTCAAATGAATCCGAAAAATCAAAATTTCATAGCGGGAATAAAAAGTTTTGCCCAGTTGAAAATTCAGAATAGTCGTTATGGAATTTTGGCCCTTAAAAATGGAAATTTTGCAAACGACCTTCATTTTCGACGAAACCACTTTTGTTGGATTCGGGATGTCAAGTTATTGCTAGATTCCAAAAATTATAATTTTTGGGGTTATTATGTGAGCATGGCAAAATAAAACGTGTTTTGACAGTTTCAGTCAATTTGGATCGACCAGAAAATGGCCATTTTTCAAACGGTCTACAAATTTGACGAAATTAGTTTTGTTAGAACCATATCGTCAATACGAAGCTAGAAAATATTTTTCGAGAATTTTTAGAGTCTGTATGTGGCCCCGGTAAATTAAAATGTATGTTCAAATTCAATGTATAGATTTATGTTTTGATTTTGATGGAAACCGAACGAAATAACTAAACTGGCTTGTGATACATACCCCATTGTGTTCGGAATGGGGGTAATTAGTTATGGTCGATAGTCGGTTGGTCTCGTTTGGAGGTCGAAATAAAAAGGTACTTTTTGAAATTAAAAATAATATATATATATATATATATATATATAATTATACCCTCTCATCTCTCTATCCCTCTATTCGATTTCAGTTAAAAAAAAGGAAGAAAAGGGGGCGGAGCACCGCCCTATTGCCTTGGCATGCCACCGTGGCGCTGCGCCGCATAGGCCACCACCCCATCCTCCTTACTCCGACCTCCTTCTTTCCCTCCCCTTCTTCTTCTCCACCTCGCGCAACCCCCCCCCCCCCTCGCGAGATCCGACCAGTCACCCCCATCGAATCCACCGCCGCGCGAGGCAGTGCGCCGCCACCCCCTCGCCTCCGCGCCGACCACGACAGTTGTCTCCACCCCCTCCATTTCAATTCACAGCACCTCCTCTCGAAATTCCAAATGTAAGTTTTCATTTTTTTTTATCCTTACTTTTTTTTAGTTTAATTTAATTTATATATTATAACATTGAATATGTCATTTCTATATATACCATTTTAGGATAAAAACATGATTTTTAGTCAAGGTAATTAGAATATAGGATTTTTTAAAATAAAAATACGATTTTTACATGTAATGTTTTATAATAAAAATATGATTTTTATATTATAGAGATAATAAAAATATAATTTTTATATTATAGAGATAATAAAAATATGATTTTTATAATATGAATAACGATATGAAAATGTTATTTTTGGTTAGATAAAAATATAAATTTTATCGTATGTATGTAATAATATAAAGATTTGATTTTTATGTATGTAGAATAGCGATAAAAATATATGATTTTTATATATGAAATGCCATTCTAAAAATGTGATTTTCAATGTGAACAGCGGGAAAAGATAGTGATGGTAACAACGGAAATCAAAACGGAATCCATACAGTTCAGAAAAAGAAAGAACTGAGGAGTGGAACCCAAAGGTGAGAACTTCTCACTTTTATTTTATTTTCTAGTTGAAATATATACTAGATGCAGACTGTGGTTAGCAGCACCCGACACCCATCGTCCACAGACCATGGACGACTTGTTTGTTTGTTTGATTTTGTTATGAAAGTTGATTGTGTGATGTGAAATGGAATAAAATATTTTATAGTTAAAAATATTTTATAGTAAAAAATATAATTTTTAACGTGTGTATGAATAAAATAAATATTCACAAACAAATCGGACGAATTGTTTATGTACACACATTTGACTGATATTGATTGCGACGATAAATTTTACACATCGCCCAACTGCACAAATAAAATTCATTATATGTTGATTGAAACCCCACACGGGTATTGAGATGATATATGATATACACTAGTCCCGATAATTAGCTGTATGTAGATCGATGGATTGACAGGTTGTTGTAAGCGTTAATATTTACATTTGATGCTTATGCAGTATAGAATTCACTCTGGATGATAATTGATTGTTTATTATTGTTGTTATATACATGTGTTGTATGAAATCCATATAATCAACATTATATGGTAATTGACTGTGTCTGATTCCAGTTCAGAAAGAATATTTTAAAATAATGAATATTTTCAAATAATATTCAAAAAAAAATCAAAATATGATTTTGATGTCCGATTTGGGATGGACACGAAAATATTTAAATATATAAAGTCATGTTGTTTAGATTAACGCCATTTTGACGTGAACGATATTTATATCGATTTTATTCATTTATATAATGAATATAGAAAAGAAATTGATTTCCAAATCTAATTTTTTGAAAATACTATCATTTACATATCGGTGATATGGAATATTCAATTTTGATTTGAAATTGAATATGAAGTTGAAATCGTTTTGAAACGAATTTAAAACGATTTATAAAATACGTTTTATATGAAAATCGAAGAAATATATATTATACATATAATATAATGGCATGAATAGAACGCGTCGTGCTGCGGCAGTTCGCGAATATCGATCATTGACTTCGAATGGACATTATGGAAGATCCGACCGTCGGATTCTCCTAAAACCAGAACCGTTGGGTTCGTATCGAAAAGAGCTTTCTAAAGAATATTAGAGATTTGAAATCTAATGGTTGGATTTGGAATCATGTCCAAATCAAATTTGGAAAAGGTCGCTGTAAGTGCAAATCGATGGCCGTTTATGGAAATCGACTGTACGGGCATTGATAAAATTATTAAAAATATCAATAATTAGTATAAAATCATAAGAAGTGAGTTGGAAATAATTGGGATGAAAAATTTCCATATTTGAAAAGATAAAAATAGATTTTTATCGAAATGAACTAGTTTTGAACTAGAATTATAATTCAATTTTTTTTAAATAAATAAATTGGTTTAGAAATGGTTTTAAAAATAACCTGAATTTCCGATATATAAATTGGAAATGGATTTGAATCGAAATTGCCTTTGGAATATTTCGATGTTGAATTTCGTGATTATACAGATATTGTTATGGAAATTTGAAAGATATATATATCGTTATATTCCAATACGATATTGGTTGATTTCAGAATTTGATAATGAATATATGCCGATATATTTTGTATTCAGAGTCTTGTATTTAATATCAAATTGGATTTTGGGTTTGTCGTGAATGGTATCTTTAATAATACTTGAAACACCCCACCTCCATTAAGGTCACTCACAAAGGGAATGCCTTAACTTCGGTGGAGCATTTTTTTAGTATAAGATGCAGAAAAATTACAAGACAGACAAATAAAGCAGCGAAAAAAATAACCTTTATTGATTAAAACAGCTTGTACAAAGATTGTTTTACAACACCAATACTTACTACAAGAAAGCATCTGTCTTGATTATTATATAAGAAGCACAAACTGACAATGATATTCCCCAATAAAGCATGAGCCAGCCATAGCAGTAGAAACTGGAGCTCAAAGCAATGCGCCAAAGAATCTTCAAGCTCGGACAGAGTAACGGCGCCAAAATGAGCTGAGCTTTTCCCTCCCTGACTACCTGGGGGGAACGGAAGAAAAGAGACGAAAGAAAACTAGGTCAGACATAAAGTCTGGTAAGTCCAGTGATTCTTAGTATTTAAACGAGGAAAAGGGTCATGACAAGAATAAACTAAATATAAGACTAAACCATAGTAACAAAATAACATAGGGGTAAGCATGGGATATGGCAAGATAAACTGAATGTACCGATAAACTTAATGTACTGATAAACTGAATGCGCTTCTACTCCTTCTCTGCTTCGCAACTACCCTGTTATACTGATTTCTATATCTCTGCACTACCTACTAGTCCAAACTAGTAATCTATGATCATATGATAACGTGATCCCAATCCCCGTATTTGCGGTTGCCTTCAGGTGTACATCTATTTTGGGGATTCCATTTATTACCTAGACCTAATCTAGGATTTACTATCGAGCGCTTCCTAGATTCAACCAGGGTTTACGCTACCCAAGGCCACTGGGGTTTATGCTACCTATTGAACGCTTCTTGGATTAAGGGTTTACGCGACCTAGGTCCAACTAGGGATTATGCTACCTAGTTTGTATTAATTTTCCATGTGTCTATGTCAGTCGGCCCTCTCTTGCGTGTAGATACTCTATGCTGGCCCCACCATAAGGTGTATCAAGCCTTATGATAGCGACCCGACACGATTCAAGATGCACAATGTATAACTACTGGTACCCAGTGCCTGCTTTTTCCACTCCGGAGTACGTGCATGCCCGTAAACCGTTGGAACCTACACTGACGTACCCTTTGCCGCTATTTTGACCGCTTATAATCAGCCCAGTAATCGTGCCCCACCCTGCCTAGTTTCAGGGTACCATGATACATCTATGTGGGTTACTGCTGAAATGGGTCCCCATTACTAGGGTTTCCTGCTGGTTAAGTTTGTGGGCATATATATACAAATATTACCCACCTATACGAGATGTACTTAACCCTCCCACCGATTCTAGCATGTTTTCTTAACGGTTAAGTTTGTGGGCCTATATGTACTAATATTACCCACCTACACGAGATGTACTTAACCCTCCCATCGATCCAAGCATGTTTAGATAATGGTTAAGTTTTGTGGGCCTATATTTTCTAATATTATCCACCAACCCGACGTGTACTTAACCTTCCCATAGATTCAAGCATGTTTATTTAATGGTTAAGTTTTTTGGGCCTATATTTACTAATATTACCCACCTACGCGACGTGTACTTAACCTCATACTCGTCAAGTTGCGTTGGTTAAGTGGTTCTTATTAACTTAACCTATCTTTCTTATCATGTTGGATTGGTTAAGTGTGATCTATTAACTTAACCCTGTTCATTCATCAGGTTATACTGGTTAAGTATTTCCCATTTAACTTAACCCCATTCGTTCATCAAGTTATATTGGTCAAGTGTCATTAATCAATTCAAGTTAACTTAACCCACCCACTCGTCACGTCATGTTGGTTAAGTGTTTCCTTCTGGTGTTAACTTGACCCTACCTCAAACCATGTTATATTGGTTAAGTGTTTTCCTCTTGTATTATTTGACCCCACCACATGTCATTATATATTGGTTAAGTGTTACTTTAGTTAACTTAATCCTATCGTTTGCTTAATTAACATGTTACAACAGTTAAGTGTTCTAAATTTACTTAACCTCACCCACTTGTCTAGTTAACATGTTATTATGGTTAAGTGTTTCACTAATTACTTGACCTCGCCATTTCTAGCTTGATTTATTCATCAGCCTTAATTAATTAATTAAAGCACCAACCACTCACATTAGACAGATATTGTTGTGGTTACTGGATGTGTCGGTCGGTTCTGGGCATGTTTACCCCACAACTCAGTCTAACCTCGGGTCTTTCCGAGCTTGATGCACTAACCACCCACATTAGACATGTATTGTTGTGGTCACTGGATGTGCCGGTCAGTTCTGGGCAGTTTTACACCACAACTCAGTCTAACCTCGGGTTAGGCATATTCGCCTTTTACTAAATTTACATATTTACTATTTATGTAAATTTTTCCGTAAACCAATTTGGCTTAGATCATATTCAACTGTCATGCAAACTAACATACTTATATACTGTGCCCAAAACTTGATTTACCAATCAATTAACCCAACTTGCAATTTATACCAATTTAGGTTTAATATTCCCCTTTTTCAATTTGTGCCCAATCTAAATTAATATTCCAATTTACGGTTCATGTCAAAACTAGATTTAATATTCTAGTTCACCGTTTATGTCCAAAACTTGGTTTACACGCCAATTACACACTTTGCGGCCAATCAAATTTATCAATTTAAGCCCAAGTCTAATATGCATGTAAATTCATTCACTATTATAGCAAATTTAGATTATGCCAACATATTTATTATGCCAAATTAAATTAATTAAGCTATGCCCAATCCCCGCATCATAATCGTACGTATAACATGATTTCACAAGTTTTCTATGTACTCATGAAATGGCACTAATGTAACGACCCGGATTTTTTGGCGACTTTGGTTATCGACATAAGCTCCATCTCGATAACCAAAACATCGAAAAATCCTGGTAATTATTGAAAGAAATTAGAGGGTGAGAATAGATAAGATAGAAACTTAGAATAGAAGAAGAACACAACATCAGAGTAACACGAACCTCACAGCGGAACGAATAACATATAATAGATAACATAACTTTGAAATATAACAGTTATGTATACAATAGCACTTATCAGAGTACAACACTTACAACACAGCGGAAATAACTATAGCTATATGATCTTGAAGCCTCCTGCTCCACGCTCTTCCAGTATATCTGTAAATTCCTGACTACTTGACTGCCCGTACAAAATTAGGCACCCAAGAGTTTAGGGAAAACAAAACAAATAAACTCCGGGTCAGTCATGGGACTGGTGTGAGTAAAACAGTTTAAAAGGTATATGAACAAGTAAACGATATCTCATAAGACCACGCCGCAGAACGGAACGGGTTTTTCCCTTATGAGAATCCAAACATATTTGGAAAGCAATATCATTCTGATATTATAATAATGCCTATGTACAAATAGATATCAACTAGTAGAAACGCTTTCATCTCACGTTCTACATATATAGTATACAATCAAAATCGCAAGCAAGTATTGGATAATGGATTTCCAACTATGACAAGGTATGGAACCACCTTCCGATCAGAGTACTCTAGGAACGATAAACTGTAGTTCAACAAGAACATCTTGCAACTCAGCCACACATGACCGACCACTCATTTCGCTTGAGTATATCGAATGTATATCTCCAACGGTTGGGATCAGCAACCGTTCCCGTATATATATATATATATATATATATATATATATATATATATATACATGGGACAGCATTGTTAGATTTAAGAAACAAATGAATATTCTCTAGATAGGTGATTATACACCCTACTTCGGTGCGACCGACTTAGCCATGCTGCCTGCCCGATTTCTGTCATTTACTGGTTGATGAGGCTAGAAGCTACGCTTTATCATCACATCAGATTCACTTCGAATGCCACATTGTTAGGTCCATCGAAAATCACTAATTGACGTCTACAACAGTACATTACGTGTCAGCTAAAAGAAGTTTCCTTCTCCGCTTCCACTCTTGGTACGGTTGAAGAAATCAATGTACGTGACCTTTCTGGAAATACTCTGTCAGACATTCATTCATACAAGTCATCCTCATTCACATAGAATGTCACATCGTCATACCCGCCAAATCACAAATTGACTTATCCAAAAATAACACGGGTATACAGCTAAGAGAAACGAATTCCTCCGCCACCAACGTGAATACGTTTGAACAGATCAACATACGCGATCCATTGGATATACTCTGTCAGACCTTCGTCCATACAAGTTGTCCTGGGACTGGACAAACCGAAGACACTATTCCGTATATCCATCTTAGTCACTGTTATCTAAGACTTATACAATAGCCCTTGCATTTTACTCCGTCTTCAATTATCTTTGGCATATATGATTCGCAACGCTTATGCCAATACAGAGTGGTTCTTCGGATAATAATCCAACCGGTCTCTCCATATTAACAACGTTAAAATGGTCAAAACTTCGATAGTCGGTGAGTTAACTATCAAAGAAAAACAAGTGTGCAAACAACGATATTATTTCCAGATGGAAATTATATCAAATAAACATCATTTAACATTTATCTCTTTAGTTCATTTTACATCTCCAGTTTCCATATATTCAACATTTGCTATTTTCTATATTTAGAAAATATACGATATTAACACTGGAAACATTTCCATTCCCTATTTTCTGTATTTAGAAAACATTTCTGATTCTTGTTTGGAAAACATTTCCAAAACTCCTTTACGATCAAACCTTACCATTTCTTAGTTAAGAAGGAAGTCACTCAAGTTGGGTTATAATTACCTCTCAGACCTTAACTGAACAACGTTATAACTTCAAAATGGTCAAAGTTTATCTTTTAATCTTTAACAACTTCTTTACGCCTTTCTCGGATCCAATTTTACTAATCCACTTCTATATTTAAAACATTGGTTATAACGATAACGTTATAATCCCTACTTTCGAACTATCTACTTTAATTATAACTTCTATTCTTATTAGTGAATAATTAACATAACAATTATTTATTTAAATATAAATAAATCTCTATTTAAAAACTGGAAAGTATAAGTACTTTCCAGAATTCGATATAATCGAATTTGCCGATTAACTCTCTTCGAGAAATCTCTATTTGATTAACTCTTCTTCGAATAACCTATATTCGATTAACTCCTTCTCGAATAAACGATATTCGATAATCTCTCTTCGAATAACTAATATTCGATAACTCTTCCTTTTCAAATATCTCATATTTGAAAATCTCACTTCGATGCAACTCACATCGATAACTCCCTTCGATGAAACTAACATCGATAACTCCTTTCGATGAAACTAACATCGAAACTAACATCGATAACTCCTTTCGATGAAACTAACATCGATTTATTTAACTCGACGAACTTAACTCGACTAACTTAACTTGACTCGACTAACTCGACTTACTTGATTCGACCAATTCGATTCGATTAACTAGGCTCGACTAACTTGAATAACTTAACTCGACTTACTTGGTTCGACCAATTCGATTCGATTAACTAGTCTCGACTAACTTGACTAACTTAACTTGACTTACTTGGTTCGACCAATTCGATTCGATTAACTAGGCTCGACTAACTTGGTCGAACCACCCGATCAACTCAACTTATTTAACTTAACTTGTTTCTCAACTCGATTAACTCCTATCGAATAACTAATATTCGATTAAACTCCATTCGCTTGACTCTAGATCGCAGCGATCACAATGGTTACGCCTGACTCCCTCAGGAAACATCCGACCGCCGTAGGCTATTTACAGCCCTACGAATTACGCTAGCAGTCGTACGAGATGGCAACTTATCCTGAATACTATGTTTGACTAACTCTGTCTCAAATAACTATATTTGATAAACTCTAGTTCGTTTTAACTCTAATCTATTTACTCTAACTAATTAACTCCAACTGGTTAACTCTAACTGATTAACTTTAACTGGTTAACTCTATTTGACTAACTCGACTTGACTAACCCCTTTCGAATAACATATTCGATTAACTAACTTTCGAATACCATATTCGATTAACTAAATTTGAATACCATATTCGATTAACTCCTTTCGAATGTCTATATTCGATTAACTAACTTCGAATACCATACTCGATTTCTCCTTTCGAATACCATATTCGATTAACTAACTTCGAATACCATATTCGATTAAATCCTTTCGAATGTCTATATTCAATTAACTAACTTCGAATACCATATTCGATTAACTCTTTTCGAATATCTATATTCGATTAACTAACTTCGAATAACATATTCGATTTCTCCTTTCGAATACCATACTCGATTAACTAACTTTCGAATACCATATTTGATTTCTCCTTTCGAATACCATATTCGATTAACTAACTTCGAATACCATATTCGATTAACTAACTTCGAATACCATATTCGATTTCTCTAACTTCGAATACCATATTCGATTAACTAACTTCGAATACCATATTCGATTAACTAACTTAGAATACCATATTCGATTAACTAACTTTCGAATACCATATCCGATTACTAACTTCGAATACCATATTCGATTAACTAACTTTCGAATACCATATTCGATTAACTAACTTTCGAATACCATATTCGATTACTAACTTCGAATACCATATTCGATTAACTAACTTTCGAATACCATATTCGATTACCAACTTCGAATACCATATTCGATTTCTCCTTTTTATAACGTTTATCCATTTTAAGAAGATCCCCTTTTTAACACGTTTATTCATTTATAAAGATTTACTATTAGTAACGGTTCTTCACTTTATAAATGTCCTTTTAATAACTTTTTCCTTTTTATAACGGTTTCCTTTATAAACCAATTTCCCTTTTTATTAACTCTATTTATTTTATAAATATTCCCCTTTCAATTCTATTTGTAAATGGTTTACAAATATTTCTTTTCTCTATTTTATTCTATTTGCAAATGGTTTGCAAATATTCCCTTTTCAAATTTATTCTTAAAAATATTCTAACTCCTTAAATTCCCGGGAAAATTCGCCATAATCTCCTTTGTAACGGGAGCATCGGGAAAATCCCCAAACCCGCCACACAGGCCTTTCCATTCAAAAGAAAATGTTTTGAAATTATTTTCTTTTTCTATGTATCTCCTATTTATAAATATTCCAATTTATAAACATTTCTTATTTATAAATATTCCACTTTATAAATATTCTATTTTCAATATCACTTTGAAAATCCCCTTATCAACATCCCGTATGTTATGGTATTCAATCATATCAAATTATGATGTCTAATCTCGTCCATACACACACAATCAACAACAGGTTATAATTCACATCATATATTAAAATATATGAAAAACAATAAAATAACTGTTGAGGAATCCAGTCGGATTCCTCCAACCTGTTTCCCTGCATCATAGATGTTGGACAATATAGATAACATCACTTTCAGTTCCATATGATATATTCTGTTAAACAGAATCAATAGAGAAATTCAACTAACTGACTAGCAGTTCAATCAATGTAACAACCCGTAAAATGCGAGCCAGTTTGATATTTTTATTTTGGCGATTTTAGCGAATTTTGTTTATTTAAAATGAATTATTTTAAATAAAATCGACGAGAAATTTGTTTTGAATATAATTCGACGTATATATTATATACACCGTCGTTAGAATATAAATATTTATATATAATTATAAATAGAATTGAAAATGGCGTGGTAGTTCGATAATTCGATTTCAAACTTCAATTGAATGTACCGGGTGCAAAACAATCCGGATTTTAGTGAAACCAAAAATAATAGGATCTAATTGTGAATATCTTTCCAACGAATCCGAATAATTGAAATTTCATAGCGGGGATCAAAAGATATGTCCAGTTGAAAATTCTGAATAGTCGCTATGGAATTCAGGCCCTTAAAAATGGACATTTTGCAAATGACCTCGGATTTCGACGAAACCAGTTTTGTTGGGTCCGTGATGTCAAATTATTGCTAGATTCCAAATTTCATAATTTTTCGAATCAATATGTGAGCGTGGTAAAGGAAAACGCGTTTGACCAGTTTCAGTTGATTTTAATCGACTGGAAATTGGCCATTTTTCCAACGGTCTCAGAATTCGACGAAACTAGTTTTGTTAGGACCGTATCGTCAATACGAAGCTAGAAAATATTTTTCGAGAATTTTTAGGGTTAGTATGCGACCCCGGTAATCTGAAATGTACGTTTGAAATTCAATATAGTGATTTAAATGTAAATTCAACGGAAACTAATCGAAACGATCAAATCAGCTTGCGATACATATCCCATTGTGTTCGAAATGGGGGTAAAACGCTATGGACGACAGGCGGGGAGCCTCGTTTTGAGGTCGAAAATAAAGGTTGCTTTTTGTGGAATTAAGGAATAAAATATTAATAAAAAAAGAAAAAAACTTTTCTTCCCCCCCCCCCCCCCCCCCGTTAACCCGCTCTGCCCCCCCCCCTTTTTTTCATTTCGATTTCAGAGAAAAAACAAAACAAAACAAAAGGAAGGCGATCGAAGGACCGCCGTTCGAGGCCAGCGCCGCCCCCCCCCCCCATCGCGCGCCGCCTCCTCCGTTCAACCTCCGCCCCCCCTCTACTGCTTCACTCACGCGAAGCCCTTCCCCCATCGAAGAACCGCAATCGCAACCCCTCACGCCACCTTGTCTCCCCCTCCGTCCTCGTTTCTTCCTCCTCTCTTCCTCTGTAGAAAACCGCAGGCCCCCCCAAACCCGATTTGAAGGCCACGCCATGAACAGTCCAACTCCGACCTTCTAACCCTAAAAAGAAAAAAGCCCGGCTCCAAAACACTGTAAGTTCTTCTTTTTTTTGTTTTATTTTTACTTTATTTTAAAGTAATTAATTTGAAAGGATGCAAGGAAAAAAACCAATTATATATATATATTGTGGAATTGTATAGAAAAAGAGAAGTGATTTATAAATTAGAAAAGATGTGATCTTTAAAATATAAATAAGTGATTCTTTTTAAGAATTAAAAATGTGATTTTTATATATTGAACTTCGAATTAAAAATTCAATTTTTATATATTGAATAGCAAAGTAAAAATTCGATTTTTATATATAGAATAGCAAAGTAAAAATTCGATTTTTATATATAGAATAGCAAAGTAAAAATTCGATTTTTATATATAGAATAGCAAAGTAAAAATGCGATTTTTATATATTGAATAGCAAAGTAAAAATTCGATTTTTATATATAGAATAGCAAAGTAAAAATTCGATTTTTATATATAGAATAGCAAAGTAAAAATTCGATTTTTATATATGTAGTGGCTACGGTCAACGAAGGTGACAAAAACGCGAGAACGACGAAGAATTCTGCAAAAGAAGAGTCAAGATGATTGGATAGCTATATGTGAGAATTTCTCACCTTTCAATTTCTTTTCTAGTTATATATATATACTAGGATGCAGACGGTGTTTAGTAGCACCCGACACAATCGTCCACAGACCATGGACTTGTTTGTTTGGCTGTTTGGTGATTGATTGCGATATTGGTTTGAATGTGGTTTGTGGTGTGAAAAATCGAATCGATAAATTGGTTAGGATTATACGTGCGCCGTTATAAGGCGAAGGAGTAAGGCTAGGTTAGACTCTTACTCCAAATTTTGTGGTTTGCATAACGAAAGTGATTTGATTGATATGGGTATGGCGGTGGCCATTATTAGACCGGGGATGAGGCTAGGCCTTGTCCCGTTTCTAGTATCGTGCCGTTATGCTGCCGAAATTTTCTAAAATGAGTTAGAAAAATAAAAATATCATTTTATTTAAAGAATGAATTGAATAGAAATTCATATGTTGAAATAAAATGTTTTGTCGTTAAAAATATAATTTTTAACGTGAAGTGAATAAAATAAAATATTCATTTATAAACCGGACGGTTTGTTTATGTACACCTATTTGAATGACATTGATTGGGACGATAAATTTTACATATCGCCCAACTGCACGAATAATAATCTGTGTTTGATTGTTTGAAACCCCACACGGGTGTTGGGATGAAATTTGAAGTTCACTCATCCTGATTGATTAAATATGTCAATCGATTGATTGACAGGCTGTTATAAGCATTAGATATCTATATTTGATGCTTATACAGTGTAGTGCACTTTGGTTGATGGTTGATTATTTATCGTTGCTATTATATACATGTGTTGTATGAAAATCCATATAATTAACTTTATATGGTAATTGATTGGGCCTCATTCCAATCGTGAAAATAAAGAATATTTTGATAATAACAAATATTTTGATAATAGGAAATATTTAAAATAGAATATTTGAAAATAGAAATATGTGAAGCCGTGATGATTAGATTGACGCCATTTTGACGTGAACGATATTTATATCGATTTTAAACGATTTCGAAATGAATTGAATTGAAAACGATTTCGAAATGAAATGAATTGAAAACGATTTCGAAATGAATTGAATTGAAAACGATTTCGAAATGAATTGAATTGAAAACGATTTCAAAATGAATTGAATTGAAAACGATTTCGAAATGAATTGAATTGAAAACGATTTCGAAATGAAATGAATTGAAAACGATTTCGAAATGAAATGAATTGAAAACGATTTCAAAATGAATTGAATTGAAAACGATTTCGAAATGAATTGAATTGAAAACGATTTCGAAATGAATTGAATTGAAAACGATTTCGAAATGAATTGAATTGAAAACGATTTCGAAATGAATTGAATTGAAAACGATTTCGAAATGAATTGAAAACGATTTCGAAATGAATTGAATTGAAAACGATTTCGAAATGAAATGAATTGAAAACGATTTCGAAATGAAATGAATTGAAAACAATTTCGAAATGAATTGAATTGAAAACGATTTCGAAATGAAATGAATTGAAAACGATTTCGAAATGAAATGAATTGAAAACGATTTCGAAATGAATTGAATTGAAAACGATTTCGAAATGAAATGAATTGAAAACGATTTCGAAATGAAATGAATTGAAAACGATTTCGAAATGAATTGAATTGAAAACGATTTCGAAATGAATTGAATTGAAAACGATTTCGAAATGAAATGTATTGAAAACGATTTCGAAATGAATTGAATTGAAAACGATTTCAAAATGAAATGAATTGAAAACGATTTCGAAATGAATTGAATTGAAAACGATTTCGAAATGAATTGAATTGAAAACGATTTCGAAATGAATTGAATTGAAAACGATTTCGAAATGAATTGAATTGAAAACGAATTCAAATTGAATTGAAAGCGAATTGAAATGAATTCAAATTAAATTGAAATTTGAATTGAATAGAAATGAATTTTAAAACGAATTTATAAAGAAGAATTCAATTTTGATTGAATTGAAAAGAAAGTTGAAATTGCTTTTGAAACGATTTTAAAACTATTTATATAATTCGTTTTAAATAGAAATCGACGAAATATATATTATATATATTATATATATAATATAATGGCCTGAATAGAACGCGCCGCGCCGCGGCAGTTCGTGAATTTTGACCATTTATTTCAAACGGACATTACGGGAGATCCGACCGTCGGATTCTCCTAAAACCGGAACCGTTGGGTTCGTATCGAAAAGAGCTTTCTAACGAATATTAGCAATTCAGAATCTAACGGTTGGATTTGGAATTATGTCCAAATCAAATTTGAAAAAGGTCGCTATAAGTGCAGTTCGATGACCGTTGATGGAAATCGACTGTACAGGCCTTGGTAAAATTATTAAAAATAGTAATAATTTATGTAAAATCATAAGAAATGATTTAGAAAGAATTGGGATGAAAAACTCCATATTTGAAAAGATAAAAATAGATTTTTATCGAAATGAACTAGTTTTGAACTAGAATTATAATTCTATTTATTTTTAAATAAATAAATTGAATTTAAAAAGGGTTTTAAAAATAACCAGAATATCCAATGATTGCATTGGAGTGGATTTGAATCGAAATTGTCTTCGGAATATTTCGATGTTGGAATTCGTGATTATACAGGTGTTGTTATGGAAATTTGAAAGATATATATTTATATCGTTATTTCCAATACGACATTTGTTAGTCGTAGAATTTGATATTGAATATAAGCCGATATATTTTCTATTCAGAGCCTTGTATTGAATATCGAATGTGATTTGGGTTTGTCGTGAATGGTGTCTTCACTAACACTGTTCTTGAACCCAATTGAGAAATGATTAAATCTTTTTATTTAGATTTAATGAAAGGTACCAATTAAATAATATTTAATTGGAATTGAATTGATATTGATTTTTGGGTTTATCGTGGACAGTGTTTTAAATAACACTTGTTCTTTAACCCGATAATTAATGGAATGATATTTTGGGTTTATCGTGAACCGTGTTTTAAATGACACTGATTCTTTAACCCAGTTAAAGATTAAAACTAAGTGGAGTTTTAATGAATCTTTAATTAGATTGAAATAATCGAGAATGGAGTATCACCAGTTTTACTCCAGGCGATAGTTAAATCTTTAATTAGATTTGAACGTGAAATGGTAATTGAATTTACCGATAACACTGTGGTGTTAGATATGAAGTATTACCAGTTTTACTTCATGGGATAAATAGGTTGGGATTGGGAAATTAAAACAAATGATTACTTCGGTAAGTTTCGTTAATCCCGACTAGTTTGAATTGATATTCAAAAGTAGATTAAAGAGTAAATTAAAGAATTTATCTTTGATAAAATTAATGGGAACCTTTCCCTATGAATGTGAAATTAGAAATTAACTGTCGGTTAGCCAAGCAGAATGGTTTTCTGGATATTGATCTGATGTTGGTTTCGGCCTTCGGGGTTAATATTTGGGGAATTATTCTCTTGATTAATTTACGGTTAATGACTAATGAATTGGAATGAGGCGTATGTTGTGTTTGTGTAACACTTATTTAAAATATACGCGAGTTATTCGGAAAGACCGGGTTTATCCCATTCTGAATAACTGATACGACGATAAGTCGAAGATGAAGACGATGGTCGAAGACCGGAAGTCTTCACGTCGTTTGGGTGATTACTGATGATCTTGATTGGGCTGTACACCCAAGAAGATGGAAACAGTTGGTGATCGTCTAGACGTACTTGGAGATGGATGGATATGCGAGGAAAGTGCCTCCGGTTTCGTTCAGACCCAGAACGGACTTGTAAATGGACTGTGTGTCTGACATTGGATTTTAGTCCGTGTGATTGATCTCTATTAACTATATATCTGTTTGGCGGTGGAGAATTTATTCTCTTGCTTAGCGCCCTTCTCTGAGACGTACGAGCTCAGGGGTTATATATTGATGGATATCAATCGCATGGAGTGAATTGCCTGTGTGGCATGCTAAGATGCAAATGATCAAGGCTTCTGTTGAAAAGCAAAGTCTTGTGGTTGATGATCGAAGCACGGCCTTGTGTGGCGTAGCTTTGTGTAAGGTTGATTCGCGAGTATCACACCCGGTATGAATCAAAAACGGGAGACAGACCTCAGGGAGGACATGCGTTTCTTTCTAGTTAGGAGTGGCGTCAGTGCTTGAACTGGCTGACGAGTTTGACTCATGTGGATATTACTTATTATTACTTGCTGAAAAGCGAGGCGCCTCGTGATATCGGTTTCGGCCGATGCTTCTGGTCGGCTGACGGGCCAGATTTACGCCCCAAAGGGCAGAGAAACGTAGTGTTCAGGCATAATAATCCACATCGGTGGACCGGCCCTGACGATCCAAGGGGCAGTTGCGGCTGTTCCGGAGACATGGGCTAGATTGTCTCGAATCGGTTGAGGATCTTGCCCCTAGCCTCGGTTCATACCATAAATGATAACCCAACTTCCAATACGTCGTCTTGCGGTTTTGATTGTAAACTTATATATGGCGACATAGTGTTATGGGCCATTCATGCCGCCTATGATTGATACTTATGATTTGAAGTTGTTTTATACACTATGCACTTATTACAGTATCAAATGATTTGTTTTAAACGTATCAAGCATTCTTTGGCTGTTATAAGGGAAAACCCTATCCCCCGGCTTGAGTTGCATTGTGTGATAGGACCTGGGTCTTATAACAGCTTCATTTTTCTTTATTTAGCATTGCGCTGTTTGTTTGATGCACTGGTATTCTTGGGAGGAAACCCGTTCCGTGTTATACGGCGTGGTCCCTTGATTTACCTAACTTTAAAATAAAGATTAACTGTTTTAGTTCTCACACCAGTCCCATGACTGACCTGGAGTTTATTGTTTTAACCTAAACTCTGGGTTCCCTTATTTTGACACGGGCAGCTAGTAGTCTTGGTTTTGCAGATTTATATTCACAGGATCCTGGTTTACAGCTGGAACGATATCCGGAAAGCTTTGTATCCGTATATCTACTTCTAGTTGTGTATTGTATTATTTTCCGCTGCTATGTATTTAAATGTAATTTAAATCTCTGATATTTCTGTGTAATATTCATTTATACTCTGTATATTCTTGTAATCTGATGCATTGTTGTAATATACAATGAAATGTTCTTTTATATGCGTTCTGTTTTGTCGTGTTCTCAAACGATAGGGCGTTTCGAACGGCCTGGATCGGTTTAGCGACTGGTTCGGACCGAGCGAAATTCCTTGCCGTCACAGTTGGTATCAGAGCTTTGGTTTACAAAGCTCAGAGAACAAGGCACATTAGAACCATACGAAAGAATTCATCAGATATTGGATTAGTAATATCCAATTAGAATGACTCGTTAGAGATAGGATCAGTAGTATCCTAGAATGAGTGTGAAGAGTATATTTTTTCAAATGAAAACAAATTTTGTTTGGAAAATTTAAATCAATTATTCGTATTTGACTATTTATTTATATGGATGTGGACAATCCAGTATACATAGATTTTGCGTATACGTCTGATCCGCGTGTATTCGAAATTTTAATATACTGGATAGATATAGAATCACACTCTAGTCGCCCGGGGATGATGCTGATAATTGTGATCACATTATCAGTATTTATATTCGAGTGACGAAAGTGAGATTTCTATATATTTCCTATTGACTGGTGTGAGAACCAAAATTAGATAGGGCCTATTGTTGTGATTTGGCATCAAAAATCTGATTTTTGACTATATATATCAAAGTTATGCATTTGAAAAGCTAATCAACTAATAGATTGATGTTTGTGTTGTATGTTTATTTGTTTGATAATTTTTAGCCATTTAGCCTAATTAAATCAAATATTGAACTGTATTGAAGATTGGTCGCATTTGCTTGCATATACATGCACTTACATTGAACAGGTCATAGCAAGGAGGCTAGAGCAGAGAATAAAATTTGTTTGCCCGACAAATAGGTACATGTTTACTACATAATTTACTGTTTTGTTTGGGTGATGATGATTTTATGAGCCTATTGGCTAGCCGCTTGGCTTTTTCTTTTTCTTTTTGAGATCTGAAGGACCGGGGAAGCTATTTGAAATTCCCCGATGCTCCCGGTGCAGGGGAGGTTATGGCGAAATTTTTCAAAAATTTAGGGTGTTAGCGAAATTTTTGAAATTTTGAAAATTCTCAGAAACTAAAGAGTTGGAGAATGGAAGTCAGATCGAGCGTAGAGTTAATTAATCAAACCACTTTCGACTTTGTTCCTTTTCGGGGACGAAAAGTTTTAAGTGGGGGAGATTGTATCAACCCGTAAAATGCGAGCCAGTTTGAAATTTTTATTTTGGCGATTTTAGCGAGTTTTGTTTATTTAAAATGAATTATTTTAAATAAAATCGACGAGAAATTTGTTTTGAATATAATTCGACGTATATATTATATACGCCGTCGTTAGAATATAAATATTTATATATAATTATAAATAGAATTGAAAATGGCGCGGTAGTTCGATAATTCGATTTCAAACTTCAATTGAATGTACCGGGTGCAAATCAATCCGGATTTTAGTGAAACCAAAAATAATAGGATCTAATTGTGAATATCTTTCCAACGAATCCGAATAATTGAAATTTCATAGCGGGGATCAAAAGATATGTCCAGTTGAAAATTCTGAATAGTCGCTATGGAATTCAGGCCCTTAAAAATGGACATTTTGCAAATGACCTCGGATTTCGACGAAACCAATTTTGTTGGGTCCGTGATGTCAAATTATTGCTAGATTCCAAATTTCATAATTTTTCGAATCAATATGTGAGCATGGTAAAGGAAAACGCGTTTGACCGGTTTTAGTTGATTTTAATCGACTGGAAATTGGCCATTTTTCCAACGGTCTCAGAATTCGACAAAACTAGTTTTGTTAGGACCGTATCGTCAATACGAAGCTAGAAAATATTTTTCGAGAATTTTTAGGGTTAGTATGCGACCCCGGTAATCTGAAATGTACGTTTGAAATTCAATATAGTGATTTAAATGTAAATTCAATGGAAACTAATCGAAACGATCAAATCAGCTTGCGATACATATCCCATTGTGTTCGAAATGGGGGTAAAACGCTATGGACGACAGGCGGGGAGCCTCGTTTTGAGGTCGAAAATAAAGGTTGCTTTTTGTGGAATTATGGAATAAAATATTAATAAAAAAAAGAAAAAAATTTTCTTCCCCCCCCCCCCCCCCCGTTAACCCGCTCTGGCCCCCCCCCTTTTTTTCATTTCGATTTCAGAGGAAAAAAAAAGGAAGGCGATCGAAGGACCGCCGTTCGAGGCCAGCGCCGCCCACCCCTCACGCGCCGCTTCCTCCGTTCAACCTCCGCCCCCCCCTCTGCTGCTTCACTCACGCGAAGCCCTTCCCCCATCGAAGAACCGCAATCGCAACCCCTCACGCCACCTTGTCTCCCCCTCCGTCCTCGTTTCTTCCTCCTCTCTTCCTCTGTAGAAAACCGCAAGCCCCCCCCCCCCAAACCCGATTTGAAGGCCACGCCACCAACAGTCCAACTCCGACCATCTAACCCTAAAAAGAAAAAAGCCCGGCTCCAAAATACTGTAAGTTCTTCTTTTTTTTGTTTTATTTTTACTTTATTTTAAAGTAATTAATTTGAAAGGATGCAAGGAAAAAAACCAATTATATATATATATTGTGGAATTGTATAGAAAAAGAGAAGTGATTTATAAATTAGAAAAGATGTGATCTTTAAAATATAAATAAGTGATTCTTTTTAAGAATTAAAAATGTGATTTTTATATATTGAACTTCGAATTAAAAATTCGATTTTTATATATTGAATAGCAAAGTAAAAATTCGATTTTTATATATAGAATAGCAAAGTAAAAATTCGATTTTTATATATAGAATAGCAAAGTAAAAATTAGATTTTTATATATAGAATAGCAAAGTGAAAATGCGATTTTTATATATTGAATAGCAAAGTAAAAATTCGATTTTTATATATAGAATAGCAAAGTAAAAATTCGATTTTTATATATAGAATAGCAAAGTAAAAATTCGATTTTCATATATGTAGTGGCTACGGTCAACGAAGGTGACAAAAAGGCGAGAACGACGAAGAATTCTGCAAAAGAAGAGTCAAGATGATTGGATAGCTATATGTGAGAATTTCTCACCTTTCAATTTCTTTTCTAGTTATATATATATACTAGGATGCAGACGGTGTTTAGTAGCACCCGACACAATCGTCCACAGACCGTGGACTTGTTTGTTTGGCTGTTTGGTGATTGATTGCGATATTGGTTTGAATGTGGTTTGTGGTGTGAAAAATCGAATCGATAAATTGGTTAGGATTAGACGTGCGCCGTTATAAGGCGAAGGAGTAAGGCTAGGTTAGACTCTTACTCCAAATTTTGTGGTTTGCATAAAGAAAGTGCTTTGATTGATATGGGTCTGGCGGTGGCCATTATTAGACCGGGGATGAGGCTAGGCCTTGTCCCGTTTCTAGTATCGTGCCGTTATGCTGCCGAAATTTTCTAAAATGAGTTAGAAAAATAAAAATATCATTTTATTTAAAGAATGAATTGAATAGAAATTCATATGTTGAAATAAAATGTTTTGTCGTTAAAAATATAATTTTTAACGTGAAGTGAATAAAATAAAATATTCATTTATAAACCGGACGGTTTGTTTATGTACACCTATTTGAATGACATTGATTTGGACGATAAATTTTACACATCGCCCAACTACACGAATAAAAATCTGTGTTTGATTGTTTGAAACCCCACACGGGTGTTGGGATGAAATTTGAAGTTCACTCATCCTGATTGATTAAATATGTCAATCGATTGATTGACAGGCTGTTATAAGCATTAGATATCTATATTTGATGCTTATACAGTGTAGTGCACTTTGGTTGATGGTTGATTATTTATCGTTGCTATTATATACATGTGTTGTATGAAAATCCATATAATTAACTTTATATGGTAATTGATTGGGCCTCATTCCAATCGTGAAAATAAAGAATATTTTGATAATAACAAATATTTTGATAATAGGAAATATTTAAAATAGAATATTTGAAAATAGAAATATGTGAAGCCGTGATGATTAGATTGACGCCATTTTGACGTGAACGATATTTATATCGATTATAAACGATTTCGAAATGAATTGAATTGAAAACGATTTCGAAATGAAATGAATTGAAAACGATTTCGAAATGAATTGAATTGAAAACGATTTCGAAATGAATTGAATTAAAAACGATTTCGAAATGAATTGAATTGAAAACGATTTCGAAATGAAATGAATTGAAAACGATTTCGAAATGAAATGAATTGAAAACGATTTCGAAATGAATTGAATTGAAAACGATTTCGAAATGAAATGAATTGAAAACGATTTCGAAATGAATTGAATTGAAAACGATTTCGAAATGAATTGAATTGAAAACGATTTCGAAATGAATTGAATTGAAAACGATTTCGAAATGAATTGAATTGAAAACGATTTCGAAATGAATTGAATTGAAAACGATTTCGAAATGAAATGAATTGAAAACGATTTCGAAATGAAATGAATTGAAAACGATTTCAAAATGAATTGAATTGAAAACGATTTCGAAATGAAATGAATTGAAAACGATTTCGAAATGAATTGAATTGAAAACGATTTCGAAATGAAATGAATTGAAAACGATTTCGAAATGAATTGAATTGAAAACGATTTCGAAATGAATTGAATTGAAAACGATTTCGAAATGAATTGAATTGAAAACGATTTCGAAATGAAATGAATTGAAACCGATTTAGAAATGAAATGAATTGAAAACGATTTCGAAATGAATTGAATTGAAAACGATTTCGAAATGAAATGAATTGAAAACGATTTCGAAATGAATTGAATTGAAAACGATTTCGATATGAATTGAATTGAAAACGATTTCGAAATGAATTGAATTGAAAACGATTTCGAAATGAATTGAATTGAAAACGATTTCGAAATGAATTGAATTGAAAACGAATTCAAATTGAATTGAAAGCGAATTGAAATGAATTCAAATTAAATTGAAATTTGAATTGAATAGAAATGAATTTTAAAACGAATTTATAAAGAAGAATTCAATTTTGATTGAATTGAAAAGAAAGTTGAAATTGCTTTTGAAACGATTTTAAAACTATTTATATAATTCGTTTTAAATAGAAATCGATGAAATATATATTATATATATAACATAATGGCCTGAATAGAACGCGCCGCGGCAGTTCGTGAATTTCGACCATTTATTTCAAACGGACATTACGGGAGATCCGACCGTCGGATTCTCCTAAAACTGGAACCGTTGGGTTCGTATCGAAAAGAGCTTTCTAACGAATATTAGAAATTCAAAATCTAACGGTTGGATTTGGAATTATGTCCAAATCAAATTTGAAAAAGGTCGCTATAAGTGCAGTTCGATGACCGTTGATGGAAATCGACTGTACAGGCCTTGGTAAAATTATTAAAAATAGTAATAATTTATGTAAAATCATAATAAATGATTTAGAAAGAATTGGGATGAAAAACTCCATATTTGAAAAGATAAAAATAGATTTTTATCGAAATGAACTAGTTTTGAACTAGAATTATAATTCTATTTATTTTTAAATAAATAAATTGAATTTAAAAAGGGTTTTAAAAATAACCAGAATATCCAATGATTGCATTGGAGTGGATTTGAATCGAAATTGTCTTCGGAATATTTCGATGTTGGAATTCGTGATTATACAGGTGTTGTTATGGAAATTTGAAAGATATATATTTATATCGTTATTTCCAATACGACATTTGTTAGTCGTAGAATTTGATATTGAATATAAGCCGATATATTTTCTATTCAGAGCCTTGTATTGAATATCGAATGTGATTTGGGTTTGTCGTGAATGGTGTCTTCACTAACACTGTTCTTGAACCCAATTGAGAAATGATTAAATCTTTTTATTTAGATTTAATGAAAGGTACCAATTAAATAATATTTAATTGGAATTGAATTGATATTGATTTTTGGGTTTATCGTGGACAGTGTTTTAAATAACACTTGTTCTTTAACCCGATAATTAATGGAATGATATTTTGGGTTTATCGTGAACCGTATTTTAAATGACACTGATTCTTTAACCCAGTTAAAGATTAAAACTAAGTGGAGTTTTAATGAATCTTTAATTAGATTGAAATAATCGAGAATGGAGTATCACCAGTTTTACTCCAGGCGATAGTTAAATCTTTAATTAGATTTGAACGTGAAATGGTAATTGAATTTACCGATAACACTGTGGTGTTAGATATGAAGTATTACCAGTTTTACTTCATGGGATAAATAGGTTGGGATTGGGAAATTAAAACAAATGATTACTTCGGTAAGTTTCGTTAATCCCGACTAGTTTGAATTGATATTCAAAAGTAGATTAAAGAGTAAATTAAAGAATTTATCTTTGATAAAATTAATGGGAACCTTTCCCTATGAATGTGAAATTAGAAATTAACTGTCGGTTAGCCAAGCAGAATGGTTTTCTGGATATTGATCTGATGTTGGTTTCGGCCTTCGGGGTTAATATTTGGGGAATTATTCTCTTGATTAATTTACGGTTAATGACTGATGAATTGGAATGAGGCGTATGTTGTGTTTGTGTAACACTTATTTAAAATATACGCGAGTTATTCGGAAAGACCGGGTTTATCCCATTCTGAATAACTGATACGACGATAAGTCGAAGATGAAGACGATGGTCGAAGACCGGAAGTCTTCACGTCGTTTGGGTTATTACTGATGATCTTGATTGGGCTGTACACCCAAGAAGATGGAAACAGTTGGTGATCCTCCAGACGTACTTGGAGATGGATGGATATGCGAGGAAAGTGCCTCCGGTTTCGTTCAGACCTAGAACGGATTTGTAAATGGACTGTGTGTCTGACATTGGATTTTAGTCCGTGTGATTGATCTCTATTAACTATATATCTGTTTGGCGGCGGAGAATTTATTCTCTTGCTTAACGCCCTTCTCTGAGACGTACGAGCTCAGGGGTTATATATTGATGGATATCAATCGCATGGAGTTAATTGCCTGTGTGGCATGCTAAGATGCAAATGATCAAGGCTTCTGTTGAAAAGCAAAGTCTTGTGGTTGATGATCGAAGCACGGCCTTGTGTGGCGTAGCTTTGTGTAACGTTGATTCGCGAGTATCACACCCGGTATGAATCAAAAACGGGAGACGGACCTCAGGGAGGACATGCGTTTCTTTCTAGTTAGGAGTGGCGTCAGTGCTTGAACTGGCTGACGAGTTTGACTCATGTGGATATTACTTATTATTACTTGCTGAAAAGCGAGGCGCCTCGTGATATCGGTTTCGGCCGATGCTTCTGGTCGGCTGACGGGCCAGATTTACGCCCCAAAGGGCGGAGAAACGTAGTGTTCAGGCATAATAATCCACATCGGTGGACCGGCCCTGACGATCCAAGGGGGGATTGCGGATGTTCCGGAGACATGGGCTAGATTGTCTCGAATCGGTTGAGGATCTTGCCCCTAGCCTCGGTTCATACCATAAATGATAACCCAACTTCCAATACGTCGTCTTGCGGTTTTGATTGTAAACTTATATATGGCGACATAGTGTTATGGGCCATTCATGCCGCCTATGATTGATACTTATGATTTGAAGTTGTTTTATACACTATGCACTTATTACAGTATCAAATGATTTGTTTTAAACGTATCAAGCATTCTTTGGCTGTTATAAGGGAAAACCCTATCCCCCGGCTTGAGTTGCATTGCGTGATAGGACCTGGGTCTTATAACAGCTTCATTTTTCTTTATTTAGCATTGCGCTGTTTGTTTGATGCACTGGTATTCTTGGGAGGAAACCCGTTCCGTGTTATACGGCGTGGTCCCTTGATTTACCTAACTTTAAAATAAAGATTAACTGTTTTAGTTCTCACACCAGTCCCATGACTGACCTGGAGTTTATTGTTTTAACCTAAACTCTGGGTGCCCTTATTTTGACACGGGCAGCTAGTAGTTTTGGTTTTGCAGATTTATATTCACAGGATCCTGGTTTACAGCTGGAACGATATCCGGAAAGCTTTGTATCCGTATATCTTCTTCTAGTTGTGTATTGTATTATTTTCCGCTGCTATGTATTTAAATGTAATTTAAATCTCTGATATTTCTGTGTAATATTCATTTATACTCTGTATATTCTTGTAATCTGATGCACTGTTGTAATATACAATGAAATGTTCTTTTATATGCGTTCTGTTTTGTCGTGTTCTCAAACGATAGGGCGTTTCGAACGGCCTGGATCGGTTTAGCGACTGGTTCGGACCGAGCGAAATTCCTTGCCGTCACAATCAAACAGTCAACACAAAGTAAATCAGACAATTTCTAACAGTTCTAAAAATACAACATGAAATTATAAACTGTTTAGAGTTGGTGAGATTTACTCACATTTGCGCTTTAACCGATAAATATCGGTTTGTGTTCACTGATTCAGTCGAACAATTTATTTCGCCAAAAATTGTAACGAGCTCGGATTGACTCGCGGTCAGTCCCATCGCGTTGCTCCCGTCCATACGATCCCGACCCAACTTACGGCTTGAATTTCTGATAACGTATGATGGAGATATGCGTTATACAAGATGGTATACATTTTAAATAAAAATTAAACCAATTGATTATATAAATTTGGGCTTAACTTCCTTCATAAGGCCCATTATCGAATTAAAATACTCAGGCCCGAAATCCTCTTCTTCCCCAAAAACCTGAACGCGTCGCACCTGTACAATGAATCTCACCACGGCCGAACTTTGTATCCTCCTCATTCACTCGCAAATCAAACCGATGCCACCGCGATGATCCTCATCACAAACTCTACACTCCCATACCACTTTAAAACAGTTCGATCTCTCCCTGATGTTTGCGGTTTTCTGTCCAGGACGCAGTGAAACATCGCGACATCCCAATGACCATGGCATCACTTAAATTGATCGAATACCCCAGAATCACCATACGAGGTGCAGAAATTCACCTCGATCCCAAAACTAACATCAAAAAGCCAAACCGATGCTCACCTACGAACAATCGTCGAGCCCTAGGTACCTCGAGCCTGCACTGGTATGAAACCGGTGACCAATACAATGGTTCGAACCCAAAGAAACCACTACGGGACTGAAGTATTGGCCAAGAGAAATGCATCTGGCTTGGTTTAAGAAATTTATGGATTTTATTTTATTTACTTTTGAATTTAGAAGAGATCGACATTTTTCTTTTGTGCGGTTTGTGTTTTAAGAAATGGGAATTTGTTCTGGTGATATAACAGTGAAGTTGTGGTTGAGAAGGGAGGTGGACGTGGCTTGTTTTAATCCTAAGAATATATTAGGATATTTTTATTTTTCTTTTATTTATTGATTTTATATTTGCTTCAGTCTTCTAAAAATCACTACGAACACATACGACGCCTAAAAATCATGAAAACTGACACGTTGATAGAATTTGACATTACGGTCCCAACGAAACTGGTTTTGTCGAATTCCGACTCCGTCTGCTCACACAGCGTATTTTTAACTGTCGAAATACTGACTGTTTCTCGCTCTAAAAATCCGTACGGTCACACAGTGACTCTAAAAATCACGAAACTGCAAATCTAACAACTATTTGATATTGCGGATCCAACAAAACTGGTTTCGTCGAATTCCGACTTTGTTTGCAAAAGTGGCTATTTTTAACGCTTTGAATAGCCCATTTAAATATATAAATATATTTAAATAAATTAAATTAAATATTAATAATTTAATATTATCGTATATCTTCACATATGGTATCGTACAGCTCCAGAATATCATATCTGAATATACAGTTTGATATTTCATATTTTTGATTTATCGATATTCAGTTTATACTGAAAATCTATTTATAACGTATATAAAGCGTTGCGAATTATAAAGGAATTTCACAGCGACCTTTCTGAAATTTGATTTGGACATATCTCAATATCTACACAACGAAATCCCGATTTTTCTCTTCCACTAGAAAGATATACTCCACCAGCTCCACGCGTTTCTTGTTTCACAGAAATCCGGCTTAAAATGAATCCTGTACATTCAGTTGAAGTTCGAATCGCCAATTTACGAACTACAGCGCCATTTCAAGCTCTATTTTAATTATAATATAATTATACGTTCAAACTGACGTCGATTGAATATATTCGTCAATATAATTCAACTCTAAGCTGAATTAAATTCTGGGGACGACCCAGTTCACATTATATTGTGATTTCACTATTTCTGGTTATTTCTGAATTAAATATATTATATAATTATTTGAATTAATTAAATATTCACTTTATTTAATTAAACGGTGATTTAATTCCCTATATCACTATTTATATAATTAAATAAATTAATTATATCCCTGGAAAATGCGGGTCATTACAATCTTCCCTACTTAAAATAATTTCGTCCTCGAAATTGCTAATTTAGAGGACGACCCTATCTATTGGAACTCCTAAGATTTGTTTACCCCTTATTTCTGATTTCAACTGAACCAATTAATATCGACTAAAATATTTATTCATTCCGACTAACTAAAATTTTCAAAAATTCTGAAAATTTTCTAACACTTTAAATTTTCGGAAAATTTCGCCAGCGTTTCCTTTGTACGGGGTTACTGGAAAAATTCAAACCTTGCCACACAGGCCCTCTCCAATCCAAAGAAAATCAAACAGCCAATTCGGCTCATCGAAATCTCAAACCCATATATAAATATAAACTGGTACCTTTTTGTCGGGCATATCAACTCTATCACTTGACCTGTTATCATTCCAACATATACCAAAGCAATTCCAACTTGATCCCAAATCAATTTATTTTTAACACAACCATTCGCTTATATCTAAGTCAAATTTCATTTCAAACTCAAGCACTATTCTTGATTTCAAATCCATAACTCACCAGTCCAATATGATTTCAGATTATCTCTAATCAATTCTAATTCTACTTGACACTAATCTATTTCAATTGATTTCCACTTACTGGTTTTTAATTCAATCTCAATTCTATTGGATTTTACAAATTTTACTTTAATTTGTTTAAATTCAAACAACCTTTTCTTCCTGGAAGTTTTTAAACAGTTTACCTCTTCCAAAAATCAAATTTTCCTTTTTGAAATTCAATACAACTTGTTTTTCCCGAAAGAAATTCAAAACAAAATCCTTGGTAGTAATCCATCACTTACATACTCGAAAAGGAACACCGATGATGTCATGATCAACATCGGAATCTATTTTCCAGCTACCGAAGTGAGTTCAATACTATAGCACTTTCAAAACCCATTTTTAAACATTTCCACCTTGAAATCAATTCCAAATATCCTTTTACAATGTTTTAAACGAATTTAAACTCTCCCAGGGTCTTAAAATTCACATATATTAAATCCAGATTCATTTACAAACACCTTTCCCATTTCTGGGATTTTAAATTCCAATTCTGATCTAAATTCAGATTCAATTCATTTCAATTTCATATAATTTACTTATATCAATTCTGATTAGTTATATATAACCATTTCACATTTTATAATCTTATCTGATTATAATTACTACCAACACATCCTATATATGTGTAATGACACGGATTTCGCCCGGACCTAATCGATCGCTAAACCGACCAAGACCGTTCGAATCCCGCATACGCTAACTTTGGGTATACAACACATCAGAACAAATAACAGAAGACTTCAATAAACATCATAATAATGTTACATCAGAGTACATAATATCAGAGTATATCGAAAATAATACACAGCGGAAGATAAATTTACATAAATGTAATACAATGCACAGCGGAAATATAAACTACACAGCGGAAGACTGTAAATGCCTGGACACAGCTTAAAGCTTCAATCCAGAATCCTGCTCAATACATCTGCAAAATAAAACTACTCGACTGCCCGTGTGGAAAATAGGGGCACCCGAGTTCGCAAGGGAAAAGCAAACTACAGGTCAGTCATGGGACTGGTGTGAGAACTCAAAAACAGTTGTTAAACTTGTTTAAAAATAAGGCAAATCACGGGACCACGCCACTTTCGCGGAACGGGTTTACCCCCATGAAAGCCAGTGTATAAACAATAATCAATATAGATATATGGATCTACTATGCATCAATCAACATGCAATATCCCAATCTACCCATTTAGATTAATCACCACTCTTAGATTTTCCAAATCCAATTCAATTTACAGAAATTATTCCTTTGGGTTTTATTCCCGATTTCTTATTTCAAATCATTTGAAATACATATCTAACTTTCTATATCAAAGTAGATTTCACTTCGGGATCTCAAATCAAATCATTTGGAAATGTGAATTCCAAAACATAACAATGCATACAAACAAGTATGCAACCAAATATCGTGCTCCCCATCGACAAGGCAAAGGGTACGCACCTCGCAACTCGATATATATATGTGCACCTACCCCACATAGGAGTAGGCTACACCGACGATGCACCTCCCACTCATGGAGAGCATACACCGCCCTCTCACCCATACTTTTAGTCTCAGGGTTACCCGAATCTTTAGCCACATACTAAATCATTTCATATCCCGAAGTAGCGAAAATCATTTCACAACATAATAATCACAAGTACTTTCAATTTATAGTACTTCACATCAGTAATTCACGCATATGATCAGTCACTATTAATCACATAAACTTTGAGCTCGTACGTCTCAAAGAAGGGTGTTAAGCAAGAGAATAAATTCTCCGCCACCAAACAGATACCTCATCAATAGCAACTAATCGAATATGCGATGAACCACAATGTAACATATAATACATTTTCTAAATCACTTTAGAAATCATCGGGTTTTGGGCCTCGAAATCCTTTCTGTTTTATAAAACATTTTTATAAAACATTCCCTGTCCAAAATCGGGAATACGTTTCTTTTCGCTTTAAGAAAAATATCATTTCACAATCATTCATTAAATTTGAAATGAACACAATATCGCTAAACACCTTATCGTTAAATCATGAAGTGTTTCACAAGGCGTTAGCACACAGATATTTTCAACCCAACCCAATGCTAAATGTAAAAGCATATTCTGCTCATAAACTGGTCGAGCACAATCCAAACCATCAATCAATCAAATTTGACATTAAATATAAGGTTTTAAATAGAGAGAGTATTGACTTATATTCAACATCAAATCCTGAAACCAACAGATATCATATCGGGAATAACGATATCGATATCTTCCAAATTCCCATCGCGATATCTGTATAATCACGGAATCCAATATCGAAAATATCCAAAGATAATTTCAATTCAAATCTAATCCAATTTATTTATTTATAACCATTGGATTATTTTTCTAGTTAATAACTAGTTCATTTCGATAAAAACCTATTTTTATCTTTTCAAATATGGAGTTTTTCATTCCAATCCTTTCTAAATCATTTCTTATGATTTTCGCAAATTATTACTATTTTTAATAATTTTATTAAGGCCCGTACAATCAATTTCCATTAACGGCAATCGAACTGCACTTACAGCGACCTTTTTCGAATTTGATTTGGACGTATCTCCAAATCCAACCGTTAGATTTCAAATTTCTAACATTCCTTAGAAAGCTCTTTTCGATACGAACCAAACGGTTCTGATTTCAGGAGAATCCGACGGTCGGATCTCCCGTAATGTCCGTTCGAAGTCAATGGTCGAAATTCGCGAACTGCCGCAGCGCGGCGCGTTCTATTCAGGCCATTTATTATATATATAATATATATTTTGTCGATTTCTATTTAAAACGAATTATATAAATAGTTTTGAATTCGTTTCAAAAACATTTTCTACTTCCTTTTCAATTCAAATCACAATTGAATTCTTCTTTATAGATTCGTTTTAAAATTCATTTCTATTCAATTCAAATTTCAATTCATTTCGAATTCGTTTTCAATTCAATTCATTTCGAATTCGTTTTCTAGTCAATTCAATTCGAATTCGTTTTCTATTCAATTCAATTCGAATTCATTTTCTATTCAATTCAATTCGAATTCGTTTTCTATTCAATTCAATTCGAATTCGTTTTCTATTCAATTCAATTCGAATTCGTTTTCTATTCAATTCAATTCGAATTCGTTTTCTATTCAATTCAATTCGAATTCGTTTTCTATTCAATTCAATTCGAATTCGTTTTCTATTCAATTCAATTCGAATTCGTTTTCTATTCAATTCAATTCGAATTCGTTTTCTATTCAATTCAATTCGAATTCGTTTTCTATTCAATTCAATTCGAATTCGTTTTCTATTCAATTCAATTCGAATTCGTTTTCTATTCAATTCAATTCGAATTCGTTTTCTATTCAATTCAATTCGAATTCTTTTCTATTTCAATTCAATTCGAATTCATTTTCTATTCATTTCAATTCGAATTCATTTTCTATTCAATTCAATTCGAATATTTCATATGCATCGTTTTCATTTCATATATATATATATATATATATCGTTTTCAATTCAAATATTTCATATACATTGTTTTCAATTCGAATATTTTCACTTTCAATATATCCGATATTTTCACTTTCAATTTATTCGATATTTTCACTTCGCTATATATATAAATTTCACTTTTCATATATTCGATATTTTCACTTCGCTATATATATAAATTTCACTTTTCATATATTCGATATTTTCACTTCGCTATATATATATATAAATTTCACTTTTCATATATTCGATATTTTCACTTCGCTATATATATAAATTTCACTTTTCATATATTCGATATTTTCACTTCCAATATATTCGATATTTTCACTTTCAATATATTCGATATTTACACTTCGCTATATATATAAATTTCACTTTTCATATATTCGATATTTTCACTTTCAATATATTCGATATTTTCACTTTCAATATATTCGATATTTTCACTTCGCTATATATATAAATTTCACTTTTCATATATATGTTATTTCACTTCGCTATATCAATTTTCACAACAATTTCAACCAATAAATATCGTCCATGGTTTGTGGACGAGGGGCGTATATATATATATATATATATAGATATTTATATATAGCAATTCACTTCCACTTTCAACACATATATAAAATTATAAAAAGAAATTGAAGAGTGAGAAATTCTCACCAATAGCTATCCAACTACACGATTCTTCCTTAATAGAAACTTCGCCTACTTCGCCTTCTTGTTGCTTTCGTTGACTGTATTCTCTACATAGGTAAAAATCGAATTTTTACTATGTTATTCAATATATAAAAATCTGATTTTTCTTTCGACTTTCCATAAATAAAAATATGATTTTTACTTCTTAAAGTTCAAATCCTTTTTCTCTTTAAAGATTAAACCCTTTTTCTATTTCAAAGTTTAAAATAAAATCAGTTTTCTTTTCCTTTCCAAATCAGTTTTTAAAACTTTATATATAAAAAAAAACAGTTTTTAAAATCTTCTTTTTATATCAGTTTTTAACTCTTTAAAAACAAAACAGTTTTTAAATTATTATATAAAAAAAACAGTTTTCAATATCTTTTAAAAAATTCGGTTTTTAGTTTCTTTTTAAAATAGTTTTAAAATTCCTTAAACAAAAAAAAAACAGTTTCTTTTTCTCAAAAAAAAACATTGTCAATTTCAATTTCAAAAACAATGTCATATTTATTTCTAAACAATTTTGATTCAGTTTGAAAAACGATTTTACTTCAGTTTTAAAACAAATTGATTTAAATAAATAGGAAAACAAAGAGAAGCACACCTTCCTTCTGTATTCTGTTCGAATTGCGCTCCAGCCATAGGGCTCGCCGCTGGTGGCACACCGTTGATCGAGACCGCTATCGGGATGCACCACGACCACCGCCTTGACAAAGCGCGCCTGCCGCCACCAAACAGTCCAATTCGATCGCTCCTCCAACGTTGGAAGATGCCTCGAACCCGACGGTTTTGAGCCTCCGATTCACACGATTAACGAGGTGGTTTTTGATCTTGCCCGTTGGATTGCTAGAACTCGAGGAGCCGAAGGTTTTTCACAATTGAAGTTTCGTGGATAGGGCTTGGAGTGGAAGATCGGTGGTGAGGAAAGCTGGAGCTTCTGGATCGCTTGTTAGGTTGGAGGCGGAAAGAAGAAGGTTGACCGCGAACTGAAAATTTGACCAATAGGGTTTTAGAAAATTAGGTTTTTATATATATATAATTTTATTTAATTCTAAAAATACCCTCCTCTCCATACAAACTCCAAACGAGACCCAACGACAGTCGCCCCTAGCTAAATACCCCCATTATGAACACAACGGGATATCTTTCGTAAGCTAATCCAATCGTCTCGAACAGTTTTTCTCAAAATTACAATATAAATCAGTATATTCAATTTTAAACGTACATTTCAAATTACCGGGGTCACATACGAACTAGAAAAATTCCAGAAAAATATTTTCTAGCTTCGTATTGACGATACGGTCCTAACAAAACTAGTTTCGTCGAATTCTGAGACCGTCTGAAAAATGGCCAATTTCCAGTCGATTAAAAACAACTGAAATGGTCAAAACACGTTTTCCTTTGCCACGCTCACATATTGATTCAAAAAATTATGAAATTTGAAACCTAGCAATAACTTGACATCACGGACCCAACAAAAGTGGTTTCGTCGAAATCCGAGGTCATTTGCAAAATGTCCATTTTTAAGGGCCTGAATTCCATAGCGACTATTCAGAATTTTCAACTGGACATATCTTTTGATCCCTGCCATGAAATTTTGATTTCTCAGATTCGTTGGAAAGATATTCACAATTAGATCCTAATGTTTTTGGTTTCACTAAAATCCGGATTGTTTTGCACCCGGTACATCCAATTGAAGTTTGAAATCGAATTATCGAACTACCGCGCCATTTTCAATTCTATTTATAATTATATATAATTATTCTATATTCTAACGACGACGCGTATAATATATACGTCGAATTATATATTCAAAATGAATTTCACGTCGATATTATTTAAAATAATTCATTTTAAATAATAAAAATTCGCTAAAATTGCCAAAATAAAAATTTCAAACTGGCTCGCATTTTACGGGTTGTTACAATCTCCCCCACTTAAAACTTTTCGTCCCCGAAAAGGAACAAAGTCGAAAGTGGTTTGATTAATCAACTCTACGCTCGATCTGGCTTCCATTCTCCAACTCTTTAGTTTCTGAGAATTTTCAAAATTTCAAAAATTTGGCTAACACCCTAAATTTTTGAAAAATTTCGCCATAACCTCCCCTGCAATGGGAGCATCGGGGAATTTCAAATAGCTTCCCCGGTCCTTCAGATCTCAAAAAGAAAAAGAAAAAGCCAAGCGGCTAGCCAATAGGCTCACAAAATCATCATCACCCAAACAAAACAGGAAATTATGTAGTAAACATGTACCTATATGTCGGGCAAACAAATTTTATTCTCTGCTCTAGCCTCCTTGCTATGACCTGTTCAATGATATATATGTATATGCAAGCAAATGCAACCAATTTTCAATACAATTCAATATTTGGTTCAATTAGGCAAAATGGTTCAAAATTAGCAAACAAATAAACAAACAACACAAACATCAATCAATTAATTGAATATATTTTCAAATATATAATTTTATATATTTAAAAATCATATTTTCTATAATCAGATTATATATATAATCACAAATACGTTATTTATAAACAAATAACTCTCGACTCATTCTGGGGCATTTCTAACCCCATCTCTAACGAGTCACTCATTCTAGAATGCTACTGATTCTATCTCTAATGAGGATTCTTTTATAGGAAATTACTAATCCTACCTCTGATGAGTCTTTTGTTCTGTTCTAACGAGTTGTACCCCAAAGATTTGAGTTTAACCAAAGCTCTGATACCACGTTGTAACGACACGGATTTCGCCCGGACCTAATCGATCGCTAAACCGACCAAGACCGTTCGAATCCCGCATACGCTAACTTTGGGTATACAACACATCAGAACAAATAACAGAAGACTTCAATAAACATCATAATAATGTTACATCAGAGTACAGAATATCAGAGTATATCGAAAATAATACACAGCGGAAGATAAATTTACATAAATGTAATACAATGCACAGCGGAAATATAAACTACACAGCGGAAGACTGTAAATGCCTAGACACAGCTTAAAGCTTCAATCCAGAATCCTGCTCAATACATCTGCAAAATAAAACTACTCGACTGCCCGTGTGGAAAATAGGGGCACCCGAGTTCGCAAGGGAAAAGCAAACTACAGGTCAGTCATGGGACTGGTGTGAGAACTCAAAAACAGTTGTTAAACTTGTTTAAAAATAAGGCAAATCACGGGACCACGCCACTTTCGCGGAACGGGTTTACCCCCATGAAAGCTAGTGTATAAACAATAATCAATATAGATATATGGATCTACTATGCATCAATCAACATGCAATATCCCAATCTACCCATTTAGATTAATCACCACTCTTAGATTTTCCAAATCCAATTCAATTTACAGAAATTATTCCTTTGGGTTTTATTCCCGATTTCTTATTTCAAATCATTTGAAATACATATCTAACTTTCTATATCAAAGTAGATTTCACTTCGGGATCTCAAATCAAATCATTTGGAAATGTGAATTCCAAAACATAACAATGCATACAAACAAGTATGCAACCAAATATCGTGCTCCCCATCGACAAGGCAAAGGGTACGCACCTCGCAACTCGATATATATATGTGCACCTACCCCACATAGGAGTAGGCTACACCGACGATGCACCTCCCACTCATGGAGAGCATACACCGCCCTCTCACCCATACTTTTAGTCTCAGGGTTACCCGAATCTTTAGCCACATACTAAATCATTTCATATCCCGAAGTAGGGAAAATCATTTCACAACATAATAATCACAAGTACTTTCAATTTATAGTACTTCACATCAGTAATTCACGCATATGATCAGTCACTATTAATCACATAACCTTTGAGCTCGTACGTCTCAAAGAAGGGTGTTAAGCAAGAGAATAAATTCTCCGCAACCAAACAGATACCTCATCAATAGCAACTAATCGAATATGCGATGAACCACAATGTAACATATAATACATTTTCTAAATCACTTTAGAAATCATCGGGTTTTGGGCCTCGAAATCCTTTCTGTTTTATAAAACATTTTTATAAAACATTCCCTGTCCAAAATCGGGAATACGTTTCTTTTCGCTTTAAGAAAAATATCATTTCACAATCATTCATTAAATTTGAAATGAACACAATATCGCTAAACACCTTATCGTTAAATCGTGAAGTGTTTCACAAGGCGTTAGCACACAGATATTTTCAACCCAACCCAATGCTAAATGTAAAAGCATATTCTGCTCATAAACTGGTCGAGCACAATCCAAACCATCAATCAATCAAATTTGACATTAAATATAAGGTTTTAAATAGAGAGAGTATTGACTTATATTCAACATCAAATCCTGAAACCAACAGATATCATATCGGGAATAACGATATCGATATCTTCCAAATTCCCATCGCGATATCTGTATAATCACGGAATCCAATATCGAAAATATCCAAAGATAATTTCAATTCAAATCTAATCCAATTTATTTATTTATAACCATTGGATTATTTTTCTAGTTAATAACTAGTTCATTTCGATAAAAACCTATTTTTATCTTTTCAAATATGGAGTTTTTCATTCCAATCCTTTCTAAATCATTTCTTATGATTTTACACAAATTATTACTATTTTTAATAATTTTATTAAGGCCCGTACAATCAATTTCCATTAACGGCCATCGAACTACACTTACAGCGACCTTTTTCGAATTTGATTTGGACGTATCTCCAAATCCAACCGTTAGATTTCAAATTTCTAACATTCCTTAGAAAGCTCTTTTCGATACGAACCCAACGGTTCTGATTTCAGGAGAATCCGACGGTCGGATCTCCCGTAATGTCCGTTCGAAGTCAATGGTCGAAATTCGCGAACTGCCGCAGCGCGGCGCGTTCTATTCAGGCCATTTATTATATATATAATATATATTTCGTCGATTTCTATTTAAAACGAATTATATAAATAGTTTTGAATTCGTTTCAAAAACATTTTCAACTTCCTTTTCAATTCAAATCACAATTGAATTCTTCTTTATAGATTCGTTTTAAAATTCATTTCTATTCAATTCAAATTTCAATTCATTTCGAATTCGTTTTCAATTCAATTCATTTCGAATTCGTTTTCTAGTCAATTCAATTCGAATTCGTTTTCTAGTCAATTCAATTTGAATTCGTTTTCTATTCAATTCAATTCGAATTCGTTTTCTATTCAATTCAATTCGAATTCGTTTTCTATTCAATTCAATTCGAATTCGTTTTCTATTCAATTCAATTCGAATTCGTTTTCTATTCAATTCAATTCGAATTCGTTTTCTATTCAATTCAATTCGAATTCGTTTTCTATTCAATTCAATTCGAATTCGTTTTCTATTCAATTCAATTCGAATTCGTTTTCTATTCAATTCAATTCGAATTCGTTTTCTATTCAATTCAATTCGAATTCGTTTTCTATTCAATTCAATTCGAATTCGTTTTCTATTCAATTCAATTCGAATTCATTTTCTATTTCAATTCAATTCGAATTCATTTTCTATTCATTTCAATTCGAATTCATTTTCTATTCAATTCAATTCGAATATTTCATATGCATCGTTTTCATTTCATATATATATATCGTTTTCAATTCGAATATTTCATATACATTGTTTTCAATTCGAATATTTTCACTTTCAATATATCCGATATTTTCACTTTCAATTTATTCGATATTTTCACTTCGCTATATATATAAATTTCACTTTTCATATATTCGATATTTTCACTTCGCTATATATATAAATTTCACTTTTCATATATTCGATATTTTCACTTCGCTATATATATATAAATTTCACTTTTCATATATTCGATATTTTCACTTCGCTATATATATAAATTTCACTTTTCATATATTCGATATTTTCACTTCCAATATATTCGATATTTTCACTTTCAATATATTCGATATTTTCACTTCGCTATATATATAAATTTCACTTTTCATATATTCGATATTTTCACTTTCAATATATTCGATATTTTCACTTTCAATATATTCGATATTTTCACTTCGCTATATATATAAATTTCACTTTTCATATATATGTTATTTCACTTCGCTATATCAATTTTCACAACAATTTCAAGCAATAAATATCGTCCATGGTTTGTGGACGAGGGGCGTATATATATATATATATATATATATATATATATATATATAGATATTTATATATAGCAATTCACTTCCACTTTCAACACATATATAAAATTATAAAAAGAAATTGAAGAGTGAGAAATTCTCACCAATAGCTATCCAACTACACGATTCTTCCTTAATAGAAACTTCGCCTACTTCGCCTTCTTGTTGCTTTCGTTGACTGTATTCTCTACATAGGTAAAAATCGAATTTTTACTATGTTATTCAATATATAAAAATCTGATTTTTCTTTCGACTTTCCATAAATAAAAATATGATTTTTACTTCTTAAAGTTCAAATCCTTTTTCTCTTTAAAGATTAAACCCTTTTTCTATTTCAAAGTTTAAAATAAAATCAGTTTTCTTTTCCTTTCCAAATCAGTTTTTAAAACTTTATATATAAAAAAAACAGTTTTTAAAATCTTCTTTTTATATCAGTTTTTAACTCTTTAAAAACAAAACAGTTTTTAAATTATTATATAAAAAAAACAGTTTTCAATATCTTTTAAAAAATTCGGTTTTTAGTTTCTTTTTAAAATAGTTTTAAAATTCCTTAAACAAAAAAAAAACAGTTTCTTTTTCTCAAAAAAAAACATTGTCAATTTCAATTTCAATTTCAAAAACAATGTCATATTTATTTCTAAACAATTTTGATTCAGTTTGAAAAACGATTTTACTTCAGTTTTAAAACAAATTGATTTAAATAAATAGGAAAACAAAGAGAAGCACACCTTCCTTCTGTATTCTGTTCGAATTGCGCTCCAGCCCTAGGGCTCGCCGCTGCTGGCACACCGTTGATCGAGACCGCTATCGGGATGCACCACGACCACCGCCTTGACAAACCGCGCCTGCCACCACCAAACAGTCCAATTCGATCGCTCCTCCAACGTTGGAAGATGCCTCGAACCCGACGGTTTTGAGCCTCCGATTCACACGATTAACGAGGTGGTTTTTGATCTTGCCCGTTGGATTGCTAGAACTCGAGGAGCCGAAGGTTTTTCACAATTGAAGTTTCGTGGATAGGGCTTGGAGTGGAAGATCGGTGGTGAGGAAAGCTGGAGCTTCTGGATCGCTTGTTAGGGTGGAGGCAGAAAGAAGAAGGTTGACCGCGAACTGAAAATTTGACCAATAGGGTTTTAGAAAATTAGGTTTTTATATATATATAATTTTATTTAATTCTAAAAATACCCTCCTCTCCATACAAACTCCAAACGAGACCCAACGACAGTCGCCCCTAGCTAAATACCCCCATTATGAACACAACGGGATATCTTTCGTAAGCTAATCCAATCGTCTCGAACAGTTTTTCTCAAAATTACAATATAAATCAGTATATTCAATTTTAAACGTACATTTCAAATTACCGGGGTCACATACGAACTAGAAAAATTCCAGAAAAATATTTTCTAGCTTCGTATTGACGATACGGTCCTAACAAAACTAGTTTCGTCGAATTCTGAGACCGTCTGAAAAATGGCCAATTTCCAGTCGATTAAAAACAACTGAAATGGTCAAAACACGTTTTCCTTTGCCACGCTCACATATTGATTCGAAAAATTATGAAATTTGAAACCTAGCAATAACTTGACATCACGGACCCAACAAAAGTGGTTTCGTCGAAATCTGAGGTCATTTGCAACATGTCCATTTTTAAGGGCCTGAATTCCATAGCGACTATTCAGAATTTTCAACTGGACATATCTTTTGATCCCTGCCATGAAATTTTGATTTCTCAGATTCGTTGGAAAGATATTCACAATTAGATCCTAATGTTTTTAGTTTCACTAAAATCCGGATTGTTTTGCACCCGGTACATCCAATTGAAGTTTGAAATCGAATTATCGAACTACCGCGCCATTTTCAATTCTATTTATAATTATATATAATTATTCTATATTCTAACGACGACGCGTATAATATATACGTCGAATTATATATTCAAAATGAATTTCACGTCGACATTATTTAAAATAATTCATTTTAAATAATTTAAATTCGCTAAAATTGCCAAAATAAAAATTTCAAACTGGCTCGCATTTTACGGGTTGTTACAATATGATAATATATCACATATCCATACTGTGTCGGTCCATCGTATTCAAGTGTTTATTTACTCCTACCGATATAGTGGATCAAACTGATCGACTAGAACTCATAAACAACTCAGCCAATGAATCTCCACAATATAAAACCATTTTTATATCAAATACAAATACGCACTTGTATATATACACTCAAACTCAATCTAGGGTATTACTAACCCTATCTCTACCGAGTCACGCCACAGAGCCAAGTAATTCTTAACTTAAGCTCTGATACCAACTGTAATGACCCGGATTTTCGGCGGCTTTGGTTATCGACATAAGCACGATGTCGATAACCAAAACATCGAAAAATCCTGGTAATTATTGAAATAAATTAGAGGGTGAGAATAGATAAAATAGAAACTTAGAATAGAAGAAGAAGAAGAACACAACATCAGAGTAACACGAACCTCACAGTGGAACGAATAACATATAATAGATAACATAACTTTGAAATATAACAGTTATGTATACAATAGCACTTATCAGAGTACAGCACTTACAACACAGCGGAAATAACTATAGCTATATGATCTTGAAGCCTCCTGCTCCACGCTCTTCCAGTATATCTGTAAATTCCTGACTACTTGACTGCCCGTACAAAATTAGGCACCCAAGAGTTTAGGGAAAACAAAACAAATAAACTCCGGGTAAGTCATGGGACTGGTGTGAGTAAAACAGTTTAAACAGGTATATGAACAAGTAAACGATATCTCATAAGACCACGCCGCAGAACGGAACGGGTTTTTCCCTTATGAGAATCCAAACATCTTTGGAAAGCAATATCATTCCGATATTATAATAATGTCTATGTACAAATATATATCAACTAGTAGAAACGCTTTCATCTCACGTTCTACATTAGTATACAATCAAAATCGCAAGCACGTATTGGATAATGGATTTCCAACTATGACAAGGTATGGAAGCACCTTCCGATCAGTGTACTCTAGGAATGATACACTGGAGTTCAACAAGAACATCTTGCAACTCAGCCACACATGACCGACCACTCATTTCGCTTGAGTGTATCGAATGTATATCACCAACGGTTGGGATCAGCAACCGTTCCCGTATATATATATATATATATATATATATATATATATATATATATATATATATATGGGACAACATTGATAGATTTAAGAAACAAATGAATATTCTCTAGATAGGTGATTATACACCCTACTTCGGTGCGACCGACTTAGCCATGCTGCCTGCCCGATTTCTGTCATTTACTGGTTGATGAGGCTAGAAGCTACGCTTTATCATCACATCAGATTCACTTCGAATGCCACATTGTTAGGTCCATCGAAAATCACTAATTGACGTCTACAACAGTACATTACGTGTCAGCTAAAAGAAGTTTCCTTCTCTGCTTCCACTCTTGGTACGGTCGAAGAAATCAATGTATGTGACCTTTCTGGAAATACTCTGTCAGACATTCAATCATACAAGTCATCCTCATTCACTTAGAATGTCACATCGTCATACCCGCCAAATCACAAATTGACTTATCCAAAAATAACACGGGTATACAGCTAAGAGAAACGAATTCCTCCGCCACCAAACGTGAATACGTTCGAACAGATCAACTTACGCGATCCATTGGATATACTCTGTCAGACCTTCGTCCATACAAGTTGTCCTGGGACTGGACAAACCGAAGGCACTATTCCGTATATCCATCTTAGTCACTGTTATCTAAGACTTATACAACAGCCCTTGCATTTTACTCCGTCTTCAATTATATTTGGCATATATGATTCGCAACGCTTATGCTAATACAGAGTGGTTCTTCGGATAATAATCCAACCGGTCTCTCCATATTAACAACGTTAAAATGGTCAAAACTTCAATAGTTGGTGAGTTAACTATCAAAGAAAAACAAGTGTGCAAACAACGATATTATTTCCAGATGGAAATTATATCAAACAAACATCATTTAACATTTATCACTTTAGTTCATTTTACATCTCCTGTTTCCATATATTCAACATTTGGTATTTTCTATATTTAGAAAATATACGATATTAACACTGGAAACATTTCCATTCCTTGTTTTCTGTATTTAGAAAACATTTCTGATTCTTTTTTGGAAAACATTTCCAAAACTCCTTTACGATCAAACCTTACCATTTCTTAGTTAAGAAGGAAGTCACTCAAGTTGGGGTATAATTACCTCTCAGACCTTAACTGAACAACGTTATAACTTCAAAATGGTCAAAGTTTATCTTTTAATCTTTAACAACTTCTTTACGCCTTTCTCGGATCCAATTTTACTAATCCACTTCTATATTTAAAACATTGGTTATAACGATAACGTTATAATCCCTACTTTCGAATTACCTACTTTAATTATAACTTCTATTCTTATTAGTGAATAATTAACCTAACACTTATTTATTTAAATATAAATAAATATCTATTTAAACACTGGAAAGTATAAGTACTTCCCCGAATTCGATATAATCGAATTTGCCGATTAACTCTCTTCGAGAAATCTCTATTTGATTAACTCTTCTTCGAATAACCTATATTCGATTAACTCCTTCTCGAATAAACGATATTCGATAATCTCTCTTCGAATAACTAATATTCGATAACTCTTCCTTTTCAAATATCTCATATTTGAAAATCTCACTTCGATTAAACTATAATCGATAACTCCCTTCGATGAAACTAACATCAATAACTCCTTTCGATGAAACTAACATCGATAACTCCTTTCGATGAAACTAACATCGATAACTCCTTTCGATGAAACTAACATCGATTTATTTAACTCGACGAACTTAACTCGACTAACTTAACTTGACTCGACTAACTCGACTTACTTGATTTGACCAATTCGATTCAATTAACTAGGCTCGACTAACTTGACTAACTTAACTCGACTCACTTGGTTCGACCAATTCGATTCGATTAACTAGGCTCGACTAACTTGACTAACTTAACTCGACTTACTTGGTTCGACCAATTCGATTCGATTAACTAGGCTCGACTAACTTGGACGAACCACCCGATCAACTCAACTTATTTAACTTAACTTATTTCTCAACTCGATCAACTTGATTAACTCCTATCGAATAACTAATATTCGATTAAACTCCATTCGCTTGACTCTAGATCACAGCGATCACAATGGTTACGCATGACTCCCCCAGGAAACATCCGACCGCCGTAGGCTATTTACAGCCCTGCGAATTACACTAGTAGTCGTACGAGATGGCAACTTATCCTGAATACTATGTTTGACTAACTCTGTCTCAAATAACTATATTTGATTAACTCTAGTTCGTTTTAACTCTAATCGATTTACTCTAACTAATTAACTCCAACTGGTTAACTCTAGCTGATTAACTCTAACTGGTTAACTCTATTTGACTAACTCGACTTGACTAACCCCTTTCGAATAACATATTCGATTAACTAACTTTCGAATACCATATTCGATTAACTCTTTTCGAATGTCTATATTCGATTAACTAACTTCGAATACCATATTCGGTTTCTCCTTTCGAATACCATATTCGATTAACTAACTTTCGAATACCATATTCGATTTCTCCTTTCGAATAACATATTCGATTAACTAACTTCGAATACCATATTCGATTAACTAACTTCGAATATCATATTCGATTTCTCTAACTTCGAATACCATATTCGATTAACTAACTTCGAATACCATATTCGATTAACTAACTTCGAATACCATATTCGATTAACTAACTTTCGAATACCATATTCGACTACTAACTTCGAATACCATATTCGATTAACTAACTTTCAAATACCATATTCGATTAACTAACTTTCGAATACCATATTCGACTACTAACTTCGAATACCATATTCGATTAACTAACTTTCGAATACCATATTCGATTACTAACTTCGAATACCATATTCGATTTCTCCTTTTTATAACGTTTATCCATTTTAAGAAGATCCCATTTTTAACACGTTTATTCACTTATAAATATTTACTATTACTAACGGTTCTTCACTTTATAAATGTCCTTTTAATAACCTTTTCCTTTTTATAACGGTTTCCTTTATAAACCAATTTCCCTTTTTATTAACTCTATTTTTTTTCTAAATATTCCCCTTTCAATTCTATTTGTAAATGGTTTACAAATATTTCTTTTCTCTATTTTATTCTATTTGCAAATGGTTTGCAAATATTTCCTTTTCAAATTTATTCTTAAAAATATTCTAACTCCTTAAATTCCCGGGAAAATTCGCCATAACCTCCTTTGTAACGGGAGCATCGGGAAAATCCCCAAACCCGCCACACAGGCCTTTCCATTCAAAAGAAAATGTTTTGAAATTATTTTCTTTTTCTATGTATCTCCTATTTATAAATATTCCAATTTATAAACATTTCTTATTTATAAATATTCCACTTTATAAATATTCTATTTTCAATATCACTTTGAAAATCCCCTTATCAACATCCCGTATGTTATGGTATTCAATCATATCAAATTACGATGTCTAATCTCGTCCATACACACACAATCAACAATAGGTTATAATTCACATCATATATTAAAATATATGAAAAACAATAAAATAACTGTTGAGGAATCCAGTCGGATTCCTCCAACCTGTTTCCCTGCATCACAGATGTTAGACAATATAGATAACATCACTTTCAGTTCCATATGATATATTCTGTTAAACAGAATCAATATAGAAATTCAACTAACTGACTAGCAGTTCAATCAAACAGTCAACACACAGTAAATCAGACAATTTCTAACAGTTCTAAAAATACAACATGAAATTATAAACTGTTTAGAGTTGGTGAGATTTACTCACATTTGCGCTTTAACCGATAAATATCGGTTTGCGTTCACTGATTCAGTCGAACAATTTATTTCTCCATAAATTGTAACGAGCTCGGATTGACTCGCGGTCAGTCCCATCGCGTTGCTCCTTTCCATACAATCCCGACGCAACTTACGGTTTGAATTTCTGATAACGTATGATGGAGATATGCGTTATACAAGATGGTATACATTTTAAATAAAAATTAAACTAATTGATTATATAAATTTGGGCTTAACTTCCTTCGTAAGGCCCATTATCGAATTAAAATACTCAGGCCCGAAATCCTCTTCTTCCCCAAAAACCTGAACGCGTCGCTCCTGTACAATGAATCTCACCGCGGCCGAACTTTGTATCCTCCTCATTCACTCGCAAATCAAACCGATGCCACTGCGATGATCCTCATCAACAACTCTTCACTCCCATACCACTTTAAAACAGTTTGATCTCTCCTTGATGTTTGCGGTTTCCTGTCCAGGATGCAGTGAAACATCGCGACATCCCAATGACCATGGCATCACTTAAATTGATCGAATACCCCAGAAGCACCATACGAGGTGCGGAAATTCACCTCGATCCCAAAACTAACATCAAAAAGCCAAATTGATGCTCACCTACGAACAATCGTCGAGCCCTAGGTACCTCGAGCCTGCACTGGTATGAAACCGGTGACCAAAACAATGGTTCGAACCCAAAGAAACCACTACGGGACTGAAGTATTGGCCAAGAGAAATGCATCTGGCTTGGTTTAAGAAATTTATGGATTTTATTTTATTTACTTTTGAATTTAGAAGAGATCGACAATTTTCTTTTGTGCGGTTTATGTTTTAAGAAAAGGGAATTTGTTCTGGTGATATAACAGTGAAGTTGTGGTTGAGAAGGGAGGTGGACGTGGCTTGTTTTAATCCTAAGAAAATATTAGGATATTTTTATTTTTCTTTTATTTATTGATTTTATATTTGCTTCAGTCTTCTAAAAATCACTGCGAACACATACGACGCCTAAAAATCATGAAAACTGACACGTTGATAGAATTTGACATTACGGTCCCAACGAAACTGGTTTTGTCGAATTCCGACTCTGTCTGCTCACACAGCATATTTTTAACTGTCGAAATACTGACTGTTTCTCGCTCTAAAAATCAATACGGCCACACAGTGACTCTAAAAATCACAAAACTGCAAATCTAACAACTATTTGATATTGCGGATCCAACAAAACTGGTTTCGTCGAATTCCGACTTTGTTTGCAAATGTGGCTATTTTTAACGCTTTGAATAGCCCATTTAAATATATAAATATATTTAAATAAATTAAATTAAATATTAATAATTTAATATTATCGTATATCTTCACATATGGTATCATATAGCTCCAGAATATCATATCAGAATATACAGTTTGATATTTCAGATTTTTGATTTATCGATATTCAGTTTATACTGAAAATCTATTTATAACGTATATAAAGCGTTGCGAATTATAAAGGAATTTCACAGCGACTTTTCTGAAATTTGATTTGGACATATCTCAATATCTACACAACGAAATCCCGATTTTTCTCTACCACTAGAAAGATATACTCCACCAGCTCCACGCGTTTCTTGTTTCACAGAAATCTGGCTTAAAATGAATCCTGTACATTCAGTTGAAGTTCGAATCGCCAATTTACGAACTGCAGCGCCATTTCAAGCTCTATTTTAATTATAATATAATTATACGTTCAAACTGACGTCGATTGAATATATTCGTCAATATAATTCAACTCTAAGCTGAATTAAATTCTGGGGACGACCCAGTTCACATTATATTGTGATTTCACTATTTCTGGTTATTTCCGAATTAAATATATTATTTAATTATTTAAATTAATTAAATATTCACTTTATTTAATTAAACGATGATTTAATTCCCTATATCACTATTTATATAATTAAATAAATTAATTATATCCTTGGAAAATGCGGGTCATTACAACTAATAAAAAGGAATATGGGATAAGCACAAGAATTGATATAAAAGATTATGCATGCAAAAATAATGGCTCCAACAGGTTCGATGTACATAATAGTGAAAAGGAATAAACTAGCCAAGTTACACACTAAATATGAGATCCACATAATCAAGGGAATAGGCATAGCTGATTTGGTCCAACATAATGCCAGTTCAAGGTACAACATGATCGGTTAATTGTAACAATGGGAATAGTCATAAGCAACTAACTACAATAGTCATAGGCAACTAACCACAATAGTCATGGTCGACTAATCACAATAAATTTCTTAATCAATGTCATAGGCAATAGTCTCATAGTTATGATTCATAGTAGTAGGCAATAATTTCATAGGCGAAAGTTCATGGACATAGTCTTAGAAAAAGGTCTCATAGTCATAGTCATAGTCATAGTCATAGTTATAGGCAATAAATTCATAGGCAACAGTTTCATAGTCATAGTCTTAGGCAAAAATCCCATAGTCATAGTCTTAGGAAAAAGTATCATAGTCATAGTCTTAGGCAAAAGTCTCATAGTCATAGTCGTAAATCATATCAAAAGGCATAGAAAACTTTCGATTTGACATAAGCAAGAATCAAAGACAATTAACTTGCAAATTGGTATAGTTCTATATTTTGATTCATTACATTCACAATTCCAATTACACGTTCAAATCTAAGGAATAACCGAACTTATAGTGATCGGTTTAGAAAAGGATAATAAGATAGCGTTGTGTTGATTTGCTATGATTCGTGTGACGTTGCTCGAAGCCGTTGAATTAGCGTTTGATTCCCTTCTTGAAGCTTTCACTTGATTTGAATCTCAAATTTGAAGAAGAACTATAACTTGTTTTAGTGAAGAATAAGTTTTATTTTAATGCTGGAGGCTAGAATAGAGAGAAACAGCATGTAGAAGCCTCAAAGAATTTGTGTGGAGAAACCTTAGGTCTAGGCATTCTTTTATAGGTGTAGAGAGTGTTTTAGAGCCATTAGATCGCCCTAGAAGCCATCCGGTCCATCCAAAATAGGTCAAAATCGTTGCAGTCTAGATCTGGAAAAACAGGGCAGGTCGACCCCCTTGTCGGCCTATAGGGGGGAGGTCGACCCCCAGGTCGACCTGGGTCCTAGGCGGGAAATTTCCCACCCAGCCCGGTTGTGCATTTTGAATTCGAATTTTGAATCTGTTTTTATTTATTTAAAATATTGAAACTTCTGAAGGCCATAACTTCTTCATACGGGGTCCGATTTACGCAAACTTGGACTCTATCTCAAGCAGAATTTCGAGACGAATGCAATGGCGTAACCCGTTTCCCTTAATTCCTCCTCCAAAAATTATTTATACTTTAATTTGTGAAACTTAATATTACAGAATTATGGGGTGTTACAATACTGTTCTTATACCCAATGGAGTTAAGAAAATCAGAAACTAACCAGAGATTAGTTAAGTTGAATGGTTTCCTGGATATTGATCTGATGTTGGTTTCGGCCTTCGGGGTTAACACTTAGGGAATTGTTCTCTTACTAATTTTCGGTTAGGGACCGATGGAATGTGAATTGGGTTTATTGTGAACTGTATTTTTAACGACTTTCGTTCTTTAACCCGATTTACAATGAAATGTGTTTTGGAAATTATAAATCTTTTTATTGAGATTTAATAGGAATTTTCCAAAGTAATGTTTTCCAGTTTAATATATCAAATTGTAATTGAATGGAATTCGAGTGATAATAATCGAAATGAAATTCTGTGGAGGAAGACTATTAATACAGATGGAATTTAAAAGGCTTTGCTGTTATTCCATTTATATTATTAGTCGGATATGAAAATTGATATCGATTATATATTGATTTGTTTTTCTGTGAAGATTCCTTAATTAATGGAATGTGATTTGGGGTTGTCGTGAATGATGTCTTCATTAACACTGTTCTTAAACCCAGTTGAGAAAATATTATATCTTTTTATTTAGATTTAATGAAGTATACCAATTTATTAATATTTGTTTGTAATTGAGTCGAAATTGATCTTTGGGTTTATCATGAACGGTGTTTTAAATGGCACTTGTTCTTCAACCGATTAACAATGGAATGAGATTTTGGGTTGTCGTGAATGATATCTTTAATAATACTACTCTTAGACCCAATGGAGTTAAGAAAATCAGAAACTAACCGGAGATTAGTTAAGTTGAATGGTTTTCTGTGTATTGATCTGATGTTGGTTTCGGCCTTCGCGGTTAATACTTAGGGAATGGTTCACTTGATAATTTACGGTTAAAGGCTGATGGAATGGAATGTGATTTTGCGTTTATAGTGAACCATGTTTTGAATGACATTGGTTCTTTAACCCAGTTAAAGACAGGATATGATCTCCCAAGTTAAACAATCATTAATATTGATTTTTCGGAAGATTAAAACAAAGTGGAGTTTTAATGCATCTTAATTAGATTGAAATGATATCCAAAGGAAGATTAAAGAATTTATCGTTGATAAAATTAATGGGAACCTTTCCAAAGTATAAGAATATTTGAATAAAGGAATATTATGGATTGGAATAAGGCGTATGTTGTGTTTTTGTAGCACTTGTTTATTATATACGCGAGTTATTCGAAAAGACAAGGTTTATCCCATTCTAAATAACTGATTCGATGATACGTCGAGGATGAAGACGGTGGTCGAAGACCGGTGGTCTTCACATCGTTTGGATGATTACTGAGGTCTTGATTGGGCTGTACACCCAAGACAAGATAATAAGTGGTGATCGTCCAGACGTACTTGGAGATCGACCGGATATGCGAGGACCTCTCCCCTGTATTGGACATATTGGGGAGGAATAAGGTGCCTACAATTTCGTTCATACGCAGAACGAACTTGTAAATGGATGTGTGTCTGACATCGGATTTCATTCTGTGTGATTGATATACATCGGTTGCATAGCATGAATTGCCTGTGTGGCATGCTGAGATGCAAATGATCAAGGCTTCCGTTGAAAAGCAAAGTCTTGTGATTGATGATCAAAGCACGGCTTTAATATAGCGTAGCGTTATGTAGTGTTAATTCGTGAGCCTCACACCCCGGTGTGAACTAGAAACGGGAGAGGACCTCAGGGAGGGCATGCGTTTCCTTCTAGTTAGGAGTTGTGTCAGCGTTTTGCACGCCCTGCCATTTTACTTATGTGGATGATGGATAGGAGGCGCCTCAGTTATATCGGTCGATCCGGGGCCGATGGAGTCATTTGGCTCATTTACGTCCCATAGGGCAGGGAAACGCAGTGTTCAGGCATTTTAATCTACGTCGGGGTGGACCGGCCCTGACGATCCAAGGGCTCACCTGTGTCTCGGTCCTGAGACATGGGCTAGATTGTCTCGAAGTGGTAAGGACGATCCCTTTCCTTGGTTCACAGATGGAAATCCAACTTCCAATACGTGACATTTGCGGTTTTGATTGTAGAGCCTAGTATTGGCAACATGATATATGGTACCCATGCCGTCTAGGATTTATACATTTATATTTGAAGTTGTTTTATACACTATGCACTTATAATAGTATCAAATGATTTGATTTAACGTACCAAGCATGTTTGGTTATTATAAGGGAAAACCCTATCCCCCGGCTTGCGTTGCATTGTGTGATAGGACCTGGGTCTTATAATAGCTTCATTTTTCCAAAAAGCGTTGCGCTCTTTTCTTATATGCACGGGTATTCTTGGGAGGAAACGCGGGTCCGTGTTATACGGCGTGCTCCTTTGATATATCTTATTTAAAGTAAAGTTTTAAATAACTGTTTTTGTTCTCACACCAGTCACATGACTGACCAATAGTTTATTGTTTTAACCTAAACTTTGGGTGCCCCTATTTTCCGCACGGGCAACTAGTAGTTTTGATTTTTCTGATTTATATTCACAGGATCCTAGTTTACAGCTGGAATGATATTCGGAAAGCTCTGTATCCGTATATTCTCTTCAGTTGTGTTTTGTATTATTTTCCGCTACGTTGTAACTTGTAAATCTCTGATATTATTAAATGTGTAATATTTATTCATACTCTGTATATCCTTGTATTCTGATTAAATTGTTGTGATAAGCAATGAAATGTTCTTCTGTTTGTGTTCTGATTCGTCTTGTCCTCAAGGTAATCCGTTCTTCCTCTTCTCATCGGAGACGGGGAAGTTTTCGGGTTTTTACACTTTAGCTCCTGGTCATCCATTCGGTTCGTCTCGGTCAATACCCTCCAGGTCGGCTTGGTTTGGCACTCCATCCTGGTCAGTTTGGTCGTCTCCATCTGGTTCGGTTCAGTTACGGCGAACCGATCCCATCCGTTGCTCCAGCTCCTCTCCTTCGATCTGATCCTATGCTAAGCTCCGATCTGATCCAAACCCAACTCCAACTCTTTGCAAGTGGCCTTCCTTCTTGCCAAGGCTCCGCTAGTGCCATGTTCCGATCCAGTTCGTATTCCCCTTGCCTGGTCCACCTATCCGATCCGAGCACTATAATCCAATCGGATCCGAAACCTTGCACATTTCCTGCAACTTTTCCAACGACTGTTTTACGCCATACGACGGCGTTTTCAACCATTCTAACTTTTCTAATCAATCACTAAGCATAACATACAGTCATAGTAACATAGAGAATCAAACATAAACACCAAAACAACAATTTGATATGTCAAAACGGATCAAACACACCCAAAACCCATATTTTCCCCTTAAGCATGTTTAAGAAAATCTAATGATAAGATTAGCAAAACTTAACCAAATTAACCCAAACTTCTAACAGAGGCTTAAAATATTATTTAAGAATTTTTAAACATTTTTTCATATTTTTAACATGCATAATTTCGTTAATTAACACTAATCACCCTAATTAACTGTAATTAGTGTAAAAACAATGCTAATCACTCACCTTAGCCATAATTAAACTCAGATCTGAAACTTTTGGACAAAATATTTTGGATTCCAATAGACTCCAGCATCTCTACCTCTATTTTTGTGCTAATCTGCTTTGATTTGATGTAGATTTGGCTTAATTAGCGATTAGAAGGTGATTTGGGGTGTTTTAGCAAGTGGAGGCCATTGTTAGGGTTTCTAAGAGGTAAATGGCGGCTAGAAAACTGAAATAGAATGAAAACATAACTCTATAGAAAGGTAAACTATAATCCAGGTCTAATGGAAGTGTTTTCAGGTCAAAACTCTTTACAATCAAAAGTTATGGCCAAAAGAAGATCAGCTAGGGGCAAAACGATCATTTAAAAATTGGCAAAAATTGTGAACATGGGAAATGACCCCAATAGTCGTCTCTCAAAGTTACATGACCATACGACTTCATATGTGAAAGAAATAAATATTCTATGAACCTTCGGTGCATAGAATGCGGGTCGTTACAGGGAAGATGATTAAAATAGAGGGATTAAAGGTAATTAAGATATTTTAATTAATTAATTATAATTTTGTTTTCTTGAATGTAATCAAATGTATTAACGGTCATATCTCCTTCATACTAGGTCCAAATCGCACGAAACTGGATCTGTTGCGGTCGTGGGGACGAGAGCTTCACAACAAGACTAACCGGGTCCAATTTGGAGCACGTTAGAATTTTAGGCAAATTCAAACCTGAACCGTTCAGAAATTCGGAATTAAAACTGATGGAGTGGAAATAAAATGTGATAACTCCTTCTCACTCTAATTATTTTTCTAGTCAAAAATATTTGGTTGCAGACGGGGCTTAGTAGCTCCCGGCACCGTCGTCCATAGACCATGGACGACTTGTTTGATTATATTGTGTTGTGGAAATTGATTGTGATTGTGATGTGAAATGGAAAATAAAATATTCATGTGGTGAAATAAATATTTTATAGTTAAAAATATAATTTTTAACGTGTATATGATAAAATAAATTTTCATTTACAAATCAGACGATTTTTGTATGTACACCCATTTGATCGATATTGATTGGGACGATACATTTTACACATCGCCCAATTGCACAAATAATATTCAGTATTTGTTGTTTAGAAACCCCACACGGGTATTGGGATAATATTTGACATATACTGATCCTAATAATTAGTGGTATGTCAATCGTTGGGTTGACAGGCTGTTGTAAGCGTTAATTATTTATATTTATTGCTTATGCAGTTGTGTAATGCACTCAAGATGATTGTTGACTGTTTTGATTATCATTGTGTACATGTGTGTATGAAATCTATATAAATAAAATTATATGGTAATTGACTGTGTTTGATTCCAATTCGGAAAAAACGAATATTTTAAAATAGCGAATATTTTAAAATGACTAATAATGAATATTTTAAAATAACTAATATTTTAAAATAATATTCAGTAATGGATCAAAATATGATTTTGATGTTCGAATTGGGATGGACACGAAAATATTGAAATATATGAAGCCATGTTGATTAGATATGCGTCATTTTGACGCGAACGATGTTTATATCGATTTTATTCATTTTTATAATGATATCGAAAAGGAAATTATTTCAAAATCTGATATTTTGAAAATATTATCATTTAAATAATATAATAATAAGGAATATTCAAATTTGATTTGAAATTTGAAATGAAATGGGAAATCGTTTTAAAATGAATTTAAAACAAATTTATAAAGGAATATTCAAATTTGATTTGAAATTTGAAATGAAACGGAAATCGCTTTAAAATGAATTTAAAACGAATTTATAAAAGAATATTCAAATTTGATTTGAAATTTGAAATGAATTTGAAATCGTTTTAAAATGAATTTAAAATGGAATTTTCAATTTTGATTTTAAAATTGAAAATGAAGTTGAAATCGTTTTTAAACCGAATTTAAAATGATTTATAAAATATGTTTTAAATGGAAATCGACAAAATATATTTATAAATGGAACGCGCTGCGAACGTTTGCGAATTTGGACCATTGATTTCGAATTGACGTTACGGGATATCTGACCGTCGGGTTCTCCTAAAATTGGAATTGTTGGGTTCGTATTGAAAAGAGCTTTCTAATAAATACAAGAAATTTGAAATCTAATGGTTGGATTTGGAATTATGTCCAAATCAAATTTGGAAAAGGTCGTTGTAAGTGAAGTTCGATGACCATCTATGGAAATCGACTGTACATGCCTTGATAAAATTATTAAAAATATTAATAATTTGTGTAAAATCATAATAAATGATTTGGAAAGAATTAGGATGAAAAATTCCACGTTTGTAAAGATAAAAATATATTTTTATCAAAATGAACTAGTTATGAACTAGAATTATAATCCAATATTTTTGATTAAATAAATTGGACTTGGAATGGTTTTAAAAATGAGCAGAATTTCCAATATATGGATTGGAATGGATTTGAATTGAAATTATCTTCGGAATATTTCGATATTGGATTCCATGATTATACGGATTATGGAGGAATTTGGAAGATATATATATCGTTATTCCCAATACGATATTTGTTGATTTCAGAATTTGATATTGAATATAAGCCGATATAATTTCCATTCAGAGCCTTGTATTTAATATGGAATTAGGTTTTCGGTTTGTCGTGAATGGTGTCTTCGTTAACACTGTTCTTAAGCCCAGTTGAGAAAAGAATAAATCTTCTAATTAAGATTTAGTGAGGTTTTCCAATTAATTAGTATTTAATTGGGATTGAATAAAAGAATTGGATTTTGGGTTTGTCGTGAATGGTGTCTTAAATAACACTGTTCTTAAACCCCGTGTGAAAAGAATAAATCTTTTAATTAAGATTTAAAGAAGAATTACCAATTAATTAACATTTAGTTGGAATTGGAAATGGAATGGGAATTGGTTTTATTGTGAACTGTGTTTTAACGATATTCATTCTTTAACCCGATTTATAGTGAAATTTTATTTGGAATTTATAAATATTTTTATTAAGATTTAACGGGAATTTTTCCAAGGTAAAGTTTTCCAATTTAATATGTTAAATTGGAATGGAATGGAATTCGATTTGATAATAATTGAAGTGAGCTTTTGTGGAGGAAGACTGTTACTATACATGGAATTTAAAAGGCTTTGCCGTTATTCCATTTATATTATTGGTTGGATATGGAAGTTTATATCGATTATATATATTGATCTGTTTTCTGCGAAGATTCCATAATTAATGGAATATGATTTTGGGTTTATCGTGAGCTGTGTTTTAAATGACATTGGTTCTTTAACCAGGTTAAAACAAGATTTATTTCCTAGATATGAGATGATCATTAATATTGATTTTGGGGAAGATTAAAACTAAGTAGAGTTTTAAGGAATCTTTAATTAGATTTAAATGAGAATATGATAAATTAAAATTATTAAATTCGGTAAATGATCGAGAATGGAGTACCACTAGTTTTCCTCCAAGCGATAGTTAAATCTTTAATTTGATTTGAATGTGAAATGGTTATTTATTTTACCGATAACACCGTGGTGTTAGATATGGAGTATTACTAGTTTTGCTCCATGGGATGAATAGGTTGGGATTGGTAAATTTAACAAATGATTACTTCGGTAAGGTGCACTAATCCCGACTAGTTTGGATAAACCTTAATTTGGTTTGAATTGATATCCAATAGAAGATTAAAGAATAAATTAAAAGAATTTGTCTTTGATAAAATTAATGGGGACCTTTCCCAAAGGATATGAATATTTAAATAAAAGAATATTCAGAATTGGAATGAAGTGTATGTTGTGTTTCTATAGCATTTGTTTATAAGATACGCGAGTTATTGAGAAAGACCGGGTTTATCCCATTCTGAATAACTGAATCGACGATAAGTCGACGATGAAGACGTGGTTGAAGACCGGAGGTCTTCACATCGTTTGGATGATTACTGATGTCTTGATTGGGCTATACACCCAAGTAAAGGTAATAAAACGTACTTGGATATCGACCAGATATGCGAGTACCTCTCTCCTGTATTGGACATATAAGACGAGGAATAAGGTGCCTCCGGTTTTGTTCACACCCAGAACGAACTTGTAAATGGATGTGTGTCGGACATCGGATTTCATTCTGTGTGATTGTTCTCTATTAAATATATATCTGTTTAGCGTTGGAGAATTTACTCTCTTTCTTAATGTCCTTCTCAAAGATGTACGTGCTCAGAGGTTATATATCTTTAGACATCAACCGCATGGCATGAATTGCCTATGTGGCATGCTGAGATGCAAAGGATCAAGACTTTTGTTGAAAAGCGGAGTCTTGTGGTTGATGATCAAAGCACGGCTTTAGTATAGCATAACTTTGTGTATAGCATTAATTCACGAGCCTCACACCCCAGTATGAACTAGAAACGGGAGGGACTTTAGGGATGGCATGCGTTTCCTTCTAGCTAGGAGTGGTGGCATGGTATGGAGCCCAGACATTTCACTTATGTGGATGATGGATAGCGAGGCGCCTCGGTTATATCGGTCACTACGGGACCGATGGATTATATGGTCGACATACTGACCATTTAGTCCCATACGGCAGGGAAATTCATGTTCAAGGATTTTAATCCACTTAAAATGTGGACCGGCCCTAACGATCCAGGTGCAGTTGCGGCTGTTCCTAAGACATGGTAGCCTAGATTGTCTCGAATTAGCACAGGATGATCCCTTTACCATGGTTCACAGATGGAAATCCTACTTCCAATATGTGACTTTGCGGATTTAATTATAGAACTAGTATTGGTGACATGATAGATGGTACACATGCCGCCTACGATTGATACATTTGTATTTGAAGTTTTTTTATACACTATGCACTTATAATAGTATCAAAAGATTTGTTTTAAACATACCAAGCATGTTTGGCTATTATAAGGGAAAAGCTTATCCTCCGGCTTGCGTTGCATTGTGTGATGGGACCTGGGTCTTATAATATCTTCATTTTTTTTCAAAAAGCATTGCGCTGTTTGTTATATGCACTGGTATTCTTGGGGCTAAACCCATTCTGTGTTATACGGCATGGTACCTTGATATACCTGACTTTAAAATAAAAATAAATAACTATTTTAGTTCTCACACCAGTCACATGACTAACGTGGTGTTTATTGTTTTAACCTAAACTCTGGGTGCCTCTATTTTCCACAGGGGCAGCTAGTAATTTAGTTTTGCAGATATTATATTCACAGAATCCTGGATTTACAGTTGGAACTATACTCGGAAAGCTCTGTATCTGTGTTTTCCTTTCAGTTGTGTTTTATATTATTTTCCACTACATTGTAATTTAAATCTCTGATATTTATCAAATGTATATTATTTTTTCATACTCTGTAGATTCGTGTACTCTGATGTAAATTGTTGTAATAAGCAATGAAATGTTCTTCTGTTTGTTTTCCGATTAGTCTTGTTCTCAACTCAATCCGGGTTTTCCCGTAAGGGCAAGTTTGGGTCGTTACACGTGGTATCAGAGCTTTGGTTTACAGAGCTCGACAACAAGACATATTAGAACTAAAAGAAAGAATTCATTAGAGATTGGATTAGTAATATCCAATGAGAATGACTCATTAGAGATAGGATCAGCAGTATCCTAGAATGAGTTAGAAGTGTATGATTTAATGAAAACAAATTTGATTTTGAGAATTTAATCTAATTATACGTATTTGAGTATATTATTTTATTTTATTTTGGACAATCGAGTATATGAGATTTTGCATATGCGCGTCATGAGCGTATATTTGAAGTCTCAAATATACTGGGTAGATATAGAATCACACTCTAGTAGCCCGAAGATGATTTTGATGATTGAGTACCCATCATCAGAGTTTATGTTCGAGTTACAAAAGTGGGATTTCTATATATTTCCAATTGTCTGGTATGAGAACCAAAATTTAGATAGGATTTATTGTTATGATTGGGCACTAAAAATATGACCTTTGAGTATACAAAATTATTATGAATTTGATATTCTAAACAACTAATTGATTGTTGGTTGCTATGTTTGATTATTAGTCAATAAAATTATTGAAACCATTATGTAAACGAATGGTAAATTTAGCCAAATCAAATTTAATAATGGACTGAGTTGAAAATTGTTTGAAATTGCATGCATGTACATGTATATACATTGAACATGTCATAGCAGGGAAGCTAAGAAGAGGAACAAAATTGTATGCCCGACAAATAGGTACATGTTTACTAATTTATTGGGTTTAGATGATTTTATGAGCCGATTGGCTAGCCGCTTGGCTTTTTCTTTTCTTTTTGGATGATGAGGGCCATGCTTGGCAAGTTGCAGTTTTAAATGTCTCCCCGTAAAAAGGAGGTTATGGAGAATTTTTTTGAAAATTAAGGGTGTCAGCTAAATTTTTGAAAAATTAGGAAATTCTTAGAAACTGAAAAGTTGAAGAGTGAAAGCCAAACTGAAAGTTGAGTTGGTTAGTTAAACAACTTTCAGCTCCGTTCCTTTTCGAGGACGAAAAGATTTTAAGTGGGGGAGATTGTAACAACCCGGAAAATCAGAACGAATTTAAAATTTTTACTTTGGCAATTTTAATGAATTTTGAATATTTAAAATGATTTATTTTAAACAATAACGACTAGCAATTTATTTTGAATAGAATTAGAACGGTTAAATGTATTTAAATCGAAATTAGAATATAAAAATTTATTTTAATTATATAACGAGCCTGGAATGGCGCGGTAGTTTGAAAATTCGATTTCAAATTTCAATTAAATGTACAGGATTCAAAATAAACCGGGTTTTAGTGAAACCAGAAATATTTGAATCTATTTGAAAATATCTTTCCATTGAATGTGAAAAATCCAGATTTCATAACAGGAATAAAAAGTTATGTCCAGTTGAAAATTCAAAATAGTCGTTGTGGAATTTTATATAATATATAGCCCGTAAAGATAAATATTTTGCAAACGCCCTCCGTTTTCGATGAAACAACCTTTGTTGGATCCGGAACGTCAAATTATTTTTATATTCCAATTTTCATAATTTTGGAATTAATATGTGAGCGTGGTGAATTTAAACGTGTTTGGTCATTTTAGTTTGAATTTTATCGACTGGAAAATGACTGTTTTTCAAACGGTCTCCAAATTCGATGAAATTAGTTTTGTTAGGACCTTATCATCAAAAAATAGCTAGATTAGTTTTTTTTGTAATTTTTGGAGTCAGTATATGGCCCCGGTAAATTAAAATATGCGTTCAAATTCAATATACATTGATTTATATTTTAATTTTGATAAAAACTGTTTGAAAAAATCGAATCGGCTTGCGAAACATATCCCATTATGTCCAGAATGGGGGTATTTTGCTAGGGGTAACAGTTGTTGGGATTCATTTGGAGTTCGTTGTGTTAAACAAGTATTTTATGACTAAAATATTATTAAAAAAATATATATAAATGGGGCAAAATTCCCAAACCGTAATCATATTTATCAGCCGCCGCTTCATTAGTTTAACGACCGATATCACTCCAAATTTCAATTCAAAATCACGGCCAAAATAGAAGGAATTAAATCAAGAGTGTAAAGGGAAAATCCTAGCTTTAACTGTGGGTTTAAATCTAGAGAGGTATGATCAGTTATTGTGAAGCGTCGAGCTCGATTTTCGAGCTCAAAGCTCGAGGGTTTGGGCGATGTTTTCTGGCGCAATGAGGCACCAAAGGTGGCGATTCGCCGCCGGAGAAGGTGGGGCTTAGGAAGCCGCGTCAAGTGGGCCCCTCTGACCAATCGCTGACGATCTATGGTGGCCGCAATCAGTAGAGAGGGGACAGGAGCGATGGGTTCAGCGTTTTGACGGCGGGAAGATGATTAAAAAGGGGGGATTAAAGGTAATTACGAGATTTTAATTAATGAATTATAATTTAATTTTCTCGAATGTAATTAAATGTATTAACGATTGTATCTCCTTCATACGAGGTCCAAATCGTGCGAAACTGGATCTGTTGCGATCGTGGGGATGAGCGCTTCACAACAAGACAAATCGCGTCCAATTTGGAGCACATTAGAATTTTTGGAAAATTCAAACCCGAACCATTCAGAATTAGAACTGACAGAGTGGAAATCAAATGTAAGAACTCTTTCTCACTTTAATTATTTTTCTAGTAAAAATATTAGGTTGCAGACGGGGCTTAGTAGCTCCCGACACCGTCGTGCACATACCATGAAAGACTTGTTTGATTGTATTGTGTTGTGGAAATTGATTGTGATTGTGATGTGAAACCGAAAATAAAATATTCATGTGGTGAAATAAATATTTTATAGTTAAAAATATATTTTTTAACGTGTATATGATTAAAATAAATATTCATTTACAAATCGGGCGATTTATTTATGTACACCCATTTAACTGATATTGATTGGGACAATATATTTTACACATCCCCCAACTGCACAAATAATATTTAGTATTTATTGTTTGGAATCCCCAAACGGGTACTGGGATAATATTTGACATACACTGATCCCAATAATTAGTGGTATGTCAATCGATGGGTTGACAGACTGTTGTAAGCGTTAATTATTTATATTTAATGCTTATGCAGTTTTGTAATGCACTCTGGATGATGGTTGACTGTGTTTGATTATCGTTGTGTACATGTGTGTATGAGATCCATATAAATAAAATTATATGGTAATTGACTATGTCTGATTCCAACTCGGAAAGAACTAATATTTTAAATTAGCGAATATTTTAAAATGACTAATAATGAATATTTTAAAATAACTAATATTTTAAAATAATATTCAGTAATGGATCAAAATATGATTTTGATGTCAAATTTGGGATGGACACGAAAATATTGAAATATATGAAGCCATGTTGATTAGATATGCGCCATTTTGAAGCGAAAGGTATTTATATTGATTTTATTCATTTTTATAATGAATACCGAAAAGGAAAATATTTCGAAATCTGATACTTTGAAAATATTATCATTTAAATAATATAATAATAAGGAATATTCAAATTTGATTTGAAATGAAATGGAAAATCGTTTTAAAATTAATTTAAAACAAATTTATAAAGGGATATTCAAATTTTATTTGAAATTTGAAATGAAATGGAAATCGTTTTAAAATGAATTTAAAATGTATTTCAAAAAGAATATTCAAATTTGATTTGAAATTTGAAATGAATTTGAAATCGTTTTAAAATGAATTTAAAACGGATTTATAAAGGATTATTCAATTTTGATTTTAAAATTGAAAATGAAGTTGAAATCGTTCCGAATTTAAAACGATTTATAAAATACGCTTTAAATGGAAATCGACGAAATATATATAATATATATATTTAATGGCCTGAATGGAACGCGTCGCACCGCGACCGTTCGCGAATTTCGACCATTGACTTCAAATTGACGTTCCAGGAGATCCGACTATCAGATTCTCCTAAAATCAGAAACGTTGGGTTCGTATCGAAAAGAGCTTTCATACAAGAAATTTGAAATCTAACGGTTGGATTTGGAATAATGTCCAAACCAAATTTAGAAAAGGTCATTGTAAGTGAAGTTCGATGACCGTTTATGGAAACCGACAGTACAGTCCTTGATAAAATTATTAAAAATATTAATAATTTGTTTAAAATCATAATAAATGATTTGGAAAGAATTGGGATGAAAATTTCCATGTTTGTAAAGATAAAAATATATTTTTATCAAAATGAACTAGTTAGGAACTAGAATTATAATCCAATATTTTTAATCAAATAAATTGGATTTGGAATGGTTTTAAAAATAACCATAATTTCCAATATATGAATTGGAATGGATTTGAATCGAAATTATCTTCGGAATATTTCGATATTGGATTTCGTGATATTGTAGAGGAATTTGGAAGATATATATCGTTATTACCAGTAAGATATTTGTTGATTTCAGAATTTGATATTGAACATAAGCCGATATAATTTCTATTCAGAGTCTTGTATTTAATATTGAGTTGGATTTGGTTTTGTTGTGAATGGTGTCTTCATTAACACTGTTCTTAAGCCCAGTTGATAAAAGAATAAATCTTCTAATTAAAATTTAGTGAAGTTTTCCAATTAATTAATATCTAATTGGATTGAATAAAAGAATTGGATTTTGGGTTTGTCGTGAATGGTGTCTTAAATAACACTATTCTTAAACCCCGTGTGAAAAGAATAAATCTTTTAATTAAGATTTAAGGAAGAATTACCAATTAATTAACATTTAGTTGGAATTGAAAATGGAATGGGAATTGGGTTTATTATGAACTGTGTTGTAACGACATTCGTTCTTTAACCCGATTTACAGTGAAATGTGATTTGGAATTGACAAATCTCTTTATTAAGATTTAACAGGAATTTTTTCCAAAGTAAAGTTTTCCAATTTAATATATTAAATTGGAATGGAATGGAATGGAATTCGATTTGATAATAATCGAAGTGAGCTTCTGTGGAGGAAGATTGTTACTATACATGGAATTTAAAAGGCTTTCCCGTTATTCCATTTATATTATTGGTTGGATATGGAAGTTTATATCGATTATATATATTGATCTGTTTTCCGCGAAGATTCCATAATTAATGGAATACGATTTTGGATTTATCGTGAGCTGTGTTTTAAATGACATTGGTTCTTTAACGAGGTTAAGACAAGATTTATTTCCTAGATATGAGATGATCATTAATATTGATTTTGGGGTAGATTAAAACTAAGAAGAGTTTTAATGAATCTTTAATTAGATTGAAATGAGAATATGATAAATTAAAATAATCAAATTCGGTAAACGATCGAGAATGGAGTATCACCAGTTTTGCTCCAGGCGATAGTTAAATCTTTAATTTGATTTGAACGTGAAATGGTAATTAATTTTACCGATAACACCGTGGTGTTAGATATGGAGTATTACTAGTTTTGCTCCATGGGATGAATAGGTTGGGATTGGGAAATTAAACAAATGATTACTTCGATTAGGTGCGCTAATCCCGACTAGTTTGAATAAACCTTAATTTGTTTTGAATTAATATCTAACAGATGATTAAAGAATAAATTTAAATAATTTATCTTTGATAAAATTAATGGGAACCTTTCCCAAAGGATATGAATATTTAAAAAAAGAATATTCATAACTGGAATGAGGCGTATGTTGTGTTTTTATAGCAATTGTTTATAAGATACGCGAGTTGTTTAGAAAGACCGGGTTTATCCCATTCTGAATAACTGAATCGACGATAAGTCGACAATGAAGACGGTGTTTGAAGACCGGAGGTCTTCACATCGTTTGGATGATTACTGAAGTCTTGGATAGGCTGTATACCCAAGACGAGGTAATAAGTGGTGATCGTCTAGACGTACTTAGAGATCGACCGGATATGCGAGGACCTCTCTCCTGTATTGGACATATGGGACGAGAAATAAGGTGCCTCCGGCCTTGTTCAGACCCAGAACGAACTTGTAAATGGATGTGTGTCGGACATCGGATTTCATTTTGTGTGATTGATCTCTATTAAATATATATATATATATATCTGTTTGGCGGCGGGGAATTTATTCTCCTGCTTAACGCCCTTCTTTGAGACGTACGAGCTCAGAGGTTATATATCGATAGACATCAGTCGCATGGCGTGAATTGCCTATGTGGCATGCTAAGATGCAAAGGATCAAGGCTTCTGTTGAAAAGCGGAGTCTTGTGGTTGATGATCAAAGCGCGGCTTTAATATAGCATAGCTTTGTGTATAGCGTTAATTTTCGAGCCTCACACCTCGGTATGGACTCCCAGACATTTTACATATTTGTATGATGGATAGAGAGGTGCCTCGGTTATATCGGTCACTATGGGACCAATGGATTATATGGTCGACATACTGACCATTTTGCCCTATAGGGCGGGGAAACGCATGTTCAGGGATTTTAATCCGCTTAAAATGTGGATCGGCCCTGATGATCCAGGTGTACTTGCGGCTGTTCCTGAGTCATGGGAGGCTAGATTTTCACGAATTAGCACAGGATGATCCCTTTGCCTTAGTTCACAGATGGAAATCCAACTTCCAATACATAACTTTGTGGTTTTATTTGTAGAACTAGTATTAGCGACATGATAGATGGTGCCCATGCCGCCTATGATTGATACATTAGGTTTGAAGTTGTTTTATACACTATGCACTTATAATAGTATCAAAATATTTGTTTTAAACGTACCAAGCATGTTTGGCTATTATAAGGGAAAACCCTATCCTCCGGCTTGCGTTGCATTGTGTGATGGGAACTAGGTCTTAAAATAGCTTCATTTTTCCAAAAAGCATTGCGCTGTTTGTTATATGCACTAGTATTCTTGGGGCTAAACCCGTTCCGTGTTATATGGTGTGGTCCCTTGATATACCTGAATTTAAAATCAAAATAATAATTGTTTTAGTTCTCACACCAGTCACATGACTGACTTGGAGTTTATTATTTTAACCTAAACTCCGGGTGCCCCTATTTTCCATACGGGCAGCTAGTAGTTTGGTTTTGCAGATATTATATTCACAGGATCCTGGATTTACAGCTGGAACTATAGTCGGAAAGCTCTGTATGCGTGTATTCCTTTCATTTGTGTTTTGTATTATTTTCCGCTGCATTGTAATTTAAATATCTGATATTTATCAAATGTTTATTAGTTTTTTATACTCTATAGATTCTTGTACTCTGTTTTAAATTGTTGTAATAAGCAATGAAATGTTCTTCTTTTTGTGTTCCAATTAGTCTTGTTCTCAACTCAATCCTGGCTTTCCCATAAGGGAAAGTTTGGGTCGTTACACGCACTGCCCAGATCAGTTTCAAAATATAGAGTTTGTCACCACGATTCTAGCGTAAATGGTTTGGTATGATTCTGTCAACATAACAAAAGTTGTTAATGTTTTAAATATTAACGATTTAATTAACTAACCAACTTCTTAATTATAATTTAATTAATTAATCACTTAACTAATCCTAGTTTTCAAAATGGTCAGGGAGGAATAAATTTCCTCCGACATCGTTCAAAAACAAGCTTTCCACCTTACACCACGCTGCCGACTTCTTCTTGCTACAAAATTCAGGTTTTAATTCATATGATTTAATTAAACTAATTAAATCTCTAATCATTTCTTAATCGCCAAATTTATTTAGGCTAATTACACTGATTAGGCAAAAATATTTTGACCGCCCCTTATATTCTTCATCCCGTATGCTATTCTTGTTCCAAGCAATTGAGCCCATGCATGAAACCTTTTCCACGATCGACGTGCCTTTTCCGACCATCGGAGTGGAATCGAAGACCACCATTCCATGCACCTCGACCTGCTCGCCCTCCGCCATGAGCCTCTCCCCACTCGATGCTGCCTTCCACCTAAAATCCTCCCCCAACCGGCGCGGCTTCATGATCAGATTCATGCCACATCGTCCATCTAAAATCGATCATCACCGTTCAATCTATCGAGCTCACATATTTTAACAATATTGATTTTGGAAGTTTTATGGATAAAGGTATGAATGGTCAGAAAAATGAGGGAGACGGTGCTTGTATGTCGGCCATTCAAAATGACAAGGGCTGGCGAAAAATTGGTTGAACGCAAAATAATGTTTAATGACCAAAATAGGGTTACGATGGCCTTTTATATGGAGTTAGGATAAATTAAATATTATTATATTATTCAATTAAACTTCAATCTGAAGTAACAAATAAAACCAACCACAATCGACTCTTGTTTTTCGATAAAAATGCTAATCCTGGCATAAAAAAATATTTCGGACCTGACGAAACAGGTTTCATCGAATTCCGAGGTCGTTTGTGAAAAGTCCTTTATAAATCACAGGCTAGAAATCACGCATTTAAAATTCCCATGATCACAGAGTAAATCCAATGAACTTGAAATTTGGAAACTCTACTAGACCTCTTCCTTACGGATCCAATGAATTTTTTTTCATTAAATATGGAGTTCATTTGGCAAATGTTTATTCCTTTAAAGTTACCCCTGTCTAAATGACCAAAATAATATAATTGATTAAGGCATTTATCGTTTCCACGATCAAACGGCAAGTCCGATCGATACGAAAATTGAAATCTTATAATAATTAATGAATACGAATCCAATGGAACTAATTTCACCGCATTCTGAGACTGTTTCCCAGTAAGCTATTTTTATACGAACCATAATGCTATTTTGGACACCAAATTACCCGGTTTTCAAAAATAACAAACTACATGCCTATTCGGACTCTAAACGTCGATACTAACTCAACGGAATTGGTTTTGTGAATTAACTCGATTGTCTCCTCAAGTTATATACAAATACCTCTACATTAAATTAAATTAAATTAATTACGCGCTATATAAAATAACTGGGCGTTTATGGCTGCTGTTGTCGCATATGACATCGTTTTGCCACGAAATTTAATAATGTACAATAATTTAATGTTGCGGTTCCAATGGAACTAATTTCATCAGAAATGGAGACCATGTGCAAAAATCGCTATTTAAGTCTTATATAATATTAATAAAATTTAATATAAATTCCAAAATAATCTAATTAAATAATAATAAACTATTATCATAAATACCCACTAGAAATATCATATAGCTTCAAATATAAATTATACAACTCAATATCATCGAATTTCGAGTTAAACGGTATCTGAATTATATAAAAATCCTTAAATTTATTAAATTAACATTATCGTTTTATTAACGATTTCCATAGCGACTATTTTAAAATTTGAATTGGACATAACAAACAAACCATAACACGAAATCTGGATTTTTCTCTTTCGTATGAAAATTATAATCAACATGATTCCAACATTTCTTGTTTCATAAAAATCCGACGTAAAATGGATTCTTTATATTCAATTAAAGTTCAAAAGTCAATATTATGAACTAGCACACCATTTCGAGCTTGATTTAAATTATATATAAAAATTTAACATTCAAACTTCATTTTATAAACGATTTCAATATTAAAATCCATTAATATTACAAATATAATATTTAAAATAATAAATAAAATTGAACATTTGACTACCAAAATTACGGGACATTACATTCTTTCCCCCTTAAAAGAATTTCGTCCCTGAAATTACTAAGGTAAGAAACATGTTACGAACCCATTATATTTTCAAAATCTAATTTATTATAAATCAAAAACCAATTTATTATAATCAATATAAATTTTCAAAAATATCAAGAAAATTCTAACACATTAAATTCGAGGAAAAATTCAACAGGTTCTCCCTTGTACGGAGTGACATATGCGATACCGTCGGAACAGTCAATATATATATATATATATATATATATATATATATATATATATATATATTTATATACATCGACCCACACGGCCGGAAAACAAAATTGGAAATCTAAAACTTATATTTTCGCATAGGCGTACCTTTTATGAATGCTATTGAGCATACTTGCTCAACCTATGTTCAACCTACGCAACCAAACTCAATCCTCAAGCTATCTGGTACCTATACTTAACTCAGTTCAACATATAAGTAACGGTTATATGAAATATTCTTAAATAAGATTTCACTAATTAACTTGTATAACTAGACCAATTTTCAAATCAACATGTAGCATTAATTCATTATCAAATATAGGATTAGATCATAAATTCCAATTCATCTGCAGTTCAATTCTAATTTTTAATTATACTGAAATTTATTCTTTAGTTTATAATTCATTTAGCTCCAATAACAAAAATATTCACAATCAACAACCAATACACAACCAAATCAATTGAATTTACATTCAGTATTAATATTTACTTTGATTTCACATATTTGAGCATCAATCGGTTAATATTCGATTGATTTCTATTTAATTATCATTCATTCAATTTTCAAATTCCAAATCAGCTTTTTTCACTTAATAGGTTAATTTCCGATTCAAATTTTCTAATGCAATTTGGGTTGGGTTCCATCCAAATCAATCAGCACACAATATCTTAATAACTTAAATAAATTATTTATTTTCTATACAAAAATATAATATGGGTAAAATTATTTCATTTACCCTCTTTACTAAACAATACTATATCCATTGATAGTTCAATGCTTTTCAATACTTGAACCGATCAACCAACACAATACAAAACATTTGTAAATAAAATTTACAAATACGCTCTCATATATATACACTTAACACAATCTAGATTATTACTAACCCCATCTCTATCGAGTTATACCATAGAGCCAAGGTTATTACGAAATCAATAGCACTGATACCACTATAACGACCTGAAAGAATCCGATGTTCGAATTCTGACAATAACACATAAATCCCATGTTACTTGCCAAAACCCAAGTATCAAAAATCCAGATAACTATTAGAAAGAGGTTCAGAGGGAGAGATAAGAAAGAAAGAAATATTAGAATAGAAGAAGAACTAAACACAACATAGAGTCTCACATCGCAGTGGAACAAAATATAATATAATAATAAATCTTTATTGAGAGCTTTAAATAAACACCTAAAATCATCAGAGTACATCAACACATCTGGACTGTTATATTAATATGTCCTCATATACAACACACATCGGAATAAATACTAAATATCATACGTCTGAACACTTTCAACTCGTCTCTGGACTTCGCAGTATCTGAAAACCTGAACCTGTACAACCCGGCCTAACCTGAGCATTACAAACACCAGGTCAGTCTGGTGAACCAAAGTGAGAAAAACAACTAAGTTTAAAGAAATCACACTACTTGATTTTAACGTCAAAATCTTTTCGAAAGAAAAGGATATTCGTAAGACCAAATCCATACATAAATACGGACGGTTTTTACCTTACGATAACCCAAAACATTTTGGGAAAACATATTATTATTATAGTGTCTAAATATAATTAAATAGAAATATAAGGGAACGCTTGCATCTCACGCTCCACATGTATAATATACAATCAAAACCGCGGGTTCTTATTGGAGAATGGATTTCCTAGCAAGGTATGGGGCCACCTTCATGACAATGTACCTCTGGAGATGAATACATTGGGGTTCAACAAGAAAATCCTGCAACTCAGGCTAAACATGACTAACCCCTCACTTTCTCTTGAGAGTACTGAATATATCATTACCACGGTTAGGGGCCAGCCAACCGAACCGATAGCATACATACATACATACATACATATATATATATATAAAGGGACAACCGATGGCATTTGATTTCACCAGATCCGGTAATGATATACCATTTTGATGGGTACGACCCACATAGCCATGCGACCTACCCGATTTTGTGCCCTTTCCCGGTTGATGAGGTTAAGCTTATCCTTCATACCATCACATCTCCATCTACTTTGAGTGCCACATCGTCAAATCCACCAGAAATCACTTGAAAAGATAAGGAATTTCGCTCGATCCGAATCGATCGCTAAACCGACCAAGACCGTTCGAAACCCCTGATTGTTTTGAGAACGCGACAAATTGGAACACAAACAGAAGAACATTTCATTGTATATTACAACAATTCCATCAGAATATAAGAATATACAGAGTATGAATAAATATTACACAGAAATTATCAGAGATTTAAATTACATTTAAATACATCGCAGCGTAAAAATATTACAAAACACAATTGAAAAAGATATACGGATACAGAGCTTTCCGGATATCGTTCCAGCTGCAAATCAAGATCATGTGAATATAAATCTTTAAAACCAAAACTACTAGCAGCCCATGTCAAAATAAGGGCACCCAGAGTATAGGTTAAAACAATAAACTCCAGGTCAGTCATGTGACTGGTGTGAGAACTAAAACAGTTATCTTTTGATTTTAATGTTAGGTAAATCAAGGGACCACGACATATAACACGGAACGGGTTTCCTCCCAAGAATACCAGTGCATAAAACAACAGCGCAATGCTAAATAAAGAACAATGAAGCTATTATAAGACCCAGTTCCCATCACACAATGCAACACAATCCAGAGAATAGGGTTTTACCTTATAATAGCCAAAGAATGCTTGATACGCTAAATTTCATCTTTTATTATTACTATAAGTGTATAGTGTCAAAACAATTTCAATCATAAGTATCAATCATAGATGGCATGGGTACCATATATCATGTCGCCAATACTAGGCTCTACAATCAAAACCTCAAAGTCACGTATTGGAAGTTGGATTTCCATCTGTGAACCGAGAGAAAAGATAGTCCTCTACCGAATTCGAGACTCTCTAGCCCGAGCCTCAGGACAAGTACTCAGTCAAGCCCTTGGATCGTCAGGGCCGGTCCACCGATGCGGATTAAAATGCCTGAGCACTGCGTTTCCCCGCCCTTTGGAGCGTAAATGAGCCAAATGACTCCATCGGCTCCACATAGTCACCGATATATCCGAGGCGCCTTGCAATCCAACAACCAAACAGGTGAAAATAATATAAATGTCAGGGCTGGTAAGTCACTGACACCACACTAGCTAGAAAGAAACGCATGCCCTCCCTTAGGTCCTCTCCCGTTTCTGGTTCACAACCGGAGTTTGAGGCTTGCGAATTAACGCTACACAAAGCTATGCCACACATACGGTGCTTTAATCATCAACCACAGGACTTGGCTTTTCAACAAAAGCCTTGATCATTTTCATCTTAGCATGCCACACAGGCAAACCACTCCATGCAACCGATATCCATCAATCACACAGAGTGATATCCAATGTCAGACACATAGTCCATTTACAAGTCCGTTCTGGGTCTGAACGAAACCGGAGGCACCTTGTACCTTGCATATCCGTCGATCTCTAAGTACGTCTGGACGATCACCAACTGATTCACTCCACTTGGGTGTACAGCCCAATCAAGATCATCAGTAATCACCCAAACGATGTGAAGACCTCCGGTCTTCGACCACCGTCTTCATCCTCGACACATCGTCGAATCAGTTATTCAGAATGGGATAAACCCGATCTTTCTGAATAACTCGCGTATATAATAAACAAGTGTTACACAAACACAACATACGCCTCATTCCAATTCAGAATATTCTTTTATTCAAATATTCTTATGCTTTGGGAAAGGTTCTCATTAATTTTATCAAAGATAAATTCTTTAAATTTATTCTTTAATCTTCTTTTGAATATCAATTCAAATTAGTCGGGATTAGCGAACCAAACCAAAGTAATCATTTATTTTATTTCCCAATCTCAACATATTCATCCCATGAAGTAAAACTGGTCATACTTCATATCTAACACCACGGTGTTTTCGGTAAATTCAATTACCATTTTAAGTTCAAATCTGATTAAAGATTTAACTATCGCCTGGAGCAAAACTGGTGATACTCCATTCTCGATTATTTCAATCTAATTAAAGATTCATTAAAACTCCACTTGGTTTTAATCTTACCAATAATCACTATCAATTATTATTTAACTTGGGAAATCATATCTTGTCTTTAACTGGGTTAAAGAAACAATGTCATTTAAAACACGGTTCACGATAAACCCAAAATCACATTCTATTCCATCAGCCTTTAACCATAAATTAGCAAGTGAACAATTCCCTAAGTAATAACCCCGAAGGCCGAAACCAACATCAGATCAATACCCAAGAAACCATTCAACTTAACTAATCTTCAGTTAGTTTCTGATTTTCTTAACTCCGTTGGGTCTAAGAACAGTATTATTGAAGATACCGTTGACGACAACCCAAAATCACATTCCATTAATTATCGGGTTAAAGAACAAGTGTTATTTAAAACACCGTTCACGATAAACCCAAAAATCAATTCAAATTCAATTCCAATTAAATACCATTTAATTGGTATACTTCATTAAATCTAAAGAAAAAGATTTAATCTTTTTCTCAACTGGGTTTAAGAACAGCGTAAATGAAGACACCATTCACAACAAACCCAAATCCCATTTGATATTAAATACAAGGCTCTGAATAGAAAATATATCCGCTTATATTCAGTATCAAATTCTACGACCAACAAATGTAGTATTGGAAATTACGATATAAATATATCTTACAAATTTCCGTAACAATATCTGTATAATCACAAAATCCAACATCAAAATATTTCAAAGACAATTTCGATTCAAATCCATTTCCACTTTATATATTGGAAATTTTGGTTATTTTCAAAACCACTTCAAATCCACTTTAATTATTTTAAAAATAAATGGGATTATAATTCAAGTTCAAAACTAGTTCATTTCGATAAAAATCTATTTTTATCTTTTCAAATTTGGAAATTTTCATCTCAATTCTTCACAAATCATTTCTTATGATTTTACTCAAATTATTACTATTTTTAATAATTTTATCAAGGCTCGTACAGTCGATTTCCATCAACGGCCATCGAACAGCACTTACAACGACCTTTTCCAAATTTGATTTGGAAATAATTCCAAATCCAACCGTTAGATATCAAATCTCTAATATTCATTAGAAATCTCTTTTCGATACGAACCCAATGGTTCCGGTTATAGGAGAATCCGATAGTCGAATCTCCTATAACGTCCATTTGAAGTCAATGGTCGAAATTCATGAACTACCGCAGCGCGGCGCGTTCTATTCAGGCCATTATATATATTATATATATTACGTCGATTTCCTTTTAAAACGCATTTTATAAATCGTTTTAAATTCGTTTTAAAAACGATTTCAACTTCCTATTCAAGTTCAAATCAAAATTGAATATTCCATATCATCGATATACAATTGATAATATTTTCAAAAATATTATATTTTGAAATCAATTCGTTTTCGATATTCATTATAAAAATGAATAAAATCGATATAGATATCGTTCACGTCAAAATGGCGCATATCTAACCAACTCGGTTTTATATATTTCAACAACTTCGTTAATCTATTCAACAAATGAATATTTTCTTCAGCACATGATTTTTCTTTTATTCAACACATGAATATATATTTTATTCAACACATCAATTTTCTTTTATTCAATACATGAATATTGTTTTATTCAACACATGAATTTTCTTCTATTCAACACATGAATATATATATTTTATTCAACATATGAATTTTCTTTATTTTCCAACTTCGAATGAGGCCCAATCAGTTACCATACAATGTGATTGATATGGATTTCATACACACACGTACACTACAACAATCAAACACAGTCAACCATCACCCAAAGTGCATTCTACACTACATAAGCATCAAATATAAATATTTAATGCTTATAACAGCCTGTCAATCAATCGATCGACATACAGCTAATTATTGGGACTAGTGTATGCCCAATTTCATCCCAACACCTGTGTGGGGTTTTTAAACAATCAAACAGAGGTTTTATTTGTGCAGTTGGGCGATGTGTAAAATTTATCGTCCCAATCCATATCAGTCAAATGTGTGTACATAAACAAATCGTCCGATTTGTTTATAACTATTTATTTTATATACACGTTAAATTTATTATTTTTAACCATAAAATAATTTATTTCATTCCACTACACACAATCATTTTTCACAACACATCAATCAAACAAACAAGTCATCCATGGTCTGTGGACGACGGGTGTCAGGTGCTGCTAAACATCGTCTGCATCCTAGTAAACATTTCAACTAGAAAACAAATTAAAAGTGAGGAGTTCTGACCGAGAAGATAAACCAAACACCGCGACTCTTCATATATACAAAATCTTGTCGTGTCCAACTTCTGTCACTTTCGTTGTCTATATCCACTACATATATAAAAATCGCATCTTTATATTGTTGCCATGTATAAAAAAATCACATTTTTATAACTACGCTATATGGATAAAAAATCACATTTTTATACTGCTGCTATATAGATAAAAATTCTATTTTTATACCGCTACTACAAAGATAAAAATTCTATTTTTATACCGCTACAATATAGATAAAAATTCTATAATTATACCGCTACTATATAGATAAAAATTCTATTTTTATAACGGTGTTCATATAATAAAGATCATATTTTTATCACGCTAACTTCATCGTAAAAATTATATTTTTATATCGCTCTTCTTCTAATAAAGATTATATTTTTATATTGCCACTCATATAAAAATTACATTTTTGTATTTTCTAGTATATAAAAATCATATTTTTATTATCTCTACCATATAAAAATCTTATTTTAATTCTAATTTTATTCATATAAATATAAATCATATTTTTCCACCACGTTCATGGTAATAAAAATCAAAACTTTATTGTTAAAAAAATCATTTCTTTTCTACTTTAAAATTCCCGCCTTTTACCACTAAAAATCCTGCCTTTTCTCTTCATAAAAGAACGAATTTTTCTTATGCTAAAACGTATATAAAAAATTTATTTTTTTCATACGCTATAACATAAATAAAAATCCTATTTTTATTATGTTAAAAATCCAATCTTTCTTGTATTTCAATGTTCATACGCTAGAGGGAAAAAACAAACTTTAAATAAATTAAAACTGAATTTTAAATTAAATAAATACACATCGTGTTATTGTCTTCAGATGAGGGGGGGTTCGAGGTCACGGCGGCTCAGAGGGGTGGTGGCGGTCGGTATTGGGTCACGGGGCTAGGGGTTTTCGTGGATTTGGGGACAACGGTCGTGGAGGAGAGAGAAGAGAGGTAGATGGGAATCGAAGGGGGGGAAGGCGCGACGAGGGGAGGCTGGAGGCCGTCGACGGCGCCGGGCGGTGCCGTCTGGGGGGGGGGGGGATGGCGGGTCTGGGCTGCGTCGTGGTTCCCCCTTCTGAATTTCTTTTTTTTTTTTGATTTAAAATGAAGAGGGAGAGAGAGGAGGGTAGGAGGTATAATAATATATATAATTTAATTATCCATTAGAGTTGACTTTTCATTCAAACTCCAAACAAAACCCACTGACTGTCATCCCTAGCTAATTATCCCCATTACGAACGCAATGCGATATGTCACGGAAGCCAATTTGACCGTTACGATCATTTTTCGTCAAAATCAAAATATAAATCTATATATTGAATTTGAACGTGCATTTCAATTTACCAAGGCCACATACAGACTCTAAAAATTCCCGAAAAATATTTTCTAGCTTTGTATTGAAGTTACGGTTCTAACAAAACTAATTTCATCAAATTCCAAGACCGTTTGAAAAATGGCCATTTTCTGGTCGATCGAACTTGACTGAAACTGTTAAAACACGTTTTACTTCGCCACGCTCACATATTGATTCGAAAAATTATGAATTTTGGAATCTAGCAATATCTCGACATCCCGGATCCAACAAAAGTGATTTCGTCAAAAACAGAGGTCGTTTGCAAAATTTTCATTTTTAAGGGCTAAAATTCCATAGCGACTATTCTGAATTTTCATCTGGGCATAACATTTTATTCCCGCTATGAAATTTCAATTTTTCGGATTCGTTGGAAAGATATTTTCAAATAGATCCTAATATTTTTGGTTTCACTAAAATTCGGTTTATTTTGAATCCTGTACATTCATTTGAAATTTGAAATTTGAAATCGAATTTTCGAACTACCGCGCCATTTTCAATTCCTTTTATAATTAAAATAAAATATTTATATTCTAACAAAGATTCAAATAAATATATAAGTTCTAATTATATTCAAAATAAATTTCTCGTTGTCATTATTTAAAATAATTCTTTTTAAATATTCAAAATTCATCAAAATTGCCAAATAAAAATTTAAATTGGCTCAGATTTCCGGGTTATTACAATCTCCCCCACATAAAACTTTTCATCCCCGAAAAGGAACGAAGCTGAAAGTTGTTTCACAAACCAACTCAACTTTCATTATTTTCTTTATGGCTTAAGTTCTTCAACTTTTCAGTTTCTAAGAACTTTTCAAAATTTTCAAAAATTTGGCTGACACCCTAAATTTTCGAAAAATTTCGCCATAACCTCCCCTGCACCGGGAGCTTCGGGATATTTCAAATAGCCTCCCATGGCCCTCACCAATCCAAAAAGAAAAAGAAACAGCCACGGCTAGCCAATCGGCTCATAAAATAATCAAAAACCCAAGAAATACAATAAAAATGTACCTATTTGTCGGGCAAACAATTTTATTCCTCTTCTCTAGCCTCCTTGCTATAACCTGTTTAATGTAAGTACATGTATATGCATGCAAATGCGATAAATTTTCAATACAATTCACTATTTGGTTCAATTTAGCTAAATATTCAACATTTAATTAATCAAACAATAATCAAACAACACAACCATCAATCAATTAGTGAATTAATGTTTCAAATTCACAATTTTGATACATATACAGAAAATCATGTTTTTGATGCTAATTCACAACAATAGCCCTATCTAGTTTTGGTTCTCACACCAGTCTAATGGAAATATATAAACATCCCACTTTCGAAACTCGAATACAAATGCTGATGGCACCGCGGCATCATCAGAATCATCACCGGGCGAATAGAGTATGATTCTATATCTATTCAGCATATTAAAACTTCGAATACATGTGGATCAGACGTATATGCAAAATCTTTATATACTGGATTGTCCAAATCAATATAAATAAATATTCAAATACGAATAATTGAATTTAAGTTTTTCCAAAACAAAATTTGTTTTCATTTTATTTTAAAAACACCACTCTTCACACTCGTTCTAGGATACTACTGATCCTATCTCTAACGAGTCCTTCTCATTGGATATTACTAATCCAATCTCTGATGAGTTCTTTCGTATGGTTCTAATGTGTCTTATTCTTCGAGCTCTGTAAACCAAAGCTCTGATACCAAATGAAACGATAAGGAATTTTGATCGATCTGAATCGATCGCTAAACCGACCAAGACCGTTCGAAACCCCTGATTGTTTTGTGAACACGACAAATTGGAACACAAACAGAAGAACATTTCAATGTATATTACAACAATTCCATCAGAATACAAGAATATACAGAGTATGAATAAATATTACACAGAAAATATCAGAGATTTAAATTACATTTAAATACATCGCAGCGGAAAAATATTACATTACACAACTGAAAGAGATATACGGATACAGAGCTTTCCGGGTATCGTTCCAGCTGCAAATCAGGATCCTGTGAATATCAATCTGCGAAACCAAAACTACTAGCTGTCCATGTCAAAATAAGGGCACCCAGAGTTTAGGTTAAAACAATAAACTCCAGGTCAGTCATGTGACTGGTGTGAGAACTAAAACAGTTATCTTTTGATTTTAAAGTTAGGTAAATCAAGGGACTACGCCGTATAACACGGAACGGGTTTCCTCCCAAGAATACCAGTGCATAAAATAACAGCGCAATGCTAAATAAAGAACAATGAAGCTATTATAAGACCCAGGTCCCATCACACAATGCAACACAAGCCGGAGGATAGGGTTTTACCTTATAATTGCCAAAGAATGCTTGATACGCTAAATTTCATCTTTTATTATTACTATAAGTGTACAGTATCAAAACAATTCCAATCATAAGTATCAATCATAGACGACATGGGTACCATTTATCATGTCGCTAATACTAGCCTCTATAATCAAAACCGAAAAGTCACGTATTGGAAGCTGTGTTTCCATCTGTGAACCGAGGCAAAAGATAGTCCTCTACCGAATTCGAGACTCTCTAGCCCGAGCCTCAGGACAAGTACTAAGTCAAGCCCTTGGATCGTCGGGATCGGTCCACCGATGTGGATTGAAATGCCTGAACACTGCGTTTCCCCGCCCTTTGGGGCGTAAATGAGCCAAATGACTCCATCGGCTCTACATAGTCACCGATATATCTGAGGCGCCTCGCAATCCAACAACCACACAGGTGAAAATAATATAAATGTTAGGGTTGGTAGATCACTGACACCACCCTAGCTAGAAAGAAACGCATGCCCTCCCTGAGGTCCTCTCCTGTTTCTGGTTCACAACCGGGGTGTGAGGCTCGCGAATTAACGTTACACAAAGCTATGCCACACAGGCGGTGCTTTGATCATCAACCACAAGACTTTGCTTTTCAACAAAAGCCTTGATCATTTGCATCTTAGCATGCCACATAGGCAAACCACTCCATGCTACTGATATCCATCAATCACACAGAGTGATATCCAATGTCAGACACACAGTCCATTTACAAGTCCGTTCTGGGTCTGAACGAAACCGGAGGCACCTTGTATCTTGCATATCCATCGATCTCCAAGTACGTCTGGACGATCACCAACTGATTCCCTCCTCTTGGGTGTACAGCTCAATCAAGATCATTAGTAATCACCCAAACGATGTGAAGACCTCCAGTCTTCGACCACCGTCTTCATCCTCGACACATCGTCGAATCAGTTATTCAGAATGGGATAAACCCGGTCTTTCTGAATAACTCGTGTATATAATAAACAAGTGTTACACAAACACCACATACGCCTCATTCCAATTTAGAATATTCTTTTATTCATATATTCTTATACTTTGGGAAAGGTTCCCATTAATTTTATCAAAGATAAATTCTTTAAATTTATTCTTTAATCTTCTTTTGAATATCAATTCAAATTAGTCGGGAATAGCGAACCACACCGAAGTAATCATTTATTTTATTTCCCAATCCCAACCTATTCATCCCATGACATAAAACTGGTCATACCTCATATCTAACACCACGGTGTTATCGGTAAATTCAATTACCATTTCACGTTCAAATCTAATTAAAGATTTAACTATCGCCTGGAGCAAAATTGGTGATACTCCATTCTCGATTATTTCAATCTAATTAAAGATTCATTAAAAATCCACTTCGTTTTAATCTTCCCAATAATCACTATCAATAATTATTTAACTTGGGAAATCATATCATGTCTTTAACTGGGTTAAAGAACCAATGTCATTTAAAACACGGTTCACGATAAACCCAAAATCACATTCTATTCCATCAGCCTTTAACCGTAAATTAGCAAGTGAACAATTCCCTAAGTAATAACCCCGAAGGCCGAAACCAACATCAGATTAATACCCAAGAAACCATTCAACTGAACTAATCTTTAGTTAGTTTCTGATTTTCTTAACTCCGTTGGGTCTAAGAACAGTATTATTGAAGATACCGTTCACAACAACCCAAAATCACATTCCATTAATTATCGGGTTAAAGAACAAGTGCTATTTAAAACACCGTTCACGATAAACCCAAAAATCAATTCAAATTCAAATTCAATTCCAATTAAATACCATTTAATTGGTATACTTCATTAAATCTAAATAAAAAGATTTAATTTTTTTCTCAACTGGGTTTAGGAATAGTGTAAATGAAGACAAAATTCACAACAAACCCAAATCCTATTTGATATTAAAAACAAGGCTCTGAATAGAAAATATATCGGCTTATATTCAATATCAAAATCTACGACCAACAAATATCGTATTGGAAATAACGATATAAATATATCTTTCGAATTTCCATGACAATATCTGCATAATCACGAAATCCACCATCGAAATATTCCAAAGACAATTTCGATTCAAATCCATTTCCACTTTATATATTGGAAATTCTGGTTATTTTCAAAACCATTTCAAGTCCACTTTATTTATTTTAAAAATAAATGGGATTATAATTCTAGTTCATTTCGATAAAAATCTATTTTTATCTTTTCAAATTTGGATTTTTTCATCTTAATTCTTCACAAATCATTTCTTTAGATTTTACACAAATTATTACTATTTTTAATAATTTTATCAAGGCTCGTACAGTCGATTTCCATCAACGGCCATCGAACTGCACTTACACCGACTTTTTCCAAATTTGATTTGGACATAATTCCAAATCCAACCGTTAGATTTCAAATCTCTAATATTCGTTAGAAAGCTATTTTCGATACGAGCCCAACAGTTCCAATTTTAGGAGAATCCGACGGTCTCATCTCCCGTAACGTCCATTCGAAGTCAATGGTCGAAATTCGCGAACTGCCGCAGCGCGGCGCGTTCTATTCAGGCCACTATATATATAATATATATTATATATTACATCGATTTCCTTTTAAAACGCATTTTATAAATCGTTTTAAATTCGTTTTCAAAACGATTTCAACTTCCTATTCACTTTCAAATCAAAATTCAATATTCCATATCATCGATATACAATTGATAATATTTTCAAAAATATTATATTTTGAAATCAATTCGTTTTCGATATTCATTATAAAAATGAATAAAATCGATATAGATATCGTTCACGTCAAAATGGCGCATATCTAACCAACTCGGTTTTATATATTTCAACAACTTCGTTATTCTATTCAACAAATGAATATTTTCTTCAGCACATGATTTTTCTTTTATTCAACACATGAATATATATTTTATTCAACACATGAATTTTCTTTTATTCAACACATGAATATTGTTTTATTCAACACATGACTTTTCTTCTATTCAACACATGAATATATATATTTTATTCAACATATGAATTTTCTTTATTTTCCAACTTGGAATGAGGCCCAATCAGTTACCATACAATGTGATTGATATGGATTTCATACACACACGTACTCTACAACAATCAAACACAGTCAACCATCACCCAAAATGCATTCTACACTGCATAAGCATCAAATATAAATATTTAACGCTTATAACAGCCTGTCAATCAATTGATCGACATACAGCTAATTATTGGGACTAGTGTATGGCCAATTTCATCCCAACACCCGTGTGGGGTATTCAAACAATCAAACACAGGTTTTATTTGTGCAGTTGGGCGATGTGTAAAATTTATTGTCTCAATCCATATCAGTCAAATGTGTGTACATAAACAAATCGTCCGATTTGTTTATAACTATTTATTTTATATACACGTTAAAAAATTTATTTTTAAGCATAAAATAATTTATTTCATTCCACTACACACAAACATTTTTCAGAAAACATCAATCAAACAAACAAGTCATCCATTGTCTGTGGACGACGGGTGTCGGGTGTTGCTAAGTACCGTCTGCATCCTAGTAAATATTTCAACTAGAAAACAAATTAAAAGTGAGGAGTTCTCACCGAGAAGCTAAACCAAACACCGCGACTCTTCATATGTAGAAAATCTTGTCGTTTCCGCCTTTTGTCACTTTCGTTGTCTGTATCCACTACATATATAAAAATCGCATCTTTATATTGTTGCCATGTATATAAAAATCACATTTTTATAACTACGCTATATGGATAAAAAATCACATTTTTATACTGCTACTATATAGATAAAAATTCTATTTTTATACCGTTGTTATATAGATAAAAATTCTATTTTTAGACCGCTATTATATAGATAATAATTCTATTTTTATACCGCTAATATATAAATAAAAATTCTATTTTTATAACGGTGTTCATATAATAAAGATCATTTTTTTATCATGCTAACTTCATAGTAAAAATTTTAGTTTTATATCGCTTTTCTTCTAATAAAGATTATATTTTTATATCGCCACTCATATAAAAATCACATTTTTATATTTTATAGTATATAAAAATCATATTTTTATTATCTCTACCATATTAAAATCATATTTTAATTGTAATGATATTCATATAAATATAAATCATATTTTTCCACCGCCTTCATGATAATAAAAATCAAAACTTTATTGTTAAAAAAAATCATTTCTTTTCTACTTTAAAAATCCTGCCTTTTCGCCACTGAAAATCCCGCCTTTTCTCTTCATAAAAGAACGAATTTTTCTTATGCTAGAACGCATATAAAAATTTGATTTTTTCCATAAGCTATAACATAAATAAAAATCCTATTTTTGTTATGTTAAAAATCCAATCTTTCTTGTATTTCAATGTTCATACGCTAGAGGAAAAAAACAAAGTTTAAATAAATTAAAACTGAATTTAAAATTAAATAAACACACACCGTGTTATTGTCTTCAGAGGAGGGGGGGTTCGAGGTCACGGCGGCTCAGAGGGGTGGTGGCGGTCGGTATTGGGTCACGGGGCTAGGGGTTTTCGTGGATTTGGGGACAACGGTCGCGCAGGAGAGAGAAGAGAGGTAGAGAGGATTCGAAAGGGGGGGAAGGCGCGACGAGGGGAGGCTGGAGGTTGTCGACGGCGGCGGGCGGTGCCGTCTTGGGGGAGGGGGCGCGATGGCGGGTCTGGGCTGCCTCGAGGTTCCCCTTTCTGAATTTCTTTTTTTATTTTGATTTAAAATGAAGAGAGAGAGAGGAGTGTAGGAGGTATAATAATATATATAATTTAATTATCCATTAGAGTGACTTTTCATTCAAACTCCAAACGAAACCAACCGACTGTCATCCCTAGCTAATTACCCCCATTTCGAACACAATGGGATATGTCATGTAAGCCAATTCGACCGTTACGATCAGTTTTCGTCAAAATCAAAATATAAATCTATATATCGAATTTGAACGTGCATCTCAATTTACCGGGACCACATACGGATTCTAAAAATTCCCGAAAAATATTTTCTAGCTTCGTATTGATGACACGGTTCTAACAAAACTAATTTCATCAAATTCCTAGACCGTTTGAAAAATGGTCATTTTCTGGTCGATCGAAATTGACTAAAACTGTTAAAATACATTTTACTTCGCCACGCTCACATATTGATTCGAAAAATTATGAATTTTGGAATCTAGCAATATCTCGACATCCCGGAACCAAGAAAAGTGGTTTCGTCGAAAACATAGGTCGTTTGCAAAATTTCCATTTTTAAGGGCTAAAATTCCATAGGACTATTCTGAATTTTCATCTGGGCATAACTTTTTATTCCTGCGAAGAAATTTCAATTTTTCGGATTCGTTGGAAAGATATTCTCAAATAGATTATAATATTTTTGGTTTCACTAAAATCCGGTTTATTTTGAATCCTGTGCATTCATTTGAAATTTGAAATTGAATTTTCGAACTACCGCGCCATTTTCAATTCCGTTTATAATTAAAATAAAATATTTATATTCTAACGACGATTCAAATAAATATATGCGTTCTAATTCTATTCAAAATAAATTTCTCGTCGTCATTAGTTAAAATAATTCTTTTTAAATATTCAAAATTCATCAAAATTGCCAAAATAAAATTTTTAAATTGGCTCAGATTTCCGGGTTATTACATCACTAATTGACGTCCACAATAATACTCTTGTTGTTAAGCTAAAGAAGTTTCCTTTTGTAGGACCCCCAACTCTGTACGTTTGCAGAAATCAACGTACGCGATCCCTTCGGAAATACTGTGTCAGACATTCATCCATATAAGTCATCTATTAACAGGATGAACCGAAGGCACCATCCTACCACGTCCCAGGTATCACCCTATGGATCAGTAGCGAGTAGTCCTTGCAATCTGTATATTCCAACCACGGTAGAATCACAGTATGTCTCTTTCCGCAAAACCAGAGATTTTAAGTAGTTCTTCCACTTTATGAAGATCTACAGTCTTCAATACTCCATCCTAAATCTTTATACTTTTGTATTTTCTGATTCAGAATGGTTTCTCGAATATAAATTCGATCCCGATCTTCGCGTACTAACAACGCATTTGGCCAAATTTGATAGTCGGTTATATAACTATCAAAATAAACAATTTTTCAATTATGGAAATAAAATGAGTCTACCGATTTAGCACTTAGCATCGCTTGGCCTCTTTAATTAAAAATAATTAACAAATGGTTAATTAAAACTTCTACGTATTTCAATAATTTGAATTACAGTATTAACTTCTTGTACTAATGTTCTAAAAACCATTTCATTATAATACTTAAGAAAAATATCTTATAATCATACTAGATTTCCATTTAATTCCTATTTCAAAACATTTGCTCCATCGTTCTTCATTATCTATAATTAGGAAATTAATTCAAACTATCCCTCATAAAACAACATTACGAAATCCCTGTTGTTCCATTTCTTGGAAACAATAACCACTGCTTTTTCTTATAGAATAAACCAATTCAAAACCCCACTTTACATTACCTTTTTAACTCAAAAATATCGTTATATTTTCACCCAATCTGCTTTTTAATTTCATTAGCTTTGGAATCATAATTGTATATCCTCAGATCTTTTTAATTTCCTTTACTTCGAAATCCTCATTATATATTCTTCAAATGTTCACCAATAATGTTGCATTATTATTTCTCTAATGGAAATAATAAATTATTACTAAACTCCTTACCATTACGAACTAATATCATCCTCAGATAATTCTGAAGTCGTTCTAGTTGGGGTATTTTAATTACCTCTCAGATCAAGATCAATAACGTTCTTATCTTAAAATAGATATGAGTAGAAATTTTAAAATCCGATATTCATTCTAATATCAAAACAAGTCCTATATACTATTTTATTTAAAATATGGTTTTATAAAACTTCCTTACTTTTGAAAATTTCCTTCTTAAATATAACCATTATTTCTTAATTCATTGACTTAGTAATTTATTATTAAAAACATCACCTTTTAACTTCTAATTCTTTAAAAAATCTTTTTATAGCTCGGATGTTGTTCCAAAATCCAATTACTTGCTTCTTTTCCAAAATCCACCTTTAACAATCTTTTTTCTAATCCACTTCACCCATTTCCCACTTTGAAAATCTTATTCTAATTCCTTTCATTCTCCTAATTCTATTATTAAGCAACGTTAATCTAAAATTAACGTTTTAACACCTCAACTCTCTTTTTATAAACTTTGTTTATATAACTGTGGTTTAATATAAACACTTTTATCTCAATTTCCTTTTCCTTAATTCAAAAATTAAGTCAACATTAATTTAAGCTCTCGTATTCGCTTAAAATTCCTTTCATAACTTTGTTATAAAAACTCAGGCTTTAATATAAAACCGTTCGCAAACTCATTTCACAATTCAATTAGATTTCATTCCAAATTTGATTCCTTCTTATATGTATTTCTACTAAAAGAAATCTTTTGAATTATTATTAATTATAATAATAATTCACTTCGATCGTTAACTACTGTAGTAGTAGTTAATTTCTTTTATTAACCAAAATGAATATTAAATTCCTTTTTTTAATCTTATTAAAATTAACACAAACATTTGTTAACTTATTTCATTAGATTAATTTAAAAAGTTAATTAACCAAATAGCCAATTCTGGTTAATTAAGTTGTCTTAGTCAACTCAAACCATGGTTAATTCGTTAACCAATTCCAATCATAATCCTGTCTTTAAATTAGTTGATAATATAACTAATTTAAATAATTCATTTAATTATTTCTTAAAATAATTATACAACTTTTAACTGTTAGGTTAATTTTTGCTCATTTGCTTATAAATCTTCTTAACATAAGAATTTAATTTTTAAAATTAATTAATAATAATTATAAACTTAATTAATAAATAATAAATATTTATTTCCTTTTAACAAACATTTATTCAAAATACAGATTTAAAAATCTAGCTTCAGTTATGAAATAAAATTTATAACTTCATTACCGTCGATTCACCTGATGGTAAATCAATATTTCAAAATGATAGATCTACAGGCCATATACTGCTAATTACTCAACCAATATTGCTCATTGGTTTAAACAAAACACACATTTATATTTCAGTCAACGATCCACAATCAAATCAATCATCCAATCCAAACAGTTCATATATTTAAACACGTTTATTTTATAAACGTGACCAACAACGTAAGTTACCTTCAATGGGTCCAATCGTTAAAATAACGATTTGGTTTACTGAAATTAAACAACATTTAATTTCATCGGCCCAAGCAGTATATGAATATATATTTAACACACAATCAACCATAGCACATAAAATAAAAACCCGACTTATATAAAATATAAGTGGGAAGAACTGAGTGGGTTTAACTCACTTTGATTTGATTTGTTTCTAAAATGGTTCTATTATAGTTAAATTAAATGTTCGTTTAATTTAACTGTAATTTCCAGTTGTCTCCTGCATTGTCCAGATCAGTTCCAAAATATAGAATTTGTCGCCATGATTCTAGCGTAACTAGTTTGGTTTGATTCTGTCAACATAACAAAAGTTGTTTATGTTTTAAATATAAATGATTTAATTAACTAACTAACTTCTTAGTTATAATTTAATTAATTAATTACTTAACTAATCCTAGTTTTCAATATGGTCAGGCCGGGATAAATTTCCTCCATTATCATTCAAAAACAAGCTTTCGACCTTACACCACACTGTCGACTTCTTCCTGTCTCAAAATTCAGTTTTTAATTCATATAATTTAATTAAACTAATTAAATCTCTAATCATTTCTTAATATTCATAATTAGTTAGGCCAATTACATTGATTAGGCAAAAATATTTCGGCCTCCCTTATATTCTTCATCCTGTATGTTATTCTTGTTCCAGGCAATTGAACCCATGCACGTAACCTTTTTCTGCCATCTACGTACCTTGCTCCAACCATCAGAGTGCAATCGAAGACCACATTCCATGCACCTCGACCTTCTCGCCCTCCGCTATGAGCCTCTCCCCACTCGACGCTGCCTTCTACCTGAAATCCTCCCCCAACCGACGCTGCTTTATGATCAGATTCAAGCCACATAGTCCATCCAAAATCGATCATGACCATTCAATCTCTTGAGCTCACATAGCTTGATAATATTGATTTTGGAAGTTTTGTGGATAAAGGTGTGGATGGTCAAAAAAAACGAGGGAGATGGTGGTTGTATGTCGGCTAATCAAAATGACAAGGGGCAGCGGAAAATTGGTTGACCACAAAATAATGTTTGACGACCAAAATAGGGCTGCGTTGGCCTTTTATATGGAGTTGGGATAAATTAAATAGTATTATATTATTCAATTAAACTTCAACGTGAAGTAACAAATAAAACCAACCACAATCGACTCTTATTTTTCGATAAAAATGCTAATCCTAGCATCAAAAAATATTCCGGACCTGATGGAACAAGTTTCGTCGAATTCCGAGGTTGTTTATGAAAAGTCCTTTATAAATCACAAGCTAAAAATTACGCGTTTAAATTTTCCACGATCACAGAGTAAATTCAATCAATTTGAAACTTTGAAATTCTACTAGACCTCTTCCTTATGGATCCAACTAAATTTGTTTCGTTAAATTTGGAATTCGTTTGGCTATTCGTTTATTCCTTTAAAGTTACCCCTGTCTAAATTGACCAAAATAATATAATTGATTAAGGAGTTTATCGTTGCCACGATCAAATGGTAAGTCCGATTGACACGAAAATTGAAACCTTTAATAATTAATATGAATCCAATGGCACTAATTTCATCGCATTTCGAGACTGTTTCTTGGTAAACTATTTTTATACGAACCACAATGCTATTTTGTATACCAAATTACCTGGTGTTCAAAAATAACAAACTACCTGCCTATTCGGACACTAAACGTCGATACGAACTCTACGGAATTGGTTTCGTGGCTTAATTCGATCGTATACTCAGGCTATTTACAAATACCTCTCTATTAAATTAAATTAATTACGTGCCATATAAAATGACTAGGCGTTTACGGCTACCGTTGTCACATACGACATTGGTTTGCCATGAAATTTAATATTGTATAATAATTTAATGTTACGGTTCCAATGAAACTAATTTCATCGAAAACGGAGACCATTTGCAAAAATCGCTATTTTAAGGCTTATATAATATTAATAATATATTATATAAATTCCAAAATAATATAATTAAATAATAATAAATTGTTATTATCATAAATACCCATTGGAAACATCATATAGCTTCAAATATAAATAATACAACTCACTATCATCAAATTTCAAGTTAAACGGTATCCGAATTATATTAAAAATCCTTAAATATAGTAAATAAACGTTATCGTTTTATTAACGATTTCCATAGCGACTATTTTAAAATTTGAATTGGACATAACTAACAAACCATAACATGAAATCTGTATTTTTCTCTTTCATATGAAAACTATAATCAACAAGATTCCAAAGTTTCTTATTTCAAAGAAATCCGACTTAAAATAGATTGTGCATATCCAATTGAAGTCCAAAACTCAATATTACGAACTACCGTGACATTTCGAGCTCGATTCAAATTATATATATATATATATATATATATATATATTTAATGTTCAAACTTCGTTTTATAAGCAAGTTCAATATTAAAATCCATTAATATTCAAAATATAAAATTTAAAGTAATAAACCAAATTAAATATTTGACTATCAAAAATACGAGATATTACAATTAGCACGTCCATATTAATAATATTATCTAAGATAATTTTGTGTGATGTCGCATCCCTTATACTCATATTTACTTCTACATTGTCAATATCAATTCCTTGCCAAGCACAACGTAGAATTTGTCCTAAACTTTGAATCAAAAGAAGAATACGCTTGCCACATACCATAGACCAAACACAATCTGTAGTGTTTTGAGGCCTTGTGTGGTCTAAATTTAAATTTGCTAATAATAATTTCACAAGCAAAGGGTAGATTTTGACATAATTGGTGTTACAATCGACTAGGGACTCAAAATTATAGTGTCTTGCATATTGAAGAAGGCTATAATTAGAAAAGGCTTCAAATTTTACAAAAGTACCTTTAAAAAACATTGAATTCTTCACTGCCTTGTACCTTTCTTTAGCGGTGTCATCCCATAGCCATTTTTGAATGAGTTCTTTGGAGGGAGGATCTGATTCTTGAAGTCTTAGTCTTTTTGGTCGATTTGACATGATGATTTGTGAGAAAGTTTGAATTTGTGAAGAGATTGGTAATATTGGGGGCTAGGGTTTTATAGAGAGTGAAAAGGTAAAAGTGAATAGTAAAGAAATGAAATGAAATGTTGGTTGGTTAAAAAGTAGCGTGTCCCTTTATAGAAAAATTGTCTATTCTGATTCAGACATCTGTTCAGAAAATTCAGATGTCTGTTTTTCCACCAGTTTGAACCTGCAATAATTTAGTTCATTTTGGTGCTATTTTAGACGTCTGTTTTTCGGAAGTCAGCCGCCTATTTTTGGTTTATTGGAAAAATTTTGACTCAGCTATCAGACATCTGATTTTAAGGCTCAGACGTTTGTTTGTTGGAAAATTTGAAATAGCAAAGTTTTAGTTTATTTTCACCTTTTTCACACTATTTTTATTGGGGTAGACGTCTTTTTTTCTTCTGAAAATCATTGTTCCCCAGTAACCATACATCTATTCGATATAGATCAGATGTCTGTTTTGTATATTTTATAAGGAAATTTATTTATTTTTGCAAGTAAAATACATTTTGTAGAAAAATAGTTCAAATAATAATATGAGTTAAAAAATTGCAAATAAATTTAAAAGCTAATTAATGTTTATGGGGCGGAGTCTTTGTTGGTTTTGTGAATCATTTTCCTTCATTTGCTTTGTAATTCCTATCACAAATGTTTGGACTATACAAAGGTATTTGAGGAGTAAATGTGTAATACTTCATTGTACTGGATCATTTTCAGTTCGATATGATGAAGAAGGATCAATAAGATTAGGTGGAATTAGCAAAGGTTCAGAAACATCCTTCTTCTTTAGGCGACAAAACTTATAAACAACTTTCTCGAGAAGACTTTAATTGTCACAAGAAAGGTCGCATGGTAAAAGTCTGTCTGGAACTAAAAGAAAATTAGAAGAACCTATACAACAAGAATAAGAAAGAAAAATTCAAAAAGAAGGCCTTTTTGTCACATGGGACGACTCAAATTCAGATTCATCAGAGAGTGATAGCGATAGCAAAATTGAACAAGCAAATGTATGCTTCGTGGCTCAAGAATTTGAAGTAAGTGATCTATCTTATAATGATTTAGTAGAAGTTAATACTGAATTTTTGAATACTAAAAAACCCTTAAAAAGAAATTTAAAGAAACTCGTGAAAATCAAAATAAAGATAAGTTTGAAAGAGACAAGCTAAAAGATGAAAAAACAATTTTAAAAGTTCAGGAGTCTCTCTCAAATTTAGATAGTCAGCTATCACTTTGGTGTCAAGAATTTGAAACTCAAAAAGCAAAAAATGACAAAATTAGTTCTGAAAATCACACTTTGAAAACCAAAATAAAAGAATTAGAATTAGACTATAAAAGTATTCAAACTAAGTTAGATAGTATTTCTAAAATTGTATCTAACTTTAATAAGGGTAGAGAAAATGTATCTAGAATCATAGAAAGTTCTCAACCATCTTCAAACTAAAATGATTTAGGATTTAAGAAGGAGTCAAAAAATTCTCCAAAGAAAAATGTAAATCTAAATAGGAAAGTTGATTCAAAATTTAAAAATAAACCAAAATACACCAAAAAGGTAAGTAAAATGAGATATGGGTTCCAAAAATGAACAATAGTTTGATTAGGAACAAACATATCAATTTGTTTATGGAATCTGTTCAATATAATGAAAATTATATGTACAAAAGGGATACTAAACCCACTTGGGTTTGGCTTCCTAAGACCTAACTCTTAGAACCCTATCAAAAAGTGGGTACCAATGTACTTATTAATATTTTTTGTAGGTCTCACCCAAGAAAAGAAAATGGATTTTAGATAGTGGTTGCTGAAAACACATCACCGGAGACAAATATATGCTCACAAATATTTCGTACTTTGATGGTGGCTCTGTTACCTTCGGAGATAATTCAAAAGGCTTTATCATTGGTAAAAGGAGATGTCTGCAACTACGGTATTTTAATTCCATCTCTTATTACTAATGTTCCTTAGTTAAAAACTTAAAACATAATTTACTAACTATTAGTCAATTATGTGACAAAGGTTTTAAAATAACATTTTCTAAAAATAAACGTAGTATTTTTGACAAAGATCAAAATCTTATTTTTGAAGGAAATAGATATAGAAATATTTACCTATTGAATATGAAAGTTAATAATAATAAAGAAATGTGTTTAAAAGCCAAAGATAATGACTCTTGGTTATGAGACAAACGATTTTCGCAAATAAATTTTAAAACTATTCAGAGACTTCCGAAAAACAAATTAGTGAAAGGTTTACCTAAAATTAATTTTAAAGTAAAATCTTTGCGACGATTGTCAAATAGGAAAATTGACAAAATCATCTTTTAAATCTAAGAAGTCATCTCAACTTTACAACCATTAGAATTATTACATATGGATTTATTTAGACCAACTCAGGTTCAATCTCTAAATCATAATCGATATGTATATGTAATAGTTGATGACTTTCCAAGATACACATGGATGATTTTTATGAAAAATAAAAGTGATACTTTTGAACATTTTAAATATTTTGTCAAAAGAATTCAAAATATTTAAAATCTGAAACTTTAGAACATTCGCAGTGATCACGGTGATGAATTTGGAAATGAATTATTTGAAAAATTTTATAAAAAGAAAGGGATAAATCATAATTTTTCCTTTCCTAGAACTCCACGACTAAATGGAGTTGTAGAAAGAAAGAATGGAACTTTATAAGAATGTGCTTAAACTCTATTAAATAAAAACACTTTACCAAAACATTTTTGGGCAGAAGCTGTAGCAACTGCTTGTTACGTACTAAATCAAATTTTTGTATGTCCTTTAACTAAAAATACTTCTTATGAACTTTTTAATGGAAGAAAACCTAATATTTCTTACTCTAGAGTTTTCGGGTCTAAATGTTTTATTCTTAACACTAAAGATAAACTTGGAAATTTTGGTCCAAAAGTTGATCATGGGATTTTTCTTAGATATTCAGAAACATAGTAAGGCCTAACAGATTTTCAATTAACATACTAATATTATAGAAGAAACTTTACGCGTGCCTTTTGATGAAAATTTCGATAAAAACACAATCATCAAAGATGATGGAAAAATTATTGAAAGCACAAGTCTTGAAAATACAGAAAATAATCCCATATAACAAATTAGATCACCTCCCAGAATGATACTAGATCATCCTACACAAAACATTATTGGATAAATTGATTCACACGTTCGAACAAGAAGTCAACTAAATCAAATAGGCCATGTAGCATTTCTTTGAACTTTCGAACCCAAAAACCTAAAAGAAGCCTCTACGGATGATTATTAGATAATAGCTATGCAAGAGGAATTAAATCAATTCGAACGAAGTGATTTATGGGAGTTAGTACCTCGACCAAATGATCAATCAGTCATCGGTTCCAAATGGGTTTACAAGAATAAAGTTGACGAACGTGGAAATATTACAAGAAATAAAGCTAGATTAGTAGCACAAGGCTATAATCAAGAGGAAGGTATTGATTATGTAGAAACATTCGCTCCTATAGCAATACTTGAAGTTATACGCATTCTTTTAGCATACGCATGTTTTCATAACTTTAAACTTTATCAAATGGATGTTAAAAGTGCTTTCTTAAATGGGTTTATTAAAGAAAATGTATATGTTGAACATCTGTCGTTATTTATACATGAAAAATATCAAGATTATGTTTACAAACATAAAAAGGCTTTATATGGTTTAAAACAAGCACCTCGTGCTTAGTATGAAAGACTCAAAAGTTACTTAATAAACTAAGGTTTTCGAATTGGAAAAGCTGATCAAACATTATTTATTAAAAATACCAATAAAGATATCTTTGTTGTAAAATTTATGTAGATGATATCATTTTAGGTTCAACTAATGAAAAATTATATAAAGAGTTTTCTACTATTATGAAAAATGAATTTGAAATGTCATATATGGGAAAGTTATCGTACTTTCTTGGATTACAAAGTAAACAGTTTTCAAATGGTGTTTTTATTAATCAAGAAAAATATTTTAATAATCTAATTAAACGATTTGGTTTAGATAACACTTCCAGAAAACCAACTCATATGAGTGCTACAACTCATCTTGATCGAGATGAGAAAGGAAAAAGTGTCGATCAAAAACTATATAGAAGTGGATCGGTTCGTTACTTTATTTAACTACAAGCCATCCTGATATAATGATTAGTGTATGTTTATGTGCAAGATTCTAAGCAGATCCTAAAGAATCACATTTAAGAGCAGTGAAACATGTTCTAAGATATCTTAATAATACTATGGACTTCGGTCTTTTCTATCCTAAAGAATGTCTATTCGAATTAGTATCTTACAATGATGCTGATTTTGGTGGATCTTGGATGGATAGAAAAAGTACAAGTGGTACATGCCATTTTATTAGAAAATCACTTGTATCTTGGTTTAGTAAGAAACAGAATTGTGTATCACTCTCGACATGTGAAGTAGAATGATATCTGATGCGTTAGCTTGTGCTTAGGTAATCTATATGCAACAAACACTCAGAGATTTTGGGGTAAATTTAACTAAATCAACAATATATTATGATAATACAAGTGCAATAAATTTACCTAAAAATCCTATTAATCATTCACGAACTAAACATATTGATATTTATCACCATATTCTACGTGACAACATAGAAAAAGAAATTATAAATTTAGAACATATCTCAGCTGGTAATCAAATTCCCGACGTATTTACTAAACCTTTATTATATAATACATTTATAAAACTTAGATGGGAATTGGGAATTATGCTAGTAAAAGATATATAAGTTACTATAAATTACTCTAAACAATTTTTTTTCAAAAAACAAGTTCGTTTAAAGTAATCAATTTTAGCTAATGGCTAAAATTAGTTTCTTTCTTAAAACCACTCACTATGTTTAGCTATTTTCTGGCTATAATTTCCTTTAAATTCAAACCACATATTTTTTACAATCTAACCTATATAAGTTTATGGTATCATTAAAATAATAAACAAACTATAAACTTAAAAGAAGTACAAACACAATCCCTTCAACTATATCTTCCAATAACTCAAATTCCTCAATTAACATTACCTTTACAACAGATAGTTCTATGAAAACTCTACGTTTTCCTACATCGACTCCAAGAAATGAACCAGAGTATCAATGGGGAAATTATCACACAGGATTTACCCCAGATTCAAAAAAGGCAAAATGGGCTCATTTTTCGTCACCGGACACTAAAAGAAAATTCGACGGAATTCATCATTATTAGAGAGAGCAAATATCTCTTCAAAAAAAAATTTATTCAAAAAAAGGTCACAATAACCCGTTTAAGTCTTCTCGAGAAAATAGTTTATAAGTTTTGTAGCCCAAAGATGAAGGATGTTCCGAACATTGCCAATTCCACCTAATCATATTGATCCTTCTTTATCGTATCGAACTGAAAATGATCTGGTGAATCCTACAATGAAGTATTACACATTTTCTCCTCAAAGACCTTCATATAGTCCGAACACTTGGGACAAGGAATAACAATGAAATTTAAGGAAAATGATTCTCAACACGAACAAAGGCTGCACCCCCTAAACATTAATTAGCTTTTAAATTTATTTGCAATTTTTAACTCGTATTGTTGTTTGAACTATTTTTCTACAAAATATATTTTACTTGCAAAAATAAATTAATTTCCTTATAATATACAAAATAGACGTCTAATTTAAAACTAACAGACATCTGAATACTTGGGAACAATAATTTTCAGAAGAAAAGTAGACGTCTTCCCCAATAAAAACAGATGTGTGAAAAAGGGTGAAAATGAACCAAAACTTTGTTGTTTCAAATTTTTATACAAACAGACGTCAGAGCCTTAAAATTAGACATCTGATAGCTAATTCAAAAATTTTCCAACAAACCAAAAACAGACGCTTGACCTCAGAAAAACAACCGTCGAAAATAGCACCAAAATGAACTAAATTCTTGAGGGTTCGAACTGATGGAAAAATAGATGTCTGAGTTTTTGAGAACAGACGTCTGAATCAGAACAAACAATTTTTTTTTATAAAGGGACACACACCTTTTTACTCAACCAATATTTCATTTCATCTCTTTACTTTTCACTTTAACCTTTTCACTCTCTATAAAACCCTAACCCCCAATATTACCAATCTCTTCAAAAATTCAAACTTTCTCACAAATCATCATGTCAAATCGACCAAAAAGACTAAGGCTTCAAGAATTAGATCCTCCCTCCGACGAACTCATTCAAAAATGTGTGATGGGCCGCCCCGCACCAGCCGACATTTCCAATGAAAGTGCACTGTGCCAATGTCCAACCAGCACGGGACGGTCGTCAAAGAAAGGAAAGAAGGGAATTTGAACTAACAAGGAACCTGTAGAATGTCTCACAACGCATGGAATAAAATATAATAATAACATACTTGTCATAAAACAAGCGAGATAGTGCATAAGCTGAGAACTAAACCATAATCATCATAGCAGCGGAAATTCAAAATACAGCTTATGTTCCACTTCATCATTATTACAACTTTTAAAACTGTCTCTAAAGAAAAATAAGAAAGGTACACTACTAATGCCCAAAGTAGTGACCAGCAACGATATAAGGAGAATATATATACATATCATATGTGGGGGAGCCTCCTGCTCGTCTCTGGATCAGCTACTCGTGCATAACTAGCTAACCTGTCTCTACTTTGTCTGTTTAAGAGTACCCAGAGTAATAAGAAGAGGCATAAAACTCTGGGTCAGACAAAAGTCTGGTATGAGCGATAAGCAGCAAAACAGAACAATAACAGGTATACTGAACCATACCTGAACCTGGACTTGCAACCAAAGAGTTAGCACAACAAGATGTACAATACTTTAAGGTGACGCTGGTGTAAAGATACGGGGGAGGGGTGTGCATGTCATAGTGATGTCAAACAATCAAGCATGGCAACCATCCTCACATCTCTCACTCAGTGCGTAAGGCATACGATATCCACCACTTTGATCACCCAAATCCTTAATATGATCACTCTGCCCCATGGAGTCATGGCGACTCCACTGCACTGATCCATAGCCACTAGTCCTTGCTATGTCCACTTTGCCCCCATGAAGCCATAAAAACTCCACTGCACTGGCTCATAGTCATGCTACGATCACTCTTCCCCATGGAGTAATAACTACCCCACTACACTGACCTGTAGCGTAACATTAGTCTTGGTGGTGAATCAAAGTTATGGACGTCAATAACCCCTTAGCACACGCCCCGCAGCAAAGCCCAACTCATGAAGTTAACTCGTCGGTTCCTAACTGGATCCTGAGTACAAGCTTCCTATTTGGACTACCTTTGCATCTCGGGTTTTTGGTCATCACCGGATCGGTCTTCTTCTTTCTTCCCTCGGTTCGGTTCGGTCGTCCCATCGGTTCGTGATCGGCTCTCCAGGTCGGCTCGTGACCAAGCTTTACAGTTCGAGCGTGAACTTCCTCCCTCAGTTCAGTCCTACTCGTTTGTGGCTTCCAGTTCGGATCGTGTGCACCCAATGGGTTCGGGTCGGGCTCCTCAATTCATGATGTCCTCTTTGGAGTATCCTTTCATGATTTCCACTTCAGATTGGTTCGGGGTATGCGAAGCATGAGGCGGTTTAGGGTCAAGCCTCTTGGCCCTAGCAGGAGGTTCATGATACACCCAGGCGAGCGGGTCTGGGTCGGTTCGGGGGTCGAGAGCGGGTCGGTTCGGCTGGGGCGATCTGATCCGATCTGGTCCTCTGCATATTTTCCTACAACTCTTCCAGCAACTGCTTTATGCCATACGACAGCGTTTTCGACCATTCTATCTTTTATAATCAATCACAAAGCATACCATACAGTCATAGCAACATGTATAGTCATTCACAAACACCAAAACAATAAATAATCATGTCTATATGGATCAAACATACCCAAAAACCCATGTTTTCCCTAATCATGTTTAACAACAACTAATGATAGAATTAGCAAATCATAACCAAATTACCCCAAATTCTAACAGAGGCTTAAAATAATATTTAAGAATTTCTAAACATTTTTCCAGATTTTTAACATGCATAATTTCGTTAATTAACACTAATCACCTTAATTACTTGTAATTAGTGTAAAAACAATGCTAATCACTCACCTTAGCCACAAATTATGTAACAACTCGGAAAATAAGAGCCAATTTAAAATTCTTAATTTGGTTGTTTTAATGAAATTGGAGCAATTGAAATAAAATATTTAAATAAAATAATGAGTTAGAAACGGTGCGGCAGTTTGAAAATTTGAATTCGAACTTTGAATGATTGTACCAGATGCAAAATAAAACGGATTTTAGTGAAACCAAAAATATTTAAATCTGTTTAATAATATCTTTCTAAAGAATCTGAAAAATCAAAATTTCATAGCGGGAATCAAAAGATATGGCCAAATGAATTTTCAGAAAGGTCGCTATGGAGTTTATATAGGCCTTGGAAATTGACATTTTGCAAACGACCTCCATTCTCGCCGAAACCACTTTTGTTGGATCCGGGATGTTAATTTATGGCTAAGTTTAAATTTCCATAATTTTTGAAATCAATATGTGAGCGTGGCAAAGGAAAATGTGTTTGGTTGATTTCAGTCAAATTGGATCGACCAGAAAATGGTCATTTTTCAAACGGTCTTAGAATTCGACGAAATCAGTTTTGTTGGGACCGTATCGTCCCAACATAGCTAGATTAATTTTTTGGGAATTTTTAGAATTAGTATGTGGCCCCAGCAAATTAAAATGTATGTTCAAATTAAAAATCGAATGTTTTATACTTTAATTTGAAGAATAACTGACTGTAACAGTCGATTTGGCTTACGAAACATATTCCATTGTGTTCAGAATGGGGGTATTTAGCTAGGGGCGATAGTCATTGGGTTTGGATTGGAGTTCATTTGGAGAAAACCCTATTTTTGAATTTATATAAATAACGGGCCAATCAAATAATTCCATTCATAATTAAAATAAAAAAATCTCAGAAAACCCTCACCCCCCTCGTAACCGACGACGGCAACCTGCTCCGATCTTCCCGGCCATATTCCGATCAACCCCTTCACCAAAATACCCTGCTCCCGTTGTAACACCCCACCTCTGTTAAGGTCACTCACAAAAGGAATGCCTTAACTTTGGTGGAGCATTTTAGTAAACAGAACAGAAACTTACAAGACAGATAAAACAGTACTTGAAATTTTTTAACTTTATTACAGCGGAAACAGAAATTTATATAGTTACATCCTTTCAATTTCAGAATTCAAGTACAAAATATCAGTCTTGTACAAAAGCCTTCAAAATGCATAGTTTAAAATCATAATCCCCATGGAACGGAAGCTATACAGAGCTAAGCCATACTTTAAGCACTTCAAGCAAAGAGAAATCCGGATCAAGCTAAAGTATTTCCCTCCTTGGATAACCTGAGGGGGGGGGGGGAACGGAAGAAAGGAGGCGAAAACAACAAGGGTCAGACAAAAAGTCTGGCAAGTCCAGTGACTTTCAGCATATGAACAGATAATAATAATATGATATGAACATAAAACTGGATGTGAGATAACTATAACAGGTGTAGCAGATATAACAGAAAAACAGAATGATATAAACTATTGTTTTACACTTCTCTGCACTAATACTAGTAAAGCAAAATTAGGTGTCACCCTAATGTCTAAATTGAAGCAGGAACGGGTACAGAATACTTTAACAGAAACAGAATGCTAATAATGGGTCTTTACTACCCGATCAGAAACAGACAGAAGAAGAAACAGATTTATCCCTATGGAAACAGAATGTGGAATTAGGTGTACACTAGTAATGGGCCTTTACCACCCGAACAGACGGTACCACACAGAAACAGACAGGTGTTACCACCCAACAGAAACAGACGGTACCAACAGAAACAGACAGAACTAAGCGTACCCTAAAACCCTACCCCAAGCGATCGGTTCCCTAATACATAAATATCCTGTGTCGGCCCCACAGTAGGGTGTATCACTCCCTAAAGTGACAACCAATTGGCACAGACCTATTTACAGATGTCACGGCGTCTTACATCCTCAGAGGCAGACCGGGATCCATGCACGCACATGACCCGATTGGAACGCACCATCAACACCCCTCGCCATTATCAGAATGAACCTCTTATAATTAGTTCAGTAAGCGTTCCCGGACCCTACTTACTGTTGGGTCAAAGTTTTTATACTAGAAAGGGTTACTGACTAATATGGGTCCCAAACAACAGATGACACAAGTAATTCCCCTCCTAACCTTGTGTCCCCAGACTAACAGATTTCAGATTAACTTGTTTACAAGTTCAGACATACAGAATTCAGATTTACTAATTTTACAAATTAAGTTGACAAGTTTTCAGACTAATGGGTCAGATGTACAGATTTTTCAGATTTGTCTAACTTTGTATTGGGCCTACAGATTCATGGATGGGTTTTACTACATCTATTAATCCCTTTGGTTTAACCCTATTTTCCCTAATACGTTTTAGACGTCATTCTTATCTTAGATTTGCGTTAATTAATTATTAATGCACAGACCTCTCACATTAGTTCGGTAGCTTGTGGCCGCTGGATATGCCGGGCGGTTCCGGGCAGACTTCTGCCACAAGCCAGACCTAACCTCGTGTCTTACGCATGTTATAACTAACTTCTCACATTAGAACCTATTGTTTGCGACCACTGGATGTGCCGGGCGGTTCCGGGCAGATTTACGCCGCAAACTCATTCTAACCTCGAGTTAGCCATATTCATCTTTGCGGCCAATTAATTAATTATTTACCGTTTATGCGCACGCCCAATATATATGCCAATTCAGATTATATCAATAACATGATGATTATATCAACACAGCAGATAACATATTTTAGCAGATAACAGATTTTATATGACTTAACGGATTTAACAGATTTAGCAACTTAGCAGATTTTGGCATATAAAGGTTAGGCATTTCAACCGATAAATTTAACAGGTTAGGCATTTCAATCTAATTAGCAGTCTAGGCAATATAACAAAACTAGCAGTTTAGGCAACTTGGCAAATTAGCAGATTTAGCAAACTTAATATTTCTAAAGGTTCTATTTACATGCCTTGCCTAAACATAAATTAGGCCTAAATTCATATGCCTAAATAATTGTCATGATTCACAATATGATCATATACTTCCATGTTTGCATACATTTACATAGCGCAGAATATGGACATAATTTACCCTATAACATATGTTCCAATTTTTGTTAAACTAGCATTTTACAGCAGATTCACATATAATTTATACCAAATATAACCATTAATTCCGATGCATGCCATATATCCAAAATCCCTATTTAGGTGTAATCACAATAATAGATATCCTAATTAATGTAAATCTTTTACACCTAAGCTTCGATATCTTCTTTTTTTTTAAGTCATGAATCATTATGCAAACTATACCCAACAATCTAAATCTTTAAATCATATTTTCTAAAAATCAAATCTTGACTTTTATATGCATTTTGTCCAAAGTCTCAAATCATATGTAATCTTACAGTGGTTCCTCTTCTTCTTTTATCACAGAATATGCATAGGTCTAAAACTAGTTTATAACATATGCTCATCTTTCTAATTAATTACAGATCTAAATTACAACATAACTATGCATACAACATGCATAAATTATGCATCCAATCCCAAGTCACATGTCCAATATATTTTATGCCTCAGACCTAAAGTCATACATTCAATTTAGTCTTGTCAAATTTCGCATCATTCATCCCAAAATTTGCGTTCATACGTTCATCTCTTATGAGATTAGGCACAGGCTCGTGGTAGCCTGGCTATAGAAACAGAAAAGAAGAAAGGAATATAGAACAGTCACAGAAAACAGATCTAACAGAAGAGAATACAATCTCAAACTCAGATTTAAATGCATATCAAAATTATAATTAACGTTTATAGCGGAGAATAACTGTACATGCCTTGATTAGATTAAAGAAAGGACTTTAACTTGCTGTTGAATATTTGCAGAAACTATAATCTCTAGTTTGAATTGAGTTGCTTAGGCTGATGTTGATTATCTTCTAGTTTTAATTCCAGTAGAGCAGCGACGCCATTTTTATTTTTTTATTAGAAGAAGAGAGCAATGGAGGCTAGAGAATTGTGTAAGAAACCTAGGTAGAGTCTATGGTCATTTTATAGAGTTTATGAACTGATTAGGACCATCGATGTTGCTTGGATTGATCGTAGCCATTCATTCGCAAGAGGGACCAATTAGAGCCTGCCACCTAGCCCTAATGACAAAGCAGACCACAGAAAATCGACCAACATAGAATAGGCCAGCCAGGGTGGACTGGGTTCGACCTGGGTCTGGACCAGGTCGACAGCCCTGTCGACAGCCCTGTCGATAGCCCTGTCGACAGCCCTGTCGACCTGGTTAGACCAGGTCGACAGCCCAGTCGACCTGGGTGTCTTAGGCAGGAGTTTTCCCGCCTTGGCCAATTGGGCCCAGTTTTAATTCTGTTCGAATTTTAAACTTAATTCAGAAACTTCCGAAGGCCCTATCTTCTTCATACGGACTTCGTTTTTCGAAAACTCGGACTCTATTTCGCGTATTTTTCAGAGACGAACGCAATGGCGTATCCCGTTTCCCTTAGTTCTTTGATTTCAAATTAATTATACTTTAATTTGTTAATTCCACAGTTATAGAATACACGGGGTGTTACATTCTCCCCCACTTAAAAGGATTTCGTCCTCGAAATCTTCAAGTTAAGAAGAATGTGTCCTACCATCCAATCACCCATCTACTCAACCATCATCCACAAGCATCCATTGTCCTTAGAAAACTTCTAATGTTGTATGAACATATGCAAAAGTGTGTGTATATGTTCCTTACCTAATGCAAAGATCAGGCGGTCTACTGATTCAGTTGACCTCCTTAATGCGAATTATGTCAGTGCCATGAGTCCAACATGTATGCAATAGAATTCTGATGATATATATTATTTCTATATGAGTGCACAACCATTCACTCAAATGCAACATCCATGTGCTGAATCAACCATTTTGCATCCACAAGAATTGAAAAATGCTCACTCATCCATATGCAGTATGAGAGTGTTTTCGAGCTGATCCAGTGCCTAGTGTGTGTATATGCATCCACGGGCAACCACTAGAAACCACTTGCATCCACTTGCAACCATCAAACATAACATGTCTCAAACACATGTTTACACCCATTAGTTTCTACCTAAAGTTCGAAGATTCGATCGATAGGATACAGTCGAATGATGGAAGCGAGTACAGATAGAACGAAAATTTGGTTCCCATTAGACATGGGTCCTAAGTATCGGCCCCAAAGACCGGAACCAACATCAAATTGATACCCCACGAAAACTCAGAATGTATGCGTCATACTTGACGCCTAACACAGATATCCCTCAAACCCCAGACCCAAACAGATGATCCATAACCCTTATGGATCTGAGTCTACAGCGGAATTCAGAACTAATACTAGTATTAAAGTGCAGAGTATCGATTACAAAATCAAAATACCAGAATCAGAAAAAGTCTTGACTTCATAATCAGATAAATAAATTAAACCTACTATAGAAATTTTCCTATTTCTATCCTAGCCACTAGCCTCAAGAGTGTTCGCCTGCCCTCCTTGTCCTCGTCTCTTTGGGCAGTCCCTAGTGAAGTGTCCCATCTCCCCACAGTTGAAGCAAGCGCCCTTCCTTTTTCTGCAATCCTTGTTCAGATGAGTTGAGCTCCCACAAGTAAAGCACTTTTTCCCCTTCTTATCTTCAGACTTCTCATCCTTCTTTTGTGTTTCCTTTTTGGGCCCCGCTTTCTTATTCTGTGGTTCTTCCTTCTTTGTCTCTTTCGGGCCCTTGTCTTCCTCGTGTAGTAGTGCCATATCCACCAATTTCTCGTAAGTTGCTCCCATAGGTACATGGGTCATGGCTAGGCTGTGCAGTGGCTCATTCAATCCTTTAACAAAGCGGAGAGCCTTTTTATGCTGAGTGTTGACTAAATCCAATCCGAATCTTGCTAGTTGGTTGAACTGGTTGACGTATTCCTTGACCGTCATACTTCCTTGCTTAAGAGACAAGAACTTTTCCAATTGTAAACTTCGTTCAGCATGCGAGAGGAATTTTGTCTCAAACCTTGTTCTGAAATCCATCCATGTCTCAACCGGCCTCTCGGCGTTAGTGACTTCCCACCAGTAGGAAGCTTCGTCTTTGAGCAGCCATACTGCCAACTGTACCTTCTGCCTATCGTCCACCTCGAAGATAACGAACAGATCCTCAGTTTCTTTGAGCCAATTCCTTGCTTCTACGAATGATTCAGTTCCTTTGAAATCCTTCCCACCCATGGCCCTAAAATCTCTACAGATTTTTGAGAAAGCAATAGCACGAGGAGGGGGTGGAGGAGGGGGATCATTTGCTGGACCTGCAGCGGCGGTCCTAGCCTCAAGATATTGACGAAACCAACCGAGTACATGAACACCCTCTGGTATCTCAGATGCTTCAGACATGCTGGAACGAAAAAGGAAAGGTTCAATACAAAAAGGACTGAAAGAAAGATATATGGCTCTTGGGGATCATGTTTTTCAAAATAAGCTTTATTTTTGAAAATACTTCCTTTCCAAAACCTTTTTGAAAATAGTTTTCAAAAACTTTACCCAATCTGGTAACCTTCAGCTCTGATACCAAGTGTAACACCCCACCTCTGTTAAGGTCACTCACAAAAGGAATGCGTTAACTTTGGTGGAGCATTTTAGTAAACAGAACAGAAACTTACAAGACAGATAAAACAGTACTTGAAATTTTTTAACTTTATTACAGCGGAAACAGAAATTTATATAGTTACATCCTTTCAATTTCAGAATTCAAGTACAAAATATCAGTCTTGTACAAAAGCCTTCAAAATGCATAGTTTAAAATCATAATCCCCATGGAACGGAAGCTATACAGAGCCAATCCATACTTTAAGCACTTCAAGCAAAGAGAAATCCGGATCAAGCTAAAGTATTTCCCTCCTTGGATAACCTGGGGGGGGGGGGGAACGGAAGAAAGGAGGCGAAAACAACAAGGGTCAGACAAAAAGTCTGGCAAGTCCAGTGACTTTCAGCATATGAACGGATAATAATAATATGATATGAACATAAAACTGGATGTGAGATAACTATAACAGGTGTAGCAGATATAACAGAAAAACAGAATGATATAAACTATTGTTTTACACTTCTCTGCACTAATACTAGTAAAGCAAAATTAGGTGTCACCCTAATGTCTAAATTGAAGCAAGAACGGGTACAGAATAATTTAATAGAAACAGAATGCTAATAATGGGCCTTTACTACCCAATCAGAAACAGACAGAAGAAGAAACAGATTTATCCCTATGGAAACAGAATGTGGAATTAGGTGTACACTAGTAATGGGCCTTTACCACCCGAACAGACGGTACCACACAGAAACAGACAGGTGTTACCACCCAACAGAAACAGATAGTACCAACAGAAACAGACAGAACTAAGCGTACCCTAAAACCCTACCCCAAGCGATCGGATCCCTAATACATAAATATCCTGTGTCGGCCCCACAGTAGGGTGTATCACTCCCTAAAGTGACAACCAATTGGCACAGACCTATTTACAGATGTCACGGCGTCTTACATGCTCAGAGGCAGACCGGGATCCATGCACGCACATGACCCGGTTGGAACGCACCATCAACACCCCTCGCCATTATCAAAATGAACCTCTTATAATTAGTTCAGTAAGCGTGCCCGGACCCTACTTACTGTTGGGTCAAAGTTTTGATACCAGAAAGGGTTACTGACTAATATGGGTCCCAAACAACAGATGACACAAGTAATTCCCCTCCTAACCTTGTGTCCCCAGACTAACAGATTTCAGATTAACTTGTTTACAAGTTCAGACATACAGAATTCAGATTTACTAATTTTACAAATTAAGTTGACAAGTTTTCAGACTAATGGGTCAGATGTACAGATTTTTCAGATTTGTCTAACTTTGTATTGGGCCTACACATTCATGGACGGGTTTTACTACATCTATTAATCCCTTTGGTTTAACCCTATTTTCCCCAATACGTTTTAGACGTCATTCTTATCTTAGATTTGCATTAATTAATTATTAATGCACAGACCTCTCACATTAGGTCGGTAGCTTGTGGCCGCTGGATATGCCGGGCGGTTCCGGGCAGACTTCTGCCACAAGCCAGACCTAACCTCGTGTCTTACGCATGTTATGACTAACTTCTCACATTAGAACCTATTGTTTGCGGCCACTGGATGTGAGGGCGGTTCCGAGCAGATTTACGCCGCAAACTCATTCTAACCTCGAGTTAGCCATATTCATCTTTGCGGCCAATTAATTAATTATTTACCGTTTATGCGCACGCCCAATATATATGCCAATTCAGATTATATCAATAACATGATGATTATATCAACACAGCAGATAACAGATTTTAGCAGATAACAGATTTTATATGACTTAACGGATTTAACAGATTTAGCAACTTAGCAGATTTTGGCATATAACAGGTTAGGCATTTCAACCGACAAATTTAACAGATTAGGCATTTCAATCTAATTAGCAGTCTAGGCAATATAACAAAACTAGCAGTTTAGGCAACTTGGCAAATTAGCAGATTTAGCAAACTTAATATTTCTAAAGGTTCTATTTACATGCCTTGCCTAAGCATAAATTAGGCCTAAATTCATATGCCTAAATAATTGTCATGATTCACAATATGATCATATACTTCCATGTTTGCATACATTTACATAGCGCAGAATATGGACATAATTTACCCTATAACATATGTTCCAATTTTTGTTAAACTAGCATTTTACAGCAGATTCACATATAATTTATACCAAATATAACCATTAATTCCGATGCATGCCATATATCCAAAATCCCTATTTAGGTAATCACAATAATAGATATCCTAATTAATGTAAATCTTTTACACCTAAGCTTCCATATCTTTTTTTTTTTTAAGTCATGAATCATTATGCAAACTATACCCAACAATCTAAATCTTTAAATCATATTTTCTAAAAATCAAATCTTGACTTTTATATGCATTTTGTCCAAAGTCTCAAATCATATGTAATCTTACAGTGGTTCCTCTTCTTCTTTTATCACAGAATATGCATAGGTCTAAAACTAGTTTATAACATATGCTCATCTTTCTAATTAATTACAGATCTAAATTACAACATAACTATGCATACAACATGCATAAATTATGCATCCAATCCCAAGTCACATGTCCAATATATTTTATGCCTCAGACCTAAAGTCATACATTCAATTTAGTCTTGTCAAATTTCGCATCATTCATCCCAAAATTTGCGTTAATACGTTCATCTCTTATGAGATTAGGCACAGGCTCGTGGTAGCCTGGCTATAGAAACAGAAAAGAAGAAAGGAATATAGAACAGTCACAGAAAACAGATCTAACAGAAGAGAATACAATCTCAAACTCAGATTTAAATGCATATCAAAATTATAATTAACGTTTATAGCGTAGAATAACTGTACTTGCCTTGATTATATTAAAGAAAGGACTTTAACTTGCTGTAGAATCTTTGCAGAAACTATAATCTCTAGTTTGAATTGAGTTGCTTAGGCTGATGTTGATTATCTTCTAGTTTTAATTCCAGCAGAGCAGCGACGCCATTTTTATTTTTTTATTAGAAGAAGAGAGCAATGGAGGTTAGAGAATTGTGTAAGAAACCTAGGTAGAGTCTAGGGTCATTTTATAGAGTTTATGAACTGATTAGGACCATCGATGTTGCTTGGACTGATCGTAGCCATTCATTCGCAAGAGGGACCAATTAGAGCCTGCCACCTAGCCCTAATGACAAAGCAGACCACAGAAAATCGACCAACATAGAATAGGCCAGCCAGGGTGGACTGGGTTCGACCTGGGTCTGGACCAGGTCGACAGCCCTGTCGACAGCCCTGTCGACCTGGTTAGACCAGGTCGACAGCCCAGTCGACCTGGGTGTCTTAGGCGGGAGTTTTCCCGCCTTGGCTAATTGGGCCCGGTTTTAATTCTGTTCGAATTTTAAACTTAATTCAGAAACTTCCGAAGGCCCTATCTTCTTCATACGGACTCCGTTTTCCGAAAACTCGGACTCTATTTCGCGTATTTTTCCGAGACGAACGCAATGGCGTATCCCGTTTCCCTTAGTTCTTTGATTTCAAATTAATTATACTTTAATTTGTTAATTCCACAGTTATAGAATACACGGGGTGTTACACCCGTTGAACTTTTTAAAGTGCTCGCCTTCCTCTTCAAATCAACACCGGTTTCACCCCTCCCCATCGCGCCATCGTCGAGATGGAGACCCACGAACGCCAGGACTTCAAGCTGCCGCCGTCACCTATTCTGGGCAGCGATCCTGACGTGGCACCCATCGTTCTGCTCGCCTTCCAAAGTTCTTGGACGTGGTGTATACAGATCTGGACCACGTGCTTCGGATTTTGCGAAATCACTAAACCTAGTTTTGAAGATTTGCTGAGGTAACAGCCTTGGTTCTCAGAACTGAAAATAACACTGTTAAGTGTTGTAATTTTTTATTTTCAAATAAAAATCGTATGTTTTTGCTACGTTGACGAAATGCGATGAAATAGGAAACATCGGACTCATAGCAACATGATCTACATTCTAGAAGAAACTAGAACGTGTTCCGAGCTCGCTACAAATTTCAGAAGGACTGAAATTAGTGTGAGAAATTTAAATTCTATATGGAACGCAAATTTGTTGTATAAATTATATGAGCGAAATATAAATTATATATGCGTTGTACACCACATGTATGAGCGTTGTATAAGTTATATGAGCGAAATATAAATTGTACAAGTATTGTAAAAATCATATATGTGTTGAAATGGAAATGAAATATATATACATACACACACACACACACTCCCCTCGTCCACAGACCATGGACGATATAAATTGTACAAGTATTGTAAAAATCATGTGACTGATAAATTTTTTAGATATTAAAAATCACATTTTTATTATGCGTATGAAGTATATGAGATATTCGTGTGTTGAATAACATTCATGTTTTAAATAAATTCTTTGAAAGATGAAAATCACATTTTTATCAAATATATGGACTATATAAAATACTAGTGTTTTAAATAAATTATTTTACTTCAAGAATAACATTTTATCTTATGTATGAAGTATATAAAATATGTGTGTTTTAAATAAATTGTTTTAACGATAAAAATATTATTTTTACTATATGTATGTACTAGTTAAAACATCCATGAGTTGTAAAGAATTCTTGTGTTGAATAAACGAATGGAACAATAAAATTTACATTTTATTGAGGATATGATGTGCTAAAAATACACATGTATGATATAATATTTTGAATGACAAAAATATCGTTTTTATCATGTATATGACTTGCTAAAAATACACATGTATGGAATAAATATTTTGAATGATAAAAATATCGTTTTGATCATGCATATGACTTGCTAAAAATACACATGTATGGAATAAATATTTTGAATGGTAAAAATATCATTTTTATCATGTATGTGACTCGTTAAAAATACACATGTGTTAAAACATATTTTTGTTCGCCAAAAATATCATTTTTATCCTATGTATTATGTGTTAAAAATAACTGTGTGTTGAAACAAACATTTGTTTGCTAGAAATATTAATTTTAGTTTGGTTCTGCATAGATATACATGTGTTGAACAGGAATATGGAATAACTGTTGAGTAAAGAATATATTTGCGTGCCCTACAAATAGGTAAGCCTTAATGAGTTGGCCGCGCAATTTTATTATTATATAAACTCCTGTGAATGCCATTGGATGCGGGGTGCTGGTTGTTCTGTGTGAAATAATAAACGTCGCCATAGGATAGTAACAATTAATTTTGAACTACGCTACATGGCATACTTCTTGAAGATAGCATACACTATCATATACCACATAAGCATTTGGAGCTTATGTGACGAGGTTGAAGATGTACCATACAAGCGAGAGGCTTGTATGGCGATGACTATATTTCAGGTTGAACTGAAGACAAATATGGACTATATAAAACATAACGGTAAATTTCCAGATAATAAAAACCCCACACGGGTCTGGAGATGAAAATAAACACATTTCTCTGGTCATTAAGGCACAAAAACCATTTATAGGATGATGAGAATTTATTCTCTGGAGTTATGATCTATACACACTCCACTGTGGACACCGAAATATATCACTATAAATATGTGCATGTTTTATAGGATTTATTGGGTGCCTGATATCGCCTAATAAATTTCCAAACCCCTCCCCATACAAGGGAGGTTATGGCGAAATTTTCTGAAATTTAAAGGCGTTAGTGAAATATTGGAAGTGAAAAGAGATAGGGAAATCGTCGAATGAATTATATATATATATATATATAAATTAAACAAAACAAATAACAAAGCTATAGTTCGCATTTTGGAATCGTAATTTTAAACGATTATATGGAGAAATTCGACCATCGGATTTCCCCAAAACTGAAACCATTAGGTTCGCTTTGGAAAAATCTTTCCAATGATATAAAGTTTGTTAAAATCCAACGGTTGGATTGTGTGAAATATTTAATTCAAATCTGAATAAAAACAGCGCTAGAATGAATTATATATATATATATATATAAATTAAATAAAACGAACAACAACGCAGTAGTTCGTATTTTGAAATCGAAACTTTAAACGATTATATCGAGAGATCCGACCGTCGAATTCTCTCGAAACTAGAACCGTTGGGTTTGCTTTGAGGAGATCTTTCCAACGGACTCAACTTCGTTACGATCCGACGGTTAGATTTTGAGAAATGTGTAAATCAAAATTATAGAAAAACAGCGCCAAGGCCACGTTATGGCCTGAAACGTCGTTTAATTAAATGGTGTTATTTTTAAATAAATAAAAATAGCTAAATATCGTTATAAAATATTATAGGCGATATGGAATGGAAATAAACCGATTCTACTCGGTTTGCTTGATATTTGATGGTTGAATGTGTTTGACATTTAAAATTATATAAAGAACGTAAATGTGGATGCCGAATAATTTAACCATGGACAGAATTGATTTGAATTCTAATATACATGAATTATTTGAAAAGTCTGAGTTAATTCTCATTTCAAATAATTGGTCGATGAATAAATGTCGAAGATATGAAGACGGTGGAAGGCTGGCGATCTTCACATCGTGTAGATTACTACTGATGCCTTTGATATGGGTAGCTCCCTTGACGGGGTTACAGTGGTAGTATTCTGGACGTACTTGTTGATCGTCCGGATGTACGAGGAATAAAACGCCTTCGGTTTCGTTTTGACCCAGAACGGACTTGTAAATGGATGTGTGTCTGACATCGGATTTTGTTATGTGATTGATTGACCTCTATTAAATATATATCTGTTTGGCGGTGGAGAATTTATTCTTTTGCTTAACGCCCTTCTCTGAGACGTACGAGCTCTGAGGTTATATATCGATAGAAATCAGTCGCATGGAGTGAATTGTCTGTGTGGCATGCAAAGAAGCTAATGATTAAGGATTTTGTTAAAAACCAGAGTCTTATGGTTGATGATCAAAGCACGGCTTTGATATAGCGTAGCTTTGTGTATAGCATCGATTCGCGAGCCTCACACCTCGGTATGAGTTAAAAATGGGATAAGGACTGCAGGGAGTGCACGACGTTTCTTTCTAACTGGGTGGTGTCAGCGTTTTACTAGCCCTGACATTGTTGATTATTATACCCTTGTGGATGTTGGAATGCGAGGCACCTCGATTATATCGGTCTCTACGGAGCCGATGGATAGGTCCGGTAGGACCGGGAAACGTGTGTTCAAGAAAAACTAATCCTCAAATGTATGAGAGGACCGACCCTGAAGATCCAAGGGCTACCCAGAGTATGTAGTCCTGGGGCATTTGCTAGAGTATCCCGAAGCCGGTGAGGAGCTTGCCCCTTGCCTTGACTAATGACGAAATCCAAACTTCCAATACGAGATGATGGATTTGATTGTAACTTATATACGGTGGCATAGTAGCATGGGACACTTATGCCGTCTATGATTGATATTTATGATTGAATTTTCTTTTGAAACATATATGCACAAGTAATAATATCAAATGATTTTTCTTTACACGTATTAAGCATATTTTGGCCCTTATAAGGTTAACCCCTATCCTCTGGTTTGCGTTGCATTGTATGATGGGACCTGGGTCTTATAATGGCTGCGTTTTTATAAAAAGCATTGCGTTGTTTAAATAATTTACCTTATTTAATGCACTGGCAATCACTGGAGTAAGCCCGTTCCGCGAAAGTGGTGTGGTCTTATGATTTGCCTCGCTATTATTGTTGTAACCAGTTAAGTAGATTTCTCGTACCGGTCCCATGACTGACTCGTAGTTTGTTTCACTTTGCAAACTCGGGTGCCCTTATTTTCACATATGCAGCCTAATGACAGGTAGCAGGATATATTTTGGCGTTTGCACTACAGCATGAAGTGCATCTTTTGGCTAGTATGGCGAGGCTTGACTTCTAAGTGTTTTGGCTATGTGATATTCCGCCATTAGTACTATATGTATATCATTTCCGCTATCGCGATGTAGACAGATCTATTCCTATTATGTATTTATGATGTATATGTACCAGTGATCTCGATGTTGACTGATCATTTACTTTTATGCACTAAGTTGTATCCTACACTGTGCTACTCTGATGTTTATTACATGTTATGATTCCGCTGTCATATTGATGTAAATTATTCTATTTTCTGTTTATGCTATTATCTGTTCTCTGCTAATGATGATTAATGTGTTATATTCCAATGATTATCCTTAATTCCATGGTTCGGAGTTTTGAGATCGTCGCAGGTGGTATCAGAGCTTTGGTTAATCTTAGTTCTGGAATTTAACACATTAAACACCTCGTCAAGATAGAATCAGTAGTGTTCTAAGGTGAGTAGCGCATTAGAGATAGGATTAGTAATGTCCTAGAATGAGCTAAGCAGAATAGCAAAATAACTTGATCAGTGCATCATCATCTTTCCATATATTCTTCTGTTTTTACCGTGTCTTAAAATTATCCTTCTTGTAAGCTTGACTGTTTTCTTGATTATGCAGAACTGACAAAGATGGCCACACGAGCAGCTGTAGCTAGAGGCAGAGCAGGCCGAGGTGCAGGGCGGGGGAATATCCCTATTGTCCCAGAGCCTTTGGTTCAGCCACAGCCACCACAGCCCCCTCGATCGTTTGAGTTAGACCGAGTGGGAAAGACATATAAGAATCTAGGAGGCAAACCATTCTCGGGCACCGGTGCTGCGATTGATGCCTTGGCTTAGTTGAATACTTGTGAGAAGATCTTCAGGGGCATGGGTCTTGAAGATCACAGGAAAAGATTTATGGGCGCTTGGCTATTGCAAAACGAGGCCCAAATATGGTGGGATGCCATTACCTTGAATGAGGAAGAGGTAGTGATGACCTGGAATGAGTTCAAAACTCTATTCAAAGAGAAGTTCGTTCTAGAGCAAGAGATGGAGCGCCTGCATGATGAGTTTGCCAATCTCTAGCAGGGGGATTGCACCATCCAGGAGTATCTTAGCAAGTTTACTTAGCTATCCTGCTATGCTCCAGAGCTCATTCTGACAGTTAAGGCGAAGAATAAGAGGTTCATACATGGGCTTCAGCGTAAGTATCAGAATAGGGCCATGGGTCACGTTATGCTTGCATTCGCTGACATGGTGGATATGGTGTGTAATTATGAGAGCTTAGTCTTGAGGAACATGCAAGTAGATCGCGCAAGGAATCAAACGGGCAACAAGCGCAAGACTTCAGAAAAACAACCCAAATCAAGCAATGAAGCAACAAATGACAAACCATAAGCAAATAGGCCACCCAAGGGAAGTCGCTATAACTGCGGGCGAGCTGGCCACTACTCCAATGTATGCACCGCTCCAAAGCGGTAGAAAACCAACCAGCCCAGCTCGAGTCAGAACACCCGCAACCTAGTTGAGTGCTTCAACTGTCACCAGAAGGGGCACATCAGAAGGAATTGTCCATTGCTTAAGAATGCACATGTTGCACATGTATATGACGGGGTGAACCCGCCAGCGGCTACTCCGGGAGCAGGTAAACCCCACGTTTTGGGAGGTACCCTTACTATTAAAAATACTCCTGTTTCCTTACTATTTGACACTGGTGCATCACAAAGTTTTATTTCAAGTAACACTATTAAAAAGCTAAAGTTAAATCTAAGAAAGCTTAAAGAAACGGTTAGAGTTCATAATCCGATAGGAGGTTCTATTGATCTCCATTCATGTTGTAAAGCGCCCGTCTCTTGTTCTTGTTACCAGTTTCTTTATAAATTAATCGTCTTGAATTTTCCTGAGTTCGATATTATTCTGGGGTTGGATTGGTTAACGAAATATGAGGCCGAAGTTAAATGTGCCGAAAGAGTCATTAAAGTTAAAACGAAGCTGGGAAATATTGTCATACCGTGCCATGGCTCAGACTCAGATAGAAAAGAGTTTTGGTCCGCACTAGAAGTTATCCCCACCTTATTAGAAAACATTCCTATCGTTAAACATTATGCGGATGTGTTCGAAGAAGTCGATAACTTACTCCGCAAAGAGAAACTGAATTTAGGATCGATCTAATTCCAAATGCTAGACTAATAGTAAATCCAATTCGATGAATGACTCTAAAAGAAAAATAAGAATTAGGTGATCAAACTCGTCAACTGCTATGGAAGGGTCTGATTAGACCTAGCTTTTCTAATTGGGATGCAGCTGTAGTGTTTGTTCCTAAGTCAGATGGTACTCTCTGATTGCGTGTTGATTACCGAGACCTCAACAAGTAGACGCTCAAGAAAAAATATCCCTTACCCCGCATCGATGATTTGTTAGATCAATTGAATGGAGCGCGAGTGTTTTCCAGAATGGACCTAGCTACAAGGTTCCATCAACTGAGAATTGTGGAGGACTATGTTCCTTTGACAGCCTTTAGAGGTCCAGACATATTTAATGAGTGGTTAGTAATGCCGTTCGGCTTGTGTAACACTCCAACATACTTTGTCGATTTAATGAATAGAGTGTTCAGGGGAGTCTTAAATAAATTTATTTTGGTATTCATCGATGATATTTTAATCTACTCCAAGTCAGAAACCGAGCATAAAAAACATTTAGAACAAGTATTGGGGATCCTGAGAAAGAACGTCTTCAAAGCTAAATTCTCTAAATGTATCTTCTGGAAAGATGAGGTGAAATTCCTTGGCTATGTCGTGTCAAATGAAGGAATTTCTGTAGATCCAAGCAAGATAACAGCAATTTGAGACTGGAAGCAGCCTACAACACCAACAGAAGTCCGAAGTTTTCTTGGACTAGCTACTTATTATCGGAAATTCGTTAAGGATTTTTCGAAGATATTCGGTTCATTGACAAAGCTTACAAAGAAGCACGAAAGATTTAAGTGGACTTCCGACTGTGAGGAAGCTTTCCAGGAATTGAAATTAAAATTGACAACCACTCCAGTATTAACCATTATCGATGGCAATCAGGGTTTGACGGTTTGGACGGATGCTTCTATTAGAGGTCTTGGTGCAGTATTAATGCAAAGAGGCCAAGTAGTCGCTTATGCTTGCCGTTAGTTGAAGCCACATGAGAAGAATTATGCAACTCATGATCTTGAGTTGCTGGCCGTCGTTTTTGCTTTGAAAATCTGGAGACACTAATTGTTGGGTAAAAATTCGAATTATATACAGACCATCAATCATTGAAATATCTGCACACCCAGAAAGACTTGAACACGAGACAACAGCATTGGCTAGAATTTCTTGCAGCGTATGATCTAGATATTTTGTATACGCCGGGAAAAGCCAATGTGGTAGCAGATGCGCTTAGCAAAAAAACTACAATCATCGCTAGTCTTATTATTACGCCTTCATTAATCGACAAGATCGTTGTTCTCCAGAAAGACGATGAATTTATTAAAAGGATTAGCCAGCGGATTCAAGAAGGCAAGACTTCGGATTTCAGCCTAGATGGCAAAGGGGTTTTGCGATTACAAGGGCAAATTTGTGTCCCATAAATCCCTGAGCTCCGAAGAGAAGTTCTTAATGAATGTCATAAGTCCAAGCTTTGCATTCATCCAGGGGTGAGTAAGATGTACAATGATCTCAAACACACATTCTGGTGGAAGTCGTTGAAAAGAGATATTTCCTTATACATTAGTAGGAGCTCTACTTGCCAACTAGTCAAAAGCGACCAACAGAAACTGGCCGGATTGTTGCAACCGTTGGAAATTCTAGGTTGGAAGTGGGAACAAATTTCCATGGATTTCATAGATGGTTTACCACGAACCAGGAAAGGGAATGATAGTATTTGGGTGATCGTAGATCGCTTCATGAAGATCACCCATTTCATACCTGTCAGATCCAATCGAACCGCCCTAAGTCTAGCATAGATTTATTTCAAAGAAATTGTTAAGCTACATGGAGTGCCGATCAGCATAGTCAGTGATAGAGATCCATTATTAACTAGCAAATTCTGGGAGGCATTTCAAGTAGAACTGGGGACAAAGCTGAACCTAAGCACAACATATCACCCTCAGACAGATGGCACAGCATATCACCCTCAGATAGATGGCCAAACTGAGAGGGTCAACTGTATTCTAGAAGATTTACTTCGGGCTTGCATTATTGACTTTGGCGGATCGTGGGAAGACCACCTGTATTTGGCAGAGTTCTCATACAACAACAGCTATCAAGCAAGTTTGAAAATGTCGCCATTCGAAGCATTATACGATACACCGTGCAGATCTCCCGCATGTTGGGTAGAACCTAGCAATATGCTCGTGCTGGGACCCGATATGATTCGGGAAGCTTCAGACAAAGTCGATTTCATTAAGAAAAAATTGCAAATGGCTAAAAGCCGACAGAAAAGTTATGTAGATTCTAGAAGAAGGGATTTAGCATTTGTTGTTGGTGATTGTGTTTATTTGAAAGTTTTTCCGATGAGAGGAGTAATCCGATTCGGTAAAACTGGGAAGTTGGCACCCAGATTTATTGGTCCCTTTCCTATACTTGAACGAATTGGAACTCTCGCTTATAGGGTTCAATTATCTGATTGGCTGCCTGAAGTACATAATGTGTTTCACGTATCGCAACTTAGAAAACATGTGCATGATCCAGATCTTGTTGTAGAAGAAGCAGCGCAACAGGACTTAGAAATTACTCCAGAATTAGCAGTCAGAAGAGAGCCGTTAAAAATTATTGGCAAAGAAACTAAGGAGCTAAGGAACAAGAAGGTTCATTTAGTTAAAGTGCAGTGGAGTGGAAATCCTAGAGACTGTAATTGGGAGACAGAAGAAAGCATTAAGAAAGCTTACCACAAATGCAGAGTGGACATCTCTAACGAACTCTGCTGCAAGGTACCTTTACAAGACTTTGCATTTCCGTTTTGTTCCCTACTTTACTACTGATTCCTTTTCGGGGACAAAAAGTTTTAAGTGGGGGAGATTGTAACAACTCGGAAAATACGAGCGAATTTAAATTTTTTAATTTGGTTGTTTTAATGAAATTGGAGCAATTGAAATAAAATATTTCAATAAAATAATGAGTTAGAAATGGTGCGGAACTTTGAAAATTTGAATTCGAAATTTGACTGACTGTACCAGATGAAAAATAAAACGGATTTTAGTGAAACCAAAAATATTTAAATCTGTCTAAGAATATCTTTCTAACGAATCTGAAAAATCAAAATTTCATAGCGGGAATCAAAAGTTATGGCCAAATGAATTTTCAGAAAGGTCGCTATGGAGTTTATATTGGCCTTGGAAATTGACATTTTGCAAACGACCTCCGTTCTCGACGAAACCAATTTTGTTGGATCCGGGATGTCAATTTATGGCTAAGTTTAAATTTCCATAATTTTTGAAATCAATATGTGAGTGTGGCAAAGGAAAATGTGTTTGGTTGATTTTTCAGTCAAATTGGATCGACCAGAAAATGACCATTTTTCAAACGGTCTCAGAATTTGACGAAATCAGTTTTGTTGGGACCGTATCGTCTCAACATAGCTAGATTAATTTTTCATGAATTTTTAGAATCAGTATGTGGCCCCGGCAAATTAAAATGTACGTTCAAATCGAAAATCGAATATTTTATTCTTTAATTTGAAGAATAACTGACTGTAACTGTCGAATTGGCTTACGAAACATATTCCATTATGCTCGGAATGGGGGTATTTAGCTAGGGGCGACAGTCGTTGGGTTTGGATTGGAGCTTTGGAGAAAACCCTATTTTCGAATTTATATGAATAATGGGCCAATCGAATAATTCCATTCATAATTAAAATAAAAAAAATCTCAGAAAACCCTCACCCCCCTCGTAACCGACGATGGCTACCTGCTCCGATCTTCCCGGCCATATTTCGATCAATCCCTTCACCAAATCACCCTGCTCCCATTGAACTTTTTAAAGTGCTCACCTTCCTCTTCAAATCGACACCGGTTTCACCCCTCCCCATCGCGCCATCGTCGAGATCGAGACCCACGAACGCCGGGACTTCAAGCTGTCGCCGCCACCTATTCTGGGTGTTGATCCTGACGTGGCACGCATCGTTCTGCTCGCGTTCCAGAGCTCTTGGACGTGGTGTATTCAGATCTGGACCACGTGCTTCAGATTTTGCGAAACCACTAAACCTAGTTTTGAAGATTTTGCTGAGGTAACGACCTTGGTTTTCAGAACTGAAAATAACACTTTTAAGTGTTGCAATTTTTGATATTCAAATAAAAATCATATCTTTTTGCTATGTTGACGAAATGCGATGAAACAGGAAACATCAGACTCGTAGCAACATCATCTACATTCTAGAAGAAGCTAGAATGTGTTCCGAGCTCGCTACAAATTTCAGAAGGATTGAAATCACTGTGAGAAATCTAAATTCAATATGGAACGTAAATGCGCTGTATAAATTATATGAGAGAAATATAAATTATATATGCGTTGTACATCACATGTATGAGCGTTGTATAAGTTATATGAGCGAAATATAAATTGTACATGCATTGTAAAAATCATATATGTGTTGAAATGGAAATGATATATATATATATATACACACTCTCCTCGTCCACTGACCAAGGATGATATAAATTGATTGCGATTGACGTGAAATTGATTGATAATGCGAATGGTTGAAAATTAGTTGAAATGCGAATGGTTGGAAATAATTGTTTGTGGTTGAAAGAAATTGTTTGTGGTTGAAAGAAATTGTTTGCGTTTGAAACAATGGGAATTATTGTGGAAAATTCATATGATATGAAATTGATCTTAGATCAATTAGATAAGCCCCTTATGGAATGTCGTGAGGCCTAAGGTAGTGCGAGGAGCCGTACTCAGGACGGTGCCGGTTTTTAACCCTCTACCGTTATGCTACCGAAATTTTCCGTAATATCTATGTGTTTGAATTAGTTTCATGTGTTGAATTATATTCATGTGACTGATAAATTGTTTAGATAATAAAAATCGCATTTTTATTATGCGTATGAAGTATATGAGATATTCGTGTGTTGAATAACATTCATGTTTTAAATAAATTCGTTGAAAGATAAAAATCACATTTTTATCAAATATATGGACTATATAAAATACTAGTGTTTTAAATAAATTATTTTAACTTCGAAAATAACATTTTATCTTATGTATGAAGTATATAAAATATGTGTGTTTTAAATAAATTGTTTTAACGATAAAAATATTACTTTTACTATATGTATGAACTATTTAAAACATCCATGAGTTTTAAAGAATTCATGTGTTGAATAAAAGAATGGAACAATAAAATTTACATTTTATTGAGGATGTGAAGTGCTAAAAATACACATGTGTGAAACAAATATTTTGAATGATAAAAATATCGTTTTTATCATGTATATTTCCAACGATATAAAGTTTGTTAAAATCCAACGGTTGGATTGTGTGAAAAGTTTAATTAAAATCTGAATAAAAACAGTGCCAGAATGAATTATATATATATATATATATATATATATAAATATAAATTAAATAAAACGAATAACGTCGCTGTAGTTCGTATTTTGAAATCGTAACTTTAAACAATTATATCGAGAGATCCGACCTTCGGATTCTCTCGAAACTGGAACCGTTGGGTTCGATTTGAAGAGATCTTTCCAACGAACTCAACTTCGTTAAGATCCGACCTTTAGATTTCGAGAAGTGTGTAAATCAAAATTAGAGAAAAATAGCGCCAGGGCCACGTTATGGCCAGAAACGTCGTTTAACTAAATGGCGCTATTTTTAAATAAATAAAAATAGCGAAATATCGTTATAAAATATTATAGGCGATATGGAATGGAAATAAACCGATTCTACTCGGTTTGCTTGATATTTGATGGTTGAATGTGTTTGACATTTAAAATTATATAAAGAACGTAAATGTGGATGCCAAATAATTTAACCATGGACAGAATTGATTTGAATTCTAATATACGTGAATTATTTGAAAAGGCCGAGTTAATTCTCATTTCAAATAATTGATCGACGAATAAATGTCGAAGATATGAAGACGGTGGAAGACCGGTAATTTTCACATCGTGTAGATTACTACTGATGCCTTTGATATGGGTAGCTCCCATGATGGGGTTTCAGTGGTAGTAGTCTGGACGTACTTGTTGATCGTCCGGATGTACGAGGAATAAAACGCCTCCGGTTTCGTTCAGACCCAGAACGGACTTGTAAATGGATGTGTGTCTGACATTCGATTTTGTTATGTGATTGATTAATCTCTATTAAATATATATCTGTTTGGCGGTGGAGAATTTATTCTCTTGCTTAACGCCCTTCTCTGAGACGTACAAGCTCAGAGTTTATATATCGATAGATATCAGTCGCATGGAGTGAATTGCCTGTGTGGCATGAAAAGATGCTAATGATCAAGGCTTTTGTTGTAAAGCAGAGTCTTGTGGTTGATGATCAAAGCACGACTTTGATATAGCGTAGCTTTGTGTATAGCGTTGATTTGCGAGCCTCACAACTCGGTATGAGATAAAAACGGGATAAGGACTACAGGGAGCGCACGACGTTTCTTTCTTGCTGGGTGGTGTCAGCGTTTTACTAGCCCTGACATTGTTGATTATTATACCCTTGTGGATGTTGGAATGCGAGGCGCCTCAATTATATCGGTCTCTACGGAGCCGATGGATAGGTCCGGTAGGACTGGGAAACGTGTGTTCAAGAATAACTAATCCTCAAACGTATGAGAGGACCGTCCCTGAAGATCCAAGGGCTACCCAGAGTGTGTAGTCCTGGGGCATTTACTAGAGTGTCCCGAAGCCGGTGAGGAGCTTGGCCCTTGCCTCGACTCATGACGGAATACAAACTTCCAATATGAGATGACGGATTTGATTGTAACTTATATACGGCGGCATAGTGGCATGGGACACTTATGCCGTCTATGATTGATATTTATAATTGAATTTTCTTTTGAAACATATATGCACTAGTAATAATATCAAATGATTTTTCTTTACACGTATTAAGCATTTTTGGCCCTTATAAGGTAAATCCCCCGGTTTGCATTGCATTGTATGATGGGACTTGGGTCTTATAATGGCTGCGTTTTTATAAAAAGCATTGCGTTGTTTAAATAATTTACCTTATTTAATGCACTGGCAATCACTGGAGTAAGCCTGTTCCACGAAAGTGGTGTGGTCCTATGATTTGCCTCACTATTATTGTTGTAACCAGTTAAGTAGATTTCTCATACCAGTCCAATGACTGACTCATAGTTTGTTTCACTTTGCAAACTCGGGTGCCCTTATTTTCACATGTGCAGCCTAATGACAGGTAGCATGATATATTTTGGCTTTTGCACTACAGGATGAAGTGCATCTTTTGGCTAGTATGGCGAGGCTTGACTTCTAAGTGTTTTGGCTATGTGATATTCCGCCATTAGTACTATATGTATATCATTTCCGCTATAGCGATGTAGACAGATCTATTCCTATTATGTATTTATGATGTATATGTACCAGTGATCTCGATGTTGACTGATCATTTACTTTTATGCATTAAGTTGTATCCTACACTGTGCTACTCTGATGTTTATTACATGTTATGATTCCGCTGTCATATTGATGTAAATTATTCTATTTTCTGTTTATGCTATTATCTGTTCTCTGCTAATGATGGTTAATGTGTTATATTCCAATGATTATCCTTAATTCCGTGGTTCATAGTTTTGAGATCGTCAAAAACACTTAATAGATCTGAAAGTATCTCTGATATAGGTCGAATCTCTGTGTGTTCCAATGGCTCTATTCCCAATTTGACGCTAATTAGCCTTGATTAGATGTAGATTAGGCTAAAACTTGATTAAATGGTGATTAGAAGGTGATTTGGGTGTTGGAGGCCATTGTTAGGGTTAGGGAAATGTTTTAGGATGCTGAGAAAATGAAAATAGATCGTTTCCTAATTGATTTCAGCCTCCCCATAACCCTAATCCCGAAATGGGTTATGGGTCCTCTTGCTAATCACCCTAATTAGGCCCGGTTAAGCTGTTTTTCACCTTCTAAACCTTGTTTCAGCCATATCTCCCAAACGATTAGTCCATTTGGCTAATGTGACCACTCTACGGATAGATAAACCATCATCCGGATCTAGTGGAAGTAGTTTTAAGCTAAAACTCCTTAGCAATCAAAAGTTATGGATGAAACAAGATCAGCTAGGGGTAAAACGGTCATTTAAAAATCGGCAAAAATCATGAGCATGGGAAATGACCCCAATAGTCGTCGCCCAAAGTTACATGGCTATACGACTTTGCATGAGAAAGAAATAAATATTCTACGATCCCCTGATGCGTAGAATGCGGGTCGTTGCATTCTTCCCCCCCTAAGAAATTTCGCCCCCGAAATTCCTTAACTAAGAAACAAGTAAAGGATCTCGCAGGCCTACCAACCATTCACATCAATCAAACATACAAAACAACAAAAAAGTCTATCCTAGCATGTGGAAAACTAAATTGCAATTAAAATCATAGCAGGCAAAGAGTTCTGGATACGTCTTCCTAATGCTCTCCTCTGTCTCCCAAGTACAACCATTCTCATTCTCGCCCCACTGAACTTTGACTAGATTCACCGCTTTCCTTCGAAGTTGCTTCGTAACGTGCTTGACAATACGAATCGACTTGCGGTTCCCAACCACTTCAGGTTCTACTTCGATATCATCCAACTAATCCGGTGAAATAGTCATATCGGGGTCGTGTACGAATTTCCTTAACTGGGGAACATGAAATACGTTATGAACTCCTACCATCTTCTCTGGTAATTCAACTTTTTATGCCAAATTCCCAACTTGCTCGAGGATTGGGAATGGACCAACAAATCTTGGTGTTAACTTGCCTCTCCTACCAAATCGTATCACGCTCTTTAATGGAGAAATCTTGACAAACACCAAGTCGCCAATGGAGAATTTTAAAACTCTTCTTCTCTTATCAGCATAAATCTTCTGCTTATCTTGGGCAGCCTTCATTCGTGGTCGGATAACCTTGATCTTATCTGAGGTTTCTCTTATCACATCTGACCCAAAAGCAAATTTCTCACCGGTTTCTAACCAACATGACGGTGAGTTGCACGGTCTTCCGTACAAAGCTTCATATGGAGCCATACCTATACTGGATTGATAACTGTTATTATATGCAAACTCTACTAGACGCAAATGGCCATCCCATGATCCACCAAAATCTAATATGCAAGCTCTCAAGAGATCTTCTAATATACGATTCATCCTCTCTGTTTGACCATCAGTTTGAGGGTGATACGTGGTACTGAGATATAATTCTGACCCTAGAGCCTCTTGTAAGCTCTTCCAAAACCCACTAGTAAACAACGGGTCTCGGTCACTCACAATACTTTTAGGTACTCCATGAAATCTAACTACCCACTTCATATACAGTTCTTCTAACTTAGCTGATGTTCTATTCGACTTGACGGGTATAAACCTTGCACTCTTGGTCAATCGGTCCACAATCACCCAAATGCTATCATGGCCTGATCTAGTCCTTAGTAACCCATCAATGAAATCCATTGAGACTTGTTCCCATTTCCATTATGTAATTTCTAATGGTTGCAACAGACCACTAGGCTTCTTTTGCTCGGCTTTAACTAGCTGGCAGTTCATGCACTTGGATACAGACTTCCCAACGTCTCTTTTCATCCCTTCCCAGTAGTAGGTCTGCTTCATGTCTCGATACATTTTGTTACCACCGGGATGTATAGTCAGTTTTGAGTGATGACATTCTCTTAGCACTTCATCTCTCAATCCATTCACGTTGGGTACAACTAACTTTCCATTCTTTCTAAGCCATCCATCTCGATCAAGCCCATAATTGTTCATCTCCTTGTTAATGCCCTTCTTTAACTTGGAGATGATTTCCAATAGGTTAGGATCGCCCTTCTGACTGGAACCTATCCGCTCAAAGTGGGTTTGATCATCAAAATTGCTAATACTTCTGGATCCAATTCGCACTTTGGTCTTAAATCATACCCAGCGTTGTACTCCAGTTGCTTCCATTCCAGAAACATAGCCCCTAAACTGGCATGTCTTCTACTCAATGCATCAGCTACCGCAGTGCCCTTCCCTGGTGTATATGAGATATTGAAATCATAGGAAGCTAAGAATTCTAACCATCTCTACTGTCGGAGATTTAGATCCTTCTGGGAGAAAAGGCACTTTAACGAATTATGATCAGTAAACAACTCAAATCTTTCTCCCAAGAGATAATGTCTCCGCATCTTCAATGCGAACATGATCGCTGCCAATTCCAAATCATGGGTAGGATATCTTTTATCATGTTGTTTCAATTGCCGACTAGCGTAAGCTACAACCCTACCTCCTTGCATCAACACAACACCTAGCCCAGTACCATATGCATCTGAGTATACCGTCATCTCTTCATTCCCTTTAGGAATGACTAACACTGGCGCGCACGTCAACTTTTCCTTTAGGCTCTCAAATGCAACCTCGCACTTTTCATCCCAAACAAAAGCTTGATTCTTCTTGGTTAACTGAGTCAACGATGCCACTATCTTGGAGAAGTCTTGGATAAACTTACGATAATATCCAGCTAATCCCAAGAAACTTCTTATGTCTGTTACATTCTTAGGCGTAGACCAATCTTGTACCGTAGCCATCTTCGCAGGGTCCACGGCAATACCATTCTCTGAAACAACATGGCCCAAGAATCTCACTTCCCTCCTCCAGAAATGACACTTAGAGAACTTTGCTTTCAATTGTTGTTTTCTCAACACCTCCATCACTATCCTCAGATGTTCCTTGTGTTCTTCCTCTATCCTCGAATAAACCAAGATATCGTCTATGAACACAAGAACAAACTTATTCAATTGATCTCGGAATACTCTATTCATAAGATCCACAAAATATGCTGGTGCATTGGTCAACCCGAATGGCATGACCAACCACTCATAGAATCCAAACGGCGTCCGAAAGGTCGTTTTAGCTGAACTCTCATCTTCCACCCTAAGATGATGAAAACCTATCGCGAGATCCAACTGGGAGAACAGTCTCGCATCACTCAACTGATCAAACAAATCATTTATCCGCGGTAGAGGATACTTATTCTTCCTCGTCACCTTATTCAACTCGCGGTAGTCTACACACAATCAATGGGAACCATCTGCCTTGGCAACAAACACAACTGGTGCTCCCCACTCAGAGACACTTCTTCGGATAAATCCCTTCTTCAAAACATCGGTTACTTGCACCCCGAGCTCTCGCTGATCCCTTGGCGCCATACGATGAAGTGGCATCACTATAGGTCTGGCATCTTTCACTAAATCAATCTGTAACTCAATCTCTCGATGTGGTGCAAGTCCGGTCACTTCCTCAAAGACATCCGGGTACTGGCCAGCCACGGGCACATCTGACAACTCATCATGCAGGATGTCGAGGGAATTTAGAAAACTATCCATTACCCCATCACTAGGTAGACCACCAAACACTACCCTCCGCCCATCATCTGCTCTAACTGTCACCAAAAAGCCCTCACAGTCTACCACCACCCCTTACCTTTGGAGCCAATCGACTCCCAAAATAATGCCAAACCCAGTAAAGCCCAAAACAAAGCAATCACAAACAAACATGCATCCATGACTCGATAAGAACACATTATGACAAATCATGCTAAGGCTAGTCGAACCACCTATCGGGTTCGTCACCGCTAAAGGTCTATCAACTATCTCGGGTTCCAATCCTAACCTATCTACCAGGTCACTAGATATGAAGGAACGGGAAGCCCCAGTATTAAACAGTACTCGAACAGGAACATGATAAACAGAAAGCATACCTTGAATGACGACATTCTTTCCTTTCTTTGTCGCAGTTGGGGCATTCGATGAAGAAGGAACAACATTAAGAGCATATGCTTTCACAATCTGCTTCTCTTTAGGAGGTTGCAGACACTTATCCTTATGATGTCTCACTTGGCCACAGTTGAAGCACTTCCTGTCCGTTGGCTTTGCTCGACATTCTTGAGCATAATGGCCCTTCTTGCCACAGCTAAAGCATTTAACATCTTTCTTGCTCTTTTTCTGACCATCCTTAGCTTGGTTCTGGCTCTGCTTCCTTTTATTCTGAGAATTATTCTTGCCTCCACCACTTGCTTGCGGCTTTGGCCCCTCTGCAGATGCAACAACGACTTCAGTCTTGGGTTTAGGATAAAGTCTCTCTGACCTCAATACTTTCCCAACAATCGATTCAAAAGTCACATCAATATGGTTTATAAGACTTTCCCCCAAGTGCTGATCTAAACCAGTTATGAACTTCTCATTCTTCTTCTCGGGAGTGTCAATGAGGGATAATCCATACTTCGATAAAGTATCAAACTCAACAATATAATCTGAGACCGCTCTACCATTCTGCTTATGTTCAAAGAACTTCCTAAACAATTCTGATTTCTGAGCAGCTGGGATAAACTTATCGCTGAATCGGGCCTTAAACTGATCCCAAGTAACTTGATCCTCAGGGGTAGCGGCCTTAATAGCGTTCCACCAATTCATAGCCCGTCCTTGCAGCTGACGGGATGCTAGCCTTTTCTTCATTGCATCCTCGATACCCAAATCTTCGAAAATGCGCTCACAGCTATCAAGCCAATCCTGTACTTCTGTAGCTGACTATGTTCCGTGGAACGACTTCCCACCAAGACTAGTGTTGTAATAACCCGGAAAATCTAAACCAATTTAAAAATTTTATTTTGGAAATTTTAATGAATTTTGAATATATGAAATGATTATTTTAAAAAATTACGACGATAAATTTATTTTGAATATAATTAGAACATATATAATTTTTTGAATCGACGTTAGAATATAATTATTTTAATTTAATTATAAAAGAAATTAAAAATGGCGTGGTAGTTTGAAAATTTGATTTCAAATTTCAAATGAATGTACATGATTCAAAATAAACAGGATTTTAGCAAAACCAAAAATATTAGAATCTATTTGAAAATATCTTTCCAACAAATCCGAAAAATTGAAATTCCATAGTGGGAATAAAATGTTATGCCCAGTTGAAAATTCAAAATAGTCATTATGGAAAATATAACCCTTAAAAATGGAAAATTTTGCAGGAGACCTCCGTTTTTTCGACGAAACCACTTTTGTTAGATCCGGGATGTCGAGTTATTGTTAGATTCTAAAATTCATAATTTTTGGGATCAATATGTGAATATGGCATAAGAATACGTGTTTTAATAGTTTCAGTCAATTTGGATCGACTTGAAAATGGCCATTTTTCAAATGGTCTTCAAATTTGACAAAATCAGTTTTGTTAGGACTGTATCGTCAATATGAAGCTCGAAATATTTTTTCTGGAATTTTTGGGGTCCGTATGTGACCCAGTAAATTGAAATGTACGTTTAAAATTCAATATAATGATTTAAATGTTAATTTAAATGAACACTGATCGAAACGATGGAATTGGCTTACGGGACGTATCCCATTGTGTCTGTAATGGGGGTAATTAATTGGGTGCGACGGTCGGTGGGTTCGATTTGGAGTTCGAAATAAAAAGTTACCGTTTTTTTGAAAAAATGAATAATTAAAATATATTTTATATATTGGGTCAAACCCTAAGTAATTCACACTGAAGTCAAACTTTTCTTCAGCGCCTCCCTCTTCCTTTGAACGACGGAAGTAAAGAAAAAAAAAAGAATTCACAAATCGATCGGAGGATCAAATCGCCCTGGCCGCGCCTCCATCACCTTCGCTGCCGACGTTCACCCCCCTCTCTGATGCTCCTCCACCCTCATCTCTCGCTCCCTTCCTCCATTCGATGTTGACACCCCCACCCATCAGAAAAACCCGATGCCAGTCCCCAAGGCATCACCACCGACCTGGCTACCCTCCTGCACTACCTCCTCGACCCCGGCGCCGACCACCAGGCTCGACAATGCTCCACCGAATGAATTACACTGAGTTTTTTTTAGTTTAGTTAATTTAAATATAAAAACATTGGTTTAGAAATAGTTTTGTTATTTATATGATAACGGTATAAAAATATATGATTTTTATTCATATTGCTATGGTATAAAAATATAATTTTTATAATAAAAATTAGATTTTTATTGTAGAAAGATTTGATTTTTAACATTAGAAAGATTTTATATTTAACATTAGAAAGATTTAATTTTTAACATTAGAGAGATTTGATTTTTAACATTAGAAATATTCGATTTTTATATTTGAAAAGATTCGATTTTTATTTATGTAGAGAATAAAAATATGATTTTTATATTTTAGAGATAATAAAAATATGTTTTTTATTGTATGAACATCGAAATAAAAATATTATCTTTATAATGTAAACATCGTGTTAAAGATGCGATTTTTACACGTATGGTTTTGAAGTAAAAATATAATTTTTAGCGAAGTAAAAAATATAATTTTTAGAATTGAAATAAAAATGTGATTTTTATTTACGAACAGCGGGAAAAGGTCGCATTGGAATTTTGGGTAAATCCGAACCGTTCAGAAATAGAAATGGAAGAGTGGAACCCAAAGGTGAGAACTTCTCACTTTTAATTTTATTTCTAGTTAAAATATGCACTAGGATGCAGACGGTGCTTAGCAGCACCCGACACCCGTCGTCCACAGTCCATGGATGACTTGATTGTTTGATTGATTCTGTGTTATGGAATGGATTAAAATATTTTATAGTTAAAAATATAATTTTTAACGTGTATATGAATAAAATAAATATCCATAAACAAATCGGACGATTTGTTTATGTACACACATTTGACTGATATTGATTGGGACGATATATTTTACACATCGCCCAACTGCACAAATAAAATATGTGTGTTTGTGGATTGAAACCCCACACGGGTGTTGGGATGATATTTGATGTACACTAATCCCAACTATTTAGTGGTATGTCAATCGATTCGTTGACAGACTGTTGTAAGCGTTAAATATTTATGTTTAATGCTTATATAGTGTAGAATGCACTCTAGATGATGGTTGACTTTGTTTGATTGTTGTTGTATACAGTGTATATGAAATCCATATAAATAAAATTATATAGTAATTGACTCTGTCTGATTTCAGTCCAGAAAGAATGAATATTTTAAAATAACAATTATTTTAAAATAACGAATATTTTAAAGTAATATCCAGTAAAGGATCAAAATATGATTTTGATGTCCGATTTGGGATGGACAAGAATATATTTAAATATATAAAGCCATGTTGATTAGATTAACGCCATTTTGATGTGAATGATATTTATATCGATTTTATTCGTTTTTATAATGAATATCGAAAAATAATTGATTTCAAAATATAATGTTTTAAAAATATTATCATTTATATATCGATGATATGGAATATTCAATTTTGATTTGAAATTGAGTATGAAGTTGAAATCGTTTAGAAAATGAATTTAAAATGATTTATAAAATACGTTTTAAAAGGAAATCGACGATATATATATATATATATATATATATATATATATATATATATATATATATATATATATATATATATAATGGCCTGAATAGAACGCGCCGCGCTGCGGCAGTTTACGAATTTCGACCATTGACTTCGAATGGGCATTACGGGAGATCCGACCGTCGGATTCACCTAAAACCGGAACCATTGGGTTCGTATCGAAAAGATCTTTCTAAAAAATATTAGAGATTTGAAATCTAACAGTAGGATTTGGAATTATGTCTAAATCAAATTTGAAAAAGGTCGTTGTAAGTGCAGTTCGATGGCCGTTTATGGAAATTGATTGTACGGGCCTTGATAAAATTGTTAAAAATATCAATAATTAGTGTAAAATCATAAGAAATGATTTGGAAAGAATTGCGATGAAAAATTACATATTTGAAAAGATAAAACTAGATTTTTATCGAAATGATCTAGTTTTGAACTAGAATTATAATCCAATTATTTTTTAAAATAAATAAATTGGATTTGAAATGGTTTTAAAAATAACCAGAATTTCCAATATTTGAATTGGAATGGATTTTAATCGAAATTACCTTCGGAATATTTCGATTTTGGATTCCGTGATTATACGGATATTGCGGAGGAATTTGGAAGATATATATATATCATTATTCCAATAGGGTATTTGTTGATTCCAGAATTTGTTATTGAATATAAGTCGATATATTTTATATTCAGAGCCTTGTATTTAATATTAAATATGATTTTGGGTTTGCCGTGGATGGTCTCTTCATTAACACTGTTCTTGAACCCATTTGAGAAAAGATTAAATCTTTTTATTTAGATTTAATCAAGGATACCTATTAATTGATATTTAATTGGAATGGAATTGAAATTGGTCTTTCGATTTATCGTGAACGGTGTTTTAAATAACAATTGTTCTTTAACCCGATTAACAATGGAATAAGATTTTGGGTTGTCGTGAATGGTATCTTTAATAATATTGTTCTTAGCCCAATGGAGTTAAGAAAATCAGAAACTAACTGGAGATTAGTTAAGTTGAAGGGTTTCCTGGGTATTGATCTGATGTTGGTTTCGGCCTTCGGGGTTAATACTTAGGGAATTGTTCACTTGCTAATTTACAGTTAAAGGCTGATGGAATGGAATGTGATTTTGGGTTTATCGCGAACCGTTTTTTAAAGGACATTGGTTCTTTAACCCAGTTAAAGACAAGAATAAGATTTTGGGTTGTCGTGAATGGTATCTTTAATAATACTGCTCTTAGACCCTATGGAGTTAAGAAAATCAGAAACTAACTGGAGAATAGTTAAGTTGAATGGTTTCCTGGGCATTGATCTGATGTTGGCTTCGACCTTCGGGGTTAATACTTAGGAATTGTTCACTTGCTAATTTACGGTTAAAGGCTGATGGAATGGAATGTGATTTTGGGTTTATCATGAACCGTGTTTTAAATGACATTGGTTCTTTAACCCAGTTAAAGACAGGATATGATTTCCCAAGTTAAACAATCATTAATATTGATTTTTGTGAACATTAAAACCAAGTGGAGTTTTAATGCATCTTTAATTAGATGGAAATGATATCCAAAGGAAGATTAAAGAATAAATTTAAAGAATCTATCTTTGATAAAATTAATGGGAACCTTTCCCAAAGTATAAGAATATTTGAATAAAAGAATATTTTGGATTGGAATGAGGCATATGTTGTGTTTTTATAACACTTGTTTATTATATATGCAAGTTATTCAGAAAGACCGGGTTTATCCCATTTTGAATAACTAACTCGACGATGTGTCGAGGATGAAGAGGGTGGTGGAAGACCGGAGGTCTTCACATCTGTTGGATGATTACTGATGTCTTGATTGGGCTGTACACCCAAGACAAGGTAATAAGTGGTGATCGTCCAGACGTACTTGGAGATCGACGGATATGCGAGGGCCTCTCCCCTGTATTGGACATATGGGGGAGGAATAAGGTGCCTACGATTTCGTTCAGACCCAGAACGAACTTGTAAATGGATGTGTGTCTGACCTGGGATTTCATTCTGTGTGATTGATATATATCTGTTGCATAGCATGGATTGCCTGTGTGGCATGCTGAGATGCAAGTGATCAAGGCATCTGTTGAAAAGCAGAGTCTTATGGTTGATGATCAAAGCACAACTTTGATATAGCGTAGCTATGTGTAGCATTGATTCGCGAGCCTCACACCCCGGTGTGAACCAGAAACGGGAGAGGACTTCAGGGAGGACATGCATTTCTCTCTAGCTAGGAGTGGTGTCAGCGTTTTACTAGCCCTGACGTTTTACTTATGTGGATGATGGATTGCGAGGCGCCTCGGTTATATCGGTCGTTCCAGGGCCGATAGTTTGGTCGGGATATGACTAGTTTACGCCCCATAGGGCGGGGAAATGCAGTGTTCAGGCATTTTAATCCATATCGAGTGGACCGGCTCTGACGATCCAAGGGCCCACCTGAGTCTGGGTCCTGAGGCTCGGGCTAGACAGTCTCAAAGCGGTATGGACGATCTCTTGCCTTGGTTCACAGATGGAAATCCAACTTCCAATACGTGACATTTGCGGTTTTGATTGTAGAGCCTAGTATTGGCGACATGATATATAGTACCCATGCCGTCTAGGATTGATACATTTATATTCGAAGTTGTTTATACACTATGCACTTATAATAGTATCAAATGATTTGTTTTAAATGCACCAAGCATGTTTGGCTATTATAAGGGAAAACCCTATCCTCCGGTTTGTGTTGCATTGTTTGATGGGACCTGGGTCTTATAATAGCTTCATTTTTCCAAAAAGCATTGCGTTGTTTTATTATATGCACTGGTATTCTTGGGAGGAAACCCGTTCCGTGTTATACGGCGTGGTCCCTTGATATATATGATTTAAAGTGATGTTTTAAATAATTGTTTTAGTTCTCACGCAAGTCACATGACTGACTTGGAGTTTATTGTTTTAACCTAAACTCTGGGTGCCCCTATTTTCCACACAGGCAGCTAGTAGTTTTGGTTTTGCGAATTTATATTCACAGGATCCTAGTTTATAGCTGGAATGATATTCGGAAAGCTTTGTATCCGTATATTCCATTTAGTTGTGTTTTGTATTATTTTCCGCTGCATTGTAACTTGTAAATCTATGATGTTTAGTAAATGTGTAATATTTATTCATACTCTGTAAATTCTTGTATTCTGATGAAATTGTTGTAATAAGCAATAAAATGTTCTTCTGTTTGTGTTCCGATCTGTCTTGTCCTCAAAGCAATCCGTTCTTCCTCTTCTCCTCGGAGACCAGGGAAGTTCTGGGTCCTTACAAGTGTAATCTTTTTCTTGTGTCTTTAGTTGATTATAACACCAATAACGTCAAAATCTACCCTTTTCTTGTGAAATTGTTCTTAGCAAATTTAAACTTAGATCACACAAGGCCTCAAAACACTACAGATTGTGTTTGGTTTATGGTATGTGGAAAACATATTCTTCTTCCGATTCAATGGTTAGCACAAATTCTACGTTGTGCTCAGCAAAGAATTGATATTGACAATGTAGAAGTTAATATGAGTGTAAGGGATGCGACATCTCACAAATTTGTCTCGGACAATGTTATTAAAATGGATGAGCTTACTTATACCCATCTCCGACCACAAGCACACTTATTGAACTGCATCTTGGTCCGAACAATCCAATCCCACAAAGGAAGCTACGAGAAAGTGTACAAGCATGACTTTCAAGCTCTATATGCCTTGAATTCTAATAAACAAGTAAATTGGGCAAAAATTATTCTTGATGAATGAGTTGATATCACATATAAAAGGAAGTATAAAACTCTTCACTATGGAGCTTATATCACCCGAATTCTCCTAGATTCTCAAGTCCAAACACCCGATACACCTTCCCTTAGTATCAAAGAAATCGGGCCTAAATCATTTAAGCGTATGGATATCAACCCAATCCTTCATCATTGGAATATATATATATATATATGTGTGTGTGTGTGTGTGTGTCTTTTGAGACTTGGACTGAACATGTAGCATCTCAGCCGAAAACTATTATAGCCGAGTCTTTTCTTGGTCGTCGTCAAAGGGAAGAAGAAGAAGAAGGTATTCATATTATCTCTCCTGACCTCCCATCCAAACAAGCCTTGGTCACACTCTCTCACAATCAATCTAAAATACACAACGATTTCAAGCGTTGTGAGAGTAGGACAACAAAATTTCGATTCCATAAAAGGCTTCCTGAACAAAATTTGGGAGAAACTTGCTTGCACCGACGCTCAATCATCTCAAGCTTATGATCCAACCCCTTTCCAATGGTCATCCAACTCCCTTGATGAAGTTCCTGACACAAGCTCTGACCATGGTGATCCTAAGGGAGGAGAAACTAGTGTGGGTCAAAGCGTTCCAACATCAGAGAGTTGGTAAGATATGGTGGTATGGCTTTTAGTAATATATTTTGCCTAAAACGCTTATTTAATTATGGTTTTGTAATATTTTTTGGCACTTTGATCTATCTTTCAGCACAAACTCCATTATGTGCTTAGTATGTTCTGTTTGAATAGTACGATTATCTATGGTATGTCTGTGTTTATGTTGTCCTTGTGTGTTGTAAATATATGTTTAAATCTTTTACATAAGTACCTCCTTTTTGTAAATGACAAAGGAGAGAAACATATGCATATCGACAGGGGGAGCCACATATATAGTTGTCATTATCAAAAAGGGGGAGAATGTTTGATCTTTCTATGTAGCGTTTTGATTTTGACAACTATACATGTACATACACACACACACACACATATATATATAAATATATATATATCAACTAACTCTGTTATGCAGGAAGATATTCGACTATAGATTCAAGAAATCGGATTGAAGATTATATATGTTAAGAGTCTGTGAGTCCTAGATTAAACTGTTAAAATATTCCTTGATGACACACACACATTTTATATTTTTGATTTTCAAATGACAAGAACAAAGACATAGGTCTATTACAGGAAACAAACTTCTGAAATATTTATACCAGACGTCTGTTTGCTAAAATGAATTTCAATTTCATATAATATTCATACGTCTGGCCTGAATTCAGAAGTCTATATTACCCCCGAAATGGCCTATTTCTTTGCTTTTTGAAATTAAACTTGAAAACAGAAATCTGAAATTTTAATTCAGACATCTAAATATGAAGGGTGGCAACTTAAAATGAAGAGTTCAACTTTCTAATTCATAACTTTTGATCAAATCTCTTCATAATAAGTTGTAAACTTTCGTATATTATAAGTAGAGGCTTTTCTAAGTGATTCAATCATCGAAATTTACTTGAATTCTTTCTATTTTACTCAAAGCACTTATAATTTCTAAAGTACTCTATTTCCATACTTTAAGATTTCAAATCTTTTTCAAAGCTTCCATACTCTTTCACAAACTACACGATTATCATCAAGGAAAGATTATACGAAGATTGTACATCAAATTGACATATCCGTGTTATCAACAACACAAGAGGTCATCAAATTATTTGTATTATGGAAGTCCTCTTCAATAGTTGAGGCAAGAAATCCCCTTCAGTTGCTCGGGTAACTATGAACCTATTTCTCCGGTGAAGTGAGGGTTATTGTGTTAGTGAAATACCAGAAGGGAGTCTAGGACTGGACATAGGACAGTGGTCCAACAGTATAAAATCGACTGTGTAATTTTACTTACTAATATTACTCAACTATATACACCTCACCTTGCTTATACTCCATACTATACGATCCTACCACTGCTTAGACTCTTTCAACCCTTATATGGTTAAAGGTTTTAATGCAATTTGTACTAACCCAATATGTATAAACTTATGGAATTGTCTGTAATGATTTATATCCTTACTACTTAACAAATTTATAACCATTTCATCATTATCTAATGAGACAGATTCTTCAATGGTTTCAATTACTTGTTTACAACTAAGTTTTTCAAAAGTTCCTAACTCGTATATAACCTTGGGTTCGATTTTAGGAACTGCCCATTTATTAAGCAGATCTAAGTTATCAGGGAAATCATATTTCTGTCTAATACTATTTTTATTGTATTATTATTCTAATCATTTTATTTTGTAAGCATGTATTGAATTATATCAGTCTACTTCTATGTAAACCATGGTTCCTATTCCAAACTAACATCTTACCAAACATAACACAAAATTCTAGAATATACAAAAGTCCGGGATGCTGCAGTAATTGGAGCAAAATCCAGAATGCTACAGTGAGTAAAATCTGGAGAGCTACAGTGACTGCTACATGGCACAAAATTCTGGAATGCTATAGTGTTTACAAGATCAAAGTAAAATCAAGTTTCTTGCCTAACTAGCGAAATTTAGTGACCAATTCGAAACATTATGCAGAATCAGTCGGACAAATGTATCAATATAAAATTTTTAAGACTGAATCTTAGTAGCATTTTTACATGAAGATAATCCGTCTAACAACAATTTTAACAAAACACATCAATGTGCTAAAGAAAAGCCCAAATCATAACTACAAATAAAGGGCATTATAGCACGACATGTTCTCAAAACTGTTATTTCCAGAAAATCTTCACAATCTTAGCCTTAAAAGTTTTATTATTAACACATTTATCGTCAAGACAACTACTTTTTAATTCATTTTAGATTGAATTCCATTGTTTCGGCCTAAACTTGGTTTTACTTTACGCATTTGATAATAGAGCATTAGATACATGGATATGATATGATAAACACATAAGAAATTTACCCTGCCATCCATGCTATAACAAACACAATAATTATATTAAACTTAAATAAACAAAAAATTTATATTAGAAAACTTACAAAAAGATAGCTGGTAACTTCTTTTTTATTACAGCACCAAAGCATGCTTACAATACTGGAATTACATACTCAAACTTACAACACTTGCTAAGTTTTGAGTTTTCCACTCAGTAGCCCTTATTTATAGTACCCACAAACTGACTTAATGCCTGATGCAAACAACTTCTTTATAGACATCGACTAAATAATTCACAGACACTAACAAACTTTTAGATACTTGCATACTTTTTTTCATAAGATAGTACTTATCATTATCTTACTTGTCTGGCCACATACATAATCTTCCAAACGTCACTTCTAATCATTTTACATATTTTCCTTCTTCCAAATGCTTCCAAATATTATTTCCTTCTTATCCTACGAACTTACAATTATAACTTTCAGTCATTGTCTCTAACTTTTTTGCAAGCTTCTATGCATAATTTCTATCATGTTATAATCATTTCCTTCATCTTCTAGATAAAAAAATTGAATTATTACTCTTTTGTTGCCTTTCCCAGAAAGTTTTCTTTAAACTGTTCAGAAATTACATCAATATCTTCTTCTTCTTTTTCAAAAGGATTGTAACACCCCATAATTTTCAATATTAATGTTCACAAATTAAAGAATAACAAATCTCATATGAGAGAATTAAGGGAAACGGGTTGCGCTATTCTGTTCGTCTCGGAATTCTGGTTGAGATGGATCCGAGTTTGCGTGAATTGGACTTCGTATGAAGAAGTTATGGCCATCGGAAGTTTCAGAAAATTTAAACAGATTTCAAAAATTCGAATTTCAAAGTTAGATTGGGCTAGGCGGGAAATTTCCCGCCAGGGCCAGGTCGACCAAGAGGTCGACCTGGGGGTCGACCTACCCACACAGGTCGACCAGGGGGTCGACCTATCCCCCCCTCCCCCCCCCCCCCGGGCAGATTTGTTTGATGACCTTTTAATGACTTTATGCTGAGTCATTAAGGTTTCTGATCTGGTCAGAATAGCTGGGGTTAATTCTGGGTTGATCGTACGGCCTAAATTAATCCTAAATCTATAAAAACACATGTAGACTCAAACCCTAAAATCAAATTAAAATTAGAATTATGGCCTCCATGCCGTCACCTTGCAACCTAGAATAGCCGCCGCCAATTAGAGAGGAAGAAAAGCTAATCAATTAAATTCTAATCTAAACCGCAACAAATTGTCTTCATCAAAGGAAAGCTAAATCAATTTTAGAACTCAGATTTCAGAACTCAAGACCTTCTTTGAGTGGTGAGTTCGATTTCTTTAATAAAATAATTAACAATTTAATTGGATAGAGCTATGATGTGGATTATATGGTTATGTTGTGAATTATTGACCGCATGTTATTATCTATGTTGTAAATTCTATGATGTTATCATCTATGTTGTAATTCTATGATTGGCTTATGTATAATCAATTCATAATGATGTTTCATATGCTAGTTTGGTTATGTTGTTGGAACTAATTCATATGATAAATCATATGTATGTATGCAATTTAGGATGTTAATTGAGGCATGGATCATATGCAAGTTAGTGAAAATTATATACAACCTTACATGTTTCATGACATCTATTTTATGTGTAAATTGGATCTAAAGTTAGGCTATGACATGTGCGAGTTATATGCTAGTATACAAAATTCTATATGTTAGTTTACATGTAAGTTTACACCATCGTTTATGTTGCATAGATCACATAAGCAAGTGTGTGTATATATATATGTGTATATATATATATATATATATATATATATATATATATATGTTTGAAGTATGAATCATGTAATGTAAGTGTAACACCCCACCTCCGCCAGGGTCACTCGCAAATGAATGCACTAGCTTTGGAGGGGTATTATTGGTAAACATGCATAATGATATAGCAAGGCAGGACATGACATATATCTATATAAATAAACAGAGTAAGTAAATAAAACAGCGGAAGATTCTTAAACCATTTCAAAAACACAAGTTTGGTACATCAAAATGTCAATTTCCCAAATAAACAAGTCTAGTACATGAAATAACATCATCTGAAACTGAAAAGGAAAACATAAAAGTAGCTATCCCCAAAGTGGAAGAAACCATAGCGAGCTCAGGTCCAAAGCATACATGAGCTATCCAAGAAAGCAGCTAAGATCCAAGCTAGGCTCCTGTATTCCCTCCCTGAGAACCTGGGGGGGGGGGGGGGAACGGAAGAAAAGAGGCGAAACAAAACCGGTCAGTCAAAAAGACTGAGTAAGCCCTGCTACGATCAGTCTATAAACTAATAAAGTTAACATCATGATGGAAACTGAGATGATCATAGATAACAACATACTGGCATGATAAATTTATCACAAGGTAGATAGAGGTGTCATCGCATAAACAAAGTTAAGTTTTTGCACCACGGTGTACTAGCAAACCAACATAACAGGTATTGATCCCTTGGCCCAAGCTTTGGCCCAACAACATGAGGTGACCTTAATACAAGATCCAGCCCAATGGTCTAGTCGATCGGCTCCCTATAAACCTAACACGTCAAGTGTTGGTGTCCATATGGCCCACGTATGGTTGTAGTTAGACTGTGCTGGGTCCCCCCTTTGGGTGTATCAAGCCCTCGGATGTCAACCCCAGACACTTAAGCAATAATGCACAGCTCTAATCTACTGGTACCCGTGCCTCGAGTTTGTCCAACATCGGACTACGTGCACGTCCGTAGCCCGCCGGACCCGCACCGCTGTACCACTCGGCCATCGCCCTTTTGGTCGCTTACATCCTCCAGTAATCGTGCCCCGCCCTAGCCTAGCTTCTAGGGTTGTGAATGATACCAAACTGGGATTACTGTTAGAACAGACCACGTTGCTAGGGTTTCCCCATGAGGGTTAAGTGTGATTTAACCCTTCACTAATCCTGGATTAAACTGGTTAAGTGTGGCTTAACCCCATTCTAATCCCTTGAACTCCCAAATGGATTAAACTAGTTAGGTGTAACCAACGGTTCACCACTTAACCACATTCTAATCCCTCGAATCCCCAAATTGGTTAAGTATTAGTGGACCCTGACTTAACCCTAATCATGAGGCATTAATTAATTTAATGCACCTTAACCTCTCACATTAGACTCTGTTGCGGTTACTAGTTAAGCCGGGCGGGTCCGGGTAGGTTTACACCACAACTTAGTCTAACCTCGGGTTTTTGGCACCACATGACCAACTTCCCACATTGGGTCCTATTGTTTGTAGCCACTAGTTAAGCCGGTCGGTTCCGGGTAGAATTACGCTACAAACTCAACCCAACCTCGAGTTGGCCACACTTATGTTTTCTAAGTGTCATGTCCACTTTATTTCAAAACATAATCACAAGTCAAACAATTACTTGGGTAGACCTAACTTAATAGGTAAATTCCCAAGGGGTAGACCTAACTTAATAGGTAAATTCACAATCTTATATTTTTATGTATTTTAAGTTTACCCCAAAACCCCCAACGTCATTCTATCGCTTACATATTCGTAGTAACGCATAAAGGATAGGAAGAGGGAACTTGGCACAACATAAACTTGCACAACATTCATGCATAACATGTTAGACTTGCACAACTTAGCGTAGTGAACTTGCATATTACCATAAAACATGCACAACTTGTCAAAACATGCACAACTTGTCATCTTAAACTTGCATAAGTATGCATAACTTGTCAAACTTGCACAACTTGTCAAAACATGCACAACTTGTCATTTTAAACTTGCATAAGTATGCATAACTTGTCAAACATGCACAACTTGTCAAAACATGCACAACTTGTCCTTTTAAACTTGCATAAGTATGCATAACTTGTCAAACATGCACAACTTGTCAAAACATGCACAACTTGTCCTTTTAAACTTGCATAAGTATGCATAACTTGTCAAACATGCACAACTTGTCAAAACATGCACAACTTGTCCTTTTAAACTTGCATAAGTATGCATAACTTGTCAAACATACAAATCATGGCTTAACAAACTTGCATAAACATGCATAACTTAATAAACATACAAATCATGGCTTAACAAACTTGCATAAACATGCATAACTTATAAATCTTGCAAATCATGGCTTAGTATACATGCATAACTTAATAGATTTGCAAATCATGGCTTAGTACCCTTGCATAACATGCACAACTCAATAAACATACATAAACCCCAACTTTCATCACACATTAACTTTATAGTTTCTAAAATGAGGGTAAGAGGGCTTACAATGCTTATGCGGACTCAAATGAGTATAACAAACGCATGAAACCCCTTATGCAACTAATTAAGACCCCCAAATGCAAGCAAACTTGATCAAGACTCCTCCTTTATGATGCCAATTGAAAAACAAGCCTTTAATGCAAGCTAAGGAGGATCATACAAGCCTAAATATGCTTGTATGCATGGAAAATTACTTAGGAATTATTAATGAAGAGATTGGAGGCTAGGGTTTTAGGTGGAGGCCATGAGAGTTTAGATTTTGGCATAGTTTTGTTGCTAGGATGATTAATGAATGATTTAGGGTAGGTTAGAGGCTTATTTATAGAAGATTAGAGTGATTTAGACCATAGGATTAACCCTAGGTGAATTTTGGCCCGTCAGATTTAGGAACTCTCCAGAACCAGACCACACAACCAAGCCCAGACCAAGCCCAAACCAAAGAGGTGCGCCAGGCTAATCTGCCTGGCTACACCCTGTCGACAGGGCTGTCGACAGGGCAGTCGACTCCCTGGGGACCCTGTCGACAGGCCTGTCGACATGGGGCCCCTGGCGGGAATTTTCCCGCCTTGGCCCAGCTGGCCCAATTCTTCAAATTTGAATCTGATTTTTACTTAGTAATTTTCTGCAAACTTCAATGGGCCTTAACTGGGTCATACGGACTCCGATTTTCGAAAACTCGGACTCTATTTCGCGTATTTTTCCGAGACGAACGCAATGGCATAGCCCGTTTCCCTTGATTCCCATTTTATAATTTAATTCTGCCTCAATTCATGTTATTACAGGTTAAAAGTACGGGTTGTTACATTCTCCCCTCCTTAAAGGATTTCGTCCCCGAAATCTTCAAGTTAGGAAGAACGTATCCTACCATCCAATCATCCATCTACTCAAAGCATCATCCACGAGCAATCATTGTCCTTACAAGATTCTAAATGCTGGATGAACATATGCAAAAGTGTGTGTATATGTACTTATCTAATGCAAAAATCAGGCGGTTACTGATACAGTAAACCTCCTTAATGCATATGTATGTAAATCAGGCGGCTACTGATACAGTAAACCTCCTTAATGCATATGTATGTCAGTGAAATGAATCCATATGTATGCAAATTCCTAATATAATGTATAATATCTACATGCGTGCTCAATCATACATCCATATGCAACATCCATGTGATAGCATACGAATTTCATCCATGAATAAGCATAAACACTCATGCACATGCAATATGAGGAGTGTGTGAGCCGATCTAGTGCCTAATCGTGTATAATGCATCCACGAGCAACCACTTGCAAACACTTGCAACCACTTGCAACCATCAAACATAACATGTTTCAAACACATGTTTCAACCAAAGGGTTTCTACCTAAGGTTCTCATGACAAGATAGACACGATAAACTAGATAACTAGATGAACTCCTTCTTGGATTTTCAAGAAATCCATTCCCACTTTGACATACAGTACTAACCGATGAGTCTTAACCCCCTTATGGAGTTTACAACAGAAATAAGGTCGAGAATGGGACCGAGAGGATATATACGAAAGATAACTTGCAAGCAAGCTCCACAGGAAAACTAGGATCAAGGATGCACTCTTAAAAAGAGATATGATGCGCGTATCTAGTCTTCACTATTCTTAGTCACGTTTCCTTGAGCTTAACTCCACTGTGCTTTGACTATTTTCCACTTCATGATTCCTTGGCTTCCTAACTCCTATTTCCCAAATTCGAGTTGGAACTCATTTCATTATTGCCTCTCGTCTTTCTTCCCCACTTATTCTTCTTTCTGTATACTTGGCTTAAGCATACTATAACCTCATGATTTCATGCAAGCTCTCCAAAATTCACTAGTGAATCCTGGATCTCGCCTACTTACTATAAAGTATTTCATGCAGCAAAACTTTCCTTGGAAATACCACTCCACGTTGCCAATTGCCCTTATAAACGTGATTTCCTATAACTCAGGCTTAATCGACATGAACCATCCGCCTATAGGCCGTACCTAGATTTAGTTGCCTACCCATGGCTTCCTGGAGGCCATTTCAAAACTGGCCAACTTTTTGAGGATAAACCGTTGCTAACCATGATGCAGTCCTCTTGCTCTTCACCGGACTGAGATGAGCACTCTTCGTGAGTCTACCTATTATGACCCCCATACCCGTATTCCCTTTCTTCGATCTAGGCAATTTATCCACCTTATCTATCGAGATGTTTTCACACTTCCCTTGCGAAACCTCCGATGGAGATAACGGCCCACTGGGCTTCTAAGACTTGGCCTTGACCTGTTGGCTCAACAGGCATCCTGGGACCAACTCGGCCACCTCCTCGAGTGATGCGCATCTTCAAGAACCTTCTTTACCAAGTCTTCCACTCGAGGAACACATACTCTCTCATCGCGCCTTAGTCATCCTTTATAATATATCTAGCGAGGTGACCTAACATCTCGCCTCGAGTCGACTGGTCCATGTTCTTGACTAACTGCAGGTCTTTCTTCCTGTGATACCCCCTTCTTGATCCAGAAGAGGAAGCCTAAGCTCAGGGAATGCTAACTTACTAGCCAAACGGAGAAAGCTTCTTACTTCAATTTCTCTCCTCAGAGTTTTCCGGTCTTAACCCGCAACCATTTTAGCGGAGTCCACCGCTAAGCCTTACTTAGGAACTATGTGCCTACGAAATCCAACTTCTTTCCTCCAAAGTGATATTTGGAGAACTTGACCTTCAACTGGTGGCTCTAAGCGTATCCATCTCCTCCTTGAGATGTGTAGCATGTTCTTCCTCGTTCTTTTGAGGAGATCAAAATATCGTCTATGACGACCATGACAAACTTGTTCAAGGACCCCCTAAACACCCTACCCATCGAGTTCGCGTAATATGCGGGTGCCTTAGTCAAACCAAATAGCATGACTAGCCATTCTAAAACCCATCTAGAGTCCTAAACGCAGTCTTGTCAATTCCATCCTCAGCCATCCTAAGCTGATGGAATCCGGTAGCTAGATCAAAAGAAAACAGATGCTCCTACAAGCTGATCGAACAAATCATTGATCCTTGGTAACGGTTATCTATTCTTCTCACGAAGATCAACACACAAGTGAAGCAAACCGTCCACATCAGTAACGAATACTACTGGAGCACCCTACTCGAAAATGCTTCGTCTCAGGAAGTTCTTCTCAAGCAACTCCTTGACTTACTTTCTTAACTCTCACCTCGTGAGGTCTTGTGCCTAACCGGCCACGAAACTGGCTTGGTATTACCAACCAGATAATGTGGAAATCTATTCCACGTCTAAGGGTAACCCCTTTTCTTTCCCCCAAGATATCAGGATATCCTCGGACCACCCTCACAGATTGCAAACTATCGATAGACGAGTTGAGGGACTCAAGATAACAATCATGACGGGACCCATAGGGTTGCTAGAAATTTCTAGGGTATTACCGAGGCGAGTCAATAGCCCCACACCCTATATACAAAAAAACCCAGAATGGCTCCAAAATAGGACGACCATTCCATGCCCAAAACCAACCCATATCCCCCGAAACCGAGAATATAAACATCCCACGAGAATTCTATACTCAAGATAGAAATTTTCAAATCCACTCAGACCACAGACAGGCGGGCAGAACCCCCAATTGGATTTGAAACACATACGGGATCATCAACTACACTAGTACTTAGGTGCAAAACTTTCAACTGGATCAGATGAAATAAAACTATGCGATGTGCCAGAATCAAACAAAGTTTGAACAGGGAAAATCAGAAAATGTAAACAAGATTTTCAACAGAAACACTACCTCTATCATGAGCTGGAAAAACGGGGTTGAGGGGATGAATTCGCCCTCCAGATAGTCCTGCACACTGAGTCTGACCTTGCCCTTGTTTCCTCGGGCAATCCTTGCTGAAATGTCCAAACTCACCACAAATGAAGCATTCGCCCCGCTTTCTCTTTTCCTTCTTCCTACATTCCTTAGCCATATGCCCAACGTTACCACAGAAGTTACATTTTATATTCCCTCTTGGCTTGTCCTTGCGGTTGTGGTTATTCTTGCCCCATTTCCCGGAATTTACTCTCTTGCCTTGAGACTCATTTGCCTTGACCTCTTTCTTGTCATTGTTATCTTCTTCTTGAAGTAGGGCCAAATTCACCAAACTCTCGAAAGTCGCTCCCAAGGGTATATGAGACATGGCCAAACCATGTAATGGCTCGTTTAATCCTAGAGCAAAATGTAGGGCCTTTTCCTGAGCTGTATTAACCAAGCCTAAATCGACCCGAGCCAGTTGATTAAACTTATCTATGTATTCCCTAATAGTCATGTCCCCTTGCTTCAGTGATAAGAATCTCAGTCCGAACCTTCCTCTAAAGTCATCCCAAGTCTCAATTGGCCTAGTCGCGGTGGTGACTACCCACCAACGTGCAGCTTCTTCCTTTAGCAACCATACTGCTAATAAAACCTTCCTGCGGTCACCTATATCAAAGGTGGCTAAAAGATCTTCGGTCTCTTTCAACCAATTCCTTGCCTCTACAAAAGTCTCGGTTCCATTAAAATTCTTGCCACCCATCCTCTTAAAGTTCTTGCAAGTTTCCGCGAAATCCGCTTGTGGAGGCTGAGGGGGAAGAGGAACATCAGCAACGGGAGGAGGAGGAGGAACAGCGGCCTCGACTGGGGGGACAACGTTAGGGACACCCGGGACTGGTGCCGTGACTTCCAAGTACCGACGAAACCAATCGGGTATTGTTACTCCTCCGGGCAAGATGAGATTATCAGACATGCTGGAAACGAAAAGAGTTTAAACGAGGAGTCAAAGGATAGTGCTAATGGCTTTTGGGGAATAGCCTTTAAAAACAACTAGACTTTTCTTTGGAAAATACTTTATACTTGGTTTTGAAAATAGTTTTTCAAAAGTTTTTTAAAACCTTTTTATCCCTTCTCGTAAACCTTATGCTCTGATACCAAATGTAACACCCCACCTCCGCCAGGGTCACTCGCAAATGAATGCACTAGCTTTGGAGGGGTATTATTGGTAAACATGCATAATGATATAGCAAGGCAGGACATGACATATATCTATATAAATAAACAGAGTAAGTAAATAAAACAGCGGAAGATTCTTAAACCATTTCAAAAACACAAGTTTGGTACATCAAAATGTCAATTTCCCAAATAAACAAGTCTAGTACATGAAATAACATCATCTGAAACTGAAAAGGAAAACATAAAAGTAGCTATCCCCAAAGTGGAAGAAACCATAGCGAGCTCAGGTCCAAAGCATACATGAGCTATCCAAGAAAGCAGCTAAGATCCAAGCTAGGCTCCTGTATTCCCTCCCTGAGAACCTGGGGGGGGGGGGGGAACGGAAGAAAAGAGGCGAAACAAAACGGGTCAGTCAAAAAGACTGAGTAAGCCCTGCTACGATCAGTCTATAAACTAATAAAGTTAACATCATGATGGAAACTGAGATGATCATAGATAACAACATACTGGCATGATAAATTTATCACAAGGTAGATAGAGGTGTCATCGCATAAACAAAGTTAAGTTTTTGCACCACGGTGTACTAGCAAACCAACATAACAGGTATTGATCCCTTGGCCCAAGCTTTGGCCCAACAACATGAGGTGACCTTAATACAAGATCCAGCCCAATGGTCTAGTCGATCGGCTCCCTATAAACCTAACACGTCAAGTGTTGGTGTCCATATGGCCCACGTATGGTTGTAGTTAGACTGTGCTGGGTCCCCCCTTTGGGTGTATCAAGCCCTCGGATGTCAACCCCAGACACTTAAGCAATAATGCACAGCTCTAATCTACTGGTACCCGTGCCTCGAGTTTGTCCAACATCGGACTACGTGCACGTCCGTAGCCCGCCGGACCCGCACCGCTGTACCACTCGGCCATCGCCCTTTTGGTCGCTTACATCCTCCAGTAATCGTGCCCCGCCCTAGCCTAGCTTCTAGGGTTGTGAATGATACCAAACTGGGATTACTGTTAGAACAGACCACGTTGCTAGGGTTTCCCCATGAGGGTTAAGTGTGATTTAACCCTTCACTAATCCTGGATTAAACTGGTTAAGTGTGGCTTAACCCCATTCTAATCCCTTGAACTCCCAAATGGATTAAACTAGTTAGGTGTAACCAACGGTTCACCACTTAACCACATTCTAATCCCTCGAATCCCCAAATTGGTTAAGTATTAGTGGACCCTGACTTAACCCTAATCATGAGGCATTAATTAATTTAATGCACCTTAACCTCTCACATTAGACTCTGTTGCGGTTACTAGTTAAGCCGGGCGGGTCCGGGTAGGTTTACACCACAACTTAGTCTAACCTCGGGTTTTTGGCACCACATGACCAACTTCCCACATTGGGTCCTATTGTTTGTAGCCACTAGTTAAGCCGGTCGGTTCCGGGTAGAATTACGCTACAAACTCAACCCAACCTCGAGTTGGCCACACTTATGTTTTCTAAGTGTCATGTCCACTTTATTTCAAAACATAATCACAAGTCAAACAATTACTTGGGTAGACCTAACTTAATAGGTAAATTCCCAAGGGGTAGACCTAACTTAATAGGTAAATTCCCAATCTTATATTTTTATGTATTTTAAGTTTACCCCAAAACCCCCAACGTCATTCTATCGCTTACATATTCGTAGTAACGCATAAAGGATAGGAAGAGGGAACTTGGCACAACATAAACTTGCACAACATTCATGCATAACATGTTAGACTTGCACAACTTAGCGTAGTGAACTTGCATATTACCATAAAACATGCACAACTTGTCAAAACATGCACAACTTGTCATCTTAAACTTGCATAAGTATGCATAACTTGTCAAACTTGCACAACTTGTCAAAACATGCACAACTTGTCATTTTAAACTTGCATAAGTATGCATAACTTGTCAAACATGCACAACTTGTCAAAACATGCACAACTTGTCCTTTTAAACTTGCATAAGTATGCATAACTTGTCAAACATGCACAACTTGTCAAAACATGCACAACTTGTCCTTTTAAACTTGCATAAGTATGCATAACTTGTCAAACATGCACAACTTGTCAAAACATGCACAACTTGTCCTTTTAAACTTGCATAAGTATGCATAACTTGTCAAACATACAAATCATGGCTTAACAAACTTGCATAAACATGCATAACTTAATAAACATACAAATCATGGCTTAACAAACTTGCATAAACATGCATAACTTATAAATCTTGCAAATCATGGCTTAGTATACATGCATAACTTAATAGATTTGCAAATCATGGCTTAGTACCCTTGCATAACATGCACAACTCAATAAACATACATAAACCCCAACTTTCATCACACATTAACTTTATAGTTTCTAAAATGAGGCTAAGAGGGCTTACAATGCTTATGCGGACTCAAATGAGTATAACAAACGCATGAAACCCCTTATGCAACTAATTAAGACCCCCAAATGCAAGCAAACTTGATCAAGACTCCTCCTTTATGATGCCAATTGAAAAACAAGCCTTTAATGCAAGCTAAGGAGGATCATACAAGCCTAAATATGCTTGTATGCATGGAAAATTACTTAGGAATTATTAATGAAGAGATTGGAGGCTAGGGTTTTAGGTGGAGGCCATGAGAGTTTAGATTTTGGCATAGTTTTGTTGCTAGGATGATTAATGAATGATTTAGGGTAGGTTAGAGGCTTATTTATAGAAGATTAGAGTGATTTAGACCATAGGATTAACCCTAGGTGAATTTTGGCCCGTCAGATTTAGGAACTCTCCAGAACCAGACCACACAACCAAGCCCAGACCAAGCCCAAACCAAAGAGGTGCGCCAGGCTAATCTGCCTGGCTACACCCTGTCGACAGGGCTGTCGACAGGGCAGTCGACTCCCTGGGGACCCTGTCGACAGGCCTGTCGACATGGGGCCCCTGGCGGGAATTTTCCCGCCTTGGCCCAGCTGGCCCAATTCTTCAAATTTGAATCTGATTTTTACTTAGTAATTTTCTGCAAACTTCAATGGGCCTTAACTGGGTCATACGGACTCCGATTTTCGAAAACTCGGACTCTATTTCGCGTATTTTTCCGAGACGAACGCAATGGCATAGCCCGTTTCCCTTGATTCCCATTTTATAATTTAATTCTGCCTCAATTCATGTTATTACAGGTTAAAAGTACGGGTTGTTACAGTAAGTTTGTGGTTATTGCCTATGCAAGTTTACACCTTATGATTAGATCTATGACATACATGGTTTATGCAAGTTTCTGACTATTACCTAAACAAGTTTACACCTTTAGATTTAGATCTATGACATATGTAGTTTTATGAAAGTTTGTGACTTTTGCCTATGCAAGTTTTAGATGAAGAACATCATTCACACATGCAAGTTCACCCCTTATGTTTAGATCTAGTTTTATTTCTATGTATGTTGTGATGTTTTCTCTTTATTCCATAAGTTAGACTATTCGAGTCTAACGTATATTTTACGTTAATCGAACGAATGTACAACGTGGGCAATGGGATAATATTAGAAGATTTAATATTGAGAATTGTCATAAATGCCTTAAATGGCATAGAAATAATTTGTGATGAAAATTGGTATGATTTTGCATACCATGAATAGATGGACATAATTGAGTCAAATATGGACATAGTTAAATTTGGAATTGATTGATAATTTGAATAGGGAAATTAATTCAAATTGGAGGATAATTACTTATGTGTAATTAATCGCCTAAGACACGAGGTTAGGCTCTTTTGTGGTATAAGAGTGCCCGGACCCGCCCGGAAAATCCAGCTGCCACAAATTCCAGTCAAATGTGGGAGATCTTAAGCATAAATTAAATGCGTAAAGTTGTAAAGACACGATGTTAGGCTCGTTTGTGGTGTAAGACTGCCCGGACCCGGCCGGCAAATCTAGCTGCCACAAATGCCAGTCTAATGTGGGAGGTCTTAACCATAAATTAAATGCGTAAAGTTGTAAAGGCACGAGGTTAGGCTCGTTTGTGGTGTAAGACTGCCCGGACCCGCCCGGCAAATCCAGTTGCCACAAATGCCAGTCTAATGTGGGAGGTCTTTACAAGGTTACGGTGTTAATGAATTAAGTAACACTTAACCAGATAAATATGTGGTGGGACATGGGGGTTAAGTGGGTGCCTTTGGTGGCTTTTGAAATACGATTAGAAACACTTAACCAAAATTGAAACACGTAAGTGAACATGAATAAGAAGAGGGTTAAGTGGGATGTACTAGAGGGGACCAAGCTTAGGTGGATAGCTCATGTCAAGTAATGGGGGCTTGTTTCAACAAGTAACTCATAAGTATCTTTGTGGGCTCGACCCAAGCTAAGGACGGGACACGCATACTGGGCTTGACTGTAAGAGGCCAAAATGGGTTAGCGATGGCAACGCAAGTCCAACGGGTTCATGTGCGTGTGTGGGCCTGGGATGGTAGGTAAGACGTAGTTGCATCGTGTAGGTATAAGCCATGCATTGTTGGTGGTATCGGGTTTCCACTTTGGGGAGTGATACACCCCACTGTGGGGCCAGCACGGGTATCTATGAGATAGGGAGCCAATCGCATGGGAGTAGTGGGTACACCTAGTGGAGATAGGGGCAGGCTGCACCTATGAAGGCAACTAGGGGTGCACGAAACTACCATTTTCATTATTAAATTCTGTAGGCGGGATCAACCTTAGGGTGACTAGTGGTGGTGCAGTATAGTAATTATCTTATAGTGGTTTAGGTGCGCCTTTAACGTTATCTTTGTTCATCTTATTTCCTTGTTTACTCTATCATATCCAATTGTTCACAGTCATTTCCTTATTTTCCAACTTATGCCTTAGCCTAGTTATTTATGTAATTATATTGTTAAAGTTATCGCACTCGCGAGACTTTATGTCTGACCCCCTTTGTTTCCACCTCTTTTCTTCCTTTCCCCCCAGGTGCTCAGGGTGGAACTAGCACCAGTGGAGCTTGATTTTGGACAGCTGTATCTCTTGCTTTTAGAAGTTGCTTGGATCGCTGAAGTAAAAGTTCAGCCTGTTATGGATATTTTGTGTTGGGGTTATGTCTTTCAATTTATGTACCCTGACTTAGTCAAGATGGATATTATGTACTTTGACTCTGGTTTTTGATGATGTAATCAAACCTATGTGTTTACCACTGCAATGAATAAAATTTTGAATTTTTAAATACTGTTTATATCTGTCTTGTTGTTAAGTTTATGTTCTATACACTCTTAAAACGCTCCATATAAGTTAATGCATTCCCTTTGTGAGTGACATTAATGGACGTAGGGTGTTACATGTGGTATCAGAGCTGAAGGTTACCATAACAGATATGAATTTTGAAAAACTGTTTTTCAAAAAAACTTTTATAAAGAAGTACCTTCAAAAGTATGTTTTAAGGAAAGTATTTTCAAGAGAAAAGCTTATTTTAGAAAGCATAACCCCAAGACCCATATATCTTTCCTTCAGTTCTTTTGTATTGAATCTTTCCTTTTTCGTTTCAGCATGCCTGGAATTCCTGAGATACCCGAGGGGGTACCGATACCAGGATTGTTTAGGAGGTATTTGGAGACTATGGCCACCACCGCAGGTCCAACAAATGCTCCTCCTCCTCCTCGTGTCGATACTTTTGTAAAGATATGTAAGGACTTTCGGGCAATGGGTGGAAAACCTTTTCACGGGACGGAGACATTTGTTGAAGCTCGAAATTGGCTAAAGGTGGTAGAAGAATTGTTTGGGATTTTTGAAGTGGAAGAAAGGTCTAGTTAGCTGCCTGGCTAATGAAGGATGAGGCCTCGTTTTGGTGGGAAGTCACTAATGGAGAGCGTCCAGTTAATACATGGCCAGATTTCAGGCGTAGGTTTGAGGCAAAGTTTCTCTCACGAGCTGAAGAGAATCTATACATGGAAAGGTTTTTGGCATTGAAGCAGGGGAATCTATCAGTGAAAGAATACCTCAACAAATTCAATCAGTTGGCGAGATATGGCTTGGACTTGGTGAATACACCAGAAAAGAAGGCCCTAAGATTTGTTAAGGGTTTGAATAAGTCGCTTCATGGGTTAGCTACGACCCGCATCCCTATGGGGGCTACCTTTGAGAGACTAGTTGACATGGCGCTTATGCATGAAGAAGAGAAGGACGCCAATGCTAATAAGGCACCCGAGAAGAAAGGGGATCAAAAGAAACCACAACAGCAACAACAGAACAAGAAAGGTGGTAAAGGCAACAATGGTAAGGGAAAGAAAAGAAGTTTTAACTGTGGGACACCCGTCCATCTACGCAAAGCTTGTAGGAAGAAAAAGAAGACTGGTTATTTCCACTGTGGCGAAGCGGGACATCTGATTAAGGACTGCCCAAGGAAAGGCCAGAGGGCAGGGTCTACCTCGGGAGGGCAGGTGTAGGCTCTTATGGCACCAGGGCAGGCAAGGGGAAAGTTCAGGCTCTCGTGGTCCCACCGCTGCAAGAACGAGGTAGAGCAATTTCCGTTGAAAGTTTAATTTTTCTGTTTGATCATCCTGTCCGTACTTTATTTGATTCTGGCGCATCACATTCGTTTATCTCTACATCATTAGTTGAAACACTACACCTAAATACTAGTTTAGTTACAGATCCCTTAGTAGTCTCAAATCCTATTGGTGGTTCGGCTCATCTTTCTATGATTTGTCGGGATTTGAGAGTGTCTATCTTGGGCGTTGGGTTTGAATGCAACGCCTTTGTTCTTGGCTTCATGGGCTACGGCTTGATTCTAGGTATGGATTGGCTAACTAGATATGGGGCCATCCTAGATTGTGAAAGAAGGGTAGTTAGATTGTTGACTCATTGTGGAAAGACCCTTGATATTTCTTGTGACCCTACAGGTCCAGTAATGCTTAGCTACCTAGAATCCCTTGACGCATCCAATGATGATTTACATTCTTTTCATATAGTCCATGAATATGTTGATGTCTTCGATGAGGTGAGGGGTCTACCCCCAAAATGTGAGATAGACTTCCGAATATATCTAGTAGATAATGCAAAGCCAGTTGCGTTACCTGTGCGCCACATGGCTCTAAGAGAGAGAAGAGAACTCAGTAAGAAAGTGAAAGAATTGCTTGAGAAGGGGTTCATAAAACGTAGTATATCGTAGTGGGGTGCTCCAGTAGTATTTACCACGAAAGTAGATGGGTCCCTTAGACTTTGTGTGGACTATAGAGAACTTAATAAGCTTACTAAGAAGAATAGGCACCCACTGCCGAGGATTGACGATCTCTTCGATCAATTAGTTGGCGCCTCAGTGTTTTCGCAGTTGGACTTAGCCATGGGTTTCCATCAGTTGAGAGTGGCTGAGGATAGTACAGACAAGACTGACTTTAGGACTCCAGACGGCTTCTTCGAGTGGCTTGTAATGCCCTTCAGTTTGACAAACGCCCCCGCATACATTGTTGACTTGATGAGTAGGGTGTTTAGGGAGTACCTTAATAAATTCATGGTAGTCTTTGTGGACGACATCTTGATCTTTTCTAAAAGCGAGGAAGAGCATGCCCTACATCTTAGGGAAGTGTTGGAGACCCTTCGAGCGCATAGCCTTAAAGATAAATTTTCTAAATGTCACCTTTGGAGGAAGGAAGTGCGATTCTTAGGGCATGTGGTTTCCAAAGAAGGGATAGTCGTGGATCCCGCGAAGGTAGTGGCCATCCAAGATTGGAAGGTCCCTAAAATGCTACCGAGGTGAGGAGTTTCTTAGGATTGGCTGACTACTATAGGAAGTTTATCAAAGACTTCACAAAAATATCAGCCCCATTAACACGCTTGACGAAGAAGAACCTAGTTTTCACATGGGACGTAGATTGTGATGATGCGTTCTAACGTTTAAAGAGAGCTTTGACCACAGCCCCAGTCTTAGTGTTGCCATATGGGAGTAAACCATTTACCGTTTATACCGATGCTTGTGGGACAGGACTAGGTGCAGTCTTAATGCAAGAGGGAAGGGTAATAGCCTATGGAGGAAGGCAGTTGAGAGAGCATGAGAGAAATTACCCTATACATGACCTAGAGTTGGCTGCTATTGTTTTCGCGCTTAAGTCTTGGCGCCATTATCTTCTTGGCGAGAAATTCGAATTTTTCACTGAACACAAATCGCTAAAATACTTGTTCTCTCAGAAGGACTTGAACTTAAGGCAACAAAGGTGGATGGAATTCTTAGCGTCCTACGATTTCGAGATAGCATATACCCCTGGCAAGGGTAACGTGGTGGCAGATGCCTTAAGTAGGAAAAGGTTGTCCTTGAGTCCGTTGTTTGTTGAGCGGCGAAGCTTAGAGTTCATCTCTAAATTTGACTTTAGACCTTCCACTGACTTTGTACCCGATTTTCTAGCATCCTTAGAGGTCATACCTATGCTTTTGGGACAGATTGGTGAGGCACAGCGAAATGACCCACAATTGGTTGAGTTAGTAGAAAAGCTCAAAAGAGGGGAGTCATCGAGCCATCTCAGTAGGTGTACCCTAGATGATAAGGGTTGGTTACGTAGGGACGGTACAATTTGTGTACCATGGGACGAGAATTTGAGGAAGACCATTCTTGATGATGCACATCGTTCGAAGATGACCATCCATCCCGGCGGGGACAAGATGTACATGGACATGAGACGACTTTACTTTTGGGCAGGTATGAAGAGGGATGTGGCTGAGTTTGTCGCTAGATGCTTGGTGTGCCAACAAGTAAAAGAAGAGCAAAAGAAGCCCGGTGGGTTGCTTCACCCATTGGAGGTCCCACAATGGAAGTGGGAAAGTGTCTCGATGGACTTTATTGAAGGGTTACCAAGATCAAGGAAGGCTAATACGGGGATTTGGGTCGTGGTAGATAGACTTACTAAGAGCGCCCATTTCATTCCCGTGAAGAGTAAGAGGACTGCTCCATGGTTAGCCTCCGTATACATTCGAGAGATGGTTCGTTTGCACAGTGTTCCTTCTAGCATAGTGAGCGACCGCGATCCTATCTTTACTAGCGAGTTTTGGAAGAGCTTGCAAGAGGCGGTAGGGACTCAGTTATGTTTGGGCACTGCATATCATCCTCAGATGGACGGCCAGACCTAAATGGTGAATCGTATTCTAGAGGACCTATTGAGGTTGTGTGTCTTAGACTTCGGAGGTACATGGGAGGAACATCTTCCGTTGGTGGAGTTCGCATATAATAATAGCTTTTAGTCTAGCATTGGCATGGCACCGTTCGAGGCTCTTTATGGACGGTTGTTTAGTTCGCCTACAAGTTGGTGGGAATCTACAGATAAGATCTTCCTTGGGCCCGATATGATTAGAGAGACTTCGGAAAAGATCGATTTGATTCGAAGGAGGATGAAGACAGTGTAAGATTGGCAGAAATCTTATACGGACAAGAGGAGGACAGATCTTGAGTTTGATATTGGGGACATGGACTTTGTCAAGGTGTCTCCATTACAGAATGTTGTTCGCTTTGGGTCCGTTGGGAAGTTAGCACCAAGGTTCGTAGGGCTGTTTCCTATTAAGGAGAGGACGGGACAAATGGCGTATAGAGTGGAGTTGCCCGAGAGACTTAGCGGTGTACACGATGTATTCCATGTATCACATTTGAGGAAGTGCTTGCATGAGACCGTGGAAGTGGTAGAGCCGAGCTTTCTTAGAGAGGTGGAGATAGAGCGTGATGCGATGATTCGACGAGCTCCTACGTGCATTCTTGGGTCAGAGATTAATAAGTTGAGGAATCGAGAGGTCAAGCTAGTCAAAGTGTAATGGGGAGATGATGAGAGCAACGCTACTTGGGAGACGGAAGAAAAGATGCGTTCATTATACCCTTTTCTTTTCGAGGGTATGTCTTTTAATTTCTCCTTTATCGCTTAGCTTGTACTTGTTTTATCTTTAGTATGTCCTCTCGCTAATATCTTTGACCTTTAGATAGGGTAGTCCTATGGTTGAAACATGTGTTTGAGACATGTTATGTATGATGGATGCATGTGGATGCAAGTTGTTTCTAGTGGTTGCTCGTGGATACATATACACACTTTAGGCACTAGATCGGCTCAGTCACTTCATATTGGATATAAATGTGTGTGCATATTTAAGTTAATGGATGTATAATGGTTGTGTTATCATATGGATGATGCATTTTGGTGAATGGTTGTGCACACATGTAGAAATAATATGTATCGATAGGATTCTTTCGCATACATAATGGACGCATGGCACTATCATGGTTTGCATTAAGGAGGTCAACTGAATCAGTAGACCGCCTGATTATGCATTAGATAAAGAACATATACACACTTCTTGCATATGTTCATACAACATTAGGAATTTTATAAGGACAATGGATGCCTGTGTTTGATGGTTAAGTAGATGGTTGATTGGATGTTAGGATATGCATTCTCCTTAAATTGGAGATTTCGGGGGCGAAATCCTTTAAGGAGGGGAGAATGTAACACGCCATAATTTTCAATATTAATGTTCACAAATTAAAGAATAACTAGTCTAAGATTTGAGAATTAAGGGAAATGGGTTCCATTGTGTTCGTCTCGGAATTCTGGTTGAGATAGAGTCCGAGTTTGCGTGAATTGGACTTCGTATGAAGAAGTTATGGCCATCGGAAGTTTCAGAAAATTTAAACAGATTTCAAAAATTCGAATTTCAAAGTCAGATTGGGCTAGGCGGGAAATTTCCCGCCAGGGCCAGGTCGACCAGGGGGTCGACTTGAGGGTCGACCCACCCACATAGGTCGACCAGGGGGTCGACCTACCCCGACCCCCCCCCCCCCGGAAGATTAGTTTGATGACCTTTTAATGACTGTATGCTGAGTCATTAGGGTTTCTGATCTGGTCTGAATGGCTGGGGTTAATTCTGGGTTGATCGGACGGCCTAAATTAATCCTAAACTCTATAAAAACACATGTAGACTCAAACCCTAAAATCAAATTAAAATTAGAATCATGGCCTCCATGTCGTTACCTTGCAACCTAGAATAGCCGCCACCAATTAGAGAGGAAGAAAAGCTAATCAATTCAATTCTAATCTAAACCGCAACAAATTGTCTTCTTCAAAGGAAAGCTAAATCAATTTCAGAACTCAAATTTCAGAACTCAAGACCTTATTTGAGTGGTGAGTTCGATTTCTTTAATAAAATAATTAACAATTTAATTGGATTGAGCTATGATGTGGATTATATGGTTATATATTATTGACCGCATGTTATTATCTATGTTGTAAATTCTATGATGTTATCATCTATGTTGTAAAGTTGTGATGTTATCATCTATGTTGTAATTCTATGATTGGCTTATGTATAATTAATTCATAATGATGTTTCATATGCTAGTTTGGTTATGTTGTTGGAACTAATTCATATGATAAATCATATGTTTGTATGCAAGTTAGGATGTTAATTGAGGCATGGATCATATGCAAGTTAGTTAAAATTATATACAACCTTACATGTTTCATGACATCTATTTTATGTGTAAATTGGATCTAAAGTTAGGCTATGACATGTGCGAGTTATATGCTAGTATATAAAATTCTATATGCTAGTTTAAATGTTTAGATGTAAGTTTACACCATCGTTTATGTTGCATAGATCACATATGCAAGTATATATATATATATATATATATATATATATATATATATATATATATATATTTGAAGTATGAATCATGTAATGTAAGTTTGTGGTTATTGCCTATGTAAGTTTACACCTTATGATTAGATCTATGACATACATGGTTTATGCAAGTTTGTGACTTTGGCCTATGCAAGTTTTAGATGAAGAACATCATTCACACATGCAAGTTCACCCCTTATGTTTAGATTTAGTTTTATTTCTATGTATGTTGTGATGTTTTCTCTTTATTCCATAAGTTAGACTATTCGAGTCTAACGTATATTTTACGTTAATCGAACGAACGTACAACGTGGGGCAATGGGATAATATTAAAAGATTTAATATTGAGAATTGGCATAAATGCCTTAAATGGCACAGAATTAATTTGTGATGAAAATTGGTATGATTTTGCATACCATGAATAGATGGACATAACTGAGTCAATTATGAACATAGTTAAATTTGGAATTGATTGATAATTTGAATAGGGAAATTAATTCAAATTGGGGGATAATTACTTATGTGTAATTAATCGCCTAAGACACGAGGTTAGTCTCTTTTGTGGTATAAGACTGCCCGGACCCGCCCGGAAAATCCACCTGCCACAAATGCCAGTCTAATGTGGGAGGTCTTAGGCATAAATTAAATGCGTAACAGTTGTAAAGACATGAGGTTAGGCTTGTTTGTGGTGTAAGACTTCCCGGACCCGCCCGGCAAATCCAGCTGCCACAAATGCCAGTCTAATGTGGGAGGTCTTTACAAGGTTACGGTGTTAATGAATTAAGAAACACTTAACCAGATAAACATGTGGTGGGACATGGTGGTTAAGTGGGTGCCTTAGGTGGCTTGTGAAATACGATTAGAAACAGTTAACCAAAATTGAAACATGTAAGTGAACATGAATAAGAAGAGGATTAAGTGGGATGTACTAGAGGGGACCAAGCTTAGGTGGATAACTTGTGTCAAGTAATGGGGGCCCGTTTCAACAAGTAACCCATAAGTATCTTTGTGGGCTCGACCCAAGTCGAGGACGGAACACGCATATTGGGCTTGACAGTAAGAGGCAAAAACGGGTTAGCGATGGCAACGCAAGTCCAACGGGTTCATGAGTGTGTGTGGGCCCAGACTGGTAGGTAAGATGTTGTTGCATCGTGTAGGTATAAGCTGTGCATTGTTGGTGGTATCGGGTTGCCACTTTGGGGAGTGATACTTTAACAACCCGCAAATTCTGAACCAATTTAAAAATTTTATTTTAGAAAATTTTAATGAATTTTGAGGATATAATATAATTTATTATTAATAATAATGGCTAGAATTTATTTTAAGCGAAGTTTTAACGAATAAATTTAATTTAAATATAAAAGGAATTAGAAATGGCGCGGTAGTTTTAAAATTTGATTTCAAACTTTAACTGAATGTACAGGATGCAAAATTTAACGAATTTTAGTGAAACCAAAAATATTAGAATCTATTTAAAAATATCTTTCTAACGAATCTGAAAAATTGAAATTTCATAGAGGGAATCAAAAGTTATGGCCAATTCAATTTTTAGAAAGGTCGCTGTAGATTTTATATATATAATATATATGGCCCAAAAGGCTACTTTTCACATATGAAGGAATTTCGACTCGAAACCACTTCCATTGAGTTCGAAATGACATTTCAGCATTGAAAAACAGTAAACATTTATATATTTTGAGTTTCAAATTTTTTTTTTTTAAATGTATTTTTAATATTAAATATATGGCCTTGAAAATAGTCATTTTTCAAACGACCTCCGTTTTCGACGAAACCAGTTTTGTTGGAACCGGAATGTCAAATTATAGCTAGATTTCAATTTTCAAAAATTTTCGAATTAATATGTGAGCGTGGCGAGAGAAAATGTGTTTTGACTATTTTCAGTTAAATTTAAACGCCTTAAAAATAGCCATTTTTCAAACAGTCTCAGAATTCGACGAAAATAATTTTGTTGGATTCGTATCATCATAAGAAAGCTAAAAATATTATTTTTAGAATTTTCTGAGGTCGTATGTGGCCCCGACATATTTTAATGTACGATAAGTATTTAATTAATTAATTTTTAATGGAATTTTAAATAAAATATATACAAATTTCGGAATTGGGTCCCGAGACCTGTCCCATTGCACTCAGAAGGTGTCAAAACCTTAAGAACGACAGTAAGCAAGCCCAAATCAGAGGAAGTCCGAAAATTCACCTTTTAAGCACATTTTTCCAGATTAAATAATAAAATAATATTTAAATTCCGAAACCTTAATTCATGGCCAGCCGCCTTCTTTCATTCGAAGGCCAGAAATTTCCCAACTTCAAACACTAATTTCTCTCAATCCGTTCAACGAAAATCGACATATGATATACCAAATCGAAGCTCTTCGAGAGACCTTTCCATCCATACAGTTAAGATCGGGTTTTGATTCACGGATTTCGCGAATTCTGGACAGAAAGGCCGCGCGTTCGTGGTCGGATTTCGGGGTGGTGGGACCACCGAGTTCGACGGGCTTCAGGGCGGAGGAAGTCTTGGCCGAGGCGGTTCGTGTGGCGGTGATTGATCGGCGTCAGGGTGGCCGAGGGTTGGTGCGCACGGAAGGATTGGAGGAAGAAAGTACGTTCGGCCGTGAGGAACGTGAGGAAGAAGAAGTTCCGTCTTCTTTATTTTTTATATTATTTTATTAATTAAATATTTAATTTATCCGATCTTTAAAAATTAATATCTCTCTCATACGAGGTCCGATTGACAAACCGTCAGTTGCGTTGGAATCGGCTTTCCGAGATCTTCGCGATGGCGCAGACCAGAGCTGATTCCGAGACAGTCAAATTTTCAGCAAAAATCAAAGTGAGAATTTCTTATTTAATGATTTAATAAAATTAACTAATTATTTTGTTGTTGTTAAATAATTATCCGGTTGTTGTTTAATTGGATCTGCGTCGTGATAAGATTGTAGATTTTGTTTCTGATTGATTGTAATTCTGTTTGATCTTTGATATGTTATTGTAATGGATAATTAGAGATCCATGTGTGCTAATCCATATTATGATTTATACCTTTTAATTGAATTGATTTAAATAATCAATCCATACAAATTATATTATGTCATTTCTTTTAATTGAATTGATTTAGCTAATCAATTCATACAAATTATATTATGTCACTTTTTGTATTTATTGGGGAAAACAAAAAGACGAATAAAACTCACGTATTAGAAATGTATTTATATTTGCGCTCCTCATCGCAAATAAAACTCACGTATTAGAAATGTATTTATATTTGCGCTCCTCATCGCAAATAAAACTCACGTATTAGAAATGTATTTATATTTGCGCTCCTTATCGCAAATAAAACACAAATGTTAGAAATACATTTTTATTTGGATTCATTATCGCAAATAAAACATGACTAGCAAAACATAGTTATTAAAACCAAACATCTGCTTTTTTCAAAACATATCTATTAGAAACAAAGCATTTAATTTTGTCAAACATGGTTATGGAAACAAAATATTCATTTGTGTCAAATTTTGTTGATTTAAAACAAAAGTAGTGCTTTTTTCAAAACCTGTTAGTGTAAACAAAAGTAATGTTTTGTCGAACATGTTAACTGAAATAAAATATATATTGAAAATAGAATTAGTTCTTTTGTTTGCATTCACAAATGCAAATAAACATTTAAATTAAAGTCTATTCTTTTATTTGCATTCACAAATGTGAATATATATTAAAAGTAAAGTTTGTTCTTTTATTTGCACTACTCGGTGCAAATATTCTTTGATAATAAAATTTGTCCTTTTATTTGCATTTACTAATGCAAACATACGTTTAAAATAAAATTTTATCCTTTTATTTGCATTTACCAATGCAAATATACATTGGAAATAGAATCTATTCTTTTATTCACATTCACCAATGCGAATATATTTTGAAATCAAAATTTATTCTTTTATTTGCATTTACAAATGCAAATATATTTTGAAATTGAAGTTTATTCTTTTATTTACATTTACAAATGTAAATATACATTGAAATTAAAGTTTATTCTTTTATTTACATTCACATATGTAAATATGCTATGAAAATAAGATTTGTTCTTTTATTTGCATTTGCAAATGCAAATATATATTGGAAAATAAAATTGTTCTTTTATTTGCATTCTCTAATGCAAATATACATTGGAATTATACCAACGTTCTTTTAATTGTCATTAGAGTATATAAGAAAATGTACGTAGATTAAATTTGCCGTCTATTTGTGTCAAAATTAGATTACAATATAAAAATTCATTTAATTGTTTTACATTAAAACATGATTTTTGGCAAAATATAGTTATTCAAATAATAACATTCATTTTGTCACTCTAAATGAATGAATTGAAAATGTTCATTATTTTGTCATTATAAAAGAATGAATAACTAGACATTCATATTTTTATCATTAAAGTAAAATAGGCAAAAACACACATTTTTGTCTAAATTAAAGGAATGAAACAAAATATAGCATTTGTACGTTATATTACAATTGAAATAAAGGATTTCACCTTTATTTTCAATTAGTTAAAATGAAATAGTATTAAAATTAAAGAGGTAGATTTTTATTGTCATTTTATATACCATAAAAAGGTGAAAATAAAAAGGTAGTATTTTTATTGACATTCTATATGCAATGAAAATAGTAGATTTAAAGGTAGTATTTTTATTGACATGTTAACATGCAATAAAATAGAAGAGCTTAAAATATGAATCACTGCTTTTTATTTTGTTAAACTAGAATAGTTGGCAAAATAAAATTACGACTTTTTAATCACTTTGTTGAAATAGAATTGTCAACAAAATGCCTATATCGCTTATATACATTTTTGGTTGAAACTAAACTTTTATGCAAATAGAATAATCATTTTTATTGGCATAATGAACAATGAAATTTATATGCAGTGATACTAATCATTTTAAATTGCATATCATACAAATTGAATTTATAGGCAAATATATAAAAATCACTTTTTATTTGCAGTCTATATTAGAATTTATATCCTAAATTAAGAATGATATTATCGGTCAAATACATACATTAGGAATGTAGAGGGAAATTATTTGAGTAAAATATATTTTTACTCGACATTAGGAATAAATGACATGTTTGATTATTATCATCAACTTGTTAGCAAAACTGAAATTGGTTAAATCCATTAACCAATTATTTGTTTATTTTTATGAACTGCTGTTAGTTGAAAACTCCACACGGGTGTTGGGATGAAAATTCACATACACTAATCCCAATATTTAGTTGTATGTTGATCGTTAGATCGACAGGCTGTGATGAGCGTTATTATTTAATTTTAACGCTTACACAGTGGAAATTACACTTTGGATGTAATCGATGACTTGATGATTATACTGTTATTGTCATATATATGATGTGTGTGAAATCCATGTAACCCAAATTAGATGGTAAATGTTTGAGTCGCATTTCGATTCAGGTGTTCTTTTAAATAAGAATATTTTTACATTAGAAATCCTTTTTATATAATATATATATATATTTTCAAAATATAGATTGTTAATTAAGTATATGTTAAAACAAGGAATATTTGTAAAGGATAAAGAATTTGTAATATAAAGTATAACTTTCATTTAGAGTCTTTATATAAAGAATATTTTTATGATTATTTTAAAATATGTTTTTAAAAGATTACTAGCACTTGCAATCATATTTTGTGATATGAAATAAATTGAGATGTGAAGTGGATTTATCGTGGATGGTGTTTTTAAACGACATTTGTCCTTTAATCCAATTTACGTTGAAATTATTATTTGGAATTTATAATAGATTTAAAAAGGCATTTTCTAAAACCAAGTTTTTCCAATTTAATATATTAAATAGGAATTAAGTGGAAATTCGATTGGTAATAATCGAAATGGGCTTCTGTAAAAGAAGACCGATATTATATATGGAATTTAAGAGGCTTTGCCGTTATTCCATTTATACTATTAGTCCGATACAGAAATTTATATCGATTATGTATTGATTTGATTTCTGTGGAATTCCATATTTCGGAAATTGATTTATAGATTTTATTTTCAGTGTTTATCTTTGATAAAATTAATGAGAATCTTCTAAAACGAATATCTTATTAAAAGAATACTCGGAGTTAGAATGTGACGAAATGTGTGATTTTCCAATATTTGCTTTTTTATCCCAAAATACGCGAGATATTCAGAAAGACCGGGTTTAACCCATTCTGAATAATCATCACGACGATCAAGAGTCGAAGATGAAGACGGTGATTGAAGACCGAAGGTTTTCACATCGTTGGGATGATGATGACTGGTATCTTGAATTGGGATTGGCCTTCCAAGGCAAGGTATTTGGTAATGATCGTTCAAACGCATTTGGAGATCAACGGACACGTTGTTTCGCTCAGACCCAGAGCGGACTTGTAAATGGATTGCGTGTCTGACATTGTATTCCTTTCTACTGTATTTGTTGAACGCTACTGATTATATATTTCTGTTTGGTGGTGAAGAATTGATTCTTTACTTATCACCCTTCTCTAAGACGTATGAGCTTAGAGGTTATATATATATATTGGTAGATGATCAATAATATGGTAGGGTCTGACAATGTGGCATGCTAAGAAGCAAATGATTAAGGATTTGTTAAAAAGCAGGCCTTGTGGCTAATGATCAAAGCATAGCCTGTTTAGGCATAGCTTTGTGTATAACGTGACTTCGCGAGCCTCACACCCTGGTATGAGTCAAAAACGGGATTAGGACTGCAGGGAGTGCACATGTTTCTTTCTAGCTAGAGTGGTGTCAATGACCTACCAGCCCTGACATTTTACTTATGTGGATTTGGATTGAGGTACCTCAGATTTTTTGTAGGTCGAAAGTGGTCATACTATAGGTTCATAGGAACCGGGAAACGTGTGTTCAGGCATAATTAATCCACTACCGTTAGGTGGGGACCGGCCCTGAAGATCCAAGGGTTCACTGCGGGGGATCCTGTGGCATTTTCTAGAGTGTCTCGAATCGGAAGAGGACGATCCCTAGCCTCGATTTCATGATGGAAAACCAATTTCAAATACGACACCACGGTTTTGATTGTAAACTTATATATGGCGACATAGTATATGGTACCTATGCCGTCTAAGATTAATACATTTATATTGAAATGTTTTTAATATATATATATACACATTAATAATAATATCATTTTTACGTATCAAGCATCTTTTGACCATTATAAGGTAAAACCCTATCCTCTGGTGTGCGTTGCATTGTGTGATGGTACCTGGGTCTTATAATGGTTTCATTTTTCTAAAAAGCATTGCGTTATTTGACGATTTATTTTATTTATGCACTGGCAATCCAATGGAGTAAACCCGTTCCGCATTAGCGGCGTGGTCCTGTGATTAGCCTACTTATTAGATAAGTTAAGTATAGAATTCTCACACCAGTCCCACGACTAACCTGTAGTTTGTTTCACCATGCAAACTCCGGTTCCCTCTTTCCACACGGGCAGTCGAGTAGCTTTTGCAAATATAGTTAAGCAGGATCCTGGATTGAAGTCTGAAGCTGGGTCCAGAATATTGATGGCCTTCCGCTGAGATTAGTTCCGCTGCAATGTATTTAATTTAATGTAAATGTATCTTCCGCCGTATTATATATTGATGTACTCTGATATATTCTGTACTCTGATGTAACATTTATTATTGATGTTATAAAAGTCTGTGTTGTTGTCCTGATGTGTTGTATGCCCAAAGTTAACGTACGCGGGTTTTGAACGGTCTTGATTGAGATTGCGATCGATTGGGGTCGGGCGAAATCCGGGTCTTTACAGATACACCCCATTGTGGGGCCAGCACGGGTATCTACGAGTTAGGGAGCCGATCGCATGGGGGTAGTGAGTACACCTAGTGGAGATAGGGGCAAGCGGCACCTATGAAGGCAACTAGGGGTGCACGAAACTACAATTTTCATTATTAAGTTCTGTAAGCGGAATCAACCTTAGGGTGACTAGTGGTGGTGCAGTATAGTAATTATCTTATAGTGGTTTAGGTGCGCCTTTAATGTTATCTTTGTTCATCTTATTTCCTTGTTTACTCTGTCATACCCAATTGTTCACAGTCATTTCCTTATTTTCCAACTTATGCCTTAGCCTTGTTATTTTGGTAATTATATTGTTAAAGTTAACGCACTCGCCAGACTTTATGTCTGACCCCCTTTGTTTCCACCTCTTTTCTTCCTTTCCCCCCAGGCGCTCAGGGTGGAACTAGCACCAGTGGAGCTTGATTTTGGACAGCTGTATCTCTTGCTTTTATAAGTTGCTTGGATCGCTGAAGTAAAAGTTCAGCCTATCTTATTTATGGCTATTTTGTGTTGGGGTTATGTCTTTCAATTTATGTACTCTGATTTAGTCAAGATGGATATTATGTACTTTGACTCTGATTTTTGATGATGTAATCAAACCTATGTGTTTACCGCTGCAATGAATAAAATTTTGAATTTTTAAGTACTATTTATATCTGTCTTGTTGTTAAGTTTTTGTTCTATACACACTTAAAACGCTCCATAGAAGTTAATGCATTCCCTTTGTGAGTGACATTAATGGACGTGGTATGTTACAGGGATCTTCCTGCGATTCACCTACAATATCTTTTCCCCTCGATGTTGATGCCATTAAGGTGTCTGATTTTGCTTCCTCATCTTTCAGATTTTTTACTAAATCTTTTTTCATTACTTCTAGATAACATCAAATAATTTTGTCTCTTAACGTGATGTCTTTCTCATTTTCAGTCACTTACTAATATGTTCAAATGAACTAGGAGAATTTTTTGTTGATTCAACAATTTTTGATCCTGATATTCTTTTTTTTATTCTATTATAAGAATAAGGTCATGGCCAAATATTTTTCCCGTAGATTTATCAATTTTCATTAGTTTACCCCAAAACTTTGTAAAAGAACATATCTGAAGATAAGGAATACCTTGATAAGTATTCCTCAACTCTGTGCCATTTTCAAATGTATGGAATCGAAAACCTTATGAAAAAGTACATTGAAGCTATTCCTTCAATCCATCATCTTTGCTCATTTATTTCAGTTATTTTTGATGAAAGATCTAACCAAGTAGAATATAATTCTTTAAATTTTTTAGGTAGAGTTTTTAAGGATGGACCAAAATTTATTCATTATTAAATGAACCAATTTGGGATAGGACGTTCATCTAATTCGCCACAAATTTTAATAAACCAAGAATGCTTCTTTTTGTTGTTTTCGTAAAGAAGCACTTTATACAGTGCATCCTCCACATAGTCCTAATAATTAAATTTTATGGTAAATTTCTTTTTTGGAACATATATTTCCTTTTCTTTTAGGGCAGATAATCCCTATTCATCAGGAAGTATAAATATCTTAAATTATTTACTAAAACGATAAATGTTTGGACTATTTCCATGAGAATGTTTTATTTAAACTATTTCAGTTCCTTTTAGAATTGTTTCATAATAACCTCTTCATTAATATATGGTGACAACATATGATATTGTATCAATGTATCTTTGCATCAAAGTCCATGGATTACCTTCCCTTTTCAAGTTAGAAAATTCTAATAGAAGCATTACCTTTTTATAAGTACTTTCTTCATATAAAGTCATATTTCTTCATTATCTCATTTCCTGTCACATTGGAATATATTGCCAACTGATCTTCTTTAGATATGAATTCCGTATATCGTTTGTATAAAGGATTATTTTTGTCTGATTATTATATCCTGATGAACTTGATGCAATGTTCTCTGCTATTAGCTATCTATTACCTTGTTGAGCAAATTTATTACCGTTGCCTCTCCCTCTATTAGATAGATATCCTATGAAGAAATTTTCTCTTCCCCTAGGAATCATTATCCTGTAATTATTCACTAGTAAAAAGATCAAGAAGATTATTTTCTTCTCCTTTATTTATAAATGATTTCAAAATCAAATGTACTGAAAAAGTTTGCCATCTAGAGAACATTTATTTAGACACAACATGCTTACAATCTTTACTAAACGTGTAATTTGTTGGTTGCAATCAGTTTTTATAATAAATTTTTGGTTGTATAAATCATCATTAAATTTCAATATACTATAGTGAGGATTTCTATCATAACCATCGCATAATTCTTCTGGCTATTATTCCATTCTCCTGAATGAAATCTTACATTATATCGTTAATTTGTTTTTGGATCTAATTGTTTTAGAATTCCTCCAAGTCCTATACCTGTAACGACCCGTGTTTTTTGACCATTTGAATATGAATATTTAAATTAGTTTTAAATATTATATTGGAATATTAATGGAATTTAATATTTAATTCGTTATTGAAACGAAGTTGAACGTTATAATTTATATATAATATAAATTCGAGCTTGAAAATGGCGTGCAGTTCGCAATATAGAGTTTTGAACTTCAACTGAGAATACAGGATTCGATATAAGTCGGATTTCTGTGAAACAAGACACGTTGGAACCGTATTGACGATAATTTTCATATGAAAGAAAGAAATTCAGATTTTGTATTATAAATAGTAAGTTATGGTCAAATCAAATTTTGAAATAGTCGCTATGGAAAATCGTTATTAAATTTTAGGCCTTTAAAATGGCCGTTTTGCAAACGGACTCAGATTTCGACGAAATCAGTTTCATTAGAACCGTATCGCTAAATTATTGTACGGTGGTGAATTGCGTGGAAAACCGATATCGTATGTGTCCATGGTAGCCGTAAACGCCCGTTCAATTTCTATAGCACGTATTTAAATAAATAAAGGATATTTGAGTGTAACTTGAGCAGACGACCGAATTAGGCCACGAAACCAGTTCCGTTGAATTCGTATCGTCGATTAGAGTCAGGATAGGTATATAGTTTGTTATTTTTAGAGACCGGAAAATTTGGTGTAAAAAAAAGGGTATAGCGGTTCAAGGTAAAAATGGCCTACCGGGGCAACAGTCTCAGAATGCGACGAAAGTAGTGCCATTGGGTTCGTATCGAAAAGTTATTGTCGATGTTCGCAGTTTCAAGTTAATTTGATTTATCTGGTGACCGTAGAAAAATTAAACGCGTGTTCATTTCCGGTTTTATAAAGGAATTTTTTTCATACGACCTCGGATTGCGATGAAACTTGTCCCATTGAGTCCGGAATACCTTTTTACATCAAGTATAGTTTTTTATCAGAAGACAGAAATCATATATAGTGAATTTTAATACGATTTCTCCGTGACGAAGTTTTCATATAATTTTATATTAATAAAATCCATCCCACTGTTCCTTCTCTTTCTTGTATTTCAAATCTTTGTTTTCTTGTCTGCCGACAGCACACAGCTACCTACAGCCTACTTATTTCTTTCCCCACTTGAAACCGAATTCAAGCTTTCACCTCAAAGCCAACAAGTCTATGGCACAGCTACCGTAAGGATGCAGACCTACATCATACCCAACCAAAAACATGACGGCAAAGTCTGGATTCCTACTCTACATCCTACGGTGTATCTATAATACGTGCTACCCACGTTTCTATCCCTATATATTTATATCCTTTGTCTCCGGTATGTTTTTGTTTCAGCAAAGTAAGGATAAAAACGTCTCCTCCATTTGAAACAAACCCACTCTTTCCTCCACGAAATGTTTTAAACCCTCCTCTAACTGTCTGCCTAAACCGATGAGATCAACAGCAAGGATGACGATGAAGGTGAGACCAATGCAAAAGGCGAAGTAGTGACACCATGGCGGTTTTAGGGGGCCGGAGATGGTTTAAATCGTGGATCCGACGGTGGTATTTTCTGGCGTGGGGTTTTATGAAGTGAAGAACTGTTCTAGGAGCCGGTAGGAGGTGATGGGTTGTTCGAGATGAAGGGGGTTGTCATGGGGCAGTCGCTGGTGGGCTTCGGTGCTCTGAGGTGGAGTGGATAGGGGCTGTAGGAGAAGGAGGTGCACGGTGGTAGCTATGAATTGGCAGCAGGTTTCGAAACTAAAAAAAAAAGAAAAAAAAAGAAAAAAAAAAAGAAGAGGCGAAGCAAGTTTTTAATAGCAGGAAATGGGGGGGGAGGACGTAGCGTTTGAAACAGAGGGAGATGCATGGGGTCTCCTTTGTTTTCAGTGTGGTCTGTGTGAATAGGAAGTGGAAGCATCTGAGGCGGCATGCGGTGGTGTGTACAGCATATTTCAAAAATGGAAGCAAAAGCAGGAGCCCATTTCTTCCCAAACGGAAGTGACGAACCAAAAAGAAACAAGTAAATCGGTCTATGCTTTTTAATTATAACTTACTTAAACAACGTTAGAGTTTAATTTGTTTGATAATTAAACGTTAATCATTAATTTATTTAAACCACGTGTTTGCAGAATAACCAAGAATGCCAGAAATGTTGAAGGAGCAATTTTGTGGACCGAGCTTGAGCGATATATTAGATATAGGAACTAAGAAGACATGGGGAAATAAAAAGGATGAACCCGAGGTTCTGAATCAATTGTTGGCTCTACTGATTGGTTTCACCAAAGTAATTATTTAAAAATCATAGTATAATTAGAAGCGTTAATTATATTTAATTAAAATCGTTAATCTAATATGCTAATATCCTTTTATTTCGTGAACAGAAGTTAACAAGATAAATCGCACTGAGATCGTAGCAATGAACGGAACATTTTGGAAACAGAACTGGGCAGAATTGGAATCAACCGATATCCTCAGTTAAAATTAAACGTTCGTTTAATTTAACTATAACCGAACCATTTCAACAGAAAATCAACTTAAGGTGAATTAAACTCACTCAGTTACCCTTTTTATATTTTATATAAATTGGGTGTTTTTATTTTGTGTGCTCTGCTTGCCAATGGTTGACTGCTTTGCTAGTTATCTATTTAACTGTTGATTTAACCGATGAAATTAAACTGTGTTTAATTTCAGTGAAATACTAAATCGTTATTTTTAACGATTGGTTCCAATAAAGGTGACTCACCTTGGTTGGTCACGTTTATTTATAAACGTGTTTTAAATGGTTGAATTGTTTGAACTGCTTATGGTTGATGTTGAATGGTCGTTACTTAATTTATCAGTTAAACAAAACTGAACCGTCTGATTTGAGAAAAACCATTTGAATATAGGGAAGAACAGGTTGGAGGGATCCAACCGGATTCCTCAAATGTATCAATTATTTTCATATGATCATATATGAACTGATCTGTTTGTGTGATTGATTTGATGGTTGATTATTGACTGGATATTCAACATCTGTTTGGTTTGAACCAATAGGTGATATTGGTTAAGTGTTTGGCAGAGTATGGCCTTTAAAAATCAATCGGTTTATAGATATGGATTCACCGTTAGGTGAGTCGATAAAAGTGAAGTTATAAAGTATATTTTATAACTGGACTCAGATCTTGAAATATATTATTTGAATAAAGTATAAAAGGGAATTAAATAAATATTTTATTTATTTAAGACCTTGATTTATGGTTGGTTTATTTTATAAAGTATATGCTGATGTTAATCGGATTTTCAAGTATGAAGATAAGAAATGAATTAAATGGTAAAACCTTGAAAATTTGTTTTGTAAAGAAAAATCTATTTAAATTAATTTTATTTTTAATTAATTTAAAGCGAGGATTGTTGAAATCGGTTAATGAGATCATCAAGTTTTTGAGTTAATTAAATCGACCGTTTGGAATTAGAATTGTTTATCAAGTTAATGTGTTTTGACTAAAATAGTTAAATGAATATTGTTTGAATTTAAATAAGGATTTAAAAAGGGATTTAATATTTAATTTAGTTAATAAAGGGATTAACTACTAAAGTAGTTAATGTTTGAAATGAGTCATTATTTTAATAAATGATGAATTTAGGAATATATTTTTAAATGGGAATTCATTTAAAAAAGTACCGAATGTGAGATGCAAGCCAATTGAATGGTGAAAGGAAATAAACGTACTCAATTATATGAATTAAGTGAAAGGAGATTACGATAAAAGGGTTTATTATAAACCAGAGGTTTTAAGTGAGATTCAAAGTGTTAAGACGTTAATTTTACATTAACGTTATTTGAAAACGGGATCTAGTAAAAAGGAGAATTTTAAATGAGATTTCAAAGTAGGTAATTGAATATAGTTATTCGAGATAGAATTAGCCAAACCTAATTATTCGGCTGAGTTGCCATTGCGTACGACTGCTAGCGTAATTCGCAGGGCTGCAGATAGCCTACGGCGGTCGGATGTTTCCTGAGGGAATCAGGCGTAACCATTGTGATTGCTGTGATCTAGAGTCAAGCGAATGGAGTTAAGACGAATGTTAATTAATCAATTCGAGTTATTCAAATATCATATTTTTGAATATTAAAAGAATTGGAAGTTTCAATTTAACAAAAGAAAAATCAGTTTTGTTAAAGGCCATGTGATGTTGAATACTGAACCAGTGAACTCATTGGAGTGTCATGTTTGAAAACACTATATATTTTGATAGTTAAAACACTGACTATCAAACCCGCCCAATACGATTGTTGGTACGGAAAGACCGGGATCGAATTTATATTCGAAAACCATTCCGACCAACAAATACGTGAAGATCCCAGAAGATGATCGAGATGGAGCATTGAAGACCGTGGATTTTCATAAACGGAAGAACCACTAATATTCTCTGCATGGCAAGCAGAGATAAGCTGTGATTCTGTCGTGGTTGGAATCAACGGGTTGCAAGGACTTCTCGCTACTGATCTATGGGGTGATTCCTATATGGATGCGGTAGGAGAGTGCCTTCGGTTCATCCTGTTCCTGGATGACGTATATGGACGGATGTCTGACAAAGTATTTCCAAAGGGTCACGTACGTTGATTTCTTCAAACGTGCGATAGTGGTTGGCGGGGAATCGCCGTTCTCTAGCTTCCAACTAGAGTATTTTTGGGGACGTCAATTAGTGATATCTGACAGATCTGACGATGTGGCATTCAAAGTGAATGATGACCAGATGTTCAAAAGCTAATCTAAGCCTCAAGCCTCATCAACCAGGAGATGACAAAAATCGGGCAGGCAGCATGGCTATGTGGGTCGCTCCCATTAGGGTGTATGATCACCTATCTAGAGGAAATCCTATTTGCTTCTTTAATCTATGTTTCGATGCTGTCCCTTGTCGGGAGACGGTTGCTGATCCCAACCGTCGGTGATATACATTCGATACACTCAAGCGAAATGAGTGGTCGGTCATGTGAGGGCCGGGTTGCAAGAAGTTCTTGTTGAACCCAGTGTATTCGTCTCTAGAGATACACGATCGGCAGGTGGTCCCATACCTTGTCAAGTGGGAATCCAATCCCCAATAAGCGCCTGCGGTTTTGATTGTATACTATATATGTGGAGCGTGAGATGCAAGCGTTCCACTAGATTGTTATTTACTTGTATTTAGACATTATTATAATATCAGACAAGATATTGATTTCAAAATGGTTTGGGTTATCGTAATGTAAAAACCATCCGTGTTTATGTGTGGATTTGGTCTTACGATTATCCTTTTCTTCGAAAAGGTTTTTGAACTCTAAAATCAAGTTGGATGATTTACCCTTATTACTGTGCGAGTTTATCTCACTCTGGTTCACCAGACTGACCCGGTGTTTTGTAAATGCTCGGGTTAGACCGGGTTGTACAGGTTCAGGTTATCGACTGCTGTGAAGAGACGAGCTGGAAGAGTCCAGACGTATGATATTACTATTCCGCTGTGTGTTATATGAGGACAGATTATTATCACTGTCCAGATGTGTACTCTGATATTGTAAGTATTTTAAAAGTTCTCAATAAAGATTTACTTCTGTATTATATTTTGTTCCGCTGCGATGTGAGACTCTGTATGGTGTTTCTTCTTCTTCTTCTATTCTAATATTTCTATCTTATCTATTCTCACCCTCTAAATTCTTTCTATTAATGATCTGGAATGTTCGATGTCTGATTGGTCAACATGGTAATTTGATGTTGATTTTCAGAGTCGAAAATCCCGGTTCGTTACAGTGGTATCAGAGCTGTTGGTTAAGTGATTACCTTGGCTCTGTGGCGTGACTCAATAGAGATGGGGTTAGTAATACCCTAGATTGAGTTTGAGTGTATATATACGAGTGAACGTATTTGTAGATTTTATAAAAGTTGTTTTATATTGTGGAGATTTATCGGTTGAGTTGTTTATGAGTTCTGGTCGATCAGTTTGATCCACTGTATCGATAGGAGTTTATAAACACTCGAATACGATGGGTCGTCATGATATGTTTTGAAAAGAGAGTAAATGAAATAATTTTACCCAAAGTATATTTTGATATAAAGAAATTATATATATTGGAAATATTATAATATATTGGATGTGTTGGTTGATTATAATTGAAATAGTTATATAAATAACCAATTCGAATTCGTATAATGTAAAAGCAGATTTATTTAATCTGAAATAAAAATCAGGATTTGAAATTAAAATTCCCAAAAGTGGAAAAGGTGATTGCAAATGGAATTGGGTTGAATATATGAGAATTTTAAGATCCTGGGTGATTTTAAATGTTTTACGAGCATAGTGTTTAGTATTTTGAAATGGATTTCAAAATAAAAGGGTTTAAATACAGTTTTGATAAGTGATATAGTATTGAACTCACTTTGATAGCTGGGAAATAACTCTGAGGATGTTGGCCACATCATCAGTGTTCATTTTCAAGTTCTAAGTGACGGATTACTACCAAAGATTTTGTTTTGAGTTGCTTTGAGAAAAAACAAGTTGTTTTGGATCCTGAAAGGAATATTTGATTTTTGTAAGAACTGAACTATTTAGAAACTCCCAGGAAATTTTTTTTTTTTGAACAAGACAAAATTAAATAGAAATTGTGAAAGCAAATATGAATTGAATTGAAACAAATTAATTAGAAATTGAATCGGGAGATAATATATTGAGTAGAATCAGATTTTGAATGGTGAGACAGGGATCTGAAATGGTGTTGGACTGATAAGTTAAGAGATGAAATTGATAATGGATGAGGATTGAGCTAAGAATGGGATTTGGCTTGGATGTGTGAAGAATGTGGTTTTGAGGATAAAATTGGAATTTTGTTGGAAATGCAATTGTATATGCTGACAGGGTAGCAGATGGAGAGGATATAATGATATGCCCGACAAAAAGGTACACGTTTATTTTTATATGGATTTGGTGATTTATGAGCCTATTTGGCAAGCCGCTTGGCTGTTTCATTTTCTTTTGAATTGGAGAAGGCCTAGAAAGGCGAGTTGAAGTTGTACCGATTGAGCCGTACAAAGGAGGTGCTGGCGAAAATTTTCGAAATTTAAAAGTGTTAGAAAATTTTCAATATTTTTGAAGATATCTATTTACAGTATTGAATTGGTTTCTAATTTAATATAAAATTTGATTTGAAATTAATGAGTTTATAACGTTTTTCTTATCTTAGCAATTTCGAGGACGAAATTATTTTAAGGGGGGAAGAATGTAACGACCCGTGTTTTTTGACCATTTGAATATGAATATTTAAATTAGTTTTAAATATTATATTGGAATATTAATGGAATTTAATATTTAATTCGTTATTGAAACGAAGTTGAACGTTATAATTTATATATAATATAAATTCGAGCTTGAAAATGGCGAGTAGTTCGCAATATAGAGTTTTGAACTTCAACTGAGAATACAGGATTCGATATAAGTCGGATTTCTGTGAAACAAGACACGTTGAAACCGTATTGACGATAATTTTCATATGAAAGAAAGAAATTCAGATTTTGTATTATAAATAGTAAGTTATGGTCAAATCAAATTTTGAAATAGTCGCTATGGAAAATCGTTATTAAATTTTAGGCCTTTAAAATGGCCGTTTTGCAAACGGACTCAGATTTCGACGAAATCAGTTTCATTAGAACCGTATCGCTAAATTATTGTACGGTGCTGAATTGCGTGGAAAACCGATATCGTATGTGTCCATGGTAGCCGTAAACGCCCGTTCAATTTCTATAGCACGTATTTAAATAAATAAAGGATATTTGAGTGTAACTTGAGCATACAACCGAATTAGGCCACGAACCAGTTCCGTTGAATTCGTATCGTCGATTAGAGTCAGGATAGGTATATAGTTTGTTATTTTTAGAGACCGGAAAATTTGGTGTAAAAAAAAGGGTATAGCGGTTCAAGGTAAAAATGGCCTACCGGGGCAACAGTCTCAGAATGCGACGAAAGTAGTGCCATTGGGTTCGTATCGAAAAGTTATTGTCGATGTTCGCAGTTTCAAGTTAATTTGATTTATCTGGTGACCGTAGAAAAATTAAACGCGTGTTCATTTCCGGTTTTATAAAGGAATTTTTTTCATACGACCTCGGATTGCGATGAAACTTGTCCCATTGAGTCCGGAATACCTTTTTACATCAAGAATAGTTTTTTTATTAGAAGACAGAAATCATATATAGTGATTTTTAATACGATTTCTCCGTGACGAAGTTTTCATATAATTTTATATTAATAAAATCCATCCCACTGTTCCTTCTCTTTCTTGTATTTCAAATCTTTGTTTTCTTGTCTGCCGACAGCACACAGCTACCTACAGCCTACTTATTTCTTTCCCCACTTGAAACCGAATTCAAGCTTTCACCTCAAAGCCAACAAGTCTATGGCACAGCTACCGTAAGGATGCAGACCTACATCGTACCCAACCAAAAACATGACGGCAAAGTCTGGATTCCTACTCTACATCCTACGGTGTATCTATAATACGTGCTACCCACGTTTCTATCCCTATATATTTATATCCTTTGTCTCCGGTATGTTTTTGTTTCAGCAAAGTAAGGATAAAAACGTCTCCTCCATTTGAAACAAACCCACTCTTTCCTCCACGAAATGTTTTAAACCCTCCTCTAACTGTCTGCCTAAACCGATGAGATCAACAGCAAGGATGACGATGAAGGTGAGACCAATGCAAAAGGCGAAGTAGTGACACCATGGCGGTTTTAGGGGGCCGGAGATGGTTTAAATCGTGGATCCGACAGTGGTATTTTCTGGCGTGGGGTTTTATGAAGTGAAGAACTGTTCTAGGAGCCGGTAGGAGGTGATGGGTTGTTCGAGATGAAGGGGGTTGTCATGGGGCAGTCGCTGGTGGGCTTCGGTGCTCTGAGGTGGAGTGGATAGGGGCTGTAGGAGAAGGAGGTGCACGGTGGTAGCTATGAATTGGCAGCAGGTTTCGAAACTAAAAAAAAAAAGAAAAAAAAAAGAAGAGGCGAAGCAAGTTTTGAATAGCAGTAAAGGGGGGGAGGACGTAGCGTTTGAAACAGAGGGAGATGCATGGGGTCTCCTTTGTTTTCGGTGTGGTCTGTGTGAAGAGGAAGTGGAAGCATCTGAGGCGGCATGCGGTGGTGTGTACAGCATATTTAAAAAATGGAAGCAAAAGCAGGAGCCTATTTCTTCCCAAACGGAAGTGACGAACCAAAAAGAAACAAGTAAATCGGTCTATGCTTTTTAATTATAACTTACTTAAACAACGTTAGAGTTTAATTTGTTTGATAATTAAACGTTAATCATTAATTTATTTAAACCACGTGTTTGCAGAATAACCAAGAATGCCAGAAATGTTGAAGGAGCAATTTTGTGGACCGAGCGTGAGCGATATCTTAGATATAGGAACTAAGAAGACATGGGGAAATAAAAAGGATGAACCCGAGGTTCTGAATCAATTGTTGGCTCTACTGATTGGTTTAACCAAAGTAATTATTTAAAAATCATAGTATAATTAGAAGCGTTAATTATATTTAATTAAAATCGTTAATCTAATATGCTAATATCCTTTTATTTCGTGAACAGAAGTTAACAAGATAAATCGCACTGAGATCGTAGCAATGAACGGAACATTTTGGAAACAGAACTGGGCAGAATTGGAATCAACCGATATCCTCAGTTAAAATTAAACGTTCGTTTAATTTAACTATAACCGAACCATTTCAACAGAAAATCAACTTAAGGTGAATTAAACTCACTCAGTTACCCTTTTTATATTTTATATAAATTGGGTGTTTTTATTTTGTGTGCTCTGCTTGCCAATGGTTGACTGCTTTGCTAGTTATCTATTTAACTGTTGATTTAACCGATGAAATTAAACTGTGTTTAATTTCAGTGAAATACTAAATCGTTATTTTTAACGATTGGTTCCAATAAAGGTGACTCACCTTGGTTGGTCACGTTTATTTATAAACGTGTTTTAAATGGTTGAATTGTTTGAACTGCTTATGGTTGATGTTGAATGGTCGTTACTTAATTTATCAGTTAAACAAAACTGAACCGTCTGATTTGAGAAAAACCATTTGAATATAGGGAAGAACAGGTTGGAGGGATCCAACCGGATTCCTCAAATGTATCAATTATTTTCATATGATCATATATGAACTGATCTGTTTGTGTGATTGATTTGATGGTTGATTATTGACTGGATATTCAACATCTGTTTGGTTTGAACCAATAGGTGATATTGGTTAAGTGTTTGGCAGAGTATGGCCTTTAAAAATCAATCGGTTTATAGATATGGATTCACCGTTAGGTGAGTCGATAAAAGTGAAGTTATAAAGTATATTTTATAACTGGACTCAGATCTTGAAATATATTATTTGAATAAAGTATAAAAGGGAATTAAATAAATATTTTATTTATTTAAGACCTTGATTTATGGTTGGTTTATTTTATAAAGTATATGCTGATGTTAATCGGATTTTCAAGTATGAAGATAAGAAATGAATTAAATGGTAAAACCTTGAAAATTTGTTTTGTAAAGAAAAATCTATTTAAATTAATTTTATTTTTAATTAATTTAAAGCGAGGATTGTTGAAATCGGTTAATGAGATCATCAAGTTTTTGAGTTAATTAAATCGACCGTTTGGAATTAGAATTGTTTATCAAGTTAATGTGTTTTGACTAAAATAGTTAAATGAATATTGTTTGAATTTAAATAAGGATTTAAAAAGGGATTTAATATTTAATTTAGTTAATAAAGGGATTAACTACTAAAGTAGTTAATGTTTGAAATGAGTCATTATTTTAATAAATGATGAATTTAGGAATATATTTTTAAATGGGAATTCATTTAAAAAAGTACCGAATGTGAGATGCAAGCCAATTGAATGGTGAAAGGAAATAAACGTACTCAATTATATGAATTAAGTGAAAGGAGATTACGATAAAAGGGTTTATTATAAACCAGAGGTTTTAAGTGAGATTCAAAGTGTTAAGACGTTAATTTTACATTAACGTTATTTGAAAACGGGATCTAGTAAAAAGGAGAATTTTAAATGAGATTTCAAAGTAGGTAATTGAATATAGTTATTCGAAATAGAATTAGCCAAACCTAATTATTCGGCTGAGTTGCCATTGCGTACGACTGCTAGCGTAATTCGCAGGGCTGCAGATAGCCTACGGCGGTCGGATGTTTCCTGAGGGAATCAGGCGTAACCATTGTGATTGCTGTGATCTAGAGTCAAGCGAATGGAGTTAAGACGAATGTTAATTAATCAATTTGAGTTATTCAAATATCATATTTTTGAATATTAAAAGAATTGGAAGTTTCAATTTAACAAAAGAAAAATCAGTTTTGTTAAAGGCCATGTGATGTTGAATACTGAACCAGTGAACTCATTGGAGTGTCATGTTTGAAAACACTATATATTTTGATAGTTAAAACACCGACTATCAAACCCGCCCAATACGATTGTTGGTACGGAAAGACCGGGATCGAATTTATATTCGAAAACCATTCCGACCAACAAATACGTGAAGATCCCAGAAGATGATCGAGATGGAGCATTGAAGACCGTGGATTTTCATAAACGGAAGAACCACTAATATTCTCTGCATGGCAAGCAGAGATAAGCTGTGATTCTGTCGTGGTTGGAATCAACGGGTTGCAAGGACTTCTCGCTACTGATCTATGGGGTGATTCCTATATGGATGCGGTAGGAGAGTGCCTTCGGTTCATCCTGTTCCTGGATGACGTATATGGACGGATGTCTGACAAAGTATTTCCAAAGGGTCACGTACGTTGATTTCTTCAAACGTGCGATAGTGGTTGGCGGGGAATCGCCGTTCTCTAGCTTCCAACTAGAGTATTTTTGGGGACGTCAATTAGTGATATCTGACAGATCTGACGATGTGGCATTCAAAGTGAATGATGACCAGATGTTCAAAAGCTAATCTAAGCCTCAAGCCTCATCAACCAGGAGATGAAAAAAATCGGGCAGGCAGCATGGCTATGTGGGTCGCTCCCATTAGGGTGTATGATCACCTATCTAGAGGAAATCCTATTTGCTTCTTTAATCTATGTTTCGATGCTGTCCCTTGTCGGGAGACGGTTGCTGATCCCAACCGTCGGTGATATACATTCGATACACTCAAGCGAAATGAGTGGTCGGTCATGTGAGGGCCGGGTTGCAAGAAGTTCTTGTTGAACCCAGTGTATTCGTCTCTAGAGATACACGATCGGCAGGTGGTCCCATACCTTGTCAAGTGGGAATCCAATCCCCAATAAGCGCCTGCGGTTTTGATTGTATACTATATATGTGGAGCGTGAGATGCAAGCGTTCCACTAGATTGTTATTTACTTGTATTTAGACATTATTATAATATCAGACAAGATATTGATTTCAAAATGGTTTGGGTTATCGTAATGTAAAAACCATCCGTGTTTATGTGTGGATTTGGTCTTACGATTATCCTTTTCTTCGAAAAGGTTTTTGAACTCTAAAATCAAGTTGGATGATTTACCCTTATTACTGTGCGAGTTTATCTCACTCTGGTTCACCAGACTGACCCGGTGTTTTGTAAATGCTCGGGTTAGACCGGGTTGTACAGGTTCAGGTTATCGACTGCTGTGAAGAGACGAGCTGGAAGAGTCCAGACGTATGATATTACTATTCCGCTGTGTGTTATATGAGGACAGATTATTATCACTGTCCAGATGTGTACTCTGATATTGTAAGTATTTTAAAAGTTCTCAATAAAGATTTACTTCTGTATTATATTTTGTTCCGCTGCGATGTGAGACTCTGTATAGTGTTTCTTCTTCTTCTATTCTAATATTTCTATCTTATCTATTCTCACCCTCTAAATTCTTTCTATTAATGATCTGGAATGTTCGATGTCTGATTGGTCAACATGGTAATTTGATGTTGATTTTCAGAGTCGAAAATCCCGGTTCGTTACAATACCTGTGGCATCCGTTTCAATAAATTTTGCCAATTTGGATTAGCAAGCATCAAACGAGGAAGATTTATTACTTTATCTTTTATTTTCTTTACTGCTTACGTATGTTGATCAGTCCAAGGACCGAGGTTGTTTTTAAATCTATCGTATTAAATACCTGCATCCTGGGCTAAGTTTATATAATAGGATGATACATAATTTAGACTTCCTAGAAATATTTGTAATTGAGTTTTATTCGTTATTCCATCCGGAAATTTGGAAGCAAATTCTATAAATCTATTTATAGGAATAATTTTACCGTTTTCTATATTATGATCTAAAAACCTTACATTTGTCTGAAATATTGATATAAAATCCGATAGATATAACATATCTAGAAGGAAATCATTCTACTCTTATATTTCACTGTTAGATTATACTGTTGATATGCTTAGAAGCTAAACTTATGAAAAGAAAAATACTATTTACAACGGTTAAGACGCGGATATAACTGAATCTGAAATGAATATTTATATTTAATGGATAATACGACTAAAATATATTTTAGTCCTGGCTCTCTAGCTAGGAAAAAAATAAAAAATGAATTCAATTTACCAAAACGGGAACCTTTTAGAGAATGGTTCTTAAAATGCTTTTCAAAACTGGAACAAGATTATTCTCAAAATGAATTTTATGAATTTGCATCTAAGAAGAATATATTATTTTCTTTTGTTCCTTGGTTTGTGTCAAACTACATAGAACAATATATTTCTATTGTAGAAAGAGACTACATGCTTTTAAATGGAAATATTGTTAAAGGAATTTATCCACCTCAACCATCTTTTCAAATTGAGAAAAAAAAGGAAAAACGTTAAATTTTAATGCCTTTTCAAAATTACTCTAAAATGATGCTTTGCAAGTTACTGTAAGACATATAAAGCAAAAATGTACAAACCTATACCTAAATATCCTAAGAGAGAAAATTTGTTCATTATATATTAGAATATAAGCAGCATAATTTGCAATTTGTTAAGGTAAATATAATGTCCAAATAGAGACCATAGATTTGATAGAATTAACCGAAGTTGTTACATCTTCAACACTTCAACCATTTTATGAATTCAAAGATTTTAAAATTAAATCAAAAAATGATTTTGAATAAAAATGAGAAGATATGAAAATAAATACTCTTGAAGATATTTTTTTAAGTTTATAAAATGCAAATAACTATAAAAAGATGATTCAAGACGAGAAAAAATAAACTTGACAATTACGGTAAATCAAGCCAAAGATTATTTTAATATACGAGGCCCTCTCCTTTGGATACTTTACATAATGAATAAGATTATATTATTTATAATAGTTTTAGTGAAATGTAAATTTAAGAACGAAATATAGATGGACAATCTAAAAATAAAAATTTATATTATTCCTCATCGTATGCTTATTTAAAGTACTACTTGTAAAAGTAATGGTAACTTTATGTTACCATTGCAAAAATGATAGTTGTTGGATTTATTTGCCAACAAAAAGCTTGGTGGAATAATTATCTGTCTCTAACAAATAAAACTAAAATTTACAATACTGTAAAATAATAAGAGGGGCAAGTTGTACAAAATGTTGTATATACATTAACAGTTACCATTTTAGAACATTTCATTTGAGGAATTTCCAAAAATAGTGAAAATACTCGTTCTCTTTTACAAAATTTATGTTGTAAAACATTAACAGATTTTAGATGGTATACAGATACATTTTCAAATAGAGTAACGGAACAACCATAGAGCAATAGTTCTTATTGGAAATCCAAGTTTATAGATTACCTTCCTTGTTTATTTGCAGAAATAGCAAGGAAAGTTTTAAGAAAAAGATAAAGTCAACATTCCACATGAAAATTATACTTATGGTAAACTTATTGAAACATGTATCCAAGAAGGATTATCATTATGTAATGAAATGAAGCTAAGTCAGCAAATTAGGCGACAATAATTAACAGAATGAAATCAAATACGAAATTTTGTGGCAAGTTTGGAATGGATGTTCCAACCAATAGAAGTAGTCATAGAAAAATTAAATAGTAAGACTATTGAACCCTTTCATAATAGGAAAAAGAAACATTATTCTAAGAAAAAATTAGAACAAAAAGCCCAGAGGAAAGAAGAAAGATTTAATGAAAAGAAGAATAAAATTATTCATTATTATAAATGTGAAAAAATTGGACATTATGCTAACAAATGTAAGCTAAAAATGAAAATTAATAACTTACATGCTGACGATGAATTAAAAAATACATTATCTAAACTTTTTCTAAACTATGATTTGGAAAATAGATCAAATAATGAAGAATCTGAAACCAGTTCCTCTGATTCTGGAAACCTTGAAGTATTGGATAATGAATCTTTATCTGAGGAATGTTGGAAGCTATGTATGAATGACCAGCCATGTTTAAATCCAATCAGTAGCAATGAAAGTGAAAATGAATAATTTAATTAAAAAAATTGAAATTTCAAAATATGGATATAAATGTTTTTACTAGCAATAATATTTTAGAGTTTCTTAAAAAGGTAAAAGATCCAGAATTACGATATAAATTAATAGATCAGATGGAAGATATCATAGAAACATGCCAAATAATACCACTTATCAAAGCATAAATGCAAAAATATATCAAAATTCATATTCTATTAATGAAATTTATGAACTCCTTAAGGAAAGACAAAAGGTAGAATATCCTGCTATTGTATAGGATCTTACTGAAGAAGTTCAAAATCTTGAAAGAGAAATTTAAATAATTAAAAACAAAAATAAGGATCTAGATGAAAGGGTATCCTTATTAGGAACATCGAAGCAAGTTACAACTTTTGATAATGGTCGAGTTGATCTATCAAAACATGGAGATTTTCTATCTACATTATACATTGTTATTTCACAGAAATGTTTCATTAAAATTAAACTTTTAATTCATAATTATTTTCAAAAGGAATTGACTACATTAGTTGACAGTGGTGCAGCTATAAATGTAATACAAGAAGGATTAATACCCACTAGGTATTTTCATAAAACTACAAATTCATGGAGTCATGCAGGTGGAGAAAAACTTAACATAAGCTTTAAAATCCTTAAAGCCTATATTTGTAAAAACAATTTCTGATTTGTGGTACTCTCAATAATTTATTAATATATAATTCTCTTTTACCTTTAATGTATCCTTAACATAAATGAGATATGGTTATTGACTCACCATTACCCATGTGAATGGACCGATTACCTCTGTTTTTGCAAATTAGGATTGCTTAAATTGTTTATTATGTGATTAGTTACTACAGAATTAGGGTACCAACATTCACCATTTATATCTTCCGGCTAGGCAATTTCAAATGTATTTAGGTAATGTGTTCTTGAACTTTCAGATTGACTTCTTGTACCTTGTTGTAAGTTTTCCACGTTCGCACTTGGATGAAAATTTGGATTATATGTCATTTGAATATTACTGTTTTGCTGTTTTGGTATATAACTGACATCGAATAGGAAATAGCATTTTCTTGCAGCATGTCCCATTCTCTTACATATTTGACATCTATACTTGTTGTCATTATTTACTCTGCTACTTCTTACTCTTGACTTATAACTTTGACCACCTCTTTGGTTGAAACTTCCCTAATTTATGTATCGATTTTGTTTTTCTTGAATCTTAAACTTGGTATTCGAAGCAAAGTTATAAGAGACACCTAAAGTGATACATTCTTCTGAACCATTTGTTGATTTTTTTTTATTCAAATATTTTATAAAGAGAATGTAATCAATTAATTGATTTGATTAACCGATTGATTGATTTGATTGATTGATTAATTAATTGATTAATTAATCGACTAATAAATTTGATTGATTGGTTGGTTGATTGATTGATTGATTTTATCATAGAAGGAAAGAAATAAAAGTTCATATTCTAGAGATATTTTGAAGGGGCAAATTTGAATATTTTCCTTGGTTTTCTATTCTCTATAATATGCAGCCTTCTTAATTACACTAGAACAACAATCACGAAATCGTGTGAGCTATTTGGAGAGGTCATCTACCTCCAATGGTTGCGCCCTAGAGAGGAAGATGTAGGAATTTGGGCTGAGAGTAGCTATTCCTATTTACTGCTTGAAGACATAGTTGGTGCCTCCAGATTGTCCAAGGGTTTGTCGTCATTCTTCGTCGCTCTTCTGCTCCAAAAATATTAGTCATCTAGATATTCTTTGCCTATATCAATAAGATTTGTAACAACCCGAAAAATCAGAACCAATTTAAAATTTTTATTTTTGCAATTTTAATGAATTTTGAATATTTAAAATGATTTATTTTTAATAATAATGACTAGAAATTTATTTTGAATAGAATTAGAACGTATAAATTTATTTAAATCGAAGTTAGAATATAAATATTTATTCTAATTATAAAAGGAAATTGAAATGGCGCGGTAGTTTGAAAATTCGATTTCAAATTTCAAATGAATGTACAAAATTCAAAATAAATCGAATTTCAATAAAACAAGAAATATTCGAATTTGTTTGAAAATATATTTCCTACAAATGTGACAAATTTAGATTTCATAATGGGAATAAAAAGTTATATCTAGTTGAAAATTCAGAATAGTCGCTATGGAATTTAATATAAATATAGCCCTTAAAAACAGCCATTTTGCAAACAACCTTCATTTTCGACGAAACCACTTTTGATGGATCCAGAATGTCAAATTATTGCGTAATTCCAATTTTCATAATCTTTGGAATCAATATGTGAGTGTGGTGAATTTAAACGCATTTGGTCGAATTTAATCGACTGGAAAATGACCATTTTTCAAACGGTCTCCAAATTCAACGAAATTAGTTTTGTTAAGACCGTATCATCAAAACATATCTAGATTTATTTTTCTAGAAATTTTGGAGTCAGTATGTGGCCCCGGTAAATTAAAATGTAGGTTCAAATCTTAAATTGAATGTCTAATATTTTAATTTGAAAAAAAAACTGACTGAAACAGTCGAAGGGGCTTACGAAATATATTCCATTGTGTCCGGAATGGGGGTGATTGGCTAAGGGTGACAGTCGTTGGGTTTGATTTGGAGTTCATATAGATTAACATATATTTTTGGAATTAAAAGAATTAAAAATTAAATATAAATATTCTGGGCCAATAAAAACTCACATTGACCATCTTCATTTCCTGAAAAACCCCCGATTCACTCTCGACGAACGACGGAAGTTGTTCATTTCTTTCCCCCATGATTTCTCCTAATCCGCCCAACGAAATCACCTGCTCCTTTGGAGAATTTTTTAGAGGAGCTCGAGATCTTCAAATCCATATAGGGTTTGTCATTTATCATCGTGTATTTGGGGAGATCCATCGCTCCAAAGTCCGGACGTACGGACCACCGCCACGCCTTCCTCCGGCCGTCGAACTGGACCCACCGCCACGCGCAAATTTTCCTCCTCTCCCTCTCTGACGTGGCGCAACACGATCCTCCTCTCGTGCAACGGATCGGGAGAAAAACTGAAACCTAATTTCGAACAAGAAAATGAGGTAACGGCAGTGTATATATTTAAAGGTTTACGACATTTAATAGCGTTGCAAAGTATATTTAATGAAGAAAAATCATATCTTTTTTGTATGTTGTCCAAATCTAGTGAAACAAGAGACATTGGACTTGTGACGACATCTTCTACATTCTAGAAGAGACCGGGGTATTTAAGAGCTTGCTACGAATTTAGGTGAAGCCAAAACAATTGTGAGAACTCCTCACTTTAATCTTGTTTTCTAGTTAAATATATATTAGGTTGCATACGGAGCTTAGTAGCTCCTGACACCGTCGTCCACAGACCATGGACGACTTGTTTGATTGTATTGTGTGGTGGAAATAGATTGTGATTGTATTGTGAAATGGAAAATAAAATATTCATGTGATAAATAAAATATCTGAATAATAAAAATATCATTTTTATTGTATAAATGAACCATTTAAAATAACCGTATGTTGAAATATATTTTTATTAGTTAAAAATATTATTTTTATCATGTTAATGAAGTGTTAAAAATGACCATGGGTTAAAATAAATGTTCTTTCTTTAAAAATGTTATTTTTAACATAAAATAGTCATGTGTTGAAATAAATATTCATAAACAAATCGGACGATTTGTTTATGTACACTCATTTATCTGATACTGATTGGGATGATATATTTTACATATCGCCCAACTGAACAAATAAAATCTGTGTTTGTTGGTTGAGACCCCACACGGGTATTGGGATGATATTGGACATGCACTAATCCCAATATTTAGTTGTATGTCAATAGATGGGTTGACAGACTGTTGTAAGCGTTAATATAACAACTCGAATTCCGATAGACCGAATTTTTTTCAAAAACCCAATCTATCGAAACCCGAGTTGGGCGCTCTGGTATCCTGTAGAAAAAGACAGAGGTAAAGAAAACATGTCAGAATTCGTAAGCATCTTACAGCGGAAGGAATTCAAAGTATAATATACTTTAAATATAGCTTTACCTTATAAAACATACAGCCTGACCAATATCCAAAGCTTATACCATCTCTGTCATGAACCTAACCTGGAAGTATGTAATGAGGAGGGGGTCAGAATATAAGTTCTGTGTGAGTGGACTTAGAATAAACTTCTATATAATCCTACATATACCGTTCAGTTATATTGTCTTGCTTATTGGGTTATCCGTGATTTTATCTCTCTAGGCTATACTCATGTCCCACTAGTAGATTAACCTAATACAACGTATACGTAGATACCCCCAACTCGTATAATCCTTTCCATGTATATATACAGTCCCTTGCCTTATGTCGTACGGGCTTCATCATGTAAATCTATACTACTTTAGTGTAGTGCCACCATTCTCGAAATCGTTTGGACTACCACTCTTGATCTTGCTAGATTCCGTTTATTACCTAGATCTAATCTAGGGTTTTCTATCTAGCTCTTCCTAGATTATACCAGGGTTTACGCTACCCAGGGCCACTGGGGTTTATGCTACCAATTGAACGCTTTCTAGATCCTACCACGGTTTATGCTACCTAGGGCCACTAGGGTTTATGCTACCTATTGAACAATGACCCCTAGTTTAGGACACACTACCCAGAGCGATATATATTCCTAGACTTTATGTCCCAATCGTGTCGTTAAACGTGCTAGATATCTAATTGCACATGTCCTCTATATGTGCGGCTTGAGTCCCGTGGCAGGGCTAATCAAGAAACACGGAACTCGGTCGGGAGCTTTAAGTTATCTACCGATGCAGATGCTAAGGTCTGTTTTATCTGTAGTGGTTGTGGTCCCACTTGACCCCTCCCTCAACTAATGAAAGGCACCCAAGAAAATCAAGAATGAGAACTGTACGCAGGCCCTCTATGCCCCCACAAACCTATTGGCCACCCTCACCCATAAATAGATAGCAAAGTACATGGTCTTTTGGAGTTCTCCGCCTTTCCGCTTGCATATCACGATTGACTCAAGATTGTAAGTAGACGACGACGTGCTATCACAAGGCTAAACAAGATATCGCCGCCTCACGCTGACCCATCCTAGTCTTTAGATTGCTTATATTGCAACTAAGGCGTACCCTTGGTTCTTCGCAGACCTTAACCTCTGTGAGCCCAGGAGGATCATCTGCAACCTCACAGAGGGATACCAGGAGTACCCTCACGTCCCCTCGAAGCCACGTGCTTCATAACCCAGTTCGTTGGAGCCTTCTTCGTGATCAGATGGTCATTCACTCCTCCTCGTGTTCTACTTGGATTTCTTGACTAAGGTTTATTGCCTAGTTCTCTTAACTAAGGTTTACTACTTAGTTTCCTAAATCGTTAGCTTTCTAAGGTTCACTACTTAGTTTCCTGAAACATTATCTTTCTTAACTAAGGTTTACTACTTAGTCCTCTTAACTAAGGTTTACTACTTAGTTCTCTTAATCATTCATTTTCTTAACTAAGGTTTACAACTTAGTCCTCTTAACTAAGGTTTACAACTTAGTCCTCTTAACTATGGTTTATTGCTTGGTTCTCTTAACCAAGGTTTGATACTTAGTTTCTGTTACTTAATTCTCTTTAACTAAGGTTTGTTACTTAGCTCCTTTTAACTAAGGTTTACCAATGAATTCAAGCATGACTTAAGTTCTCTTTATCAAATGATAGCGTATGGGTGTTTTCCCACATTTCAAGCTTAGATTAACTTATTTCATGGTATAAGTCGTCCCACCCTTCGAGTCTTGTATTACATCTTAAGTCATATTCATTTCTTATCCCTATGATAAGTTTATATCTATTATTTAATCTTATCATTCCCCACTTTTCCTTGCTTTGATACTGTTATATTGGTTAAGTTTGCCCATGTATCCAAGTTGACTTAACCCCCAATCACGTATTTAATTCAACCCACGTACCATGCTAAATTGGTTAAGTGTTCTCTATCAGTTCATGTTCATTCTAGATATCAAATATCAATTACCAATTCACAAGCATGTTCATGTTCAAGTTATGCCACTATTGTCAATTTCATGTTATGTGTCGACTTCCATAATTGCATAAAAACATGGTTTGTCCAACATATTCCATTTTTAATTATGTTTCTAGGATCTTAACGGCATATCCAATTTTCAAGTCTCAAATTCAAGCTTTACCCAAAAACCCCAATTTATGTTCATGCTTATAATCCCGTTAATAGGCTATACCTATTATTCCAGTTTCCCATACATGTGTTCCTAACAGGTTGCTATCGTTCCTCATATGTTGGTTAAGCTTATTCATATGTCAAGTGCTACTTAACCCACTTCTACTTTGCTTACACAACCATTCGTGTAATAATATTTTTACCTAAATTACCTAATTCATCGATTTAATCTCAAGCTCTTCCCAAATAACTATAATTTACGCGTTGTTGACCTTGGCTCGAAGGTAGCCAAAGTTTCAAAAATAAAAAGGAAGAATAGGGAAGAGGAATAGATTAAGCATACAAAGACTATTTTAAATTGCAACATGAATTTTAACTGAGGAATGACGAACGATAATAGTACTATTATGCATGAAGTGTATTGTAATCCCACTCACAGATTTAAGAACGGATCTTGAATTCTGGGATCTGATTTCTGAAACTGAAAAGCAATCCCTTGACGTAGATTATCGATCCTCTAATTTAGATTTGATTCTTAGAAAATAGTTGTTTGAATTAGCCTTTGATTTTCTACTTGAATTCTAACGAAGAACTTGAGCAGCATAACCTCGTCTTTGATTTATTTTGATATGAATTACGGAAGCGTATAGGCATAATGAAGATGTGTAGAGAAAAACTGTAGCCTTAGGGGTGTTTATATAGGTGCTCAAGACCTTATTGTACACGCAGCGCTGAGTCAGTATTGAACCCAGTTAAGAAAATTGTCCAGGTTCGCAGATGAATCTAGGTAAATCTTATCGTACACGCAGCACTGAGTCAGCATTGGGTCCCGCAAGCTGTTTTGGCGCAGAAATTCGAATGTTTGAATTGTTTTGGCGTAGAAATTTGATTTTTGAACTTTTGAATTTCTGGAATTTATTTATTTGTTTTATTCACATGAAATATTCTTATATGTATACAACTACTCTACTGACCATTTTACGCGTGTATATATATATATATATATATATATGCACAATTTTCGTTTTATTTTCAAAATTCAAACGATGTTGCACCGTTATTTGATTCTTGCCATATTTCATTGACTGTAGCCTTATCTTGAATTTTATCTTTTGTATACATATATTCATGCACACACACACACACACACACACACACACACACACACACACACACACATATATATATATATATATACATTCTAATATATATACATGTATTTTCTTTATTTCGTTATATGTACGTTCTTATCCTTCCAAATTTTGAATTTGTATACGTACATATATTTGCATGTTCAGTTGGCCCTCTCTAAAACAAAGTTAAAAATTATGCCGCCACCGGGGTTCGAACCCCCGACCTCCATGTTACAAATCCAATGTCTTAACCAACTGAGCTATGAAGTCTTTTGTTAATAAGTCTTAGAACAATGATAATTATTGTTCTCTCCTTACTTCTCTTTTTCATGTTAGTTACAATACTTAAATTAAACCATTGCATGAATCTTTTTCTTTTAATGTTAACGCATTATGTTTGCAAATCAGTGCATGCAACATATTTACATTGCATGCAACATATTTACATTGCATGCAACCAATCCTTTCTTTCTTTTAATGCATGCATTACATTTTTTTAGTGCATGTAATTATTACATGCAATCCTTATTTTATTCTTTATTTTATATTTTAATTTGTTTGTTTATATATATAAATATATATATATACATACATACATACATACATACACACACATATATATATATATATTTTGTGCGTATACAAACTTCTAGGCTTAATAACTTCTTCATATGATGTTCGTTTTACGCAAACCAGGTGTCTAACTATAACAACCCGGAAAATCTGGGCCAGTTTAAAATTTTTATTTTGGCAATTTTAGCGAATTTTGATTATTTAAAATGAATTATTTTAAATAATATCGACGAGAAATTTATTTTGAATATAATTCGAACGTATATATTATATACGCCGTCGTTAGAATATAAATAATTATATATAATTATAAAAGGAATTGAAAATGGCGCGGTAGTACGATAATTCGATTTCAAACTTCAATTGAACATACCGGGTGCAAAACAATCCGGATTTTAGTGAAACCAAAAACATTAGGATCTAATTGATAATATCTTTCCAACGAATCAGAATAATCAAGATTTCATAGCGGGAAGCAAAAGATATGTCCAGTTGAAAATTCTGAATAGTCGCTATGGAATTCAGGCCCTTAAAAATGGACATTTTGCAGATGACCTTGGATTCCGACGAAACCAGTTTTGTTGGGTCCGTGATGTCAAATTATTGCTAGGTTTCAAATTTCATAATTTTTCGAATCAATATGTGAGCATGGCAAAGGAAAACGCGTTTGACCAGTTTCAGTTGATTTTAATCGACTGGAAATTGGCCATTTTTCAAACGGTCTCAGAATTCGACGAAACTAGTTTTGTTAGGACCGTATCGTCAATACAAAGCTAGAAAATATTTTTCTGGAATTTATAGAGTTCGTATGTGGCCACGGTAAATTGAAATGTGCGTTCAAATTAAATATATAATGATTTATATTTTAATTTTGACGAAAACTGATTGTAACAACCGAATTGGGTTACGAAACATGTCCCATCGTGTTCGGAAATGAGGTAATTAGCTAGGGGCGACAGTAGTTGTTCTCGATTTAGGGTTCGTTTGAAAAATCACATTTAAATGAATTAAAATAATAAAAAATATTTTCCTATAAAACCCCTTCCATCAGAAAACCCTAACTCCTTTTCCACTCTTTAGCGCCGTCATAAGGAAACCGACGCCCAGGAATGCTCCAAACATTCTCCCTCTCGATCTGCAAATTCCCTCAAAGATGCGAAGAAGTTTCTTCACAAAAATGAATGAGCAAAGGGAAATCTCCACATCTGATGGTGGTGATTGGATCTGGAGCCACGTTGTACTCGATTTTTGAGCTCAAAGGCTCAGCTGCCGATGGGATCCTTGTGCCCGAAGGGGGCGCCGAAGTTCACGAGGCCGCCGGAGTTGGGGGAGTGAAGGATGGCCGTCATCGTGGTGTTGCTGGATGTGGGTCCGTTGATGTGTAGGAGGTGCGATTTCAAAACCCTAGTGGCAGTCTTGGGTTAGTTTTAGCGACCTGTAGGTTGGAACGAAGAAGAATGAGATTAAAAGAAAGGTTTATTTCTTTATTTAATTTTACAGATTCTTTTATTTAACATATACATGATTTTAAAAATAGAATAGCTTTGAAAAAATATAAATTTAGCACTGGTAGAAAAATATAGTTTAAGTAGGAATATATATATATATATAATATATGTATGTAGGTAGGTATATATCATTGTTTTTCAAGATTTGTTTTTGAAAATAAATATACATTCTTTGTTTTTGAAAATAAATACACATTCGTTGTTTTTGAAAATAAATATACATTCTTTGTTTTTGAAAATAAATATACATTCTTTGTTTTTGAAAATAAATATACATTCGTTGTTTTTGAAAATAAATATACATTCGTTGTTTTTGAAAATAAATATACATTCGTTGTTTTTGAAAATAAATATACATTCGTTGTTTTTGAAAATAAATATACATTCTTTGTTTTTGAAAATAAATATACATTCTTTGTTTTTGAAAATAAATATACATTCTTTGTTTTTGAAAATAAATATACATTCTGTGAATTTGAAAATATAAACATACTTCGTTTTAAAATAATATATAACTTCGGTTTAGAAAATATATAGAATGGTTTAGAAAATATAAAATCAGTTTGTTAAGATATGTAAAGAAGAAGTTTGAATTTATATAAAGAAGAAGATAAAAATATGATTTTTATATAATGAACTTTGAAATAAAAATATGATTTTTATATATGGAATAGCGAAGTAAAAATTCGATTTTTACATAGGTAGTGAAAGCGGACAACGAAGATGACGAACATGCGATAGCAATGAAGATTTCTATCAATGAAGTGCCGTGGAGCTAGGATAGCTATCAGTGAGAATTTCTCACCTCTCAATTTCTTTTTCTAGTTATATATATATATATATATATATATATATATATATATATATATATATACTAGGATGCAGACGGTGCTTAGTAGCACCCGACACAATCGTCCACAGACCATGGACTTGTTTGTTTTGGTTGCATAAATTAATTTGATGACTTGATTTGAATTGGTTGTTTGGTGAATTTGATTGATGTGTGAATGGCGTGGGCCTTCACTAGACCGGGGATAAGGCTAGGCCTTGTCCCATTTCTAGTATTGTGCCGTTATGCCGCCGAAATTTTCTAAAATATGTTAGAAAAATAAAAATATCATTTTATTGTGTAAATGAATTGAATAGAAATTCATAGGTTGAAATAAATTGTTTTATCGTTAAAAATATAATTTTTAACGTGAAGTGAATAAAATAAAATATTCATTTATAAACCGGACGGTTTGTTTATGTACACCTATTTGAATGACATTGATTGGGACGATAAATTTTACACATCGCCCGACTGCACAAATAAAATATGCGTTTGATAGTTTGAAACCCCACACGGGTGTTGGGATGAAATTTGAAGTTCACTCATTCTGATTGATTAAATGTGTCGATCGATTGATTGACAGGCTGTTATAAGCGTTGAATATCTATATTTGATGCTTATACAGTGTAGTGCACTTTGGTTGATGGTTGATTATTTTTCAATGCTATGATATACATGTGTTGTATGAAAATCCATATAATTAACTTTATATGGTAATTGATTGGGCCTCATTCCAATTTGAAAAATAAAGAATATTATAAAATAAAGGTTCATGTGTTGACAGTACTCATCCATTGAGATTGGTCATGTGTTGAACGAAATATTTTAGTAATAAAATTTATATCTTTATCAATATAAAATAAAGCTTCATGTGTTGACAGTACTCATCCATTGAGATTGGTCATGTGTTGAACGAAAATTTTTAGTATTGACAACTATTTTGAAAAAGAAATATTTGAAATGGAATATTTGAAAATATCAATATATGAAGCCGTGTTGATTAGATTGACGCCATTTTGACGTGAACGATATTTATATCGATGAAAACGATTTCGAAATGAATTGAATTGAAAACGATTTCGAAATGAATTGAATTGAAAACGATTTCGAAATGAATTGAATTGAAAACGATTTCGAAATGAATTGAATTGAAAACGATTTCGAAATGAATTGAATTGAAAACGATTTCGAAATGAATTGAATTGAAAACGATTTCGAAATGAATTGAATTGAAAACGATTTCGAAATGAATTGAAAACGATTTCGAAATGAATTGAAAACGAATTCAAATTGAATTGAAAGCGAATTGAAATGAATTCAAATTGAATTGAAATTTGAATTGAATAGAAATGAATTTCAAAACGAATTTATAAAGAAGAATTCAATTTTGATTTGAATTGAAATGGAAGTTGAGATTGCTTTTGAAACGAATATTAAAACTATTTATATAATTCGTTTTAAATAGAAATCGACGAAATATATATTATATATATTATATATATAATATAATGGCCTGAATAGAACGCGCCGCGCCGCGGCAGTTCGTGAATTTCGACCATTTATTTCAAACGGACATTACGGGAGATCCGACCGTCGGATTCTCCTAAAACCAGAACCGTTGGGTTCGTATCGAAAAGAGCTTTCTAATGAAGGTTAGAAATTTGAAATCTAACGGTTGGATTTGGAGATACGTCCAAATTAATTCGAAAAAGGTCGCTGTAAGTGCAGTTCGATGGCCATTGATGGAAATCGACTGTACGGGCCTTGATAAAATTATTAAAAATAGTAATAATTTGTGTAAAATCATAACAAATGATTTAGAAAGAATTGTGATGAAAAACTCCATATTTGAAAAGATAAAAATAGATTTTTATCGAAATGAACTAGTTTTGAACTAGAAATATAATTCTATTTATTTTTAAATAAATAAATTGAATTTGAAAAGGGTTTTAAAAATAACCAGAATTTCCAATGATTGCATTGGAATGGATTTGAATCGAAATTGTCTTCGGAATATTTCGATGTTGGATTTCGTGATTATACAGGTGTTGTTATGGAAATTTGAAAGATATCTATTTATATCGTTATTTCCAATACGACATTTGTTAGTCGTAGAATTTGACATTGAATATAAGCCGATATATTTTCTATTCAGAGCCTTGTATTGAATACCAAATGTGATTTTGGGTTTATCGTGAACAGTGTTTTAAATAACACTCGTTCTTTAACCTGATAATTAATGAATGTGATTTTGGGTTTATCGTGAACCGTGTTTTAAATGACACTGATTCTTTAACCCAGTCGAAGATTAAAACTAAGTGGAGTTTTAATGAATCTTTAATTAGATTGAAAGATCGAAAATGGAGTATCACCAGTTTTGCTCCAGGCGATAGTTAAATCTTTAATTAGATTTGAATGTGAAATGGTAATTGAATTTACCGATAACACTGTGGTGTTAGATATGAAGTATCACCAGTTTTACTTCATGGGATTAATAGGTTGGGATTGGGAAATTAAAACAAATGATTACTTCGGTAAGGGTCGCTAATCCCGACTAGTTTGAACTGAGATTCAAAAATAGAATAAAGAATAAATTCAAGGAATTTATCTTTGATAAAATTAATGGGAATCTTTCCCTATGAATGTGAAATTTAGAAACTAACTGTCGGTTAGCCAAGCAGAATGGTTTTCTGGATATTGATCTGATGTTGGTTTCGGCCTTCGGGGTTAATATTTGGGGAATTATTCTCTTGATTAATTTGCGGTTAGTGACTGATGAATTGGAATGAGGCGTATGTTGTGTTTGTGTAGCACTTTTATAAAATATACGCGAGTTATTCGGAAAGACCGGGTTTATCCCATTCTGAATAACTGATACGACGATAAGTCGAAGATGAAGACGGTGGTCGAAGACCGGAAGTCTTCACGTCGTTTGGGTAATTACTGATGATCTTGATTGGGCTGTACACCCAAGAAGATGGAAACAGTTAGTGATCGTCCAGACGTACTTGGAGATCGATGGATATGCGGCGTACTAGGTGCCTCCGGTTTCGTTCAGACCCAGAACGGACTTGTAAGTGGACTGTGTCTCTGACATTGGATTTTAGTCCGTGTGATTGATCTCTATTAAATATATATCTGTTTGGCGGCGGAGAATTTATTCTCTTGCTTAACGCCCTTCTCTGAGACGTACGAGCTCAGGGGTTATATATTGATGGATATCAATCGCATGGAGTGAATTGCCTGTGTGGCATGCTTAAGTGGCAAATGATCAAGGCTTCTGTTGAAAAGCAAAGTCTTGTGGTTGATGATCGAAGCACGGCCTTTGTGGCGTAGCTTTGTGTAACGTTGATTCGCGAGTATCACACCCGGTATGAATCAAAAACGGGAGACGGACCTCAGGGAGGGCCTACGTTTCCTCCTAGCTAAAAGTGGCGTCAGTGGTTTTACATGCCCTGACGAGTTTGACTTATGTTGTTGTTGCTGTTGCGAGGCGCCTCGGATTGATCGGTCGTTCTCGAACCAATGGAGTCATTTAGATGGCTCGCTTACGCCCCAAAGGGCGGCGAAACGTAGTGCTCAGGTATAATAATCCACATCGGTGGACCGGCCCTGTCGCTCCAAGGCTTGCCTGCGCGCTTGCCTGAGACTCGGGCTAGGCAGTCTCGAATCATTGAGGATCTTGCCCCTAGCCTCGGTTCATACCATAAATGATAACCCAACTTCCAATACGACATTTGCGGTTTTGATTGTAAACCTATGTATGGCGACATAGTGTTATGGGCCGTTCATGCCGCCTATGATTGATACTTATGATTTGAAGTGTTTTATACACTATGCACTTATAATAGTATCAAATGATTTGTTTTAAACGTATCAAGCATTCTTTGGCTGTTATAAGGGAAAACCCTATCCCCCGGCTTGCGTTGCATTGTGTGATAGGACCTGGGTCTTATAACAGCTTCATTTTTCTTTATTTAGCATTGCGCTGTTTGTTTTATGCACTGGTATTCTTGGGAGGAAACCCGTTCCGTATTATACGGCGTGGTCCCTTGATTTACCTAACTTTAAAATAAAGATTAACTGTTTTAGTTCTCACACCAGTCACATGACTGACCTGGAGTTTATTGTTTTAACCTAAACTCTGGGTGCCCTTATTTTGACATGGGCAGCTAGTAGTTTTGGTTTTGCAGATTTATATTCACAGGATCCTGGTTTACAGCTGGAACGATATCCGGAAAGCTTTGTATCCGTATATCTCATTCTAGTTGTGTATTGTATTATTTTCCGCTGCTATGTATTTAAATGTAATTTAAATCTCTGATATTTCTGTGTAATATTCATTTATACTCTGTATATTCTTGTAATCTGATGCATTGTTGTAATATACAATGAAATGTTCTTCTGTATGTGTTCTGCTGTGGTTTGTTCTCGAACTATCCGACGCTTTCCTTTACGGGGAAGTTACGGGTTTTCACAGTTGGTATCAGAGCTTTGGTTTACAAAGCTAGAGAACAAGACACATTAGAACCATACGAAAGAATTCATCAGATATTGGATTAGTAATATCCAATTAGAATGACTCGTTAGAGATGGGATCAGTAGAATCCTAGAACGAGTGTGAAGAGTATATTTTTAAAATGAAAACAATTTTTGTTTTGAAAATTTAAATCAATTATTCGTATTTGATTATTTATTTATATTGACTTTGGACAGTCCAGTATATAAAGATTTTGCATATACGCCTTGCAAACATGTATTTAAAGTTTTAATATACTGGATAGATATAGAATCATACTCTAGTGGCCCGAAGATGATTCTAATGGTTGAGTACTCATCGTCAGAATTTATATTCGTGTGACGAAGGTGTGATATCTATATATTTCCATTAGACTGGTGTGAGAAACAAAATTTAGATAGGGCCTATTGTTGTGAATTGGCATTAAAAACATGATTTTTGTATATGTATAAAAATTATGAATTTGAAAAGCTAATCAACTAATTGATTGATGTTTGTGTTGTTTGTTTATTTGTTTGCTAATTTTTAGCCATTTAGCCTAACAGAACCAAATATTGAATTGTATTCAAATTTGGTCGCATTTGCTTGCATATACATATATATCATTGAGCAGGTCATAGCAAGGAGGCTAGAGCCAGAGAATAAAATTTGTTTGCCCGACAAATAGGTACATGTTTACTACATAATTTACTGTTTTGTTTGGGTGATGATGATTTTATGAGCCTATTGGCTAGCCGCTTGGCTTTTTCTTTTTCTTTTTGAGATCTGAAGGACCGGGGAAGCTATTTGAAATTCCCCGATGCTCCCGGTGCAGGGGAGGTTATGGCGAAATTTTTCGAAAATTTAGGGTGTTAGCCAAATTTTTGAAATTTTGAAAATTCTCAGAAACTAAAGAGTTGGAGAATGGAAGCCAGATCGAACGTAGAAGTTGAATGATCAAACCACTTTCGACTTTGTTCCTTTTCGGGGACGAAAAGTTTTAAGTGGGGGAGATTGTAACAACCCGGAAAATCTGGGCCAGTTTAAAATTTTTATTTTGGCAATTTTAGCGAATTTTGATTATTTAAAATGAATTATTTTAAATAATATCGACGAGAAATTTATTTTGAATATAATTCGAACGTATATATTATATACGCCGTTGTTAGAATATAAATAATTATATATAATTATAAAAGGAATTGAAAATGGCGCGGTAGTTCGATAATTCGATTTCAAACTTCAATTGAACATACCGGGTGCAAAACAATCTGGATTTTAGTGAAACCAAAAACATTAGGATCTAATTGATAATATCTTTCCAACGAATCGGAATAATCAAGATTTCGTAGCGGGAAGCAAAAGATATGTCCAGTTGAAAATTCTGAATAGTCGCTATGGAATTCAGGCCCTTAAAAATGGACATTTTGCAGATGACCTCGGATTTCGACGAAACCAGTTTTGTTGGGTCCGTGATGTCAAATTATTGCTGGGTTTCAAATTTCATAAGTTTTCGAATCAATATGTGAGCGTGGAAAAGGAAAACGCGTTTGACCAGTTTCAGTTGATTTTAATCGACTGGAAATTGGCCATTTTTCAAACGGTCTCAGAATTCGACGAAACTAGTTTTGCTAGGACCGTATCGTCAATACGAAGCTAGAAAATATTTTTCTGGAATTTATAGAGTTCGTATGTGGCCACGGTAAATTGAAATGTGCGTTCAAATTAAATATATAATGATTTATATTTTAATTTTGACGAAAACTGATTGTAAAACCGAATTGGGTTACGAAACATGTCCCATCGTGTTCGGAAATGAGGTAATTAGCTAGGGGCGACAGTCATTGTGCTCGATTTAGGGTTCGTTTGAAAAATCACATTTAAATGAATTAAAATAATAAAAAATATTTTCCTATAAAACCCCTTCCATCAGAAAACCCTAACTCCTTTTCCACTCTTTAGCGCCGTCATAAGGAAACCGACGCCCAGGAATGCTCCAAACATTCTCCCTCTCGATCTGCAAATTCCCTCAAAGATGCGAAGAAGTTTCTTCACAAAAATGAAAGAGCAAAGGGAAATCTCCACATCTGATGGTGGTGATTGGATCTGGAGCCACGTTGTACTCGATTTTTGAGCTCAAAGGCTCAACTGCCGATGGGATCCTTGTGCCCGAAGGGGGCGCCGAAGTTCACGAGGCCGCCGGAGTTGGGGGAGTGAAGGATGGCCGTCATCGTGGTGTTGTTGGATGTGGGTCCGTTGATGTGTAGGAGGTGCGATTTCAAAACCCTAGTGGCAGTCTTGGGTTTGTTTTAGCGACCTGTAGGTTGGAACGAAGAAGAATGAGATTAAAAGAAAGGTTTATTTCTTTATTTAATTTTACAGATTCTTTTATTTAACATATACATGATTTTAAAAATAGAATAGCTTTGAAAAAATATAAATTTAGCACTGGTAGAAAAATATAGTTTAAGTAGGAATATATATATATATATATATATAATATATGTATGTATGTAGGTATATATCATTGTTTTTCAAGATTTGTTTTTGAAAATAAATATACATTCTTTGTTTTTGAAAATAAATATACATTCGTTGTTTTTGAAAATAAATATACATTCTTTGTTTTTGAAAATAAATATACATTCTTTGTTTTTGAAAATAAATATACATTTTTTGTTTTTGAAAATAAATATACATTCGTTGTTTTTGGAAATAAATATACATTCGTTGTTTTTGAAAATAAATATACATTCGTTGTTTTTGAAAATAAATATACATTCGTTGTTTTTGAAAATAAATATACATTCTTTGTTTTTGAAAATAAATATACATTCTTTGTTTTTGAAAATAAATATACATTCTTTGTTTTTGAAAATAAATATACATTCTGTGAATTTGAAAATATAAACATACTTCGTTTTAAAATAAAATATAACTTCGGTTTAGAAAATATATAGAATGGTTTAGAAAATATAAAATCAGTTTGTTAAGATATGTAAAGAAGAAGTTTGAATTTATATAAAGAAGAAGATAAAAATATGATTTTTAAATATTGAACTTTGAAATAAAAATATGATTTTTATATATGGAATAGCGAAGTAAAAATTCGATTTACATAGGTAGTGAAAGCGGACAACGAAGATGACGAAAATGCGATAGCAATGAAGATTTCTATCAATGAAGTGTCGTGGAGCTAGGATAGCTATCAGTGAGAATTTCTCACCTCTCAATTTCTTTTTCTAGTTATATATATATATATATATATATATATATATATATATATATACTAGGATGCAGACGGTGCTTAGTAGCACCCGACACAATCGTCCACAGACCATGGACTTGTTTGTTTTGGTTGCATAAATTAATTTGATGACTTGATTTGAATTGGTTGTTTGGTGAATTTGATTGATGTGTGAATGGCGTGGGCCTTCACTTGACCGGGGATAAGGCTAGGCCTTGTCCCGTTTCTAGTATCGTGCCGTTATGCCGCCGAAATTTTCTAAAATATGTTAGAAAAATAAAAATATCATTTTATTGTGTAAATGAATTGAATAGAAATTCATAGGTTGAAATAAATTGTTTTATCGTTAAAAATATAATTTTTAACGTGAAGTGAATAAAATAAAATATTCATTTATAAACCGGACGGTTTGTTTATGTACACCTATTTGAATGACATTGATTGGGACGATAAATTTTACACATCGCCCAACTGCACAAATAAAATATGCGTTTGATAGTTTGAAACCCCACACGGGTGTTGGGATGAAATTTGAAGTTCACTCATCCTGATTGATTAAATGTGTCGATCGATTGATTGACAGGCTGTTATAAGCGTTGAATATCTATATTTGATGCTTATACAGTGTAGTGCACTTTGGTTGATGGTTGATTATTTTTCAATGCTATGATATACATGTGTTGTATGAAAATCCATATAATTAACTTTATATGGTAATTGATTGGGCCTCATTCCAATTTGAAAAATAAAGAATATTATAAAATAAAGGTTCATGTGTTGACAATACTCATCCATTGAGATTGGTCATGTGTTGAACGAAATATTTTAGTAATAAAATTTATATCTTTATCAATATAAAATAAAGGTTCATGTGTTGACAGTACTCATCCATTGAGATTGGTCATGTGTTGAACGAAATTTTTTAGTATTGACAACTATTTTGAAAAAGAAATATTTGAAATGGAATATTTGAAAATATCAATATATGAAGCCGTGTTGATTAGATTGACGCCATTTTGACGTGAACGATATTTATATCGATGAAAATGATTTCGAAATGAATTGAATTGAAAACGATTTCGAAATGAATTGAATTGAAAACGATTTCGAAATGAATTGAATTGAAAATGATTTCGAAATGAATTGAATTGAAAACGATTTCGAAATGAATTGAATTGAAAACGATTTCGAAATGAATTGAATTGAAAACGATTTCGAAATGAATTGAATTGAAAACGATTTCGAAATGAATTGAATTGAAAACGATTTCGAAATGAATTGAATTGAAAACGATTTCGAAATGAATTGAATTGAAAACGACTTCGAAATGAATTGAAAACGAATTGAAATTGAATTGAAAGCGAATTGAAATGAATTCAAATTGAATTGAAATTTGAATTGAATAGAAATGAATTTCAAAACGAATTTATAAAGAAGAATTCAATTTTGATTTGAATTGAAATGGAAGTTGAGATTGCTTTTGAAACGAATATTAAAACTATTTATATAATTCGTTTTAAATAGAAATCGACGAAATATATATATTATATATATTATATATATAATATAATGGCCTGAATAGAACGCGCCGCGCCGCGGCAGTTCGTGAATTTCGACCATTTATTTCAAACGGACATTACGGGAGATCCGACCGTCAGATTCTCCTAAAACCGGAACCGTTGGGTTCGTATCGAAAAGATCTTTCTAATGAAGGTTAGAAATTTGAAATCTAACGGTTGGATTTGGAGATACGTCCAAATTAAATTCGAAAAAGGTCGGTGTAAGTGCAGTTCGATGGCCATTGATGGAAATCGACTGTACGGGCCTTGATAAAATTATTAAAAATAGTAATAATTTGTGTAAAATCATAAGAAATGATTTAGAAAGAATTGGGATGAAAAACTCCATATTTGAAAAGATAAAAATAGATTTTTATCGAAATGAACTAGTTTTGAACTAGAAATATAATTCTATTTATTTTTAAATAAATAAATTGAATTTGAAAAGGGTTTTAAAAATAACCAGAATTTCCAATGATTGCATTGGAATGGATTTGAATCGAAATTGTCTTCGGAATATTTCGATGTTGGATTTCGTGATTATACAGGTGTTGTTATGGAAATTTGAAAGATATCTATTTATATCGTTATTTCCAATACGACATTTGTTAGTCGTAGAATTTGATATTGAATATAAGCCGATATATTTTCTATTCAGAGCCTTGTATTGAATATCAAATGTGATTTTGGGTTTATCGTGAACAGTGTTTTAAATAACACTCGTTCTTTAACCCGATAATTAATGAATGTGATTTTGGGTTTATCGTGAACCGTGTTTTAAATGACACTGATTCTTTAACCCAGTCGAAGATTAAAACTAAGTGGAGTTTTAATGAATCTTTAATTAGATTGAAAGATCGAAAATGGAGTATCACCAGTTTTGCTCCAGGCGATAGTTAAATCTTTAATTAGATTTGAATGTGAAATGGTAATTGAATTTACCGATAACACTGTGGTGTTAGATATGAAGTATCACCAGTTTTACTTCATGGGATTAATAGGTTGGGATTGGGAAATTAAAACAAATGATTACTTCGGTAAGGGTCGCTAATCCCGACTAGTTTGAACTGAGATTCAAAAATAGAATAAAGAATAAATTCAAGGAATTTATCTTTGATAAAATTAATGGGAATCTTTCCCTATGAATGTGAAATTTAGAAACTAACTGTCGGTTAGCCAAGCAGAATGGTTTTCTGGATATTGATCTGATGTTGGTTTCGGCCTTCGGGGTTAATATTTGGGGAATTATTCTCTTGATTAATTTGCGGTTAGTGACTGATGAATTGGAATGAGGCGTATGTTGTGTTTGTGTAGCACTTTTATAAAATATACGCGAGTTATTCGGAAAGACCGGGTTTATCCCATTCTGAATAACTGATACGACGATAAGTCGAAGATGAAGACGGTGGTCGAAGACCGGAAGTCTTCACGTCGTTTGGGTAATTACTGATGATCTTGATTGGGTTGTACACCCAAGAAGATGGAAACAGTTAGTGATCGTCCAGACGTACTTGGAGATCGATGGATATGCGGGGTACTAGGTGCCTCCGGTTTCGTTAAGACCCAGAACGGACTTGTAAATGGACTGTGTGTCTGACATTGGATTTTAGTCCGTGTGATTGATCTCTATTAAATATATATCTGTTTGGCGGCGGAGAATTTATTCTCTTGCTTAACGCCCTTCTCTGAGACGTACGAGCTCAGGGGTTATATATTGATGGATATCAATCGCATGGAGTGAATTGCCTGTGTGGCATGCTTAAGTGGCAAATGATCAAGGCTTCTGTTGAAAAGCAACGTCTTGTGGTTGATGATCGAAGCACGGCCTTTGTGGCGTAGCTTTGTGTAACGTTGATTCGCGAGTATCACACCCGGTATGAATCAAAAACGGGAGACGGACCTCAGGGAGGGCCTACGTTTCCTCCTAGCTAAAAGTGGCGTCAGTGGTTTTACACGCCCTGACGAGTTTGACTTATGTTGTTGTTGCTGTTGCGAGGCGCCTCAGATTGATCGGTCGTTCTCGAACCGATGGAGTCATTTAGTTGGCTCGCTTACGCCCCAAAGGGCGGCGAAACGTAGTGCTCAGGTATAATAATCCACATCGGTGGACCGGCCCTGTCGCTCCAAGGCTTGCCTGCGCGCTTGCCTGAGACTCGGGCTAGGCAGTCTCGAATCATTGAGGATCTTGCCCCTAGCCTCGGTTCATACCATAAATGATAACCCAACTTCCAATACGACATTTGCGGTTTTTATTGTAAACCTATATATGGCGACATAGTGTTATGGGCCGTTCATGCCGCCTATGATTGATACTTATGATTTGAAGTGTTTTATACACTATGCACTTATAATAGTATCAAATGATTTGTTTTAAACGTATCAAGCATTCTTTGGCTGTTATAAGGGAAAACCCTATCCCCCGGCTTGCGTTGCATTGTGTGATAGGACCTGGGTCTTATAACAGCTTCATTTTTCTTTATTTAGCATTGCGCTGTTTGTTTTATGCACTGGTATTCTTGGGAGGAAACCCGTTCCGTATTATACGGCGTGGTCCCTTGATTTACCTAACTTTAAAATAAAGATTAACTGTTTTAGTTCTCACACCAGTCACATGACTGACCTGGAGTTTATTGTTTTAACCTAAACTCTGGGTGCCCTTATTTTGACACGGGCAGCTAGTAGTTTTGGTTTTGCAGATTTATATTCACAGGATCCTGGTTTACAGCTGGAACGATATCCGGAATGCTTTGTATCCGTATATCTCATTCTAGTTGTGTATTGTATTATTTTCCGCTGCTATGTATTTAAATGTAATTTAAATATCTGATATTTCTGTGTAATATTCATTTATACTCTGTATATTCTTGTAATCTGATGCATTGTTGTAATATACAATGAAATGTTCTTCTGTATGTGTTCTGCTGTGGTTTGTTCTCGAACTATCCGACGCTTTCCTTTACGGGGAAGTTACGGGTTTTCACACTAACTTTACCGGAATTCCGAGACGGATGCAATGGTGATGTCCATTTTACTTAATTCCTGATATTTAAATTAAGTATTTTTATTTTCTCATCTCTTCGATTACACACATTGTTATCGCATTAATTTCCTTACTCTTCAATGTATGAATTAATTTTTCATTATACATCACCATTATTTACCTATCTATGCATATATACATATTTATACATTTATAATTATATTAAAAATGTGGGGTGTTACATTCTCCCACCCTTAAAGAATTTCGTCCCCGAAATTCGATAAGAGTAAAATAGATAATCCCTCGCAATATCCATCCATCCAGTGTGCATCCAATTGTTGCAAACATTGTGCACACATGCAAAGTGAGATACATCATAGTAAAGTATTGTAACGAACAGGGATTTTCGGCCCCGAAAATAGATATAAATGCCTTTACCATAACTCATGCCGACCTTTCAAATACCGAAAACACTGGACGTTATTAGAAAGAATTTAGAGGGTGAGATAAGAAATATAGAATAGAAGAAGATGATGAACCAACACAACACAGAATCAGAGTCTCACATCGCAGCGGAACAAAATATAATACATCAATAACTTTATTGAGAGCTTTAAAAATACTTACAATATCAGAGCCCATCATAAAACGGTACAGTTATAATCACCTGTCCTCAGATACAACACACAACGGAATAGTAACTATATAATATCATATGTCTGGACTCTTCCAGCCCGTCTCTTCATAGCATTCGATAACATGAACCTATACAACCCGGGCTAACCCTAGCATTTACAAAACATCGGGTCAGTCTGGTGAACCAGAGTGAGTAAAACTCGCACAGTGTTAAGGGTAAATCATCCACCATGATTTTAAAGTTCAAAATTTTTTCGAAAGAAAAGGATAATCGTAAGACCAAATCCACACATAAACACGGACGGTTTTTACCTTACGATAATCCAAAACATTTTTGAAATCAATATCTTTTCTGATATTATAATAATGTCTAAATACAAGTAAATAGCAATCTAGTGGAACGCTTGCATCCCACGCTCCACATATATAGTAGACAATCAAAACCGCGGGCGCTTATTGGAGATTGGATTCCGACCTTGACAAGGTATGGGACCACCTGCCGATAGTGTATCTCTAGACGCGAATACACTGGGTTCAACAAGAACGTCTTGCAACCCGGCCCTCAAATGACCGACCACTCATTTCACTTGAGTGTATCGAATGTATATCACCAACGGTTTGGCTTAAACCACCGTTTCCCAAAAAGGGACAGCACAGAAATAGATTAAAGAAACAAAAGGGATTTCTCTAGATAGGTGATTATACACCCTAATGGGAGCGACCCACTTAGCTATGCTGCCTGCCCGATTTCTGTCCTTTCCCGGTTGATGAGGCTTGAGGTTAGAATTTTCCTTTAGAAGATCTGGCCACCATTACTTTGAATGCCACATCATCAGATCCATCAAAATCACTAATTGACGTCTACAAACATATACTGGGTTTGAAAGAAGTGCGCATTCTTCGCTACCAACTCGGTATGTTTGTAAAAATCAACTTACGTGGTTTTTAGGAAATACTCCGTCAGACATTCGTCCATACAAGTCATCCAGGAATAGGATGAACCGAAGGTACTCTCCTACTGCATCCAATATAGGAATCACCCCATGGATCAGTAGCGAGAAGTCCGCGCAACCTGTAGATTCCAATCATGTCCGAACTACAGTTTATCTCTAGCCGCTAAACCAGAAATTATTAGTAGTTCTTCCGTTTGATGAAGATCCACAGTCTTCAACGCTCCATCTCGATTGTCTTCTTTTGTCTTCACATATTTGTTAGTCGGAATGGTTTTCGAATATAAATTCGATCTCAGTCTTTCCGTACCAACAATCGTATTGGACAGATTTGATAGTCGGTGATTTAAATATCAAAATAAAAGTGTTTCAATCATGACAATCCAATAAGTTCACTGGTTCAATATTCAGCACAACTTGGCCTTTTAATTAAAACAAATGTAAATTCAAACTCTTTAATATTTCGATATTATAAATATAGCTTTCTCACTCTTCTTATTTATCATAAGACTTTTCTTTAAACAAGTTCATACTTAGTAAAATCCTATATTATATTCAGTTTTCTATTTTCACTTTTAAAACATTAGCCACGTTATTATCTATTATTGGGAAATTTATTAAATTATTACTTGTAAAACGGTGTTACAAAACATCGTCTATTTCATTACTTGAAACAATACAGATGTTATCCTTATAGGATAAAACCCAGACTTACGTTTTCCTTCTAATTCAAAAATATCATTATATCTTCGGCAACTCCTTTGATTTCCCTTTTTTACTTTGAAATCCTCGTTATATGTTTATATATATTGCAAATCTTTATCAAAAACGTTGCGTTATTATCTCTCTAAGGAAATAATAAATTTGCTGATCTCTTTTACCATTACAACTTATACCATCCTCAGATAATTCTGAAGTCGATCAAGTTGGGGTATTTTAATTACCTCTCAGACCTTGATCAACAACATTCATATCTAAGAATAGGTACAAGTTATAATCAAAAACCCAGTATCTCATTCTAATCTCAACACAAATTCCATTTAACTATTTTATTTACAAATACGGTTTAATAAACCTTCTTTCCTTTTTGAAAATCCCTTTCTCGAATATAACACTTTTCTTAATTTTATAATTAAGTAATTCCTTATAAAACAACACTTTTTAACCTTTTACCTCTTTTTAAACAATTTTATTTATAATTCATATTTGTCTACAAAATCCGGTGATCCATTTCTTCTACCAATCTCACTTCCTCTAATTCTCCCCCAAACCCGTTCATCCATTCCTGCTTTGGAAATTTTATTATAATTTCCCCTTTTTACCTAATCTCGTTATTAGGTAACGTTAATTAAAATTAATGATATAACACTTCAAATCTCTTTTATATAACTCTGGTTAAATTTCCCCTTAACTTAATTCAAATAATTAAGTGACATTCAATTCAAGCTATAATAGTCGTTTAAAAATTCCTTTTATAACTTTGTTTTTTAAAAATTCAGGTTTAAGCAAAACCTGTTCAAAAACTCCTTTCACCTTTCCATTTGGATCTCATTTCCCATTTCGAGTACTTTTTTAATTGGATTTCAATTAAAAAGTATTTCCCTAAATTATTAACAATTAAAATAATAATTTACCTCGATAGTTAACTACTACCGTAGTTAATTCCTTCATTTACTAAAATAAATATTAATTCCCATTTTAAAGATCTTAGTAAAATAATATTCACTAAATCCTTTTACTCGATTAATTCAAATCAATTTAATAATCAATTTCAAATAAAACATTTGACTTAGTCACTCAACGCGGTTATCTCGTTAATCGATTCCTACTCGTTTTCACTTTAAATTAATTAATAAGATAATTAATTTTAATAATCCCATTAAATTTTTCTTAAAAATAATAACCCAACTTACCAGTTAGATTAATTTCTATTCACGAATTTTATAAATCTGATTAACATACGAAATTACTTTATAAATCAATTAAAAATAATCAAAGTATTAAATAATTAAAATATTTATTTATTTATTTCCATTTTTACAAACTTTTATTCAAAATAATATATATTTCATAATCCATCCCCAGATATAAAATAAATTTTATAACTTCAATTCTATCAGTTCACTTGACGGTAAATCGATATAAATAAAACAATTTACCTTTAGGCCATTTACTACCGATTACTCAACCAATATAGCCCATTGGTTAAAACACAACACAGGTTGAATTTCCAATCATTGATCAATACTCAAATCAATTACCCAAACATGATAGTTCATATTATAATATAAAAATAAATAATATATTTTGAGGAATCCGGTTGGATCCCTTCAACCTGTCCTTCCCTGTATTCAAATGGTTATCTCAAACAGATCAAACAATTCAAACAGATCAAACAATTCAAATAGATCAAACAATTCAAACAGATCAAATAATTCAAACCATTAAACACGTTTGTTTTATAACGTGAAAAACAAGGTAAGTTACCTTTATTGGAACAAATCGTTAGAATAACGATTTGGTTTTTCGCTGAAATTAAACAACAGTTTAATTTCATTAGTTAAATCAACAATTAAATATATAATTAGCGAACAGTCAACCATTGTAAAACAGAGAACACAAAATAAAAACCCAATTTACATAAAAATATAAATGGGAAAACTAAGTGAGTTTAACTCACCTTGATTTCTCGTTTCTGAACGGTTGGATTACCATTAAATTAAACAGTGGTTTAATTTAACTGTAAACACCAGTCTTCTCTATTTCTGATCGGATTAGTTCAATGACACCGTGCTCGTCAATACGATTTCAGCGTCACTTGGTTTGCCCAGTTCTTGTCACATATAAGTTAGAAGTTATTTTAGTCATACGGTTTTAAATTAAATTAATTATTTTTAATCACTAATTTTCCACAAATGAAACTAATTAATTACATGGATATCAATATTTGATGGTCGAGTTCCATCCCAAAAAGAATAGCCCAACCTTCTTGCTCTCTCCCCTGTTTTGTTTATATCTGCATCGATCAACACTGGTTAAATTAATTTATTTCTTAAACATATTAGTTTGAATAGGTACTTAGGGTTAGATTACATCAATTTCATTTCCAGTGTCAAGGCCGATACTTTATGTATCATTATTCCAGCAGGCTTGTTTACTAATTTTCCCAAGTCATTTACCTGCACCAATTCATAGTTTAGGTTAACCCATTAATTTACTACTTAATTCCCAATTAAGTTAATTAAATTGCTAATTATATGGGTTGATAGAAATATTGGCCAACCCTTTTCTCTAAGGTTTCAGCATCATTTCCTTAAGCTCACGTCCCACTACTATTGAAGATCCTACGTCAAAATAATACATGATTACCTCGCTAAATCCTTGATTATAACTTAATAGATAAGTATATAACAATGTTTTAGCTAATTACGTTTGATTTGGAGGATTTTACGGCTGACTTTAGTGTTCTTCTATAGTTGGTTTTCTGCTTCTCGCGTTTTGCTTCAGCACAAAACGGATCACGCTGCCCATAACACTTCCGTCCTCACTCTGCCATCCGCTCCTCCTGGAGTCCATCCAACGTCACCCCTTCAAGCGCTCTGACCCCCCCAGCTTCGCTCCAAGCCTCCACCTCCTTGAATTCATAAATCGCTGACCAGAACCCAAAAACTGCAGCGCCTTCAGGCCTCTTTCCCGACTATCACGGTGCTCTAAACTCCATCACCGCCGTTCAAAATGAAGAGCTCAAAGAGCTCGATGTTTTTGCAACCGAAATGTTTTGATTTTAATGAGTGGATTTCGAACTATGAGGGAAGAAAACCACAGCTTTTCAGCCGTTCTTTATATTGGTGGCGGCGGCCTTAACAATAGACCACGAGAAGGTCTTTGACGCGGAGAATAGGATTTTCCAGGCTATTTATAGTACGGGTGTGGATTTAATTAATATTATATGAAACTTCACCGTGAAGTAACACGTAGAAACCACCACAAATGACTTTCGTTTACTGATAAAAAAGCTAATCTTAGTGTAAAAAGGTATTCCGGACCCAGTGGGACAAGTTTCATCGAAATCCGAGGTCGTATGGAAGAATTTCCTTTATAAAACCAGAAATAAACACGTGTTTAATTTTTTCACGATCACCAGATAAATCAAATCAACTTGAAACCTTGCAATCCTATAATAATTCTTCAATACGAACCCAACGACACCAGTTTCGTCGCATTCTGAGACTGTTTCCCCGGTAGGCTATTTTTACGCGCACCGCAATGCCATTTTGGACACCACATTACACGGTCACCAAAAAAACAAACTATATATCTACCCAGACTAAAATCGACGATACGAATTCAACGGAATTGATTTCGCGGCCTAATTCTATCGTCTGTTCAAGTTATGCACAATTATCCCTTTATTAATTTAATTACGCGCTATAGAAATTTAACGGGCGTTTGTGGCTGTCATGGTCACATACGACATCGGTTTGCCATGCCATTTAATACCGTGCAATAATTTAACGTTACGGCCCCAATGAAATTGATTTCTTCGAAAACAGAGACCGTTTGCAAAATGGCAATTTTAAAGGCCGATATTTAAATAACGATTTTTCACACTGACTATTTTAAAATTTGATTTGGCCATAAATAACAAATTATAACACGAAATCTGGATTTTTCTCTTTCATATGAAAATTATCAACAACACGGTTCCAACGTTTTTTGTTTCACAGAAATCCGACTTATATCGGATTCTGTATATTCAATTGAAATTCAATATTACGAACTGCAGCGCCATTTCGTGCTCGATTTATAATTATATAAATATATAACATTCAAACTTCATTTTGATAAAGAATTAAATATTAAAATCCTTTTAGTATTCCAAATATAATATTTAAAATAATAAATTAAATAAAATACTTGACGGCCAAAAACACGGGTCGTTACATTCTTCCCCCCTTAAAAAAAAAATCGTCCTCGAAACTGCTAAGGTAAGGAAGAACGTTACTAACCTATTATCTTTACAAAAATAATAAATTTAAAACTCGATTTTATTTCCAAACTGATCTAATTGGTTTTAAAACCAATTTAATTCAAATAAAAGAATTTTCCAAAAATCTTCAAAAACTTTCTAACACCTTAAATTCTCGGAAAAATTCGGCAGAGTCTCCCTTGCACGGAGTGACATCTGCGATATCGCAGGAACAAATAATATATATACCTCGACCCACACGGTCGGAAAACAAAAATCAAAACACAAAATCCAAATAAAAACCAAAATTTTATATTTTGCGCAGACGTACCTTTTTGCGAGCGCTATTGAGCATATCTGCTCAACGTATACGCGATTTACTCAACCGATATCAATCTACCCAGCCATCTGGCACCTGTACTTAACTCAATTTATATATAAGTAACAGATATATGAAATTTTGAGACGATATTCCACAAATCAACTGGTATAACTACACCAATTGCAAAGTAAAACACACAACATCAATTCATTACCAAATACAGGGTTAAATCGTAAATTCAACTTCATATTCAGTTCATTCCAGTTTAAGTATACCGGAAATTTATTCTTTAGTTTGGAATTCATTTAACTTTATTAAGTTGTCGATTATTATCATTCAAACAACTATAATACAATAACAAACAATTCATAATCAACAAGCAATAAACAACCGAATCAATTGAATTTACATTCAATGTTAATATTTTATTTTGGTTTCACAGATTTGATTGTTATTTATTCATTAACTTTCCAATTTATTTATTTCAATTTCAGTATCATTCTTAATTTAATTTCACCTAACAAGGTTAAGTTTCAATTCACTTTCCAATCCGATTTGAGTCACATTCAAATCGATCAAATATACTACTATCTCAATAATTTGATAAAATTATTTCTTTTCTATAAAAAAATATCTTTAGGGTAAAATTATTTCATTTACCTTCTTTACAAAACAATACTGTATCGATTGCTAGTTCACCGCTTCTCAATAATTGAACCGATCAACCAACACAATACAAAATATTTGTACATAAAATTTACAAATACACTCTCATATATATACACTCAATCTCGATCTAGGGCATTACTAACCCAATCTCTATCGAGTTACACCATAGAGCCAAGGTTATTACTAAACCAATAGCTCTGATACCACCGTAACGAACAGGGATTTTCGGCCCCGAAAATCGACATAAATGCCTTTACCATAACTCACGCCGACCTTTCAAATACCGAAAACATTGGACGTTATTAGAAAGAATTTAGTGGGTGAGATAAGAAAGAAAGAAATATTAGAATAGAAGAAGAAGAAGAAGAACCAACAAAACACAGAATCAGAGTCTCACATCGCAGCGGAACAAAATATAATACAGAAATAACTTTATTGAGAGCTTTAAAAATACTTACAATATCAGAGCCCATCAGACAACGGGACAGTTATAATAACCTATCCTCAGATACAACACACAGCGGAATAGTAGCTATATAATGTCATACGTCTGGACTCTTCCAGCCCGTCTCTTTACAGCATTCGATAACCTGAACGTATACAACTCGGGCTAACCCAAGCATTTACAAAACACTGGGTCAGTCTGGTGAACCAGAGTGAGTAAAACTCGCACAGTGTTAAGGTAAATCATCCACCACGATTTTAAAGTTCAAAAATCTTTTCGAAAGAAAAGGATAATCGTAAGACCAAATCCACATATAAACACGGACGGTTTTTACCTTACGATAACCCAAAACATTTTTGAAATCAATATCTTTTCTGATATTATAATAATGTCTAAATACAAGTAAATAACACTCTAGTGGAACGCTTGCATCTCACACTCCACATATATAGTATATAATCAAAACCGCGGGCGTATATTGGAGATTGGATTTCGACCTTGACAAGGTATGGGACCACCTGCCAATAGTGTATCTCTAGAGGCGAATACACTGGGTTCAACAAAACATCTTGCAACCCGGCCCTCACATGACCGACCACTCATTTCGCTTGAGTGTATCGAATGTATATCACCAACGGTTGGGCTCAAACCACCGTTTCCCGAAAAGGGACAGCATAGAAATAGATTAAAGAAACAAAAGGGATTTCTCTAGATAGGTGATTATACACCATAATGGGAGCGACCCACATAGCCATGCTGCCTGCCCGATTTCTGCTCTTTCCCGGTTGATGAGGCTTGAGATTAGAATTTTCCTTTAGAACATCTGGCCACCATTACTTTGAATGCCACATCATTAGATCCATCAAAATCACTAATTGACGTCTACAAACATAAACTTGGTTTAAAAGAAGCGCGCCTTCTTCGCTACCAACACGGTATGTTTGTAAAAATCAACGTACGTGGTTTTTAGGAAATACTCTGTCAGACATTCGTCCATACAAGTCATCAAGGAACAGGATGAACCGAAGGCACTCTCCTACTGCATCCGATATAGGAATCACCCCATGGATCAGTAGCGAGAAGTCCTTGCAACCCGTAGATTCCAACAACGACCGAACCACAGTTTATCTCTAGCCGCTAAACAAGAGATTATTAGTAGTTCTTCCGTTTGATGAATATCCACAGTCTTCAACGCTCCATCTCAATCGTATTCTTTTGTCTTCACGTACTTGTTAGTCGGAATGGTTTTCAAATATAAATTTGATCCCGGTCTTTCCATACCAACAATCGTATTGGACAGATTTGTTAGTCGGTGATTTAACTATCAAAATAAATAGTGTTTCAATCATGACAATCCAATAAGTTTACTGGTTCAGTATTCAGCACCACTTGGCCTTTTAATTAAAACAAATATAAATTCAAACTCTTTAATATTTCGATATTATTAATATAGCTTTCTCACTCTTCTTATTTATCATAAGACTTTTCTTTAAACAAGTTCATGCTTAGTAAAATCCTATATTATATTCAGTTTTCTATTTTCACTTTCAAAACATTAGCCACGTTATTATCTATTATTGGGAAATTTATTAAATTATTACTCGTAAAACGGTGTTACAAAACATCGTCTATTCCATTACCTGAAACAATACAAATGTTATCCTGATGTGATAAAACCCAGCCTTACGTTTTCCTTTAATTCGGAAATATCATTATATCTTCGGCAACTCCTTTGATTTCCCTTTTTACTTTGAAATCCTCATTATATATTTATATATATTGCAAATCTTCATCAAAAACGTTGTGTTATTATCTCTCTAAGGAAATAATAAATTTGTTGATCTCTTTTACCATTACAACTTATACCATCCTCAGATAATTCTGAAGTCGATCAAGTTGGGTTATTTTAATTACCTCTCAGACCTTGATCAACAACATTTATATCTAAGAATAGGTACAAGTTATAATCAAAAACCCAGTATCTCATTCTAATCTCAACACAAATCCCATTTAACTATTTTATTTACAAATACGATTTAATAAACCTTCTTTCCTCTTTGAGAATCCCTTTCTCCAATATAACATTTTTCTTAATTTAATAATTAAGTAATCCCTTATAAAACACCACTTTTTACCCTTTTAACTCTTTTTAAACAATTTTATTTATAATTCATATTTGTCTACAAAATCAGATGATCCATTTCTTCTACCAATCTCACTTCCTCTAATTCTCCCCCAAACCCATTCATCTATTCCTGCTTTGGAAATTTTATTATAATTTCCCCTTCTTACCTAATCTCGTTATTAGGTAACGTTAATTAAAATTAACGATATAACACTTCAAATCTCTTTTATATAACTCTGGTTAAATTTCCCTTTAACTTAATTCAAATAATTAAGTGACATTCAATTCAAGCTATAATAGTCGTTTAAAAATTCCTTTTATAACTTTGTTTTTTAAAAATACAGGTTTAAGCAAAACCTGTTCACAAACTCCTTTCACCTTTCAATTTGGATCTCTTTTCCCATTTCGAGTACTTTTTTAATTGGATTTCAATTAAAAAATATTTCCCTAAATTATTACCAATTAAAATAATAATTTACCCCGACAGTTAACTACTACCGTAGTTAATTCCTTTATTTACTAAAATAAATATCAATTCCCATTTTAAAGATCTTATTAAAATAATATTCACTAAATCCTTTTACTCGATTAATTTAAATCAATTTAATAATCAATTTCGAATAAAACATTTGATTTAGTCACTCAACGCGGTTATCTCGTTAACCGTTTCCTACTCGTTTTCACTTTAAATTAATTAATAACATAATTAATTTAAATAATCCCCATTAAATTTTTCTTAAAAATAATAATCCAACTTACCAGTTAGATTAATTTCTATTCACTAATTTTATAAATCTGATTAACATCAGAAATTACTTTATAAATCAATTAAAAATAATCAAAGTCTTAAATAATTAAAATATTTATTTATTTATTTCCCTTTTTATAAACTTTTATTCAAAATAATATATATTTCAGAATCCATCCCAAGTTATAAAATAAATTTTATAACTTCAATCCTATCAGTTCACCTGACGGTAAATCGATATAAATAAAACAATTTACCTTTAGGCCATTTACTGTCGATTACTCCACTAATATTGCCCATTGGTTAAAACACAACACAGGTTGAATTTACAATCAATGATCAATACTCAAATCAATTACCCAAACATGATAGTTCATATGATAATATAAAAATAAATAATATATTTTGAGGAATCCGGTTGGATCCCTCCAACCTGTCCTTCCCTGTATTCAAATGGTTATCTCAAACAGATTGTTCAATCAAACAGATCAAAAAATTCAAACAGATCAAACAATTCAAACCATTAAACACGTTTGTTTTATAAATGTGACCAACAAGGTAAGTTACCTTTATTGGAACAAATCGTTAGAATAACGATTTGGTTTTTCGCTTAAATTAAACAACAGTTTAATTTCATCAGTTAAATCAACAATTAAATATATAACTAGCAAACAGTCAACCATTAGCAAACAGAGCACACAAAATAAAAACCCAATTTATATAAAAATATAAATGGGAAAACTGAATGAGTTTAACTCACCTTGATTTCTCGTTTCTAAACGGTTGGATTACCATTAAATTAAACAATGGTTTTATTTAAATGTAAACACCAGTCGGCTCTATTTCTGTTCAGATTAGTTCCATGACACCGTGCTCGTCAATACGATTTCAGCGTCACTTGGTTTGCTCAGTTCTGGTCACATATAATGTAACGACCCAGGAATTTCAGCCCCGATTATCAACATAAATACCTTTACTGTAACTCATGCCGATCCTCCAAGCACCGAAACACTGGATAGTTATTAGAAAGAAATTAGAGGGTGAGATAAGAAAGAAAGAAGTATTAGAATAGAAGAAGAAGAAGAAGCAACACAACACAGAGTCTCACATCGCAGCGAAACAAAATATAATACAGAAGTAAATCTTTATTGAAAGCTTTAAAAATACTTACAGTATCAGAGTACATCATACCATGGGACATTTATAATGGCTTGTTCCCATATACAACACACAGCGGAATAATAGCTATATAATATCATACGTCTGGGCTCTTCCAGCTTGTCTCTTCACAACAGTCGATAACCTGAACCTGTACAACCCGGCCTAACCCGAGCATTTACAAAACACCGGGTCAGTCTGGTGAACCAGAGTGAGATAAACTCGCACAGTAATAAGGGTAAATCATCCAATCATGATTTTAGATTTAAAAAATCTTTTCAAAAGAAAAGGATAATCGTAAGACCAAATCCACACATAAACACGGACGGTTTTTACCTTACGATAACCCAAAACAGTTTTGAAAACAATATCTTTTCTGATATTATAATAATGTCTAAATACAAGTAAATAGCAATCTAGTGGAACACTTGCATCTCATGCTCCACATATATAATATACAATCAAAACCGCGGGCGCTTATTGAAGATTGGATTCCAACTATGACAAGGTATGGGACCACCTGCCGATAGTGTATCTCTAGAGACGAATACACTGGGTTCAACAAGAACGTCTTGCAACCCGACCCTCATGTGACGGCCCGCCCCGCACTAGCCTGCATTTCCTCCAAAAGTGCGCTGTACACATGCCCGACTAGCACAGGACGGTCGTCATAAGAAAGGAAAGAAGGGAATGAACTAATCAAAGAACCTGTAGAATGTCTCACAGCACATGGAATAAAATATAATAATAACATACTTGACATAAAACAGGCGAGACAGTACATAAGCTGATAACTAATAATCAATGTCAACATCAGAGCAGCGGAAATCCAAATACAGCTTATTACAACTTTCCAAATTTACTGTCTCTAACAAAAGAAAACTAAAGTAGAAGATGCACCACCAATGCCCAAGCAGTGATCTTCAACAATACAGGGAGAATACTATATATATTACGTGGAAGCCTCCTGCTCGTCTCCGGATCATCTACCCGTGCATCACCAGCTAACCTGTCTCTAGTCTGCTCGTGTGAGCACCCAGAGTAATAAGAGGAGACATAAAACTCTGGGTTAGACATAAAGCCTGGTATGAGCGATAAGCATCTATACAGAATAATAACAGGTATACTAAACCATACCTGAACCTGGACCTGCAACCAAAGAGTGAGTACCACATACCGTACAATGCTCTAAGGTGCCAAAATAGATAGTGTAAGGATATGGGGGTGGGGTGTGTATGTCAAACAATCAAGCATAGCAACCATCCTTACGTCTCTCACTCAGTGCGTAAAGCATACGATATCTACCACTTTGAAACACTAGACAACTGAGGCAACGGCGAATCCCGACTTGTAGAAACCCTGCTATGACCAAGCTAAACATATGGAGTCATGACCAAACATTTCAATGACCCACTTCATTGGTTGTAGCCCTTGGTTCTACCGATGCCATAGTGGCCCTGAATCTGCCTTCGTACCTCCTACCATAGTGGTTCAAAGCTATAGACGTCGATAACTCCTTAGCACGCGTCCCGCAGCAAAGCCCAGTCATGAAGCCCACTCATTGGTTCCCAGCTGGATCCTGAGTCAAAGCTCCTCATTTGGACTTCCTTTGCATCTCGGGTTTTGATCGAATTGGAGTGGGTCTTCAGAGGAGTTGTCGTGCAGTAGCAGCCCTAGAATACGGTTCGGTTCGGTGGTCATTACCCTCGTCGGTTCGGTTCGGTCCTCCTTCCTTGTCACCTTTCCATTCGGTTCGGGTCGGGTTCTCCTCTTAGGGTCGGGTCGGTGTCCTCCTCCGGGTCGGGTCGGGTGTCCTTACTTCCAGTGCTCCGATCTGCTCCCTCATTTCTTCACGTATTCCGATCCGATCCCTCCTTGCCATCTGATCCGCGTGGCCTTCTCTCTTGCTAGTTCTCCCAAATGTTTACTTCCGATCCGAGCCGTGCGTCTCCAAGTCGATCCGATCTGGCCTCCAATTATCCTTCCGATCCGATCTCCTTATCCACTCCAACTCTAAGCAAATGGCCTTCCTTCTTGCCAAGCCTCCTATGTGCCAAACTCCGGTTCGGGTCGGATTTCTTGCCCAGTTCACATATCCGATCCGAGCCCCCTTCCGATCCGATCCGAAGCCCTGCACAACTTTCTGCAACTTTTCCAGCAACTTGTTTACGCCGTTCGACGACGTTTTTGACAAATCTAACTATTCTAATCAATCACAATTCATGTCAAATAGTCATAACAACATGTAAGAACAACCACAAACACCTAACAACAATTCAAATGAACCAAAATGGATCAAAAGTGGCTAAAACCTCACATTTTCCTATAATCCCTCTTAATCATGTTTAAGCATACGATTAGCAAAACACATCGAAATTAACCCAAATTTCTAACAGAGCCTTAAAACATTATTTTAGAATTTTAAGAATTTTTCCAGAATTTATTTACGTATAAATTCGCTAATCTTCACTAATTACCCTTAATCACCGTAATTAGTGCAAAAACTATGCAAATCACTCACCTTTGCCACAATAAAACTTTCAAATCTGAAGTGAACCTCTGATTTGCACGAATTCCAATATATAACAGCAGCTCTACCTCGGTCCTTGTGCTAATCCTCCTTGATTTGGTGCCTCTAAGCCTTAATCCTTGATTAGGAAGTGATTTTGGGTGTTTTAGAGAGATTTAGAGAGTGGAGGCCATGGCTAGGTTAAGAGGAATGAAAGTGGCGGCTGGAAAATGTCTAAAGAAATGTTTTCTAACCCTAATCAGCACTATATACCCCTAAACCCGAAATTCCCCTTGGGCCTAGCTCCTAATCACCCGTTTAAGCCCAATTAAGCTGTTTTTCACCATCTGAAACTTGTTTCAGCCATATCTCCCAAACGGTGAGTCTGTTTGGCTAATGTGACCACTATACGGAAAGAGAAACCATCATCCGGAGCCAATGGAGGTGGTTTCAGGTCAAAATTCCTTTCCAGTCAAAAGTTATGGCCAAAACAGTGCCAACTAGGGGTAAAATGGTCATTTAAAAATCGGGAAAAATCATGAACATGGGAAATGACCCCAATAGTCGTCCCCCAAAGTTACATGACCATACGACTTCGTATGTGAAAGAAATAAATATTCTACGATCCTATGATGCGTAGAATGCGGGTCGTTACACTCTCCCCCCCTTAAGAAATTTCGCCCCCGAAATTCCTTAACCCAAAACATACAAAGGATCCCGCATGCCTACCAACCACATAAAACAATCAAACATGCAAAACAAGCAAGCAAGCCTATCCTAGCATGTGGAAAACTAAATCGAAGTCAAAATCTTACCAGGCAAAGAGTTCTGGGTGTGCCTTCCTAATGTTCTCCTCTGTCTCCCAAGTACAATCATTCTCGTCCTCGCCCCACTGAACCTTGACTAACTTTACCGCCTTCCTTCGAAGTTGCTTCATGTCATGCTCGACAATATGGGCCGGCTTGCGGTTCCCAACCGCCTCGGGTTCTACTTCGAAGTCCTCTAACTGATCAGGTGAAATAGTCATATCTGAGTCGTGAACGAACTTCCTTAGTTGGGAAACATGAAATACATTGTGAACTCCCGCCATCTTCTCCGGTAAGTCAATTCTATATGCCAAATTCCCGACTAGTTCGAGAACAGGGAATGGACCAACAAATCTTGGTGCCAACTTGCCTCTCCTACCAAATCGTATTACGCTCTTCAACGGAGAAATCTTGACAAACACCAAGTCGCCAACGGAGAATTTTAAGTCTCTTCTCCTCTTATCAGCATAACTCTTCTTTCTATCTTGGGCAGCCTTCATTCGTTGTTGAATGGTCTTGATTTTATCTGTAGTTCCCCTCACCACATCTGGTCCAAGCATAAACTTCTCGCCAGTCTCTATCCAACATGATGGTGAGTTGCACGGCCTTCCACACAAAGCTTCAAATGGAGCCATGCCGATACTGGATTGGTAGCTATTATTATATGCAAACTCTACTAGATGCAAATGGTCATCCCATGATCCACCAAAATCCAATATACATGCTCTCAAGAGATCTTCCAAAATACGGTTCACCCTCTCCGTCTGACCGTCGGTCTGAGGATGATATGCGGTACTGAGATGTAACTCTGACCCTAGAGCCTCTTGTAAGCTCCTCCAAAACCCACTAGTGAACAACGGGTCTCGGTCGCTCACAATACTTTTAGGTACTCCATGAAATCTCACTACCCACTTCATATATAATTCTGCTAACTTAGCTGCCGTTCTGGTCGATTTGACTGGTATAAACCTTGCACTTTTAGTCAGTCGATCTATAATTACCCAAATGTTGTCATGTCCCGATCTAGTCCTTGGTAATCCATCGATGAAATCCATCGAGACTTGCTCCCATTTCCATTCGGGAATTTCTAAGGGCTGTAACAACCCACTAGGCTTCTTTTGCTCGACTTTAACTAGCTGGCAATTCATGCACTTGGATATAAACTTCCCAACATCTCTTTTCATCCCTTCCCAGTAGTAAGTCTGCTTCATATCTCGATACATCTTGTTACCACCGGGGTGTATAGTCAGCTTTGAGTGATGACATTCTCTAAGCACTTCATCCCTCAATCCATTGACATTGGATACAACAAGCTTTCCATTCTTTCTAAGCCATCTATCTCGATCAAGCCCATACTTGTTCATCTCCTCATCGATACCCATCTCTAACTTGGAGATGATTTCCAATAGGTTAGGATCGTCCCTCTGACTAGAGCCGATCCGCTCAATCAAAGTGGGTCTGATCGTCAAACTTGCTAACATTTCTGGATCCAATTCGCACTTTGGTCTGAAATCAAACCCCGCGATAAACTCCAGTTGCTTCCATTCAAGGAACATAGCTCCTAAGCTGGCATGTCTTCTGCTCAATGCATCAGCCACCGCATTGCCCTTTCCTGGTGTGTATGCGATGTCAAAATCATAGGAAGCTAAGAACTCTAACCATCTCTGCTGACGGAGATTCAGATCTTTCTGAGAGAAGAGATACTTTAACGATTTATGATCTGTAAACAGCTCAAATCTTTCTCCCAAGAGATAGTGTCTCCACATCTTTAACGCGAACACGATCGCTGCCAATTCTAAATCATGGGTAGGGTATCTTCTCTCGTGCGGTTTCAATTGCCGACTTGCGTAAGCTACAACCCTACCGCCTTGCATCAATACCGCACCCAGTCCGGTACCACAGGCATCTGTGTATACCGTCATCTCTTCATCCCCCTTAGGAATGACTAACACTGGTGCGCTTGTCAACTTGTCCTTTAGACTTTTGAATGCATTCTCGCACCTTTCATCCCAGACAAAAGCTTGATTCTTCTTGGTCAACTGGGTCAATGGTGTTGCTATCTTGGAGAAACCTTGGATAAATTTACGATAATATCCCGCTAACCCCAAGAAACTTCTTACATCTGTTGCATTCTTGGGCGTAGGCCAATCCTGTACCGTAGCCACCTTTGCCGGGTCCATGGCAATACCATTCTCTGATACAACATGGCCCAAGAACCTCACTTCCCTCTTCCAGAAGTGACACTTCGAAAACTTGGCTTTCAATTGGTGTTTTCTCAACACCTCCATCACTACTCTTAAGTGTTCCTTGTGTTCTTCCTCTGTCCTCGAATAGACCAAAATATCATCAACGAACACAAGGACAGACTTATTCAACTGATCTCTGAATACCCTATTCATAAGATCCACAAAATATGCTGGGGCATTGGTCAACCCGAATGGCATGACCAACCACTCATAAAACCCAGACGGCGTCCGAAATGCCGTTTTAGCTATACTCTCAGCTTCCACTCTAAGTTGATGAAAACCTGTCGCGAGATCCAACTGAGAAAATATTCTCGCGCCGCTCAACTGATCAAACAAATCATCTATCCGCGGTAGAGGATACTTGTTCTTCCTCGTCACTTTATTCAACTCGCGGTAGTCTACACACAAACGAAGGGAACCATCCGCCTTGGTAGCAAACACAACTGGTGCTCCCCATTCAGAAACACTCCTTCTGATAAATCCCTTCTTCAAAAGATCGCTGACTTGCACCTCGAGCTCTCGCTGCTCTCTTGGTGCCATACGACGAAGTGGCATCACTATAGGCCTGGCATCCTTTACCAAATCAATACGAAACTCAGTCTCTCGGTGTGGTGGAAGTCCGGTCACTTCTTCAAAAACATCCGGATACTGGCCAACCACGGGCAAACCTGACAACTCACTATGCGGAATGTCAAGGGAGTTTAGAAAACTAGCCAATACCCCCTTACTGGGTAGACCACCAAACACTATCCTCCGCCCATCATCCGCTCTAGCTGTCACCAACAAGCCCTCACAGTCTACCACCACCCCGTATCTTTGGAGCCAATCTACTCCCAAAATAATGCCAAACCCAGTAAAGCCCAAAACAAAGCAATCACAAACAAACATGCATCCATGACTCGATAAGACCACATCACGACAAATCATGCTAAGGCTAGTCGAACCACCCATCGGGTTCGTCACTACTAAAGGTCTATCGACAATCTCGGGCTCCAATCCCAACCTATGTACCAGGTCACTAGATATGAAAGAACTGGAAGCTCCGGTATCAAACAAAACTCTAACAGGAACATCATAAACAGAAAGCATACCTTGAATGACGACATTCTTTCCCTTCTCCGCCGCTGTTGGGGCATTCGACGAAGAAGGAATAGCATTAAGGGCGTATGCTTTCACCATATGCTTTTCCTTAGGGGGCTGTGGACACTTGTCCTTGTGATGTCCCATTTGGCCACAGTTGAAGCACTTCATATCCGCTGGCTTGGCCCGACAATTACTAGCATAATGGCCCTTCTTACCACAGCTGAAGCACTCCACCTCTTGCTTGTTCTTTTTCTTCTGGCCATCCTTAGTCTGATTCTGCTTTCTCTTATTCTGGGAACCACCCTTACCCCCACCACTTGCTTGTGGTTTTGGCTCTTCTGTAGATGCAACCTCAGTTTTCGGCTTAGGGTAGAGACTTTCTGACCTCAACGCTTTCCCTACAATCGACTCAAACGACTCATCGATGTGGTTAATAAGCCTTTCCCCCAAGTACTGATCCAAACCGGTTATGAACTTCTCATTCTTTTTCTCGGCAGTATCAATAAGAGATAACCCATATTTTGACAAAGTGTCAAATTCAGCAATATACTCCGAGACAGCTCTGCCATTCTGCTTGAGCTCCAAGAATTTCTTAAACAGCATTGACTTCTGAGCAGCTGGGATGAACTTCTCACTGAAGCGAGCTTTAAACTGTTCCCAAGTAATCTGATCTTCGGTAGTGGCTGCCTTTATTGCATTCCACCAATTCATTGCCCGCCCTTGCAGCTGACGGGACGCTAGCTTTCTCTTCATCGCATCTTCGATACCCAAATCCTCGAAGATACGTTCGCAACTATCCAACCAATCTTGAACATCCGTGGCCGACTCCGTTCCGTGAAACGAATTCCCACCAAGGCTAGTATAATCCTTATTCAACTTGGCGAAGTCGACTCTCGGCGCCTGCACTATTGGACCACCACCATTTCCACCATTGGGAGCTGCCATCTGCACATCTCTAAGCATCTCTCTCATGAGGTCAGTGAACATCGTCCTCATGTCAGCAGCATTCCCATTATTGGCTCCCCTACCAGCACCTCTAGTATATCGGCTCATCGTCAATCTGAAAAAGGAAACGATTAACGACTCCATAGTGGTGCTAGTGCAGTACGACTTCATCCTTATACTAGTAATAGTATATATATATAGCTTTTAAAAACCAAAGTAATCACAAGTACTCTCTCTCGTATACGTATATTATCTCTCCCTGATAGCTTCCCTAGGTTAACTACGCAACCTAGAGCTCTGATACCAAGTGTGACGGCCCGCCCCGCACCAGCCTGCATTTCCTCCAAAAGTGCGCTGTACACATGCCCGACTAGCACAAGACGGTCGTCATAAGAAAGGAAAGAAGGGAATGAACTAATCAAAGAACCTGTAGAATGTCTCACAGCGCATGGAATAAAATATAATAATAACATACTTGACATAAAAAAGGCGAGACAGTACATAAGCTGATAACTAATAATCAATGTCAACATCAGAGCAGCGGAAATCCAAATACAGCTTATTACAACTTTCCAAATTTACTGTCTCTAACAAAAGAAAACTAAAGTAGAAGATGCACCACCAATGCCCAAGCAGTGATCTTCAACAATACAGGGAGAATACTATATATATTACGTGGAAGCCTCCCGCACGTCTCCGGATCATCTACCCGTGCATCACCAGCTAACCTGTCTCTAGTCTGCTCGTGTGAGCACCCAGAGTAATAAGAGGAGACATAAAACTCTGGGTCATACATAAAGCCTGGTATGAGCGATAAGCATCTATACAGAATAATAACAGGTATACTAAACCATACCTGAACCTGGACCTGCAACCAAAGAGTGAGTACCACATACCGTACAATGCTCTAAGGTGCCAAAATAAATAGTGTAAGGATACGAGGGTGGGGTGTGTATGTCAAACAATCAAGCATAGCAACCATCCTTACGTCTCTCACTCAGTGCGTAAAGCATACGATATCTACCACTTTGAAACACTAGACAACTGAGGCAACGACGAATCCCGACTTGTAGAAACCCTGCTATGACCAAGCTAAACATATGGAGTCATGACCAAACATTTCAATGACCCACTTCATTGGTTGTAGCCCTTGGTTCTACCGATGCCATAATGGCCCTGAATCCGCCTTCGTACCTCCTACCATAGTAGTTCAAAGCTATAGACGTCGATAACTCCTTAGCACGCGTCCCGCAGCAAAGCCCAATCATGAAGCCCACTCATTGGTTCCCAGCTGGATCCTGAGTCAAAGCTCCTCATTTGGACTTCCTTTGCATCTCGGGTTTTGATCGAATTGGAGTGGGTCTTCAGAGGAGTTGTCGTGCAGTAGCAGCCCTAGAATACGGTTCGGTTCGGTGGTCATTACCCTCGTCGGTTCGGTTCGGTCCTCCTTCCTTGTCACCTTTCCATTCGGTTCGGGTCGGGTTCTCCTCTTCGGGTCGGGTCGGTGTCCTCCTCCGGGTCGGGTCGGGTGTCCTTCCTTCCAGTGCTCCGATCCGCTCCCTCATTTCTTCACGTATTCCGATCCGATCCCTCCTTGCCATCTGATCCGCGTGGCCTTCTCTCTTGCTAGTTCTCCCAAATGTTTACTTCCGATCCGAGCCGTGCGTCTCCAAGTCGATCCGATCTGGCCTCCAATTATCCTTCCGATCCGATCTCCTTATCCACTCCAACTCTAAGCAAATGGCCTTCCTTCTTGCCAAGCCTCCTATGTGCCAAACTCCGGTTCGGGTCGGATTTCTTGCCCAGTTCACATATCCGATCCGAGCCCCCTTCCGATCCGATCCGAAGCCCTGCACAACTTTCTGCGACTTTTCCAGCAACTTATTTACGCCGTTCGACGACGTTTTTGACAAATCTAACTATTCTAATCAATCACAATTCATGTCAAATAGTCATAACAACATGTAAGAACAACCACAAACACCTAAAAACAATTCAAATGAACCAAAATGGATCAAAAGTGGCTAAAACCTCACATTTTCATATAATCCCTCTTAATCATGTTTAAGCATACGATTAGCAAAACACATCGAAATTAACCCAAATTTCTAACAGAGCCTTAAAACATTATTTTAGAATTTTAAGAATTTTTCCAGAATTTATTTACGTATAAATTCGCTAATCTTCACTAATTACCCTTAATCACCGTAATTAGTGCAAAAACTATGCAAATCACTCACCTTTGCCACAATAAAACTTTCAAATCTGAAGTGAACCTCTGATTTGCACGAATTCCAATATATAACAGCAGCTCTACCTCGGTCCTTGTGCTAATCCTCCATGATTTGGTGCCTCTAAGCCTTAATCCTTGATTAGGAAGTGATTTTGGGTGTTTTAGAGAGATTTAGAGAGTGGAGACCATGGCTAGGTTAAGAGGAATGAAAGTGGCGGCTGGAAAATGTCTAAAGAAATGTTTTCTAACCCTAATCAGCACCTATATACCCCTAAACCCGAAATTCCCCTTGGGCCTAGCTGCTAATCACCCGTTTAAGCCCAATTAAGCTGTTTTTCACCATCTGAAACTTGTTTCAGCCATATCTCCCAAACGGTGAGTCCGTTTGGCTAATGTGACCACTCTACGGAAAGAGAAACCATCATCCGGAGCCAATGGAGGTGGTTTCAGGTCAAAATTCCTTTCCAGTCAAAAGTTATGGCCAAAACAGTGCCAACTAGGGGTAAAATGGTCATTTAAAAATCGGGAAAAATCATGAACATGGGAAATGACCCCAATAGTCGTCCCCCAAAGTTACATGACCATACGACTTCGTATGTGAAAGAAATAAATATTCTACGATCCTATGATGCGTAGAATGCGGGTCGTTACACCTCACATGACCGACCACTCATTTCGCTTGAGTGTATCGAATGTATATCACCGACGGTTGGGATCAGCAACCGTCTCCCGACAAGGGACAACATCAAAATAGATAAAGAATGAAATGAATCTCTAGAAAGGTGATTATACACCCTAATGGGAGCGACCCACATAGCCATGCTGCCTGCCCGATTTTTGTCATTTCCCGGTTGATGAGGCTTGAGGCCAGAATTAACTTCTGATCATCTGGTCACCATTCACTTTGAATGCCACATCGTCAGATCCGTCAGATATCACTAATTGACGTCCACAAAAATACTCTAGCTGGAAGCTAAGAGAACGGCGATTCTCCGCCAACACTATAGCACGTTTGAAGAAATCAACGTACGTGATCCTTTGGAAATACTCTGTCAGACATCCGTCCATACAGGTAATCCAGGAACAGGATGAACCGAAGGCACTCCCCTACCGCATCCATATAGGAATCACCCCATGGATCAGTAGCGAGAAGTCCTTGCAACCCGTAGATTCCAACCACGACAGAATCACAGCTTATCTCTGCTTGCCAGGAAAAGAATATTAGTGGTTCTTCAGTTTGTGAAAATCCACGGTCTTCACTGCTCCACTCGATCATCTTCTGATCTCTTCACGTATTTGTTGGTCGGAATGGTTTTCGAATATAAATTCGATCCCGGTCTTTCCAAACCAACAATCGCATTGGTCAGATTTGATAGTCGGTGATTTAACTATCAAAATATACAGTGTTTCAACCATGACAAACAATGTGTTCACTGGTTCAGTATTCAGCCTCACTTGGCCTTTAACAATCTGGTTTACTTTTGTTACATTAAAACTTCTAACTCCTTTAATATTCAAAATATACAATATTCGAATAACTCTAATTAGATTTAACTCTATTCGATTAACTCGACTTATTTAACTCCTATCGATTAACAAATATTTGACTTAACCCATTCGCTTGACTCTAGGTCGCAGCGATCACAATGGCTACGCCTGATTCCCTCAGGAAACATCCGACCGCCGTAGGCTATCTGCAGCCCTGCGAATTTCGCTAGCAGTCGTACGCAATTGAAACTCATCTTGAATACTATGTTTGACTAACTCTATCTCGAATAATTATATTCTTATATAATACACTAATGTCCTCAAAACCAATTCTTTATATACTTAGTAAAATAACTTATAACCGTATTCAATTCCCCACTTAACTATTCCTTTCCACATATTTGTTACACCTTTCTCTGTTATTTAAATCGGGAAATCCATTAGTTTTAATAAGGGAATTTATAGCACATAGATTATAACGTTGTTTAGATTTATAGCACATATGTTATAACCATAGTGTTAGAATTACTATTTAGATTAACAAACAACAGCGCTATAATCGCTGTTTAGGTTTACAAAACATTTACCATAGCATCAGCGCTAAAATCGCTATTAAATTCACAAAACATATATTATAACAACAGCGCTAAAATTGCTGTTTAGATTTTCAAAACATATTCACCAATGTCTCTTACGATTACCAACTAATACTATCTTCAGATAATCCCGATGTTGTTCAAGTTGGGGTATTTTAATTACCTCTCAGACCTTGATCAAACTACGTTCTTATCTTCAGACAAATATCAGCTGTAATCAAACCACTATTCTGTTCCAGTCTCAACAAATTCCATTATAACTTGGATTTTGTTATAAGATCCTACGACCCACTTATTTACCCAATTTCACTTTACCAAACTTCTTTCCAATCTATTCGACTATTTCCACTTTGGAATTCTTATTTCAAATCCCCCTTTCCTTGATCTTATTTCCAGGTAACGTTAATTTAAAATTAACGCTTTTAACATTTTAAATCCCATTTATAAACTCTGGTTTATAATAAACTCCTTTATCTCTAAAACTCTTTTTACTCAAGTCAAATAATTAAGTAATACTCATTTCAAGCAATCATATTCGCTTGTAATTCCTTTCTATACTTTGGTTTAAAAATTTGTGTTTTAAATATAAACTACTACATAAAACCCTTTCACTATTTACTTTGATTCCATTTCAACTCGATCACTCTTTTTTTTTCCCATTTATTCAAATAAAACTAATTCCCTAAATTACAGTTAATCAGGGTAATACTTTCCTTTAATCATTAACTATTGTAAAATAGTTAATTCCTCTATTAACTAAATAAATAGCAAATCCCATTAAAAATCTCACTTAAATTTAGACAATACTCACTTAACTATTTAATCAAAACACGCTGATTTGATAATCAACTCCAATTCATAACAGTCGATTTAATTAACTCAAACCGCGGTTATTCCACTAACCGATTCCAAATTAATTCTCACTTTAAATTAATTAAATATAATTAATTTAAATAAATTCTATTAAATGGTTTTCTTTACACAATCATTATCAAAGTTTAACCACTTGATTTCCCTCTCATACTCCTACTTGTAAATCTGCTTAACATCAGTATTTATTTTATAAAATAAATAAATAACAAATCAAGGTCTTAAATAAATAAAATATTTGTTTATCTCTTTAATATCTTCTATTCAAAATATTATAATTCAAAATCTAACTCTGGTTAAAAATAAATTTTTAACCTCAACTCTATCGATTCACCTGACGGTGAACCACCATTTGTAAACAATTGATTTAATAGGCCATACTTTGCCAAATACCCAACCAATCCCACTTATTAGACTAAACCAACCAGATGTTGAACATGCAGTCAAAATTAATAAATCAAATTAATCACATTCAACTGATAATAAATAACAACCATTTAGCACCAATCAAATAACCGAACAATTGAAACAACTAAGCACGCTTATAAATAAACGTAACCAACAGGGTGAGTTACCTCCGTTGGGTCCAATCGTTAAAATAACGATTTGGTATTCCACTGAAATTAAACACGGTTTAATTCCATCGGTTAAATCAACAGTTAAATAGATAACTAGCAAAGCAGTCAACCATTGGCAAGCAGAGCACACAAAATAACAATACCCAATTTATATAAAATATAAAAAGGGTAACTGAGTGAGTTTAACTCACCTTGATTTCGTTGTCGCCAAACGGTTCGGTTTCCGTTCCAATTAAATTAAACCATTGTTTAATTTAACAATAATTTCCAACAGTCTCTGGCTTTGTCTGGAATAAATTCCAAAGTATAGGGTTCTGAATTTCTGTTCCAAAGGAATTGGTTTGGATCGATTCTGTTGACACAAACATTAGATATAAATAAAATAACAAATTTTCCTTAATTAATTAAAATCCTAGTTTAAGATTTCTTTAATTATTTTCAATATGAATTGGGGAGTTGGCTAATTACTTCTGTTCAAATGCGTACAGGCTGACATTTGGAATTCCTTTCCTCCCCTCTGTTCAGTCCCTGCACCAAATATAATTACTATATGATCACTTAAAGTAATTGTCTCCTTTAATTTATTCATTAAAATTAAGTAAGAATGTTCGTTTACTTCGTTAGGCAAAACAGGTTCGTCCAACCGGTTATTCCTTGTTCTGCAACTGAAACCCACACAGCGCCGCTAACACTTTGTTGCTGCACCAGCATAAATAATTTAATTAAAAATAAGCAATCCCTAAATTAATCAAACAGTTAACGTTAATTACATTTTGGGTAGGGATTTTAGTGGCCGACCCTTCTGTAAAATGAATAAGGCCGATGGAAAACTCCTTCTAATTTCTAAAGCAACTTTGTTCTCCCTAGGCATTCGTTTGGTTCTTTGCTTCTCACGCACCTGTTAATAATAATTAATTTAAATTAGTCAACCAATAACCAATAATTAATAGATATTAATTGTTTTAAGGCGTCGGTTACTCAAGTATCCGAGATTAAGGCCATTAGTTCTCTTCCCCAGGTGTGGCTTTAACCAAATACAAGCTGATCAGCACTTTGGTTTCCAACATCCGTCCCAGTGCTCATATGTCCACTGTATCCTTTTCACCCGTATTGCTTTTTTTTTTTTTTTTTTTTTTACGGTTCCTGGTTCTCATGGTCTCCCTTTTTTGCCTTGTTTACGTTGAATCCCCTCGTTTAGCTCTCCCCTTCCATTTTGTAAACCGCTACCTACTTTCGGAGGTCCACAAACCCACTTCACTTCATCGTCTCCTTCAAAGCCGTACTCGGCCCCACCACAACCCTCACCACGGCTCCTCCTCTAGGCCGCTGGCGGACCATCAAACCCCATCAATCCAAACGCCAATGCCCCCTCGAGCTTCACCCAGACCCTCATCCAGTTCGGTCGCTCCAAGGAGGAGCAACGGCCATCCAAAACCAGCGCCTTTCAAGGCCGGTTTCGATCCATATAGACAACGAAATCAGATCATCCTCGTTGGACTCGGAGAATTTGAGATGCTGAACAATTTATTTGTTGAAAGTTTGGTGAAAAACTTGTGGATTAAAAGAAAAAGGGTGAAAAGCGATCGAAGAAACTGGCCATTGGTTTGTCATGAAGTGGCGGCGCATGTATCAGAAAGGGTTTGGCATCAGTATGGTATATATATAGGTTTAGAAAAACAATATTTTAATTTAACGAAACTTACGGGTAAAGTAGTTGATAAAAACCCCTACAAATGATTTCTGTCTTCTGATAAAAAGGCTAATCTTGGTGTAAATCGATATTCCGGACCCAATGGGACAGGTTTCGTCGCAATCCGAGGTCGTATGAAAAAATTTCCTTTATAAAACCAGAAATAAACACGCATTTAATTTTTTCACGATCACCAGATAAATCGAATCAACTCGAAACTGCGAACACTGACAATAACTTTTCGATACGAACCCAACGGCACTAATTTCGTCGCATTCTGAGACTGTTTGCCCGATAGGTTGTTTTTACCCCGAACCGCCCTACCCTTTTTAACGCCAAATTTCTCGATCTCTAAAAATATCAAACTATATACCTATCCCGACTCTAATTGACGATACGAACTCAACGGAACTGCTTCCGCGGCCTAATTCGATCGTCTGCTCAAGTTACACCCAAATGCTCCTTATATTTATTTGAATGTGCGCTATAGAATTTGAACGGGCGTTTACGGTTGCTGTGGTCACATACGACATCTGTTTGCCACGCCGTTTGACTTTCTGACAATAATTTAGCGATACGGTCCCAATGAAACTAATTTCATCGAAAACAGAGTTCGTTTGCAAAATGGCTATTTTAAAAGCCGATAACGATTTCCATAGTGTTTTTTTCAAAATTTGATTTAGCCATAACTCGCAATCTATAACACGGAATCTGGATTTTTCTCTTTCATATGAAAGCTATCGTCAACACGCTCCCAATGTTTCTTGTTTCACAGAAATCCGACTTATATCGGACTCTGTATGTCCAGTTGAAGTTCAAACTCGAATTTTCAAACTGCAGCGCTATATTTCAAGCTCTAGTTATAATTATATAAATATATAACGTCGAACTTTTTTTAAATAGCGAATTAGATATTAATTCCATCGATATTCCAAATATAATATTTAAATTAAACAAATTAAATTACATATTCGAGTGCCAAAAACACGGGTCGTTACATATAAGTTAGAAGTTATTTTAGTTATACGGTTTTAAATTAAATTAAATATTTTTAATCACTAATTTTCCACAAATGAAACTAATTAATTACATGGATATCAATATTTGACGGTCGAGTTCCATCCCAAAAAGAATATCCCAACCTTCTTGCTCTCTCCCTGTTTTGTTTATATCTGCATCGATCAACACTGGTTAAATTAATTTATTTCTTAAACATATTAGTTTGAATAGGTACTTAGGGTTAGATTACATCTATTTCATTTCCAGTGTCAAGGCCGATACTTTATGTATCATTATTCCAGCAGGCTTGTTTACTAATTTTCCCAATTCATTTACCTGCACTAATTCATAGTTTAGGTTAACCCATTAATTTACTACTTAATTCCCAATTAAGTTAATTAAATTGCTAATTATATGGGTTGATAGAAATATCGGCCAACCCTTTTCTCTAAGGTTTCAGCATCATTTCCTTAAGCTCACGTCCCACTACTATTGACAATCCTGCGTAAAAATAATACATGATTACCCCGCTAAATCCTTGATTATAACTTAATAGATAAGTATGTAACAACGTTTTAGCTAATTACGTTTGATTTGGAGGATATTACGGTTGACTTTAGTGCTCTTCTGCAGTTGGTTTTCTGCTTCTCGCGTTTTGCTTCAGCACAAAACGGATCACGCTGCCCATAACACTTCCGTCCTCACTCTACCATTCGCTCCTCCTGGAGTCCATCCAACGTCACCCCTTCAAGCGGCCTAACCCCCCCAGCTTCGCTCCAAGCCTCCGCCTCCTCGACTTCATAAATCGCTGACCGAAACCCAGAAACTACAGCACCTTCGGGCCTCTTTCCCAACCACCATGGTGCTCTAAACTCCATCGCCGCCGTTCAAAATGTAGAGCTCAAAGAGCTTGATGTTTTTGCAACTGAAATGTTTTGATTTTAATGAGTGGATTTCAAACTATGAGGGAGGAAAACCACAGCTTTTCAGCCATTCTTTATATTGGTGGCGGCGGCCTTAACAATTGACCACGAGAAGGTCTTTGATGCGGAGAATAGGGTTTTCCAGGCTATTTATACTACGGGTGTGGATTTAATTAAATATTATATGAAACTTTGGTGTGAAGTAACATGTAGAAACCACCACAAATAACTTTCGTTTACTGATAAAGAAGCTAATCTTAGTGTAAAAAGGTATTCCGGACCCAGTGGGACAAGTTTCGTCGAAATCCGAGGTCGTGTGGAAAAATTTCCTTTATAAAACCAGAAATAAACACGCGTTTAATTTTTTCATGATCACCAGATAAATCAAATCAACTTGAAACCTTGCAATCCTATAATAATTTTCAATATGAACCCAACGACACCAGTTTCGTCGCATTCTGTGACTGTTTCCCCGGTAGGCTATTTTTACGCGCACCGCAATGCCATTTTGGACACCACATTACACGGTCACCAAAAATAACAAACTATATACCTACCCTGACTAAAATCAACGATACAAATTCAACGGAATTGATTTCGCGGCCTAATTCGATCGTCTGTTCAAGTTATGCTCAATTATCCATTTATTAATTTAATTACGCGCTATAGAAATTTAACGGGCGTTTGTGGCTGTCGTGGTCACATACGACATCGGTTTGCCATGCCATTTAATACCGTGCAATAATTTAATGTTACAGTACCAATGAAACTGATTTCGTCGAAAACAGCGACCGTTTACAAAATGGCCATTTTAAAGGCCGATATTTAAATAACGATTTTTCACAGCGACTATTTTAAAATTTGATTTGGCCATAAATAACAAATTATAACACGATATCTTGATTTTTCTCTTTCATATGAAAATTATCAACAACACGGTTCCGACATTTCTTGTTTCACAAAAATCTGACTTATATCGGAATCTGTATAATCAGTTGAAGTTCAAAATTCAATATTACGAACTGCAGCGCCATTTCGAGCTCGATTTATAATTATATAAATATATAACATTCAAACTTCATTTTGATAATGAATTAAATATTAAAATCCTTTTAGTATTCCAAATATAATATTTAAAATAATAAATTAAAGAAAATACTTGACGGCCAAAAACACGGGTCGTTACATTCTTCCCCCCTTAAAAAAATTTCTTGCTCGAAATTGCTAAGGTAAGGAAGAATGTTACTAACCTATTATCTTTACAAAAATAATAAATTTAAAACTTGATTTTATTTCCAAACTGATCTAATTGGTTTTAAAACCAATTTAATTCAAATAAAAGAATTTTCCAAAAATCTTCAAAAACTTTCTAACACCTTAAATTCCTGGAAAAATTCGGTAGAGTCTCCCTTGCACGGAGTGACATCTACGATATCGCAAGAACAAATAATATATATACCTCGACCCACACGGTCGGAAAACAAAAATCAAAACCCAAAATCAAAATAAAAACCAAAATTTTATATTTTGCTTAGACGTACCTTTTTGCGAGCGCTATTGAGCGTATCTGCTCAACGTATACGTGATTTACTCAATCGATATCAATCTGCCCAGCCATCTGGCACCTGTACTTAACTCAATTTATATATAAGTAACAGATATATGAAATTTTGAGATGATATTCCACAAATCAACTAGTATAACTATACCAATTGCAAAGTAAAATACACAACATCAATTCATTACCAAATACAGGGTTAAATCGTAAATTCAACTTCATATTCAGTTCATTCTATTTTAAGTATACCGGAAATTTATTCTTTAGTTTGGAATTCATTTAACTTTATTAAATTGTCGATTATTACCATTCAAACAACTATCATACAATAACAAACAATTCATAATCAACAAGCAACAAACAACTGAATCAATTGAATTTACATTCAATGTTAATATTTTATTTTGGTTTCATAGATTTGATTGTTATTTATTCATTAACTTTCCAATTTATTTATTTCAATTTCAGTATCATTCTTAATTTAATTTCCCTTAACAAGGTTAAGTTTCAATTCACTTTCCAATCCGATTTGAATCACATTCAAATCGATCAAATATACTATTATCTCAATAATTTGATAAAATTATTTCTTTTCTATAAAAAATATATCATTAGGGTAAAATTATTTCATTTACCTTCTTTACAAAACAATACTGTATCGATTCCTAGTTCAACGCTTCTCAACAATTGAACCGATCAACCAACACAATACAAAATATTTGTATATAAAATTTACAAATACGCTCTCATATATATACACTCAATCTCGATCTAGGGCATTACTAACCCAATCTGTAACACCCCGAGTATTCTATAATAGTGAAATTCACAAATTAAAGTATAATTAATTTCAAATCAAAGTATTAAGGGAAACATGATAGGCCATTGCGTTCGTCACGGAAAAATATGCGAAATAGAGTCCGTGTTTTCGAAAAATGGAGCCCGTATGACCAAATCATGGCCCGATGAAGTTTCAGAAAATTCAAATTTCGAAAACAGATTTGAATTTCAGCCCAATATGAGTAGGCGGAAAAAGTTCCCGCCCAACCCACCAGGTCGACCTGGGGGTCGACCCTAGGGTCGACCTGGGAGTCGACCTGGGGGTCGACCCTAGGGTCGACCTGGGAGTCGACCTGGGGGTCGACCTGCCCCAGGCAGGTCGACTCTAGAGTCGACCTGGGGGTCGACTGGGGAGTCGACCTGGGGGTCGACAGGGGAGTCGACCTGGCCCCTGAGCCAGTTCGAACCCAGCCCCCCCTGGCTGGCCTGGTCTGTGCTTAGCCGAATTTTTGAGCCTTGCCTTGTCGCTAGGGCTAGGTGTCAGCTCCTGATTGGTCTCTCCTTCAAATGAACGGCTATATTAATCCAAGCTCCATCGACGGTCCTAATTAATTCACAAACTCTATAAAAAGGACCTAAGACTCCACCTAATTCATACAAACAAAAATAAGAATGAGACCGTCACGCTGCTGAGGAAAGACTAGGAATAGCCGTCAAAATAGAGAGATGATTAGGAGACAATTCAAAAGCTTAAAGCATCGAGAACTAAATCAAAACAACGCCTACAACAAAGGATAGCATCTCCAAATTCAGAATTCAGATTCCTGAATTGAAGATTCGTCATACGTTGTAAGTAGAGTGCTATTCCGATGTGAATAAATAATTGTATTTTGGTTTGTGTAAAATGAGAAATAGAATTGTATTTGATTTGTGGTGATAATAATTCATATTTGAATGTTGCTTTGATTCTAAACGATTTGGGACGTTGTGGTATAACGATTGGATATTTGCAAGTATGTGATTCATGTTGAAAGTTAACAACTACATGTTTGTGGTAGTTTATTTGAGATTCATGCAAGTATATGATTCACTATTATGCCAACATAATATATATTATAATCACTTTAAGTGTAGTTGGATCCATTTGGGTATTATGACTTATGTGAATTTATGTTGGAATTGGCATCATGATTCAAGTGTAAAACCATACTTTTGTATTAGAGACAAAAGTAAGCATCTTTGTGAACTTGTGTTGATTCTATGAACATGACTAGACTATGTTTGGTGTTATGCCTAATTGAAAAACATGTTTTAGGCCTATATTGTTATCAAAAATCATATGATAATATATGTGACACATAGCTAAGTTAGATTTACATTCCAATTGCAAGTTTGCATGAATAAATTAAGAACCATGATTTCATGTTTTTATGCCATGATTATATGCTATTACAATGCAAGTTCACAAGTGCCAAATTTATGTTAATTGGTTCGCTATGTTGCAAGTTCATGCGTTCACACTCCCCTTTTTATGATACTTAGAATATATAAACACCATGTTCTAAGCTTCCCCTTTTTCATGTGGCTAAGTTGGGTTTAAATGTTAAACCCAACATATGTTATATTGTAGCGAACGTATAAAATGGGGGTAATGACGTTTGGGTTAAAATATAAAACATATGTGTTGGCATGTTTGACGCATGCCAACGACCTTGAAAAACAATTAAGTGGTGTAAATTAATTTTAACCAATAAAGATGAATTTGAATAATGGGCCGCAAATATTTACATATGAAAAAAAAGAGACAAAATGTGTAAATTTAGAAAATACGATGTGTTTAACCCGAGGTTGGATTGAGTTGTGATGTAAACCTGCCCGGAACCGCCCGGCTGTCCAGTAGTCACAACAATATCTATCCAATGTGGGTAGTTAAACACGGAGCCCAATAAGGAACCGAGGTTAGACTGAGTTGTGGCGTAAGACTGCCCGGACCCAACCGGCAACAGGCAGCCACAACAATATCTGTTTAATGTGAGAGGTCGAGGCTTTAATAAGACAATTAAGACTGAGTCAGGATTGGTAGGATTAAGTAAATTGAATTAATACTTAATCAAAAATGGAACATGCTAAACTATACAGACTGTTTGGGGGTTAGGTTTACAAAACACTTAAACAACCTAGCATGTTGGCTAGAAATAGAAAACCTAGTAGCGGGGGACCCTTTTCAGCAGTAACCCTACAAGGTGTATCAGGATACCCTGAACTAGGCAGGGTGGGGCACGATTACTGGGCTGACTGTAAGAGGTCAAATAGACGGCGGTGGTGTGGCAGTGTAGGTTCTAACGGGGTGCGGACGTGCACACACTCCAGCACAGAAAAATAAGGCACTGGGCACCAGTAGTATACCTGTGCATTCTAGAATTGTGTCGGGCCGCCGCCATGTGACTTGATACACCCCATGGTGGGACCAGCATAGGTAACTACAACATCGGGGGCCGTAAGACACATGTAACTATGCGAGTAGGAGCCGATCATTAGAAACGGATCACTTCACCCTGATTATGTGGTGCCTGTTGGGAACTAGTTTATATGGATGCAGAGATTAATATGGGGTACGATAAGTATATTCGACTCTAGACGACTTAACTTAGTTTATGGTGCTTTCCCATTTCCAGTTTATACTTATCATACCCAATTCTTTATTCATAGACTGAACAGTCCTAGACTTACTCAGGCTTTATGCCTGACTCTACTTTTCTTTCGTCTTCTTTTCTTTCGTTCCCCCTAGGTTCACAGGGAGGGAACACCGCAGCTTGACCAATTTTCACATCTAGCTTGAAGAGAAAGAATGTATTGCTTGGATCTCTTTCGTTTTGGACTATGGCTTTGGATTGCAACTATGGGGACTTATGCAGTTTACTTTTGTTTTTATGCTTCTTTAAGTTATGAAATCAAGACATTTATGAGAATGTAATGGTTTTTGGAAGTATTGTACGACAATTATGACATGGTTTGTGTAACACGTATTTCGTTGAAATAAAAATTGCTGTTGTTTTCCGCTGTTCAAAAATATGTGTATTTATATCTATCTTGTGTATCTGTGACTTATACTTATAAACCTCCACTAAAATTAGGGCATTCCCTTTGAGAGTGACCCTAACGGATGTGGGGTGTTTCACTTGGTATCAGAGCATAGGTTTACCAGATAAGAAAAAAAAATTGAAAATTTATTTTCAAAAGAAAATTTAAAGAAGCATTTTTAAAGATAAAATGTTATTTTATTTTTAAAAAAAAGTCATAGTCCCCCAAAGCCATAGGCACTATCTTTTATCCATCGTTTTGAATCTTTCCTTTTTGTTTCAGCATGTCCGAAGAACTTAACTTGCCAGAGGGTGTACCAATACCTGGTTGGTTTAGACGATTCTTAGAAGCAAGGGTCACTCAACCAGGTCCTACCGTTCCTCCTCCCCCAGCTGTAGGAAATCATCCAGCTGCAGCAGCACCTCTTCCTCCACCTCCTCCGCGGGGTAATACTTTTGCTAAGATATGTAAAGATTTTAAAGCTATGGGAGGAAAGGACTTTCATGGAACCGAGTCCTTCGTGGCAGCCAGGAATTGGCTAAAGGAAAATGAAGACTTATTCGTCATCTTTGAGGTAGAAGATAGGCAGAAGGTACAACTGGCAGTATGGCTACTTAAAGGTGAGGCTTCCTGCTGGTGGGAAGTCACCAATGCAGAAAGACCTGTGGAAACATGGGAGGACTTTAGGGCAAGGTTTGAGGCTAAATTTCTCTCAGAAGCTCAAAGGAGTCTTCAGTTGGAAAAATTCTTATTTCTTAAGCAAGGGAATATGACAGTCAAAGATTATGTTAATCAGTTCGATCAGCTGGCTAGGTTCGGACTGGACCTAGTCAACACCCCGCACAAGAAGGCTCTCCGCTTTGTCAAGGGGGTGAATGAGCCATTACACAGTTTGGCCATGACCCATATACCCATGGGTGCTACGTATGAAAGGTTGGTACAGATGGCATTGCTGAACGAAGAGGATAAGGGCAAGAAGGAGACAAAGGCAGAAAGCTCTCAAGTGAAGAAAGACGGTTTACAACCTATGAAGACAGACTTTAAGAAGGGCGGAAAAGACAACAAAGAGAAGAGGAAGTGTAATTTCTGTGGCAATGTGGGGCACTTGGTGAAAGATTGCCGGAAAAAGAAGGCCAAGATGAATGGTGGATGCTTTTCTTGTGGTGAGACAGGCCATATGGCTAAGGATTGCCCAAAGAAACGAGGGCAGGGGCAGAGGGCTGGATCCACCTCAGGGGCACAGGTTCATGTGCTAGAAGCGCCACCTCTGCAATAGCGAGGTATAAATACTTCTGTAGAAAGTGTAGTTTATCTTTATGATCACCCAGTTCGCACTTTATTTGATTCTGGCGCATCACACTCCTTTATCTCGTCTGCTTTAGTAGAATCTCTACACCTAGAAACTAGTATGGTAGAGGACCCCTTAATTGTTTCAAACCCAATTGGGGGCCCAGCTCATTTGTCTATGATCTGTGTGGGATTAAAAATTTCTATTATATGCGTAGAATTTAGATGTAGTGCCTTTGTTTTAGGCTTCTCCGGATATGGTTTGATTTTGGGCATGGATTGGCTATCCAGTAATGGTGCCATCCTGGATTGTGAGAAAAGGGTGGTTAGGCTTCTGACCCAACTCGGTAACACTCTGGAAATTACTTGTAATCCCTCGTATGCGGTTATGCTTAGTTATCTTGAATCGCTAGATGCCTCTGTTGAAAGTTTGCAATCGGTTAGAGTGGTCCGGGAATATCCGGATGTCTTCGAAGAGGTGAAGGGCTTACCTCCGAAGCGGGAGATAGACTTCCGCATATATCTTGTAGATAATGCATAGCCCGTTGCGTTTCCCGTTAGACACATGGCTCCATGGGAAAGGAAGGAGCTAAGTAAACAGATTAAAGAGCTTCTAGAGAAGGGGTTCATTAGAAGGAGTATTTCAGAATGGGGCGCTCCAGTGGTGTTCGCCACAAAAGCGGATGGTTCACTCCGTCTGTGTGTTGACTATAAGGAGCTCAACAAGCTAACGAAAAAGAATAGGCACCCTCTCCCCAGAATTGACGATCTGTTTGATCAGCTAGTAGGAGCGTCTGTTTTCTCCCAACTCGATTTGGCGACCGGTTTTCATCAGCTAAGGGTGGCTGAAGACTACATCGATAAAACGACATTCAGAACCCCTGACGGCTTCTTTGAATGGCTTGTCATGCCTTTAGGCTTGACAAACGCACCCGCTTACTTCGTGGACCTAATGAGTTGGGTGTTCAGAGATTTCCTCAATAAGTTCGTAGTGGTCTTCGTAGACGATATCTTGATCTTCTCAAAGAACGAGGAAGAGCATGCTCAGCACTTAAGGGCAATCATGGAAACTCTGCGAGTCCATCAGCTAAAAGCCAAATTCTCCAAATGCCACTTTTGGAGAGAAGAAGTGAGGTTCCTTGGGCATATAGTATCCAAAGAAGGGTTAGCTATGGACCTTGCTAAGGTAGTAGCGGTACAGGATTGGAAGACACCAAGGAATGCAACTGAGGTACGAAGTTTTCTAGGACTAGCAGGTTTCTACCGAAAATTCATAAGGGATTTTGCGAAAATCTCAGCTCCGCTCACAAGGCTGACCAAGAAGAATCTAGTGTTCAATTGGGACTTGGATTGCGAGTTTGCTTTCCAACGACTAAAAAGGGCTCTTACAACAGCCCCAGTTTTGACATTGCCAGATGGAAGCAAGATGTTCACAGTTTATACAGACGCATGTGGGACAGGACTAGGCACTGTCTTAATGCAAGAAGGAAGGGTAGTAGCTTATGGCGGAAGACAGTTGAAAGTGCACGAAAAGAACTACCCGACCCACGATCTTGAGTTAGCTGCCATCGTCTTTGCACTCAAGTCTTGGCGACACTATCTCCTAGGTGAGAATTTCGAACTTTACACTGACCATAAATCGTTGAAATATCTTTTCTCGCAGAAAGATCTTAACTTGAGACAACAGAGATGGATGGAGTTTCTTACCTCGTACGATTTCGAGATTCCTACACTCCGGGCAAAGGCAACGTAGTGGCAGACGCGTTGAGCCGAAAGAAACTGACCCTAAGCCCGCTATTTGTTGAAAGACAAAGCCTAGAGTTTATAGCCAGCTTTGACTTTAGGCCCTCCTCCGATTTTGTACCGGGCTTGCTGGCATCTCTCGAAGTATGCCCGACTTTAGTGGACTCAATAGGGACAGCACAACGCGAAGACCCTCAGCTTGTGGAAAAGATTGATAGGCTAATTAGGGGTGAGACTTCAAGTCACCTCAACAGATACTCCATCGACGATAAGGGTTGGCTAAGGCGAGATGGAAGACTATGCGTCCCAAAGACAAGGGATTTAGTAAAGACAGTTCTCGAGGAAGCACATCACTCCAAGATGAAGATACATCCAGGCGGAGATAAAATGTACAAGGACATAAAGAGAACTTTCTTTTGGAGCGGCATGAAGAAAGACGTGGCAGAATTCGTTTCAAAGTGTATGGTTTGCCAACAGATTAAGGCGGAAAAGAAGAAACCTGGCGGTTTGCTCCATCCTCTAGAGGTCCCACAGTGGAAGTGGGATAGCATCTCAATGGACTTCATTGATGGGCTGCCTAGGTCTAGAAGAGGCAACACTAGCATTTGGGTAATAGTGGATTGGCTTACTAAAAGCGCCCACTTTTTACCTGTCAAGAGTAAAAGAACTGCCTCATCCCTAGCATCTCTTTACCTCAAGGAAATTGTTCAACTCCATGAAATACCCTCCAGCATTGTTAGTGACTGAGACCTTATCTTCATAAGTGAGTTTTGGCGGAGTCTGCAAGAAGCGGTAGGCACACAGTTATGCTTGAGCACAGCATATCATCCCCAGACCGACGGCCAGACAGAAAGAGTGAACAGAGTTTTGGAGGACCTTTTAAGACTGTGCATCCTTGACTTCGGAGGGACGTGGGAAAACCATCTTCCTTTGGTGGAATTTGCCTACAACAACAGCTACCAAGCAACCATCGGAATGGCGCCCTTTGAAGCTTTATATGGAAGACCGTGCCGATCGCTCACTTGTTGGTGGGAGTCTACTGACAAGCTCATACTTGGACCAGATATGATCCGAGAGACTTCAGAAAAAGTAGACTTGATACGGAGAAGAATGAAGACAGCCCAAGACAGACAAAAATCCTACGCCGACAAGAGGAGGACCGACCTTGAATTTGAGGTTGGGGACAGAGTTTTTCTTAAGGTATCTCCGCTAAGGAACGTTGTTCGTTTTGGAACCACAGGAAAGCTAGCACCAAGGTTCGTAGGGCCATTTCCTATCATCGAGAAAATTGTGAAAATTGCCTATAGATTAGAGTTACCTGAAAAGTTGGCCGGAGTTCACAACGTTTTTCATGTTTCGCACCTTCGAAAATGTCTACATGAATCTGCTGAAGTGGTAGAGCCAAATATCCTAAAGGAAGCTGAAGTGGAATGCGAAGCAACCGTGAGGAATGTTCCAACCCGCATATTAGGAACGAAAGTGAAAAAGCTACGCAACCGCGAAGTCAAGCTCGTCAAAGTTCAGTGGAGCGACGCCGAGGGAGACGCAACTTGGGAAACTGAAGCTAGAATACGCGCTGCCTACCCTTTTCTTTTCGAGGGTACATCTTTGATCTTTCTTTTTCCTTTAGTTGCGCTTTTATCTATCTTTTTAGGTATACCTCCTCGACCTTATCTTTTAGGTAGAAACTCTTTGGATGAAAACATGTAATTGAAACATGTTATGGATGATGGTTGCAAGTGGTTGCAAGTGATTGCTAGTGGTTGCTCGTGGTTGCATACACACACACAATTTAGGTTTTAGATCGGCTCAGGCACTTCATGTTGCATGTGCATATATGTATTTATATTTGTATATGGTTGAAGTTTAATGTGTTTCCATATGGATGTTGCATTTATATGTGAATGATTGTGCACTCATGTAAAATCATGAATAGGAAAATTTGCATACGTAATGGATTCATGACACTTACATAATTTGCATTAAGGAGGTCAACTGAATCAGTAGACCGACTGATTTTGCATTAGATAAGCACATGTACACACACTTCGCATATGATCATGAAGCATTAGAAGTCTTTTAAGGACAATGGATGCTCGTGTTTGATGGATGAGTAGATGGATGTTTGGATGTTAGGATATACATTCTTCCTAAACTTGAAGATTTCGGGGACGAAATCCTTTTAAGTGGGGGAGAAGGTAACACCCCAAGTATTCTATAACAGTGAAATTCACAAATTAAAGTATAATTAATTTCAAATCAAAGTATTAAGGGAAACAGGATACGCCATTGCGTTCGACACGGAAAAATACGCGAAATAGAGTCCGAGTTTTCGAAAAACGGAGCCCGTATGACCAAATTATGGCCCGATGAAGTTTCAGAAAATTCAAATTTCGAAAACAGATTTGAATTTCAGCCCAATCAGAGTAGGCGGGAAAAGTTCCCGCCCAACCCACCAGGTCGACCTGGGGGTCGACCCTAGGGTCGACCTGCCAGGCCAGGTCGACCTGGGAGTCGACCTGGGGGTCGACCTGCCCCAGGCAGGTCGACTCTAGAGTCGACCTGGGGGTCGACTGGGGAGTCGACCTGGCCCCTGAGCCAGGTCGAACCCAGCCCCCCCTGGCTGGCCTGGTCTATGCTTAGCCAAATTTTTGAGTCTTGCCTTGTCGCTAGGGCTAGGTGTCAGCTCCTGATTGGTCTCTCCTTCAAATGAATGGCTAATATTAATCCAAGCTCCATCGACGGTCCTAATCAATTCACGAACTCTATAAAAAGGACCTAAGACTCCACCTAATTCATACAAACAAAAATAAGAATGAGACCGTCATGCTGCTGAGGAAAGACTAGGAATAGCCGTCAAAATAGAGAGACGATTAGGAGACAATTCAAAAGCTTAAATCATAGACAACTAAATCAAAACAACGCCTACAACAAAGGATAGCATCTCCAAATTCAGAATTCAGATTCCTGAATTGAAGATTCATCATACGTTGTAAGTAGAGTGCTATTCCGATGTGAATAAATAATTGTGTTTTGATTTGTGTAAAATGAGAAATAGAATTGTATTTGATTTTTGGTGATAATAATTCATATTTGAATGTTGCTTTGATTCTAAACGATTTGCGATGTTGTGGTATAATGATTGGATATTTGCAAGTATGTGATTCATGTTGAAAGTTAACAACGACATGTTTGTGGTAGTTTATTTGAGATTCATGCAAGTATATGATTCACCATTATGCCAACATAACATATATTATAATCACTTTTAGTGTAGTTGGATCCATTTGGGTATTTTGACTTATGTGAATTTATGTTGGAATTGGCATCATGATTCAAGTGTAAAACCATACTTTTGTATTAAAGACAAAAGTAAGCATCTTTGTGAACTTGTGTTGACTCTATGAACATGACTAGACTATGTTGGGTGTAATGCCTAATTGAAAAACATGTTTTAGGCCTATATTGTTATCAAAAATCATATGATAATATATATGACACATAGCTAAGTTAGATTTACATTCCAATTGCAAGTTTGCATGAATAAATTAAGAACCATGATTTCATGTTTTTATGCCATGATTATATGTTATTACAATGCAAGTTCACAAGTGCCAAATTTATGTTAATTGGTTCGCTATGTTGCAAGTTCATGCTTTCACACTCCCCTTTTTATGTTACTTAGAATATATAAACACCATGTTCTAAGCTTCCCCTTTTTCATGTGGCTAAGTTGGGTTTAAATGTTAAACCCAACATATGTTATATTGTAGCGAACGTATAAAACGGGGGTAAGGACGTTTGGGTTAAAATATAAAACATATGTGTTGGCATGTTTGACGCATGCCTACGACCTTGAAAAACAATTAAGTGGTGTAAATTAATTTTAACCAATAAAGATGAATTTTAATAATGGGCCGCAAATATTTACATATAAAAAGAAAAGAGACAAAATATGTAAATTTAGAAAATACGATGTGTTTAACCCGAGGTTGGATTGAGTTGTGATGTAAACCAACCCGGAACCGCCCGGCTGTCCAGTAGTCACAACAATACCTATCCAATGTGGGTGGTTAAACACGGAGCCCAATAAGGAACCGAGGTTAGACTGAGTTGTGGCGTAAGACTGCCCAGACCCAACCGGCAATAGGCAGCCACAACAATATCTGTCTAATGTGAGAGGTCGTGGCTTTAATAAGACAATTAAGACTGAGTCATGATTGGTAGGATTGAGTAAATTGAATTAATAGTTAATCAAAAATGGAACATGCTAAACTATACAGACTGATTGGGGGTTAGGTCTACAAAACACTTAACCAACTTAGCATGTTGGCTAGAAATAGAAAACCTAGTAGCGGGGGACCCTTTTCAGCAGTAACCCTACAAGGTGTATCAGGATACCCTAAACTAGGCAGGGTAGGGCACGATTACTGGGCTGATTGTAAGAGGTCAAATCGACGGCGGTGGTGCGACAGTGTAGGTTCTAACGGGTGCGGGCGTGCACACACTCCGGCGTAGAAAAATAAGGCACTGGGACCAGTAGTATACATGTGCATTCTAGAATTGTGTCGGGCCACCACCACGGGACTTGATACACCCCATGGTGGGACCAGCATAGGTAACTACAACATCGGGGGCCGTAAGACACATGTAACTATGCGAGTAGGAGCCGATCATTAGAAACGGATCACTTCACCCTGATTATGGGGTGCCTGTTGGGAACTATTTTATATGGATGCAAAGATTAATATGGGGTACGATAAGTATATTCGACTCTAGACAACTTAACTTAGTTTATGGTGCTTTCCCATTTCCAGTTTATACTTATCATGCCCAATTCTTTATTCATAGACTGAATAGTCCTAGACTTACTCAGGCATTATGTCTGACTCTACTTTTGTTTCGTCTTCTTTTCTTTCATTTCCCCCTCAGGTCCACAGGGAGGGAACACCGCAGCTTGACCAGTTTTCACATCCAGCTTGAAGAGAAAGAAAGTATTGCTTGGATCTCTTTCGTTTTGGACTATGGCTTTGGATTGCAACTATGAGGACTTATGCAGTTTACTTTTGTTTTTATGCTTCTTTAAGTTATGAAATCAAGACATTTATGAGAATGTAATGGTTTTTGGAAGTATTGTAAGACAATTATGACATGGTTTGTGTAACACGTATTTCGTTGAAATAAAAATTGCTGTTGTTTTCCGTTGTTCAAAAATATGTGTATTTATATCTGTCTTGTGTATCTATGACTTATACTTATAAACCTCCACCAAAATTAGGGAATTCCCTTTGAGAGTGACCCTAACGGAGGTGGGGTGTTTCACAATCTCTATCGAGTTACACCACAGAGCCAAGGTTATTACCAAACCAATAGCTCTGATACCACTGTAACGAACATGGATTTTCGGCCCCGAAAATCGACATAAATGCCTTTACCATAACTCGTGCCGACCTTTCAAATACCGAAAACACTGGACGTTATTAGAAAGAATTTAGTGGGTGAGATAAGAAAGAAAGAAATATTAGATCGAAGAAGAAGAAGAACCAACACAACACAGAATCAGAGTCTCACATCGCAGCGGAACAAAATATAATACAGAAATAACTTTATTGAGAGCTTTAAAAATACTTACAATATCATAGCCCATCACACAACGGGACAGTTATAATAACCTGTCCTCAGAAACAACACACAGCGGTATAGTGGCTATATAATGTCATACGTTTGGACTCTTCCAGCCCGTCTCTTCACAGCATTCGATAACCTGAACCTATACAACCCGGGTGAACCCGAGCATTTACAAAACACCGGGTCAGTCTGGTGAACCAGAGTGAGTAAAACTCGCACAGTGTTAAGGTAAATCATCCACCATGATTTTAAAGTTCAAAATCTTTTCGAAAGAAAAGGATAATCGTAATACCAAATCCACACATAAACACGGACGGTTTTTACCTTATGATAACCCAAAACATTTTTGAAATCAATATCTTTTCTGATATTATAATAATGTCTAAATACAAGTAAATAGCGATCTAGTGGAACGCTTGCATCTCACGCTCCACATATATAATATACAATCAAAACCGCGGGCGCTTATTGGAGATTGGATTCCGACCTTGACAAGGTATGGGACCACCTGCCGATAGTGTATCTCTAGAGGCGAATACACTGGGTTCAACAAGAACGTCTTGCAACCCGACCCTCACATGACCGACCACTCATTTCGCTTGAGTGTATCAAATGTATATCTCCAACGGTTGAGCTCAAACCACCATTTCCCAAAACGGGACAGCATAGAAATAGATTAAAGAAACAAAAGGGATTTCTCTAGATAGGTGATTATACACCCTAATGGGAGCGACCCACATAGCCATGTTGCCTGCCCGATTTCTGTCCTTTCCCGGTTGATGAGGCTTGAGATTAGAATTTTCCTTTAGAACATCTGGCCACCATTACTTTGAATGCCACATCATCAGATCCATCAAAATCACTAATTCACGTCTACAAACATATACTTGGTTTAAAAGAAGCGCGCCTTCTTCGCTACCAACACGGTATGTTTGTAAAAATCAACGTACGTGGTTTTTAGGAAATACTTTGTCAGACATTCGTCCATACAAGTCATCCAGGAACAGGATGAACCGAAGGTACTCTCCTACTGCATCCGATAAAGGAATCACCCCATGGATCAGTAGCGAGAAGTCCTTGCAACCCGTAGATTCCAACCACGACCGAACCACAGTTTATCTCTAGCCGCTAAACCAGGGATTATTAGTAGTTCTTCCGTTTGATGAAGATCCACGGTCTTCAACGCTCCATCTCGATCGTCTTCTTTTGTCTTCACGTATTTGTTAGTCGGAATGGTTTTCGAATATAAATTCGATCCCGGTCTTTCCGTACCAATAATCGTATTGGACAGATTTGATAGTCGGTGATTGAACAATCAAAATAAACAGTGTTTCAATCATGACAATCCAATAGGTTTACTGGTTCAGTATTCAGCACCACTTGGCTTTTTAACTAAAACAAATATAAATTCAAACTCTTTAATATTTCGATATTATAAATATAGCTTTCTCACTCTTCTTATTTATCATAAGACTTTTCTTTAAACAAGTTCATGCTTAGTAAAATCCTATATTATATTCAGTTTTCTATTTTCACTTTTAAAACATTAGCCACGTTATTATCTATTATTGGGAAATTTATTAAATTATTACTCGTAAAACGGTGTTACAAAACATCGTCTATTCCATTACTTGAAACAATACAGATGTTATCCTGATAGGATAAATCCCAGACTTACGTTTTCCTTCTAATTCGAAAATATAATTATATCTTCATCAACTCCTTTGATTTCCCTTTTTAATTTGAAATCCTCATTATACATTTACATATATTGCAAATCTTCATCAAAAACGTTGCGTTATTATCTCTTTAAGGAAATAATAAATTTGTTGATCTCTTTTACCATTACAACTTATACCATCCTCAGATAATTCTGAAGTCGATCAAGTTGGGGTATTTTAATTACCTCTCAGACCATGATCAACAACATTCATATCTAAGAATAGGTACAAGTTATAATCAAAAACCGAGTATCTCATTCTAATCTCAACACAAATCCCAATTAACTATTTTATTTACAAATACGATTTAATAAACCTTCTTTCCTCTTTGAAAATCCCTTTCTCCAATATAACATTTTTCTTAATTTAATAATTAAGTAATTCCTTATAAAACACCACTTTTTACCCTTTTAACTCTTTTTAAACAATTTTATTTATAATTCATATTTGTCTACAAAATCCGATGATCCGTTTCTTCTACCAATCTCACTTCCTCTAATTCTCCCCCAAACCCATTCATCCATTCCTGCTTTGGAAATTTTATTATAATTTCCCCTTCTTACCTAATCTCGTTATTAGGTAACGTTAATTAAAATTAACGATATAACACTTCAAATCTCTTTTATATAACTCTGGTTAAATTTCCCCTTAACTTAATTCAAATAATTAAGTGACATTCAATTCAAGCTATAATAGTCGTTTAAAAATTCCTTTTATAACTTTATTTCTTAAAAATTCAGGTTTAAGCAAAACCTGTTCACAAACTCCTTTCACCTTTCCATTTGGATCTCATTTCCCATTTCGAGTACTATTTTAATTGGATTTCAACTAAAAAGTATTTCCCTAAATTATTACCAATTAAAATAATAATTTACCTCGACAGTTAACTACTACCGTAGTTAATTCCTTTATTTACTAAAATAAATATCAATTCCCATTTTACAGATCTTATTAAAATAATATTCACTAAATCCTTTTACTCGATTAATTCAAATCAATTTAATAATCAATTTCGAATAAAACATTTGACTTAGTCACTCAACGCGGTTATCTCGTTAACCGATTCCTACTCGTTTTCACTTTAAATTAATTAATAACATAATTAATTTAAATAATCCCATTAAATTTTTCTTAAAAATAATAACCCAACTTACCAGGTAGATTAATTTCTATTCATGAATTTTATAAATGTGATTAACATCAGAAATTACTTTATAAATCAATTAAAAATAATCAAAGTCTTAAATAATTAAAATATTTATTTATTTATTTCCCTTTTTATAAAATTTTATTCAAAATAATAGATATTTCAGAATCCATCCCCAGTTATAAAATAAATTTTATAACTTCAATCCTATCAGTTTACCTGACGGTAAATCGATATAAATAAAACAATTTACCTTTAGGCCATTTACTGTCGATTACTCAACCAATATAGCCCATTGGTTAAAACACAACATAGGTTGAATTTCCAATCAATGATCAATACTCAAATCAATTACCCAAACATGATAGTTCATATGATAATTTAAAAATAAATAATATATTTTGAGGAATCCCGTTGGATCCCTCCAACCTATCCTTCCCTGTATTCAAATGGTTATCTCAAACAGTTTGTTCAATTCAAACAGATCAAACAATTCAAACAGATCAAACAATTCAAACCATTAAACACGTTTGTTTTATAAACATGACCAACAAGGTAAGTTACCTTTATTGGAACAAATCGTTAGAATAACGATTTGGTTTTTCGCTGAAATTAAACAATAGTTTAATTTCATCAGTTATATCAACAATTAAATATATAACTAGCAAACAATCAACCATTGGCAAATAGAGCACACAAAATAAAAACCCAATTTATATAAAAATATAAATGGGAAAACTGAGTGAGTTTAACTCACCTTGATTTCTCGTTTATGAACAGTTGGATTACCATTAAATTAAACAGTGGTTTGATTTAACTGTAAACACCAATCGCTCTATTTCTGTTTGGATTAGTTCCATGACACCGTGCTCGTCAATACGATTTCAGCGTCACTTGGTTTGCCCAGTTCTGGTCACATATAAGTTAGAAGTTATTTTAGTTATACGGTTTTAAATTAAATTAATTTTTTTTAATCACTAATTTTCCACAAATGAAACTAATTAATTACATGGATATCAATATTTGACGGTCGAGTTCCATCCCAAAAAGAATAGCCCAACCTTCTTGCTCTCTCCCCTGTTTTGTTTATATCTGCATCGATCAACACTGGTTAAATTAATTTATTTCTTAAACATATTAGTTTGAATAGGTACTTAGTGTTAGATTACATCTATTTCATTTCCAGTGTCAAGGCCGATACTTTATGTATCATTATTCCAGCAGGCTTGTTTACTAATTTTCCCAAGTCATTTACCTGCACCAATTCATAGTTTAGGTTAACCCATTAATTTACTACTTAATTCCCAATTAAGTTAATTAAATTGCTAATTATATGGGTTGATAGAAATATCGGCCAACCCTTTTCTCTCAAGGTTTCAGCATCATTTCCTTAAGCTCACGTCCCACCACTATTGACAATCCTGCGTCAAAATAATACATGATTACCCCGCTAAATCCTTGATTATAACTTAATAGATAAGTATATAACAATGTTTTAGATAATTACGTTTGATTTGGAGGATTTTACGGTTGACTTTAGTGTTCTTCTGCAGTTGGTTTTCTGCTTCTCGCGTTTTGCTTCAGCACAAAACGGATCACGCTGCCCATAACACTTCCGTCCTCACTCTGCCATTCGCTCCTCCTGGAGTCCATCCAACGTCACCCCTTCAAGCGACCTGACCCACTAGCTTCGCTCCAAGCCTCCGCCTCCTTTACTTCATAAATCGCTGACCGGAACCCAAAAACTGCAGCGCCTTCGGCCCTCTTTCCCGATCACCACGGTGCTCTAAACTCCATCGCCGCCATTTAAAATGTAGAGCTCAAAGAGCTCGATGTTTTTGCAACTGAAATGTTTTGATTTTAATGAGTGGATTTCGAACTATAAGGGAGGAAAACCACAGCTTTTCATCCGTTCTTTATATTGGTGGCGGCGGCCTTAACAATTGACCACGAGAAGGTCTTTGACGTGGAGAATAGGGTTTTCCAGGCTATTTATAGTATGGGTGTGGATTTAATTAATATTATATGAAACTTCGCCGTGAAGTAACACGTAGAAACCACCACAAATGACTTTCATTTACTGATAAAAAAACTAATCTTAGTGTAAAAAGGTATTCCAGACCCAATGGGAGAAGTTTCGTCGAAATCCGAGGTCGTATGGAAAAATTTCCTTTATAAAACCAGAAATAAACACGCGTTTAGTTTTCTCACGATCACTAGATAAATCAAATCAACTTGAAACCTTGCAATCCTATAATAATTCTTCAATACCAACCAAACGACACCAGTTTCGTCGCATTCTGAGACTGTTTCCCCGGTAGGCTATTTTTACGCGCACCACAACGCCATTTTGGACACCAAATTACACGATCACCAAAAATAACAAACTATATACCTATCCTGACTAAAATCGACGAAACGAATTCAACGGAATTGATTTCGCGGCCTAATTCAATCGTCTGTTCAAGTTATGCTCAATTATCCCTTTATTAATTTAATTATGCGCTATAGAAATTTAACGGGCGTTTGTGGCTGTTGTGGTCACATAAGATATCGGTTTTCCATGCCATTTAATACCGTACAATAATTTAACGTTACGGTCCTAATGAAACTGATTTCGTCGAAAACAGAGAAAGTTTGCAAAATGGCCATTTTAAAGGCCGATATTTAAATAACGATTTTTCATATCGACTATTTTAAAATTTGATTTGGCCATAAATAACAAATTATAACACGAAATCTAGATTTTTCTCTTTCATATGAAAATTATCAACAACACGGTTCCGACGTTTCTTGTTTCACAGAAATCCGACTTATATCGGATTATGTATATTCAGTTGAAGTTCAAAATTCAATATTACGATCTGCAGCGCCATTTCGAGCTCGATTTATAATTATATAAATATATAACGTTCAAACTTCATTTTGATAACGAATTAAATATTAAAATCCTTTTAGTATTCCAAATATAAAATTTAAAATAATAAATTAAATAAAATACTTGACGGCCAAAAACACGGGTCGTTACAAGTATGTATGCCTAATTTGAATCCACCTATATGTATGCAAATTTTAAAAAACCTTTCAAAACATGATGCTTACATCCTAAATATACTTGCAGTTCTATATGAATGCAATATTATTGAAAAATCAAAATATTTTTCATCCAAGTTTTCCCATACTCTTATAGAATAAGAGCATGGTTCACCCAATTGTCGCATCCAAAACCCTACCAACCATCATTAAATTCGAAATTTAGAAAAATCTAATTTTCTAAATTCGATTTCTTATGTTACAAAAAGATATAAAACGGAAGAATTTACATTTTCTGTTGTACCTTTTACAATTGCAATCGGATTTTTGTATAACTATTCTATAAAAATTTCCTACTTTCCTATCTAAGCACAACCACATAAGAAAACTTTCCATTCTCTTTCATCTTATCTTGGAATAGTTTCATATTTATTCATCTTTTTCTTAAGATTTCCATTTTCTTTTCCCGTCACATTTGTTGCCTTACTGAATTTATTGTCTCTTGCTAGCTTAGGCTTTTCTCTTTCGTAGGTTATTTAACTTAATCCAATTACTTGAGTTTATTATTTCAAATAAGTTTTTTTTGTTTTCAACTCTAACAGCATCCTACATAGCTACTACTATGGGCCAAGAATCATAGGACTTTGACATCTCAGACAATTGCGAGTCCACACAACAGGATCTACTCACTTACTTGCCCTTTACTACTTAGTAGTCACTACTAGTCCTTGCTATGCATTACTAGCCTATACTTTTTCTCTCTTTCTCAAGCAACAAACCTAGGTTTCTCAATGCTTATGCATTCTACGGGAATTTTCCACCAGTTTAATATTGGCTAATCCCTGACTGTAAATTGGCAAGAGAGTAACTCCCTAAATATCAATCCCGAAGACTGAAATCAACATCAGATTAACAATCAGAGAATCACTCAACTCAAACAATCTCTAGTTGGTTCCAATTGTTTAATTCATAGCTTTAACTTTCTCTCGTCCTTTTCTAGGCACTAATCCTTGCCTACTCCATTCTTTTTAAAACATGGTTTGGCCTCCTTTCTTTTCATTACATTTTTGTTTCAAAAATTAAAAGTGTTAAAACTTTGTTTTCTCCTCCAAAACTTGTTTTAGCCAAACCATAACAACATGTTACAGAATAAAATGCAAAAAAAAAAAAAAAAAATTCAAATCAAAAAACTGGAGTAGACAAGGACAACAATCGGGCTTACATTGTTTCTAATTACAATGTTAATTTAACTACTCGCTATAAGGTGCAGACATCTATTCCATTCCTACAACTTATTTTGTCCACCTAACAAAATTTCTTCGTAAATCAATAACCAAAATTTATTGTTAATAGAATAGAATTTTCTTTTACAAAACGCAACACTTTCTTTTCAATCCTTTCATATATTATAATATGAGAACTATCGAGCTGTATATGCTTTATATTATGCACTTTTTAATGAGAGAGTTCTTTTAAAACAAGAAATCATTGTTTTACCAAAGTATACACCACTTTACTTTAAAAACCCAACATGCACTAAATATGTCCTTTACGTATTTTTCTTAAACATCAAAAATACTTTTAAGATTAAAACTTGAAAAACACCACAAACTCTTTTACAAATTCAAGTTCTTAAAAGTTCATTATTGGGTTAGACTCAAAGTGGGTCTTTCAACTCAACTAGTATTTCCTAGGCACTTTCCAAACCAATTCTCTCAACTATATATATTCCTAATCCATTTTCCATATTTTAACCTTTTTCTAACTTATAAGGTTTCACTTCTAAAACCACCACTCTGAAATAAAAACATTTCAGTTTTAATTCTTATGGGATACTTTCTTTCTCCAATACCAAATCATATTGTACACTTTCAAACCAAACCACCTAAGGGTCTTAAAATTTCTAGGTTCATTCCTTTAGTGTACAAAATAGCTATCCCAACTCTTTCCATTCCTAGTGGGCTACTTTATGGATTTAGGTTTATATATATAATATATATATATTTTAGAAAATACAAATACGTTCACTCATTATCTCCCTAAGATCACTAAACCGAAGCTCTGATACCAGATGTAACAACCCGAATTCCGACAGACCGAATTTTTTTCAAATACCCAATCTATCGAAACCCGAGTTGGGTGCTCTGGTATCCTGTAGAAAAAGACAAAGATAAAGAAAACATGTCAGAATTCGTAAGCATCTTATAGCGGAAGGAATTCAAAGTATAATATACTTAAAATATAGCTTTACCTTATAAAACATACTGCCTAACCAGCATCCAAAGCTTATACCATCTCTGTCATGAACCTAACCTGGAAGTATGTAATGAGGAGGGGGTCAGAACATAAGTTCTGTGTGAGTGGACTTAGAATAAACTTCTATATAATCCTACATATACCGTTCAGTTATATTTTCTTGCTTATTGGGTTATTTGCGATATTAGCACTCTAGGCTATACGCATGTCCCACTTGTAGATTAACCTAATACAACGTATATGTAGATACCCCCAACTCGTATAATCATTTCCATGTATATATACAGTCCCTTGTCATATGTCGTACGGGCTTCATCATATAAATCTATACTACTTTAGTGTAGTGCCACCATTGTCGAAATCGTTTGGACTAACACTCTTGATCTTGCTAGATTCCGTTTATTACCTAGATCTAATCTAGGGTTTTCTATCCAGCTTTTCCTAGATTAAACCAGCGTTTACGCTACCCAGGGCCACTGGGGTTTTTGCTACCTATTGAACGCTTTCTAGATCCGACCAGGGTTTATGCTACCTAGGGCCACTAGTGTTTATGCTACCTATTGAACAATGCCCCCTAGTCTAGGACACACTACCCAGAGAGATATATGTTCCTAGACTTTACGTCCCAATCGTGTCATTAAACGTGCTAGATATCTAATTGCACATGTCCTCTATATGTGCGGCTCAAGTCCCGTGGCAGGGCTAATCAAGAAACACGGAACTTAGTCGGGAGCTTTAAGTTATCTGCCGATGCAGATGCTAATGTCTATTTTATCTGTAGTGGTTATGGTCCCACTTGACCCCTCCCTCAACTAATGAAAGGCACCCAAGAAAATCAAGAATGAGAACTATACGCAGGCCCTCTATGCCCCCACAAACCTATTGTAACGACCCGGAATTTTGGGGCCAATTTAAAATTTTTATTTTAGAAATTTTAATGTTTAGAATAATTTATTTTAGATAAGAACGACTAAAAATTTACTTTAAAACGAATAAATTCAATTTAATTATAAAAGGAGTTTAAAACAGCGTTGTAGTTTGAAATTTTGAATTTGAACTTTGACTGACTGTACAGGATTCATTTAAAATCAGAATTGAACTAAACCAGAAATATTTAAATCTGTTTAATCATATCTTTCTAACGAATCTGAAAAACTGAAATTTCGTTTTAAAAATCAAAAGTTATGGCCAATTCAATTTTTAGAAAGGTCGTTGTAGAATTTATATATATATATATATATATATATATATATATATATTATATAGGGCCCGAAAGGCTACTTTTCACATATGAAGGAATTTCGACTCGAAACCACTTCCATTGAGTTCGGAATGACGTTTCTACATTGAAAAACAGTAAACACTTATATATTTTGAGTTTCAGAATTTATTTGTTTGAAAATGTATTTTTAATATTAAATATATAGGCCTTAAAAATAGTCATTTTTCGAACGACCTCGGTTTTCGACGAAACCACTTTTGTTGGAACCGGAATGTCAAATTATTGCTAGATTTCAATTTTCATAATTTTTCGAATTAATAGGTGAGCGTGGCAAAGGAAAATGTGTTTTGTCAGTTTCGGTCAAATTTAATCGACTTGAAAATGGCCATTTTTCAAACGGTCTCAGAATTCAACGAAATTAGTCTCGTTAGAACCGTATCGTCAAAACATAACCAGAAATATATTTTTTGTAATTTTTAGAGCCCGTATGTGGCCCTAGTAATTTAAAATGTACGTTTAAATTAAATATAAATTGATTTATAACTTAATTTAAAGAAAAACTTGTCGTAACAGACGAACTGGGTTACGAAACATGTTCCATTGTGTCTGAAACGGGGGTTATTAGCTAGGGGCGACATTGGTTGGGTTCGATTCGGTGTTAGTATCAACAAACAAACATTTTCTTGAATTAAAGTAAATAAATAATATAAAATACAATACATAATATAGTATAAATACGCTACAATACGGTATAACCCTATTCCATCTTCTACGACTGCCACCTTCTACATATTTTAATGGCCAGAATCTTCCAGATTTTGAACGCTAAAATCTTCCAATCCATCACGAGTTATAACCTCAACCGAAGCACAAATGAAAGAGAATTCTGAGAGCTTCAACTTGATACGGCGATGATAAAAAAGCATAGAGAAACGGGCTCGAATTTCTAGCAGGAAGAACCGCCGCTCGAGGCGTATTTCGTGGTTCCTGGGCCCACCGAGTTCGACCTCGGTAGCGGTGAGGGTCGGCGGTCGGGGCTTCGACGAGGTGGCGGTGGATCGGCTTCTGGTGGCTCCTGGTGGCGTGCGCAGGTGGCAAAAGATCACGATGGATGGGTTTTGCTGATAACAGAGAACGACGATGTAGAAGAAGGAAGATTAGAGGGATAATGATGTAATTAACCTTTTAATTATAATATTATTAATTCAATGGTGTTCGAATGTTTAAAATCCTATAACTTTCTCAAATGAAAACAGAACTGAAGGATTTCAGAAGCGTTGGAATCGTCTTTCCAAGATCTACGCCATGGAGCTGACTAGAGTTGAATCCGAGCATGTTAAAAAATCAGGAAATTTCAGATCTAAATGGTTCGGTGAGATTCTATTTTTTATATATAATTAATTTAATTTAATTATATTATCATTATATAAAATGAATGTTGTATGGATTGAATTGTTGTATGGTGGAAATTGATGTTTGTGGCCTGTATTGTTATTGACGTGTTGTATGATTGGTGTTGGAATTGATTATGGGAATTGTTATTCGATGTCAAGTAGAAAAATTATAATAAAAAGTTTAATTTTTTGTTTTGATTTATAAATAAAGTTTAATCTTTTATCATGATTTACAAATCAAAGTTTTGATTTTTATTTTGAAATGAATAACATTAATAAAGATTCGATCTTTATTTTTGATTTGTTAAAATGAATCTGTGTTTTTGTTTGTATAAAATGAATCTTTGTTTTATTTATAAAACATGAAATCTTTTTGTTTATTTATAAAGATAAAACTTTGTTTTTTGTTTATTCATAAAGACTAATTCTTTGTTTTTAATTATAAAGGATGAAATTTTGTCTTGGTTACAAAAGAACAAATCTTTGATTTTGTCTATAAAGAACCAATCTTTGTTTTTGTTTATAAAAGATTAAATCTTTGTTTTTGTTTATAAAAGATTAAATCTTTGGTTTTGTTTATAAAGCTTGAAACTTAATTTTTATTTATAAATATTAAAACTTTATTTTTATTTATAAAAATTGAACCTTTGGTTTTGTTAACAAAGATTACAACTTTAATTTTGTTTGCAAAGATTACAACTTTTATTTCGGTTACAAAAAAATTACAACTTTGTTTTTGATTATAAAAGGCTAAATCTTTGTTTTTGTCTATAAAGATTAAAACTTTGTTTTGTCTATAAGAGGCTAAATCTTTGTTTTGATTATAAAGATTACATCTTTATTTTGAAATGATTAAAACTAATAAAGTTTTGTTCTTTATTTTGAAACGATTAAAACTAATAAAGATTACATCTTTATTTTGAAACGATTAAAATAAATAAAGTTTAGTTCTTTATTTTGAAATGATTAAAATAAGTTTTGATCTTTATTTTTGAATAATTAAAGTTTTGATTTTTTTTTTGTTTTTGGAATAAAAGATTTTATTTTTATTTTAAATTAGTTAAAAGAAATGTGTTGCAACATAAGTGTCATATTATTATCATCGTGTTCAACATGGAAACTTGACATCGAATAGTTGAAACTTGAAATATGTGAACATGCCAAATTGTGTATGTTATGTATGTTTCTATTTAAGCACATGTATACATTGCCATTTACAAGTGACCTGACTTGTTTATGTGATTGGACGATCAATTTTCACACATCGTCCAGAAGCACAGTTTATTTTATTCGAACTTATGTAGGTTGAAACCCCACACAGGTCAGGGGTTGACATTTGAATACACGTCACCCTTGTGGTTAATTAGAAATGCACTTTGGCTGTTAATGGATGTTTGATAATTGTTATGAGAAAAATGAATGAAATCCATATAATTGAATTATATGGAAATGGTGTGAGTCTCATTCCAATTTTGAATGCAAGAAATAATTTTCATTTATTATTCAATTAATGGAATTAATGACGCTTGAATTAAGGAAATTAAATTTCTATTATTTAGAAAGTTTTAATGAAATATTAAATTAGTAAAATTACATTCCAAATATAACAAGAAGATTTGAATTGAAAAGCTTTCGTTTCTATGTTAACACTAAATCTAAAAGATACGATTTCAAAATTTAACATAAATGGATTGATTGGAAAAGATTACGTTTTGGAATGGTAGGTTTTGATATCGTAATTATAACCATTTTTGAAGTAATTATTATTATAATATTATAATAATATGGAAAGGTCGATAATTATTGAAAATTGGAAAGGCAATATAAAGAATATTTCAATGTAAAGTTATACTTTGGAACATATGATATTTTAGAAGTTAGATATTTTTGTTTTTAAAATATGAAATATTTTAAAATAATATTTTTAGAAAATAATTATAATTATAATTGTTCTTGGACACGAGGTTAGGTCACGTTTATGGCGGAAGTCTGCCCGGAACCAACCGGCATATCCAGCAGCCATAAATGTTGGGCCTAATGTGAGAGGTCCAAGTACATGAATACAAATTGGGTTCTGACTCGAGGTTAAGCCCAACTGTGGAATAAGTCTGCCCGGACCCAACCGGCATATCCAGCATCCACAAGTTGTAGGCCTAATGTGAGAAGTCTGGCCCATTATAAAACATAAATGGATCAAATAATGAATTGGAATATGTAATCCATTTTAAATAGAAACATCATTTTAACCTGAATAAGTTAATTAACATATATTATCCATTTTATAATGAGTATTAAAAGTGTTAATTTCAAAATTAATATTTTAAAAATAATATTTTAATATGAGAAATGATATTTTGATCAGAATAAATGGGTTATTTATTTTAAAATAAATAAAAGGAATTAAAAATAGTTTTATTATAACCACGGATTTACAATGAAATTTGATTTTGGGTTTACCGTGAACAATGTTTTAAATGACCTTAGTTCTTTAACCCAGTTAAGAATAAGATTTATTTCTTAAATCTAAAGAATCATTTAATAATGATTTTGATATTTAAAACCAAATGGTGTTTTGAATAAATCTTTAAAAGAAATATTTAAGAATAAATTTGGAGAATTTATCTTTGATAGGATAATTTGAATATTTTATTTAAAAGAATATTCTGAATTGGGATGAGATGTTGGATGTGTTTTAGAATACTTGATTTTAAATTATAAAAATACGTGAGTTATTCGGGAAGACCGGGTTTAACCCATCCCGAATAATCTCAACGACGATGAAGAGTCGAAGATGAAGACGGTGGTTGAAGACCGACGATCTTCACATGGAATGGATGTGTTGCTACAGAGACCCTGATGGGAGTAGCTACCTTGAAAGGGCTTCAGTGGTGGTCGTCCGGACTATTGTTGATTGTTCGGATTTGGTTTTCGCTTAGACCCAGAGCATAAGCTAGTAAATGGATGCGTGTCTGACATTGGATTTCGTTCCATGTGAATTAAATCAATTTTTGTTAATGTATGTCTGTTTGGTGGTGGAGGATTTATTCTCTACTTAACAACCTGGTATATATTAATAGCGATTGATCGCATGGCGTGAATTGTCAATGTAGCACGCCAAGATGCAAATGATCAAGGCTTTTGTTGAAAAGCAGGGCCTTGTGGGATGATCAAAGCATAGCCTATTATAGCATAGCTTTGTGTATATCATGACTTCGCGAGCCTCACACCCCGGTATGAGTCAAAAACGGGATATGGATTATAGGGAGTGCACACGTTTCTTTCTAGCTAGTAGTAGTGTCAGTGCTTTAACGCGGCCTAGCATTTTACTTATGTGGATGATGGATTTTGAGGCGCCTCGGATTTTTATAGGCCGATAGTGGTCATATTATAGGTTCAAAGGAATCGGGGAACGTGTGTTCAGGCATAACCAATCCACTGCCAATAGGCGGGGACCGGCCCTACCGCATCCAAGGGTTCACTGCGGGGGATCCTAAGGCATTTGATAGAGTGTCTTGAATCGGAGAGGAGCTTGCCCCTAGCCTCGACTCATGATGGAAAACCCAATTTCCAATACGACCTTGCAGTTTTGATTGTAGAACTAGTATGGCGACATTATATATGGTACCCATGCCGTCTATGATTTATACATTATGATTGAAATGTTTTATTAAAGCATATACACACGAATACTAAATCCGTTTTATCGTATCAAGCATTTTTTATCATTATATGGTAAAACCCTATCCTCCAGTTTGCGTTGCATTGTGTGATGGGACTTGGGTATTATAATGGTTTCATTTTTCTAAGAAGCACTGCGTTGTTTAACGATTTACCTTATTTTATGCACTGGCAATCCAATGGAGTAAACCCATTCCGCGTTAGCGGCGTGGTCCTGTGATTAGCCTTATTTTTAGATAGTTAAGTTAAGACTTCTCACACCGGTCCTTGTTTGGCATGCCTGGAAGTTTGGGTCGTCACATGTGGTATCAGAGCCTACGTTTACAGAGCTTGAGAACAAGGCAAATTAGAACTGAACGAAAGAATTCATTAGAGATTGGATTAGTAATATCCAATAAGAATAACTCGTTAGAGATAGGATCAGTAGTATCCTAGAACGAGTGTGAAGAGTATTATTTTCTTTAAAATAAAAGTAAAAACAAATTTAGTTTTGAAATTTTTTTTATCTTTAAAATACGTATTTGAGTATATTATATTTTAATGTGGACAATCGAGTATATAAAGATTTCGAATATACAAGTAATTAACGGATATTCGAAGTTTTAATATACTGGATATATATGGAATCACACTCTAGTCGCCCGGAGATAATTCTGGTGATAAGTCGACCATTACCAGTATTTATGTTCGAGTATCGAAAGTGGGATTTCTATATATTTCCATTGACTGGTATGAGAAGCAAAACTTAGTTACGACACATTGCTGTGATTTGCACTAAGAATATGATTTTTGGCTATATATAAAAGCTATATATATTTGAAAAGCTAATCACCTAATCGATTGCTGGTTGTGATGTTTGATAATTAGTTTCACTAGTTAAAATATTAGAATGATAATTAATCAAAACAAATAAAATTAAAGTTGAGCTAGTTAATTAAACAACTTCTTAGCTTCGTTCCTTTTCGAGGACGAAAATATTTTAAGTGGGGGCGATTGTAACGACCCGGAATTTTGGGGCCAATTTAAAATTTTTATTTTAGAAATTTTAATGGATTATAATGTTTAGAATAATTTATTTTAGATAAGAACGACTAAAAATTTACTTTAAAACGAATAAATTCAATTTAATTATAAAAGGAGTTTAAAACAGCGCTGCAGTTTGAAATTTTGAATTTGAACTTTGATTGACTGTACAGGATTCATTTTAAATCAGAATTAAACGAAATCAGAAATATTTAAATCTGTTTAATCATATCTTTCTAACGAATCTGAAAAACTGAAGTTTCGTTTTAAAAATCAAAAGTTATGGCCAATTCAATTTTTAGAAAGGTCGTTGTAGAATTTATATATATATATTATATAGGGCCCGAAAGGCTACTTTTCACATATGAAGGAATTTCGACTCGAAACCACTTCCATTTAGTTCGGAATGACGTTTCTACATTGAAAAACAGTAAACACTTATATATTTTGAGTTTCAGAATTTATTTGTTTGAAAATGTATTTTTAATATTAAATATATTGGCCTTAAAAATAGTCATTTTTCGAACGACCTCGGTTTTCGAAAAAACCACTTTTGTTGGAACAGGAATGTCAAATTATTGCTAGATTTCAATTTTCATAATTTTTTGAATTAATATGTGAGCGTGGCAAAGGAAAATGTGTTTTGTCAGTTTTAGTCAAATTTAATCGACTTGAAAATGGCCATTTTTCAAACGTTCTCAGAATTCAACGAAATTAGTCTCGTTAGAACCGTATCGTCAAAACATAACCAGAAATAATTTTTTCTGTAATTTTTAGAGCCTGTATGTGGCCCCAGTAATTTAAAATGTACGTTCAAATTAAATATAAATTGATTTATAACTTAATTTAAAGAAAAACATGTCATAACAACCGAACTGGGTTACGAAACGTGTTCCATTGTGTCCGAAACAGGGGTTATTAGCTAGGGGCAACATTCGTTGGTTTCGATTCGGTGTTAGTATCAACAAACAAACATTTTGTTGAATTAAAGTAAATAAATAATATAAAATGCAGTACATAATACAGTATAAATACGCTACAATACGGTATAACCCTATTCCATCTTCTACGGCCGCCGCCTTCTACATATTTTAATGGCCAGAATCTTCCAGATTTTGAACGCTAAAATCTTCCAATCCATCACGAGTTAGAACCTCAACCCAAGCACAAATTAAAGAGAATTCTAAGAGCTTCAACTTGATACAGCGATGATCAAAAAGCATAGAGAAATGGGCTCGAATTTCAAGCAGGAAGAACCGCCGCTCGGGGCAGATTTTGTGGTTCCTGCGCCCACCGAGTTCGACCTCGGTCTCGGCGGTGAGGGTCGGCGGTCGGGGCTTCGACGATGTGGCGGTGGATCGGTTTCTGGTGGCTCCTGGTGGCGTGCGCAGGTGGCAAAAGATCACGATGGATGGGTTTTGCTGATAACAGAGAAGGACGATGTAGAAGAAGGAAGATTAGAGGGATAATGTTGTAATTAACCTTTTAATTATAATATTATTAATTCAATGGTATTCGAATGTTTAAAATCCTATAACTTTATCAAATGAAAACAGAACTGAAGGATTTCAGAAGCGTTGGAATCGTCTTTCCAAGATCTACGCCATGGAGCTGACTAGAGTTGAATCCAAGCATGTTGAAAAATCAGGAAATTTCAGATCTAAATGGTTCAGTGAGATTCTATTTTTTATATATATAATTAATTTAATTTAATTATATTATCATTATATAAAATGAATGTTGTATGGATTGAATTGTTGTATGGTGGAAATTGATGTTTATGGCCTGTATTGTTATTGACGTGTTGTATGATTGGTGTTGGAATTGATTATGGGAATTGTTATTCGATGTCAAGTAGAAAAATTATAATAAAAAGTTTAATCTTTTGTTTTGATTTATAAATAAAGTTTAATCTTTTATCATGATTTACAAATCAAAGTTTTTATTTTTATTTTGAAATGAATAACATTAATAAAGATTCGATCTTTATTTTTGATTTGTTAAAATGAATCTTTGTTTTTATTTGTATAAAATGACTCTTTGTTTTATTTATAAAACATGAAATCTTTTTGTTTATTTATAAAGATAAAACTTTTTTTTTTGTTTATTCATAAAGACCAATTCTTTGTTTTTAATTATAAAGGATGAAATTTTGTTTTGGTTACAAAAGAACAAATCTTTGATTTTCTCTATAAAGAACCAATCTTTGTTTTTGTTTATAAAAGATTAAATCTTTGTTTTTGTTTATAAAGCTTGAAACTTAATTTTTAATTATAAATATTAAAACTTTATTTTTATTTATAAAAATTGAACCTTTGGTTTTGTTAACAAAGATTACAACTTTAATTTTGTTTGCAAAGATTACAACTTTTATTTCGGTTACAAAAAAATTACAACTTCGTTTTTGATTATAAAAGGAAAAATCTTTGTTTTTGTCTATAAAGATTAAAACTTTGTTTATGTCTATAAGAGGCTAAATATTTGTTTTGATTATAAAGATTACATCTTTATTTTGAAACGATTAAAACTAATAAAGTTTTGTTCTTTATTTTGAAACGATTAAAACTAATAAAGATTACATCTTTATTTTGAAACGATTAAAATAAATAAAGTTTTGTTCTTTATTTTAAATGATTAAAATAAGTTTTGATCTTTATTTTTGAATAATTAAAGTTTGATTTTTTTTTTGTTTTTGTTTTTGGAATAAAAGATTTTATTTTTATTTTAAATTAGTAAAAAGAAATGTGTTGCAACATAAGTGTCATGTTATTATCATCGTGTTCAACATGGAAACTTGACATCGAATAGTTGAAACTTGAAATATGTGAACATGCCAAATTGTGTATGTTATGTATGTTTCTATTTAAGCACATGTATACACTGCCATTTACAAGTAACCTGACTTGTTTATATGATTAGACGATCAATTTTCACACATTGTCCAGAAGCACAGTTTATTTTATTCGAACTTGTGTTGGTTGAAACCCCACACGGGTCAGGGGTTGACATTTGAATACACGTCACCCTTGTGGTTAATTAGAAATGCACTTTGGTTGTTAATGGATGTTTGATAATTGTTATGAGATAAATGAATGAAATTCGTATAATTGAATTATATGGAAATGGTGTGAGTCTCATTCCAATTTTGAATGAAAGAATAATTTTCATTTATTGTTCAATTAATGGAATTAATGACGCTTGAGTTGAGGAAACTAAATTTCTATTATTTAGAAAGTTTTAATGAAATATTAAATTAGTAAAATTACATTCCAAATATAACAAGAAGATTTGAATTGAAAAGCTTTCGTTTTTATGTTAACACTAAATCTAAAAGATACGATTTCAAAATTTAACATAAATGGATTGATTGAAAAAGATTACGTTTTGGAATGGTAGGTTTTGATATCGTAATTAAAACCATTTTTGAAGTAATTATTATTATAATATTATAATAATATGGAAAGGTCGATACTTATTGAAAATTGGAAAGGCAATATAAAGAATATTTCAATGTAAAGTTATACTTTGGAACATATGATATTTTAGAAGTTAGATATTTTTTTTAAAATATGAAATATTTTAAAATAATATTTTTAGAAAATAATTATAATTATAATTGTTCTTGGACACGAGGTTAGGTCACATTTATGGCGGAAGTCTGCCCGGAACCAACCGGCATATCCAGCAGCCATAAATGTTGGGCCTAATGTGAGAGGTCCAAGTACACGAATAAAATTGGGTTCTGACTCGAGGTTAAGCCCAACTGTGGAATAAGTCTGCCCGGACCCAACCGGCATATCCAGCATCCACAAATTGTAGGCCTAATGTGAGAAGTCTGGCCCATTATAAAACATAAATGGATCAAATAATGAATTGGATTATGTAATCCATTTTAAACAGAAACATCATTTTAACCTGAATAAGTTAAATAACTTATGTTATCCATTTTATAATGAATATTAAAAGAGTTAATTTCAAAATTAATATTTTAAAAATAATATTTTAATATGAGAAATGATATTTTGATCAGAATAAATGGGTTATTTATTTTAAAATAAATAAAAGGAATTAAAAAAGGTTTTATTATAACCACGGATTTACAATGAAATTTGATTTTGGTTTTACCGTGAACAATGTTTTAAATGACCTTAGTTCTTTAACCCAGTTAAGAATAAGATTTATTTCTTAAATCTAAAGAAACATTTAATAATGATTTTGATATTTAAAACCAAATGGTGTTTTGAATAAATCTTTAAAAGAAAGATTTAAGAATAAATTTGGAGAATTTATCTTTGATAGGATAATTTGAATATTTTATTTAAAAGAATATTCTGAATTGGGATGAAATGTTGGATGTGTTTTAGAATACTTGATTTTAAATTATAAAAATACGTGAGTTATTCGGGAAGACCGGGTTTAACCCATCCCGAATAATCTCAACGACGATGAAGAGTCGAAGATGAAGATGGTGGTTGAAGACCGACGATCTTCACATGGAATGGATGTGTTGCTACAGAGACCCTGATGGGAGTAGCTACCTTAAAGGTGCTTCAGTGGTGGTCGTCTGGACTATTGTTGATTGTTCGGATTTGGTTTTTGCTCAGACCCAGAGCATAAGCTAGTAAATGGATGCATTTCTGACATTGGATTTCGTTCCATGTGAATTAAATCAATTTCTGTTAATGTATGTCTGTTTGGTGGTGGAGGATCTATTCTCTACTTAACACCCTGGTATATATTAATAGTGATTGATCGCATGGCATGAATTGTCAATGTAGCACGCCAAGATGCAAATGATCAAGGCTTTTGTTGAAAAGCAGGGCCTTGTGGGATGATCAAAGCATAGCCTATTACGGCATAGCTTTGTGTATATCGTGACTTCGCGAGCCTCACACCCCGGTATGAGTCAAAAACGGGATATGGACCGTAGGGAGTGCACACGTTTCTTTCTAGCTAGTAGTAGTGTCAGTGCTTTAATGCGGCCTGGCATTTTACTTATGTGGATGATGGATTTTGAGGCGCCTCGGATTTTTATAGGCCGATAGTGGTCATATTATAGGTTCAAAGGAACCGGGGAACGTGTGTTCAGGCATAACCAATCCACTGCCAATAGGCGGGGACCGGCTCTACCGCATCCAAGGGTTCACTGCGGGGGATCCTGAGGCATTTGTTAGAGTGTCTCAAATTGGAGAGGAGCTTTCCCCTAGCCTCGACTCATGATGGAAAATCCAATTTCCAATACGACCTTGCGGTTTTGATTGTAGAACTAGTATGGCGACATGATATATGGTACCCATGCCGTCTATGATTTATACATTATGATTGAAATGTTTTATTAAAGCATATACACATGAATGCTAAATCCGTTTTATCGTATCAAGGATTTTTGACCATTATAAGATAAAACCCTATCCTCCGGTTTGCGTTGCATTGTGTGATGGGACTTGGGTCTTATAATGGTTTCATTTTTCTAAGAAGCATTGCGTTGTTTAACGATTTACCTTATTTTATGCACTGGCAATCCAATGGAGTAAACCCGTTCCGCGTTAGCGGCGTGGTCCTATGATTAGCCTTATTTTTAGATAGTTAAGTTAAGACTTCTCACACCGGTCCTTGTTTGGCATGCCTGGATGTTTGGGTCGTCACACCTATTGGCCACCCTCACCCATAACTAGATAGCAAAGTATATGGTTGTGACGATCCCAAAACCCCTTGACACGGTGTTAAGGATAATCATTGGAATATAACACATTAATCATCATTAGAAGATCACAGATAATAGCATAAACAGAAAATAGAATAATTTACATACATATGACAGCGGAATCATATAGATATCATCACATCAGAGAAGCACAGTACAGGATACAACTTAGTGCATAATGATACATAGTCAGCCACCATCGCCTGAGGCGGAATCATACATAAAGAGTACACAAAATAAATATCAGTCTACATCGCCAATGGCGGAATCATAATATAGATACAATAATGGCGGAGAAAATCCAAGTCAGCACGGTGTAGTCAAGCCTCGCCATGAGCCCAAAAAGCGTCAGAAGCCTGTAACTAGGCTGCCCGCGTGAAAATTAGGGCACCCGAGTTTGCAAGGTGAAACAAACTACAAGTCAGTCATGGGACTGGTATGAGAAATCTACTTAACTTATTAACAACAATAATAAGGCAAATCAAAGGACAACGCCACTTTCGCGGAACGGGCTTACTCCAATGAGTGCTAGTGCATGAAATAAAGTAAATGATTAAATCATCGCAATGCTTTTTAAAAAATGAAGCCATTATAAGACTCAGGTCCCATCACACAATGCAACGCAAGCCGGAGGATAGAGTTTTACCTTATAATGGCCAAAAATGCTTCATACGAATTAAACAAAAGTGTTTGATATTATTACTAGTGCATATATGTTTCAAAAGCGATTTCAATCATAAATATCAATCATAGGCGGCATAAATGACCCATACCACTATGTCGCCGTACTAGTAATACAATCACGTCCGCATATTTCATATTGGAAATTGGATTCCTTCATGAGCCGAGGCAAGGGGCAAGCTCCTCTCCGATTCGAGACACTCTAGCAAATGCCTCGGGACCGCACACAGCAATCCCTGGAGCCTCCAAGGCCGGTCCTCCCTTACTTTTGAGGATTAATTATTCTTGAACACACGTTTCCTGGTCCTTACAGACCTATAATCGAGGCGCCTCGTATTCCCACAACCACACAGGTGAAAAGTAGATATAAATGTCAAGGCTGGTAGGTCACTGACACCACCATAACTAGAAAGAAACGTCGTGCACTCCTTGGGTCCTTCTCCCGTTTTTGACTCATACCGGGGTGCGAGGCTCACTAATTCACGTTATACACAAAGCTACGTCACACGGACCATGCTTTGATCATCAACTATAAGACTTTGCTTTGCAACAGAAGCCTTGATCGTATGCTACTCAGGCGTGCCACACAGGCAATCCACTCCATGCGACTGATTTCTATCAATACATAACCTTTGAGCTCGTACGTCTCAGAGAAGGGCGTTAAGCAAGAGAATAAATTCTCCGCCGCCAAACAGATATATATTTAACAGAGATCAATCAGCACAGAACAAAATCCTATGTCAGACACACAGTCCATTTACAAGTCCGTTCTGGGTCTGAACGAAACCGGAGGCACCAATTCCTCGCATATCCGTATAATCAACAATATGTCTGGACGGCTACTACTTCAGGTCCTTCATGGTAGCTACTCCAATCACGAGCATCAGTAGCGCCCATCCATCCCATGTGAAGATCGTCGGTCTTTAACCGTCTTCAACTCTTTGACTTCTCAACGTCGATTGATTATTTGAAATGAGATGAACTCGGCCTTTTCAAATTACCCACGTTGTAACACCCCACGTCCGTTAGTGTCACTCACAAAGGGAATGCACTAAGTTCTGTGGAGCATTTTGGGTAAAAGATGCAGAAAAATTACAAGACAGACAAATATTAAAGAGCGGAAAATAGAACTTTGCTTTATTGATAAAATAGTCTGTACAAGATTCTTTTACAATATCAGAGTATCATCTGTCTTTACAAAATAAAGAAGCATAAAACAACATTTTATATTCCCCAATGTAGCAAGAGCAAGCCATAGCATCAGAAAGAGAATCCAAGGACGACTTCGTCAAATCTTCAAGATGGGGAAAAAGCAACGGTCCAATCTAATCCTGAGTTATACTTTTCCCTCCTCAACTACCTGGGGGGGGAACAGAAGAAAAGAAGCGAAAGAAAAACAGAGTCAGACCTAAAGCCTGAGTAAGTCAGTAACTTCTAGCATGTGAACAGGGAACAATGAAACGACATGAATTAACTGAATACAAGACAATACCATGATGATAGGGTCAACAGGATTAGATAAGATTACCACAAGATATACTAAGGCAAGATAAACTGGATATACTTTAATACTTTCTCTGCTTCGCTATTACCTTATTATTCTGGTTTCTATATCTCTGCATCGCCTAACTAGTGTCCCTACGAGTAACGATAACGTGATCCCAATCCCTGTAGTTTCTGTCGCCTTAAGGCATCCATTTATTATTTAATTACCTAGATCTAATCTAGGATTTTCTATCAAGTGCCTTCTAGATTCAACTAGAACTTACGTTATTTTTCTGAATGCTTCTTGGATTCAGGGTTTATGCCACCTAGTTCCAAACTAGGGATTATGCTACCTGTCGAACGATGCCCTTTAGTCTAGGACACACCACCTAGGGTGGTACATGTTCCTAGACTTTTCCCACGCATGTATCGCGAATCGTTATCGCTTGTCTAGATGCACATGTCCAGTAATGTGCGGTCCGAGTTCCGCTGTCAGGGCTACTCTAGAAATACGGAACTCAGTCGGGAGCTTTCAATATCTGCCGATGCAGATGCTAAGGTCTGTTTTTCCAGTGGCTATGGTCCCACTCGACCCCTCCCTCAACTAATGGAAGGCCACCCTTGTAAAATGAGAACTGTACGAAAGCCCCTATCTACCCCACTAATTCTATGGCCAACAACACCCCGCAACCACAACTAGATAGCAAGTATGTGGTCCGTATGAGTCCTCCAGCCTTCCCGCTTCACGTGTTTCGCTTGACTGAAGATGGATGGTAAACGACGAGTTGCTATCACAGGGCTTCCGATTTCTCGCTGAATCACGCTGGTCCATCCGAGTCTTTAGGTTGCCATATATATATATTGCAACCAAGGCATACCCTTGGCTCTTCTATCGCATACCTTAACCTCTGTGCCCCCAGGCGGATCATCTGCAGCCTCACAGAGGGATACCAAGCGTACCCTCACGTCCCCTCGAAGGCTCGGGCTTCGTAACCCAATTCGTTGGAGCCTTCTTAAAACCAGATGGATGTCCGCTCCTTCGTGTTATACTAAGAATTACTACTTAGTTCTACTAACTAAGGTTTACCACTTAGTTTCCAAATTCCTTGTTTTCTTAACTAAGTTTTACTACTTAGTCCCCTTTTCAACTGAGGTTTACTACTTAGTTTTCTTTCTCGCCAGGTTGGATTGGTTAAGTGTCTTTAGTCGATTCAAGCTATCTTAACCCTCTTCCCTTATCCTGTTAAACTGGTTAAGTGTTATACCTTTATGCTTTTTACTTAACACTATTCATTTATCATATTCTGATGGTTAAGCGTTCAAGTTTTCTTAACCCTATGGTCTAGTCCAGCTAACATATTAAATTGGCTAAGTGTATTACTTAACCCCAACCTCTAGTCTAATTAACATGTTAAATTGGCTAAGTGTATTAACTTTACTTAACCCCACCTTCTAGTCTAGTCAACATGTTAATTTGGCTAAGTATTCCCATGGACTTAACCCTCCCATTCTAGCTTTAACTGTGCTTAGTTGGTTAAGTGTTCCTTAGCCTTCCCATTCTAGCTTAACTGTGTTAAGTTGGTTAAGTGTTCATATGGACTTAACCTTCCCATTCTAGCTTAACTGTGTTAAGTTGGTTAAGTGTTTCTATGGACTTAACCCACCCATTCTTGCTTAACTGTGTTAAATTGGTTAAGTGTTTCTATGGACTTAACTCTCCCATTCTTGTTCTAGCTTTAATTAATAAATTAAAGCCGCAACCTCTCACATTAGACAGATATTGTTGCGGTTACTGGATGTGCCGGTCGGTTCCGGGCAGGTTTACACCGCAACTCAGTCAAACCTCGGGTTAGGCATATTCATGTTTTCTAAGTTCAAAGGGTTTTTGATTAATTTCCAAATCTGGTTTTGAAAACAACCATCCCGTCCTTCGGATCAGTTAGGGATAGCCAGGGAGGGCAGAAAACTTGTATTTTCCAAACCCAAGCCTAGACACTATCCTCTTTGTCACCCTAGAACTTTCAGGTGTATGTGTTATTCAAAGAGAAAACCTTTCTTTTGTCCATATATAAATTGTCAACAATTTATCTTCAAAGTCCATTTTCCCTTTTTAAATAAACTTGGCCTATACCATTTTCATTTTGTCCTGCCCACTAGTATACTTATATTCTAGGCCCAAGTCCTAACCCAACTTGCAGTTCAGGCCATTTCCTATTTCATTGCCAAAACTAGATTACATATCCTAGTTTATAATTTATGGCCAAAACTTTACCTACATGCAAGTTACATATTTTGTGGTAAATGAACAATTTATCATTTATGACAAATTCTATAAGTAAATTTACTCCCAATTTACTTATTTCATTATTACACTTTTAATGTACATTGTCACATTTATTATTATGGCCCGTTCCCTCTTATTTATCATATTTATACTTTTTGGTATGTAAATTATACCAAATTAAGTGTCATTAACCATAATTTATTCTAAACATGACAATTTCTCACAATTATGGCTAAATTCAAAATTGTGCTAATATACTTATTCCAAATCTTTATTTAACACAATTTTGATTTAACATTCCTAATTCACAGTTTATGGTAAGACTAGAATTATTATTCTAGTTTACATTTCATGCCTGAAATTTAGCTTACTTGCTAATACTAAATTTAATATGTCAAACTTATTCAATTTGCATTCCTATGAACATGCCATAATACATATTCCCAATTTATGCCAATTTCCAAGCTTATAACTACATTTATGTTCATTTTCATATTTTCCCCAAATTGCATTCCCACCGTTCGTATAATCGTGATTTAACCTAGATTGTAAATAAATCTAGATTCGTAGAAAATAGGGAATGAACCAAAGATGTTATGAAAAGGGATAATAACTGGCATAAAAGGTTTGGATAACGACGTAGGTTCAAGAATATGGGTATACTTAACTTAATAGGTAAATTCCCACGGTCTAAAACCAATAGATAGAATAGGTTCAAGAACAAGTGTAGACCTAACTGAATAGGTAAATTCCCACAGTCTAAAACCAAAGAAAAACAAGGAACAGATAAAATAGCTAATCGGGTTTAGACCCAATTTCATAGCCACAAAACTTAAGCAACAATTTTCCTAATTATGAATCATAGGCAAAGTTCATAGTTATAGGCAATGTTCATAGTCCAAAAGGGAAAATAATTCCCATAGTCATAAGTCATTATCATAGGCATTGTCATAGTCATATGTTGTATGTCCCAAATCAAGGTTCATGTTCGTAATTCAAAGGCAATAGGTTCATGGTCATAGTTTTCATAATCATGATCATAGGCATAGGCATATCCTCTTTGTTCAATAGTCATAGGCCGTCAATCAAAGTCATAGTATGTTCTGGGCCATAGTCAAGAATTAGATCCAAAAACTTAAATAAACATAGATCCAAGTGAAGAGATTAGGCATTTTTCTTATATCCTTTTAATTTCATGTCACAAATAAAAATAAAACGTTCAAGTCTAGAAATAACCAACTTACAGAAATTAGATCTAGAATAGAAGAACGGCGATGCTAAGATTCGTATGTCGTTGCTCGAGGTTTGTTGATTTAGCCTTTGAATTCTTCACTTTGATTTGAATCTTCTCTTGAACAGATTTGAGCAGCATCTCCATGTCTTGAATTTATATTTTATTTTAATTATTTAAGAAAATTTAGAGGAGGGGAAGAAGCCATGAATCTTAGCAGCATAAGGATAGAAGAGAATTGGTGCAAAGAGAATGAAGACTAGGGCTGTTTATATAGCTGCTCAAGACCTTATCGTACACGCAGCGCTGAGTCGGCATTGAACCCAGTTAAGAAAATAGTCCAGGTACGTAGATGAATCTAGCCAAACCTTATCATACACGCAGTGCTGAGTCAGCATTGGGTCCCACAAGCTATTTTGGCGTAGAAATTTGAATTTCGAATGAATTGTTTTGGCGTAGAAGTTTGATTTTCGAACTTTTGAATTTCTGGAATTTATTTAACTGTTTTATTCACATGAAATATTCTTATATGTATACAATTCCTCTAACAACCATTTTACGCGTATATATATACGCACAACTTTCATTTTATTTTCAAAATTCAAATGATGTTGCCATATTTCATTGACTGTAGCCTTATCTTGAACTTTATCTTTCGTATACATATATTTTTGCATATATATATATTTATATTCTCATATGTATATATATATATATTTTTTCTTTATTTCCTTATATGTACGTTCTTATTATTTCAAATTTTGAATTTGTATACGTACATATATTTGCATGTTCAGTTGGCTCTCTCTAAAACAAAGATAAAAATAATTATGCCGCCGCCGGGGTTCGAACCCCCGACCTCCATGCTACAATCCAATGCCTTAACCAACTGAGCTACAGAGGCTTTTGTTGATAAGTCTTAGAACAATAATAATTATTATTCTCTCCTTACTTTTTTTTCATGTTAGTTACAATACTTAAATTAAACAACTGCATGGATCTTTTAATTTTAATTTTTCTTTTAAAAATTAATTATACTTTAATTTGAGAATCTTAATGTCACAGAATTACGGGGTGTTACATTCTCCCCCACTTAAAAGGATTTCGTCCCCGAAATCTTCAAGTTAGGAAGAATGTGTCCTACCATCCAATCACCCATCTACTCAACCATTCAATCACAGGCATTCATTGTCCTTAAAAGATTTCTAATGCTTTCATGTTCATATGCATAGTGTGTGTATATGTCTCTATCTAATGCAAAATCAGGCGGTCTACTGATTCAGTTGACCTCCTTAATGCAAATCATGTTAGTGCCATGCGTCCAATCATGCATGCAAACATCCCTAGTCATGTAAATACTACATGCGTGCACAACCATTCATCCATATGCAACGTCCATATGATATCATATCAAGTTCAACTTATAAACAAATGCATATATGTAAATGCAATATGAGAGCGTCCGAACTTGATCTAGTGCCTAATACGTATGCATATGCATCCACGAGCAACCATTTGCAACCACTTGCAACCATTCAACCATAACATGTTTCAAATACATGTTTACATCCATTGGCTTCTACCTAAGGATCGTAGATACGACCTAGAGGATATACTTTGGAAAGAGAGAAACAACTACGCGTAAAGCTCCTAAAAAGAGAAATCAAGGATGCACCCTTAAGGAAAAAGGGCTTGTTGCTAGTATCTAGCCTTCTTGAGCTTTACTCCACTGTATCTTAACCAATTTATCTTCACGATTGTGAAGTTCCTAACCTCCATTTCCAAAATAAACAGATGTCAATCAAGGTACCAAGTGTATGATTAGAGGTCTCTCCCTTATCCACCATGCCATAACTATAAGGGTTGAAAGATCACTACGCGCTTTTTAGAGCGCCTGTCACAACTATTCATCTCTCACGCAAACCATCCTAGTCGAACTCGACATTCCTCAAGTACAAGCCCCAAAGGCCTAAACCAATATCAGATAAGTATCCAGGGAATATCTCCTACGATTTTAGATGATCGACGTGATATGATATAAGCAAACTCGATAGCTATTCAAACCCCTACTAACCAAAAATAAACGGGTCGAACCACCCACTGGGTTTGAGACTGATTGGGATCTTCTACCAATACAAGTACGAAGGTGCAGAGACTCAACTATGGAAGCAAATATGAACAAATGTGAAGCGCTAAAAAGGAAAGAGTACGAACAGAAAAACTAGACTCTTCCAACAGAACTTTACTACCTTTCTCCTAGGTACGCATAGTATATACTTGCCCTTCTGAAAATCTTGTCCTTTGTTCTTGCCTCGTCCTTAATTATATGCCCTATCATACCCGAGTAAAGATACTTCCTCTTGTCTTAGGTTTTATAATCCCTTCCTCCTTTGTGAGCCAAGTCTACATCCATGATTTTCCTCATCCTTGGGTTGTGCTCTTTTGCCAAACTCCTCATCCTTTTCCGTGTGTAACCACATTGGCAAATCTCTCGAAAGCCGCCTCCATCGCACGGAAAACCCTATAACCTTGAAAGAAGACTGGCCATAAGTGAAACAACTACGATTATAGATGGAAGTCGGGCACTACTTCGCCCTTCGATGATGTTACCTCCCAGAAAGCCAGGAGCCCCAGAGACTCAAGAAAGAAGGAGATAAGAATTCAAACAGAGGAAGAGGTGACAATGCATATGGCTTTGGTGAATATGCCTTTAAAACAAATCCTTTCTTTTAAAAATGCTTCTTTAAAAACCTTTTGAAAATAATTTTTCAAATCTTTTATCTGATCCGGTAACCTTCAGCTCTGATACCACGTGTAACACCCCACGTCCGTTAGTGTCACTCACAAAGGGAATGCACTAAGTTCTTTGGAGCATTTTTTGTAAAAGATGCGGATAAATTACAAGATAGACAAATATTAAAGAGCGGAAAATAGAACTTTGCTTTATTGATAAAATAGTCTGTACAAGATTCTTTTACAATATCAGAGTATCATCTGTCTTTACAAAATAAAGAAGCATAAAACAACATTTTATATTCCCCAATGTAGCAAGAGCCAGCCATAGCATCTGAAAGAGAATCCAAGGACGACTTCGTCAAATCTTCAAAATGGGGAAAGAGCAATGGTCCAATCTAATCCTGAGTTATACTATTCTCTCCTCAACTACCTGGGGGGGGGGGGGGGAACGGAAGAGAAGAAGCGAAAGAAAAACAGAGTCAGACCTAAAGCCTGAGTAAGTCAGTAACTTCTAGCATGTGAACAGGGAACAATGAAACGACATGAATTAACTGAATACAAGACAATACCATGATGATAGGGTCAACAGGATTAGATAAGATTACCACAAGATATACTAAGGCAAGATAAACTGGATATACTTTAATACTTTCTCTACTTCGCTATTACCTTATTATTCTGGTTTCTATATCTCTGCACCGCCTATCTAGTGTCCCTATAGTAACGATAACGTGATCCCAATCCCTGTAGTTTCTGTCGCCTTCAGGCATCCATTTATTATTTAATTACCTAGATCTAATCTAGGGTTTTCTATCAAGTGCCTTCTAGATTCAACTAGAACTTACGCTATCTTTCTGAATGCTTCTTGGATTCAGGGTTTATGCCACCTAGTTCCAAACTAGGGATTATGCTACCTGTCGAACGATGCCCTTTAGTCTAGGACACACCACCTAGGGTGGTACATGTTCCTAGACTTTTCCCACGCATGTATCGCGAATCGTTATTGCTTGTCTAGATGCACATGTCCAGTAATGTGCGGTCCGAGTTCCGCTGTCAGGGCTACTCTAGAAATACAGAACTTAGTCGGGAGCTTTCAATATCTGCCGATGCAGATGCTAAGGTCTGTTTTTCCAGTGGCTATGGTCCAACTCGACCCCTCCCTCAACTAATGGAAGGCCACCCTTGTAAAATGAGAACTGTACGAAAGCCCCTATCCGCCCCACTAATTCTATGGTCAACAACACCCCGCAACCACAACTAGATACAAGTATGTGGTCCGTATGAGTCCTCCAGCCTTCCCGCTTCACGTGTTTCGCTTGACTGAAGATGGATGGTAAACGACGACTTGCTATCACAGGGCTTCCGATTTCTCGCCGAATCACGCTGGTCCATCCGAGTCTTTAGGTTGCCATATATATATATTGCAACCAAGGCATACCCTTGGCTCTTCTATCGCAGACCTTAACCTCTGTGCCCCCAGGCGGATCATCTGCAGCCTCACAGAGGGATATCAAGAGTACCCTCACGTCCCCTCGAAGCCTCGGGCTTCGTAACCCAATTCGTTGGAGCCTTCTTAAAACCAGATGGATGTCCGCTCCTTCGTGTTATACTAAGAATTACTACTTAGTTCTACTAACTAAGGTTTACCACTTAGTTTCCAAATTCCTTGTTTTCTTAACTAAGTTTTACTACTTAGTCCCCTTTTCAACTGAGGTTTACTACTTAGTTTTCTTTCTCGCCAGGTTGGATTGGTTAAGTGTCTTTAGTCGATTCAAGCTATCTTAACCCTCTTCCCTTATCCTGTTAAACTGGTTAAGTGTTATCCCTTTATGCTTTTTACTTAACCCTATTCATTTATCATATTCTGATGGTTAAGCATTCAAGTTTACTTAACCCTATGGTCTAGTCCAGCTAACATATTAAATTGGCTAAGTGTATTACTTAACCCTAACCTCTAGTCTAATTAACATGTTAAATTGGCTAAGTATATTAACTTTACTTAACCCCACCTTCTAGTCTAGTCAACATGTTAATTTGACTAAGTATTCCCATGGACTTAACCCTCCCATTCTAGCTTTAACTGTGCTAAGTTGGTTAAGTGTTCCTTAACCTTCCCATTCTAGCTTAACTGTGTTAAGTTGGTTAAGTGTTCATATGGACTTAACCTTCCCATTCTAGCTTAACTGTGTTAAGTTGGTTAAGTGTTTCTATGGACTTAACCCACCCATTCTTGCTTAACTGTGTTAAATTGGTTAAGTGTTTCTTTGGACTTAACTCTCCCATTCTTGTTCTAGCTTTAATTAATAAATTAAAGCCGCAACCTCTCACATTAGACAGATATTGCTGCGGTTACTGGATGTGCCGGTCGGTTCCGGGCAGGTTTACACCGCAACTCAGTCAAACCTCGGGTTAGGCATATTCATGTTTTCTAAGTTCAAAGGGTTTTTGATTAATTTCCAAATCTGGTTTTGAAAACAACCATCCCGTCCTTCGGATCAGTTAGGGATAGCCAGGGAGGGCAGAAAACTTATATTTTCCAAACCCAAGCCTAGACACTATCCTCTCTGTCACCTTAGAACTTTCAGGTGTATGTGTTATTCAAAGAGAAAACCTTTCTTTTGTCCATATATAAATTGTCAACAATTTATCTTCAAAGTCCATTTTCCCTTTTTAAATAAACTTGGCCTATACCATTTTCATTTTGTCCTGCCCACTAGTATACTTATATTCTAGGCCCAAGTCCTAACCCAACTTGCAGTTCAGGCCATTTCCTATTTCATTGCCAAAACTAGATTAAATATCCTAGTTTATAATTTATGGCCAAAACTTTACCTACATGCAAGTTACATATTTTGTGGTAAATGAACAATTTATCATTATGACAAATTCTATAAGTAAATTTACTCCTAATTTACTTATTTCATTATTAATGTACATTGTCACATTTATTATTATGGCCCGTTCCCTCTTATTTATCATATTTATACTTTTTGTTATGTAAATTATACCAAATTAAGTGTCATTAACCATAATTTATTCTAAACATGACAATATCTCACAATTATGGCTAAATTCAAAATTGTGCTAATATACTTATTCCAAATCTTTAATTAACACAATTTTGATTTAACATTCCTAATTCACAGTTTATGGTAAGACTAGAATTATTATTCTAGTTTACATTTCATGCCTAAAATTTAGCTTACTTGCTAATACTAAATTTAATATGTCAAACTTATCCAATTTGCATTCCTATGAACATGCCATAATACATATTCCCAATTTATGCCAATTTCCAAGCTTATAACTACATTTATGTTCATTTTCATATTTTCCCCAAATTGCATTCCCACCGTTCGTATAATCGTGATTTAACCTAGATTGTAAATAAATCTAGATTCGTATAAAATAGGGAATGAACCAAAGATGCTATGAAAAGGGATAATAACTGGCATAAAAGTTTTGGATAACGACGTAGGTTCAAGAATAAGGGTAGACCTAACTTAATAGGTAAATTCCCACGGTCTAAAACCAATAGATAGAATAGGTTCAAGAACATGGGTAGACCTAACTGAATAGTAAATTCCCACAGTCTAAAACCAAAGAAAAACAAGGAACAGATAAAATAGATAATCGGGTTTAGACCCAATTTCATAGCCACAAAACTTAAGCAACAATTTTCCTAATTATGAATCATAGGCAAAGTTCATAGTTATAGGCAATGTTCATAGTCCAAAAGGGAAAATAATTCCCATAGTCATAAGTCATTGTCATAGGCAATGTCATAGTGATATGTTGTATGTTCCAAATCAAGGTTCATGTTCATAATTCAAAGGCAATAGGTTCATGGTCATAGTTCTCATAATCATGATCATAGGCATATCCTCTTTGTTCAATAGTCATAGGCCGTCAATCAAAGTCATAGTATGTTCTGGGCCATAATCAAGAATTAGATCCAAAAACTTAAATAAACACAGATCCAAGTGAAGAGATTAGGCATTTTTCTTATATCCTTTTAATTTCATGTCACAAATAAAAATAAAACGTTCAAGTCTAGAAATAACCAACTTACAGAAATTAGATCTAGAATAGAAGAACGGTGATGCTAAGATTCGTATGTCGTTGCTCGAGGTTTGTTGATTTAGCCTTTGAATTCTTCACTTTGATTTGAATCTTCTCTTGAACAGATTTGAGCAGCATCACCATGTCTTGAATTTATATTTTATTTTAATTATTTAAGAAAATTTAGAGGAGGGGAAGAAGCCATGAATCTTAGCAGCATAAGGATAGAAGAGAATTGGTGCAAAGAGAATGAAGACTAGGGTTGTTTATATAGCTGCTCAAGACCTTATCGTACACGCAGCGCTGAGTCAGCATTGAACCCAGTTAAGAAAATAGTCCAGGTACGTAGATGAATCTAGCCAAACCTTATCATTCACGCAGTGCTGAGTCAGCATTGGGTCCCACAAGCTATTTTGGCGTAGAAATTTGAATTTCGAATGAATTGTTTTGGCGTAGAAGTTTGATTTTCGAACTTTTGAATTTCTGGAATTATTTAACTGTTTTATTCACATGAAATATTCTTATATGTATACAATTCCTCTAACGACCATTTTACGCGTATATATATACGCACAACTTTCATTTTATTTTCAAAATTCAAATGATGTTGCCATATTTCATTGACTGTAGCCTTATCTTGAACTTTATCTTTCGTATACATATATTTTTGCATATATATATTTATATTCTCATATGTATATATATATTTTCTTTATTTCCTTATATGTACGTTCTTATTCTTTCTAAATTTGAATTTGTATACGTACATATATTTGCATGTTCAGTTGGCCCTCTCTAAAACAAAGATAAAAATAATTATGCCGTCGCCGAGGTTCGAACCCCCGACCTCCATGCTACAAATCCAATGCCTTAACCAACTGAGCTACAGAGGCTTTTGTTAATAAGTCTTAGAACAATAATAATTATTGTTCTCTCCTTACTTTTTTTCATGTTAGTTACAATACTTAAATTAAACAACTGCATGGATCTTTTTCTTTTAATTTTTCTTTTAAAAATTAATTATACTTTAATTTGAGAATCTTAATGTCACAGAATTACGGGGTTTTACACACGTATATTTAGATTTTCAAATCAATTAATCACATGGTTGGACTATTCAACATTCACATTTCAGTTCTTTAGTTATAATTCTCATGTTAAATACATTCAACCATCACATATCAAGCAAACACAACGAAATTGGTTTATTTCCACTCTATATCGTCTATAGTATTTTATAATGATATATCGCCATTTTTATTTAATTTAAAACGGCCATATTTAATTAAACGACGTTTCAGGTCGTGTCGATGCACTGGCGCTGTTTTTCACTAATTTTGTTTTACACATATCTGAAAATCTAACCGTTGGATCTTCACAAATTTTATATCATTAGGAAGGTCATTTCAAAACGAATCCAACGGTTTCAGTTTCGGGAAAATCCGACGGTCCGATTTTCCACACTAGCCATTTGAAGTTACGATTTCAGTTTACGAACTGCAGCGTCGTTATTCGATTTAATTTAATTATATTTATTTATATATATATAAATATAATCGTTTCTGGCGCTGTTTTTCTTCATATTTGAATTAAACATTCCAGACAATCCAACCGTCGGATTTTCACAAAGTTGGTGCCGTTGGAAAGATATTTCCAAGGCGAACCCAACGGTTGCGGTTTCGGGAAAATCCAATGGTCGGATTTCCCGCACTAGTCGTTTGAAATTATGGTTTCAAAACACGAACTGCACGGCCACGTTTCGTTTTAATTTTATTTATATTTATATATTTATATAAATATAGTTCATTCAAAAATTCCTATATCGTTTTCACTTCAATTATTTCACTAACGCCCTTAAATTTTGGAAAATTTCGCCATAACCTCCTTTGTACGGGAGGGGCTGGGAAAATTCCCAAATAGCCACACGGGCGTCTCATGTCAAAAAGAAAAAGAAAAAGCCAAGCGGCTAGCCAACAGGCTCATAAAATCATCACCCAAACAAAACAGTAAATGTGTACCTATTTGTCGGGCACAAAATTTTATTCCTCTTCTCTAGCCCCTTTGCCATAACCTGTTCAATAAATATGCATGTACATATATACAATTTTTATCAATTATCATTTTCCATTCAACTTCATATTGGATTTACTTTGGTTTAAAAGCACCATTCATTCTAATGTTGCATGCATAGGCTAAAATCATATCATTAGCTAATTAATGTATATTTCAACTCATGCACATTTATTTGAACAAGTGGCTATTTTTAACACTTCACATTTCAAAGATGATAATTTTGGCGAACTAAAATAGATTTCAACACATGACTATTTTATTTAGTTCCTATGCATGTTAAAAATAATATTTCATTCACAAATATTTATTTCAACGTCCGCATATCTTTAGCATATCACATATACGATAAAAATGATATTTTTATCACTTAAAATATTTATTCGACAAATGGATGTTTTCAACACTTCATAGTTTCAATAAAAATGTAATTTTTATTGTTCGATCTTTTTATTCAACACATGAACTTTTCCACTACACACACTTCTCAACACACGAGCATTTCCACACATGGATATTTTATTTATATTGTTCATATTAGAAAGATGGAATTTTTATTGTTGAAACTATTTATATATAAGGCGAATATTTTACATACTTCATATATATTATAAAAATGTGATTTTTATTGTTTAAACACTTCATTCATTCACAAATGAATTTAATTTTCACACATCACTTTTCAACACATGAACATTTCCACACATGGATATAGTTTCAACATATGACTTTAATTTCAACGCATGAAGATAATTTCAACATATGAAAATATTTCTAACACATAAAGATTATTCAAAATTTCGGCAGCATAACGGCAGGGTAGTTAAAACCGGCACCGTCCCCAGTACGACTCCTCGCTCTACCTTAAAACCTCGCAGTTTTTGACAATGGGGATTCATGCATCTAATTCACACGCAGGCGACATGTTTTATTTTTATTTCCACAAATATTTCCAATTCATTTCAATCACCAATGGGTATTTTTCAACCACAACCAAACAATATCAACCACAAACAATTATTCAACCATTCTTATTTTTCATCCAATATTTCACACCAATTCACAACAATAAATATCGTCCATGGTTTGTGGACGAGGGGAGTGTATATATATATATATATATATATATATATATATATTATAATTGCTATATTTCACTTGCATTTCAACACATATATCAATTATTCTATGCATGTATAATTCATACTTCGCTCATATAGCTTACACCACGCATGTACATGAGGTATACAACACGTGTGTAATTTATATTTCGCTTATATAATTTATACATGACATTTTCCATTCAACTTCATTTAATTTAGATTTCTCACTTTGGTTTGCAGAGTGCTAAAAATTGTAGATGACTCAGAAAAATCTGCGGCTTCTTCTATGTGGTAGAGAGCTTCCTTGCGGTCCCGATGTTTCCTGTTTCATCGAATTTCGTCAACACATCAAAAAGATATGATTTTTCAAAGTTCAAACATAAAAAAGGACTCACCTTTCACGATGGTTCAAAACTAGGTCTTCAACTTGCACTCAAACCGTGAAGCGATGCAAGGATCGGGCTAAACGACGTCGAAGAGGGAGGTGCAGGCTTCTCGGCGCCGGCGGTGGGGTCCCCTGCGGCGGCCTGAGGCGAGCTCGGCGGCGGTCCAAAGGCGCTGCCTTTGTGGAGGTGGTTCGCACGATTTAAACAATGATAAAGTCCAATACAGGGATGGATTTGTAGAGGAAGGAACGAGCTTCGAAATGGATCCAAGAACGCTCAATTTCGTTGAGAATCGGAAGAGAAATCGAAGAGAGAAGTTTGGGAGCAATTTCCACCGTGCGCGCCGGATGATCTGGGAGAGAGAAAGTGGTTTGGGGGAATGTGATTGGCCAGGTTTATTTTTATATATATTTAATTTCAAAAATCCGAAAATACCCCTTGTCTCATACGAACCCCAATCCAAACACAACGACTGTCGTCCCTAGCTAAATACCCCCATTCTGAACACAATGGCATACGTTTCGTTGGCCAATTGGACTGTTACAGTCAGTTATTTTTCAAATTAAAGTATAAAACATTTAATTTTAACTTTGAACGGACATTTCAATTTGCCAGGGCCACTAACTGATTCGAAAAATTCCAGAAAAATAAATCTAGTTATGTTTTGACGCTACGGTCCCAACAAAACTAGCTTCGTCGAATTCTGAGATCGTTTGAAAAATGATCATTTTCTGGTCGATCCAATTTAACAGAAATTAACCAAACACATTTTCTTTTGCTATGCTCACATACTAGCTTCAAAAATTACGAAATTTGAAACCTAGCAATAGTTTGACATCCCGGACCCAACAAAAGTGGTTTCGTCGAATTCCGAGGTCGTTTGCAAAATATCAATTTTCCAGGGCTATATATTCTATATAGCGACCTCTCTAAAAATTCATTCGGTCATAACTTTTGATTCCCGTTATGAAATTTCGATTTTTCAGATTCGTTAGAAAGGTATTGATAAACAGATTTAAATATTTTTAGTTTTACTAAAATCCGTTATATTTTCCACCCTGCACAGTCAGTCAAAGTTTGAATTCAAATTTTCAAACTGACTCACTATTTCTACTTCACTAATTTATTGAAATATTCTATTTCAATTTTTCAAATTCCTTTGAAATCACCAATTTAAAAATTTTAAATTGGCTCGTATTTTCCGGGTTATTACAATGGTCTTTTGGAGTTCTCCGCTTTTCCGCTTGCGTATCACGATTGACTCAAGATGGTAGGTAGACGACGACGTGCTATCACAGGGCTAAACAAGTTATCGCCGCCTCACGCTGACCCATCCTAGTCTTTAGATTGCTTACATTCCAACCAAGGCATACCCTTGGCTCTTCTAACGCAGACCTTAACCTCTGTGAGCCCAGGAGGATCATCTGCAACCTCACAGAGGGATACCAGGAGTACCCTCACGCCCCCTCGAAGCCGCGTGCTTCGTAACCCAGTTCATTGGAGCCTTCTTCATGATCAGATGGATGTTCGCTCCTCCTCGTGTTCTAGTTGGCTTTCTTGACTAATGTTTACTGCTTAGTTCTCTTAACTAAGGTTTACTACTTAGTTTCCTAAATTGTTAGCTTTCGAAGGTTTACTACTTAGTTTCCTGAATCGTTAGCTTTCATAACTAAGGTTTATGTAACACCCCACTCCCGCTATGGTCACTCTCTAAGGGAATGCCATAGCATCGGTGGAGTATTTTAGTGAATATAGAACAGAAAAATTACAACAAGACAGATATAAATAGTACTTGAAATTTAAAACATCATCTCATAACAGCGGAAGTAAACATGTCTGGTTACATCATAAAACCAAAATAAAAGTCAAGTACAATATCCATCAATATAAAGAAGTACATAATCCCACTCTCTCATACAATAGCCAGGACAAAAGAAAAGATAACTATGTAACTGGAGCTTTACATCTATCCAAGCTCCTAAAGACTGGAACAGCAATCCGATCAAGCTCCACTACTGCTAGGATCCACCGTAGGACCTGAGGGTTGGGAAAAAGATAAAAACAACGGGGTCAGACATAAGTCTGAGCGAGTCCTATAACTTTAACAATACAATCATTAAAGTAACCAGAGAGGACATAAACTTGACCTACGGTAATGTCTGGGGATGAATGGCTACACTAAGCAGCTTGATAGACTTAGGATAAACTAAGATAACTGTAAAGACGCATCTACCCACCCAAGGATAATTACTAACTGCACCACACCAGTCATTCCTACTTAAAGGTCGATCCCTCCCAAGGACTTAGAAAATTTCCCCAGTAGTTTCGTGTACTCCTAGCCCACTACATAGGTGCCGTCTGCCCCTATCTCCACTAGGTGTACTTAGTAATTTTACCCAGCAGTTTCGTGTACCCCTACATAGGTGCCGTCTGCCCCTATCTTTATTAGGTGTACCCACTACTCCCCAGCGATCGGCTCCCTATCGTAGATACCCGTGCTGGTCCCACAATGGGGTGTATCATTCCCCAAAGTGGCCACCTGATAATATCAACGGTGCACGGCTTTATATCTACACGATGCAACAACGGCTTATCTACCAGCCCGGGCCCACACACGCATATGAAACCCGTTGGACTTGCGTTGCCACCGCTAACCCATTTTGGCCTCTTATAGTCAAGCCCAATATGCGTGTCTCGTCACTCGACATGGGTCGAGCCCACAAAGATACGTTTGGGATATTGGTTGAAATGGGCCCCCACAAGCTATCCACCTAAGCTTGTCACTTATCTAGTGTATCCCACTTAACCCTTTAATCATGTTTAATTACATGTTTCCACTTGGTTAAGTATTCTAATCGTATTTTCTATTGCCACCCAAGGCAACCCACTAGATTCCACATGCCACCCAAGGCAACCACTAATCTTCCACATGCCACCCAAGGCACCCACTTAACCCCTCATGTCCCACTACATGCTAATATGGTTAAGTGTTTCTTAATTAATTAATTAAGATCATGACCTCATAAAGACCTCTCACATTAGACCGTCTTTTATGACTGCTGGATATGCCGGTCGGTTCCGGGCAGACTTCTGTCATCAAAAGGGTCTAACCTCGTGTCTTTACTTTAATCATGTATTTAATTTATGACTAAGACCTCTCACATTGGGCCAATCATTTGTAGCCGCTGGATGGCCGGTCGGTTCCGGGCAGACTTCCGCTACAAAAGGGTCCAACCTCGTGTCTTAGTTGATTAATTACACCTAATTAATCACCCCCATATTAATTATCCCTAATTAATATCAAGTTTTTCATAACATGGGTAGACCTAACTCAATAGGTAAATTCTCATGGGGTAGACCTAACTCAATAGTTAAATTCCCACTTATGTTAATTTATTTTTATGGTATGCTTAATCATACCCAATCATACTTTTATTAACATATTTATTAACCCCATCGTTCCCCACGTAAATCGTTCTCATTTCATGACATAATAAAGGGGAAGATCCATCACAAATATCATGGGTTTAGCATATAACTTTGTCATGGGTTAAGAGGATGTCAACTTGCATATATGAGCATGTATTAACCCAACTACATTTAACCCAAACTTGCATATTATCATTCACATATGTTGCATAACATGTTGAACTTGCATATAAGCATTCTCATAACTTGCATAACATGTTAAACATGCATTTAAGCATACACATAACTTGCATAAGCATTCACATACTTGCATAAGCATTCACATACTTGCATAAGCATTCATATACTTGCATAAGCATGCATAACTTGCATATCATGTTAAACTTGCATTTAAGCATATACATAACTTGCATAAACATTCATATACTTGCATAAGCATTCACATACTTGCATAAGCATTCTCATAACTTGCATAACATGTTAAACATGCATTTAAGCATATACATAACTTGCATATGAACTTGCATAACAACCTACACATAACTTACATAACATCATACACATAATTAGCATATGAACTTGCAGAACTCACTTTGTTAAACATGCATAAACCAACTTATCAAACATGCATAAACCCACTTATTAATTATGCATAAACATAGAAAAACATAGAGTAGCATATCATTACAAATGATTCAAACTCACTAATCCGCATTTAAGACCATAAGTCTCATTACACCCAATCTACTTACTTTAACAATTGATGTTAAAGTGTTAGAAACTCACCAAACCCAATATTGGCAAACTTATGAAGTAGAATTAGTTGCTAAATATGAAGAAGATAATGATTAGAGGTTGATTAGCTTGCAACTTCCTTCATAAATTAGTGGAGGCTCCTTCTAAGATTTAATTTGGCGGCATGAGGCCATCATTTCTATTTTTAGTATGGATTAGGGTAGGTTTAGGGTGTATTTATAGATTAGGTGAGTGTTTAAGGCCCTTAGATTAGCCCTAGATTAGATTAGGTCCATTAGATTTAGGAAATCTCTAGAACCCAGCCCTCCAAGCCATCCTAAAACCCAACCTGGTGCACCCAAGTTCTCTGGACGCCGCGCCCAGGTCGACAGGCAAGTCGACAGGCAAGTCGACCCCCCTGTCGACAGGCCTGTCGACAGCCCTGTCGACATGGGTAGGGCGGGAAATTTCCCGCCTGGCCCCCTGCTGGCTCCAATTTCGAAATCAAGTTTAATTTTTAAATCTGTTTTTTTTTAACTTTGAATTTTCCGCAAACTTCTTTGGGCCATAACCGGGCCATACGGACTCCGATTCTCGAAAACTCGGACTCTATTTCGCGTATTTTTCCGAGACGAACGCAATAACGCAGCCCGTTACCCCCAATTCCCACATCTGAGATTATTTATCCTGTAATTAGTGAATTTTAGTATTAACTAAAATTCGGGGTGTTACATTCTCCCCTCCTTAAAGGATTTCGTCCCCGAAATCTCTAAGCTAAGGAGAATGCATATCCTACCATCCAAACAACCATCTACTCAAACCATCAACCACGGGCATCCATTGTCCTTAAACAGTTTCTAATGATGTATGAGCATATGCAAACAGTGTGTGTATATGTTCCCTATCTAATGTATGAGCATATGCAAACCATGATAGTGCCATGCATCCATTATGTATGCGAGAGAACCCTATTGACACATACAATATCTACATGAGTGTACAATCATTCACCCAAAATGCATCATCCATATGATAACACAATCATTACACATTCATAAATATAGCTTCCTACACACAATTTTATGCAATATGCAATATGAAGTGATTGAGCCGATCTAGTGCCTAGAGTGTGTGTACATGCATCCACGAGCAACCACTAGCAAACACTTGCATCCACTTGCATCCATCAACCATAACATGTCTCAAACACATGTTTCAACCATAGGTTTACCCTATCTAATGGTCAAACAGTACTAACGAGAGGACATACTAAAGATAAGATAGGTACTAGACAAACGATAAAGGAGAAGTTAAAAGACATACCCTCAAAAAGGAATGGGTATAATGAACGCATCTTCGCTTCCGTCTCCCAAGTAGCATTGCTTTCGTCTTCTCCCCATTGTACTTTAACTAGCTGAACCTCACGATTCCTCAATTTCCTAGTCTCTGACCCAAGGATGCAGGTAGGAGCTCGTCGAATAGTCGCATCACGCTCTACTTCCACTTCTTTAAGCAAGCTCGGCTCTACCACCTCTGCGGTCTCATGTAAGCACTTCCTCAAATGGGACACATGGAATACATCATGTACACCACTAAGTCTGTCGGGCAACTCCACTTGATATGCCATCCGTCCGATCCTTTCCTTAATAGGAAACGGCCCAACAAACCTCGGTGCTAACTTCGCAACGGATCCAAAGCGAACAACATTTCTCAACGGAGATACTTTGACAAAGACCATGTCCCCGACTTCAAACTCAAGATCCGTCCTTCTCTTGTCCACATAAGATTTTTGCCTATCCTGCGCTGCTTTCATCCTTCTTCGAATCAAGTCAATCTTCTCAGAAGTCTCCCTAATCATATCAGGCCCAAGCAAGATCTTATCCGTAGATTCCCACCAACATGTAGGTGATCGACAAGGCCTTCCATAGAGAGCTTCGAAAGGAGCCATACCAATACTGGACTGAAAGCTGTTATTATATGCGAACTCCACCAATGGAAGATGCTCTTCCCATGTACCTCCAAAATCTAAGATACAAAGCCTCAAAAGGTCTTCTAGAACACGATTCACCCTCTCAGTCTGGCCGTCCGTCTGAGGATGATATGCGGTGCTCAGACACAATTGAGTCCCCACTGCTTCTTGCAAACTTCTCCAGAACTCGCTAGTGAAGATAGGATCTCGATCACTCACTATGCTAGAGGGTACCCCATGCAACCGAACTATCTCTCGAAGATATACTGAAGCTAGCCATGGAGCGGTCCTCTTGCTCTTCACAGGTATGAAATGGGCGCTCTTAGTAAGTCTGTCTACCACCACCCAAATTCCCGTATTACCCTTTCTTGATCTGGGTAACCCGTCAATAAAATCCATCGAGACGCTATCCCACTTCCATTGCGGAACTTCCAATGGGTGAAGCAACCCACCAGGTTTCTTTTGCTCCGCCTTCACTTGTTGGCACACCAAGCATCGAGCGACATACTCGGCCACATCTTTCTTCATACCGGCCCAGAAGAAAACCCTCTTCATGTCTTGGTACATCTTGTCCCCACCGGGATGAATGGTCATCCTAGAACGGTGTGCATCATCAAGAATAGCCTTCCTCAAATCCTCGCCCTGCGGTACACAAAGTCTACCGTCTCTACGCAAGCACCCCCTATCGTCTAGGGTGTACCTACTCAAATGGCTGGACGACTCCCCCCTTATGATCTTTTCCACCAACTCAACCAACTGTGGGTCGTCCCTCTGTTCTTCTCCAATCCGCCTCAAAAGAGTAGGTCTAACCTCCAAGGATGCTAGCAAACCGGGTACATAATCAATGGAAGGTCTGAAATCAAACATCGAGATAAATTCCAAGCTTCGTTGTTCCACGAACAATGGACTCAAGGACAACCTCTTTCTGCTCAAGGCGTCCGCCACCACGTTACCCTTGCCAGGGGTATACGCTATCTCGAAATCATAGGATGCTAAGAATTCCATCCACCTTTGCTGTCTCAGATTCAAATCCTTCTGAGAAAACAAGTACTTCAATGATTTGTAGTCAGTGAACAATTCGAATCTCTCACCAAGAAGATAATGGCGCCAAATCTTAAGCGCAAAAACAATAGCGGCCAACTCTAAATCATGGGTAGGGTAATTTTTCTCATGTGCCCTCAACTGCCTTCCACCATAGGCTATTACCCTTCCCTCTTGCATTAAGACCGCGCCAAGTCCTGTCCCACAAGCATCGGTATAGACAACAAATGGCTTGCTCCCATCTGGCAACACTAAGACTGGAGCGGTGGTTAAAGCTCTCTTTAACCGTCGGAACGCATCATCACAATCTACATCCCATGTGAAAACAAGATTCTTCTTCGTTAAGCGGGTTAATGGGGCTGATATCTTCGCGAAGTCTTTGATAAACTTCCTATAATAACCCGCCAACCCCAAGAAACTTCTTACTTCGGTAGCATTCTTCGGAACCTTCCAATCCTGAATTGATACTTCCTTCGCGGGATCCACAGCTATCCCTTCCTTGGAGACCACGTGCCCCAAGAACCGTACTTCCTTCCTCCAGAAGTGACATTTAGAGAATTTAGCCTTAAGGCTATGTACTCGAAGAGTCTTCAATACCTCCCCAAGATGTAGGGCATGCTCTTCTTCACTCTTAGAAAATACTAAGATATCATCCACAAAGACCACCACGAATTTATTAAGGAACTCCCTGAACACCCTACTCATCAAATCAACGAAGTATGAAGGGGCGTTCGTCAACCCAAATGGCATCACCAGCCACTCATAGAAACCATCCGGAGTTCTAAAGGCAGTCTTGTCTATGCTATCCTCAGCCACCCTCAACTGATGAAACCCCGTGGCTAAGTACAACTGAGAAAATACTGAAGCGCCAACCAACTGATCGAAAAGATCATCAATCCTCGGCAATGGGTGTCTATTCTTCTTTGTGAGCTTGTTGAGTTCTCTATAGTCTACACAAAGTCTGAGGGACCCATCCGCCTTTGTAGCAAATACTACTGGAGCACCCCACTCCGATATACTTCGTCTTATGAACCCCTTCTCAAGCAACTCCCCTACTTGCTTATGGAATTCCCTCCTCTCGCGAGGAGCCATGTGGCGCACTGGTAAAGATACAGGTTTAGCATTATCCACCAGATATATTCGGAAGTCAATCTCCCGCTTCGGAGGTAAGCCCTTCACCTCCTCAAACACATCCGAGTATTCCCGGACCACTCTAACAGATTGCAAACTCTCGACCGAAGCGTCAAGCGATTCAAGATAACTTAGCATAACAGAGTCCATGGGATTACAAGAAATCTCGAGAGTGTTACCCAAGCGGGTCATGAGCCTAACAACTCTCCTTTCGCAATCAAGAACGGCACCATTACTGGATAACCAGTCCATGCCCAAAATCAACCCATAGCCCGTGAAGCCCAACACAAAAGCATCACATCTAAACTCAATGCTAAGTATAGAAATCTTCAAACCCAAACATATCATGGACAAATAAGTGGAGCCCCCAATTGGGTTTGAAACAACCAAGGGATCATCTACCAGACTGGTGTCTAAGTGCAGTGACTCAACTAATGATGATGAGATAAACGAATGCGATGCGCCTGAATCAAACAATTTTCGGACAGGATGATCAAATAGAAAAACCAGACTTTCAACGGAAATAGTTCTACCTCTTTCCTGAATTGGTGGAACCGCGAGAGCCTGTACTTGGCCCCTAGCCTGACCCGGTGCCATAAGAGCTTGCACCTGTCCTCCTGAGGTAGACCCCGTCCTTTGCCCCTTCTTAGGGCAATCCTTCACTAAATGCCCTGCTTCGCCACAGTGGAAGCAGCCAGTCTTCTTCTTCTTACGACAATCCTTGCTTAGGTGGCCAGGTGTCCCACAATTGAAACACTTCTTCTTCTTGCCTTTGCCACCGTTGCCTTTCCCGCCTTTGTTTTGTTGTTGCTGCTGAGGTCTCTTTTGATCTCCCTTCTTCTCGGGTGCCCTATTAGCATTGGGACCCTTCTCTTCTTCATGCATGAGTGCCATGTCAACTAGCTTCTCAAAGGTGGCCCCCATAGGGATATGAGTCATAGCCAACCCATGCATCGGTTCATTCAAGCCTTTCACGAACCTCAAAGCCTTCTTCTCCGGTGTATTCACCATATCTAGGCCAAACCTTGCCAATTGATTAAAATTGTTAACATATTCCTTCACCGAGAGATTTCCTTGCTTTAGAGTCAAGAATCTTTCCATATACAAGTTTTCCTCCGCCCTTGAGAGAAACTTTGCCACAAATCTTTGCCTAAAATCCGCCCAAGAGTCAACGGGGCGTTCTCCATTACTGACCTCCCACCAGAATGAGGCCTCTCCCTTCATTAACCAAGCAGCTAACTTGACTTTCTTTCCTTCTTCCATCTCAAAGATATCTATCAACTCTTCCACCTCCTTAAGCCAATCTCTAGCCTCTACAAAAGTTTCAGATCCTTGAAAAGGTTTCCCTCCCATAGCTTTAAATTCCTTGCAAGTCTTAGCAAAAGTATCCGTGCGAGGAGGAGGGGGAGGAGGAAGATCGGGTGCTACGGTTGGTGGAGGAACATTTGCTGGACCCGCAGTGGTGGCCCTAGCCTCCATCAATCTCCTATACCATACTGGTACCGTCACACCCTCCGGAAAGTTAAGATCCTCATCCATGCTGAAAAAAGGAAAGATTCAAAATGGAGAATTCGAAGGATATAGATATGGCTATTGGGGATTATGCTTTTCTTTCAAAAACTTTTCTCTTAAAAGACATGTTTTTGAAAATATCCCTTCCAAAAATGTTTTTAGAAAAATAGTTTTCTAAAAATTTTATCTGTTCCGGTAACCTTTGCTCTGATACCACGTGTAACACCCCACTCCCGCTATGGTCACTCTCTAAGGGAATGCCATAGCATCGGTGGAGTATTTTAGTGAATATAGAACAGAAAAATTACAACAAGACAGATATAAATAGTACTTGAAATTTAAAACATCATCTCATAACAGCGGAAGTAAACATGTCTGGTTACATCATAAAACCAAAATAAAAGTCAAGTACAATATCCATCAATATAAAGAAGTACATAATCCCACTCTCTCATACAATAGCTAGGACAAAAGAAAAGATAACTGGGTAACTGGAGCTTTACATCTATCCAAGCTCCTAAAGACTGGAACAGCAATCCGATCAAGCTCCACTACTGCTAGGATCCACCGTAGGACCTGAGGGTTGGGAAAAAGATAAAAACAACGGGGTCAGACATAAGTCTGAGCGAGTCCTATAACTTTAACAATACAATCATTAAAGTAACCAGAGAAGACATAAACTTGACCTACGGTAATGTCTGGGGATGAATGGCTACACTAAGCAGCTTGATAGACTTAGGATAAACTAAGATAACTGTAAAGACGCATCTACCCACCCAAGGATAATTACTAACTGCACCACACCAGTCATTCCTACTTAAAGGTCGATCCCTCCCAAGGACTTAGAAAATTTCCCCAGTAGTTTCGTGTACTCCTACCCACTACATAGGTGCCGTCTGCCCCTATCTCCACTAGGTGTACTTAGTAATTTTACCCAGTAGTTTCGTGTACCCCAACATAGGTGCTGTCTGCCCCTATCTTTATTAGGTGTACCCACTACTCCCCAGTGATCGGCTCCCTACCGTAGATACCCGGGCTGGTCCCACAATGGGGTGTATCATTCCCCAAAGTGGCCACCTGATAATATCAACGGTGCACGGCTTTATATCTACACGATGCAACAACGGCTTATCTACCAGCCCGGGCCCACACACGCATATGAAACCCGTTGGACTTGCGTTGCCACCGCTAACCCGTTTTGGCCTCTTATAGTCAAGCCCAATATGCGTGTCCCGTCACTCGACATGGGTCGAGCCCACAAAGATACGTTTGGGATATTGGTTGAAATGGGCCCCCACAAGCTATCCACCTAAGCTTGTCACTTATCTAGTGTATCCCACTTAACCCTTTAATCATGTTTAATTACATGTTTCCACTTGGTTAAGTATTCTAATCGTATTTTCTATTGCCACTCAAGGCAACCCACTAGATTCCACATGCCACCCAAGGCAACCACTAATCTTCCACATGCCACCGAAGGCACCCACTTAACCCCTCATGTCCCACTACATGCTAATATGGTTAAGTGTTTCTTAATTAATTAATTAAGATCATGACCTCATAAAGACCTCTCACATTAGACCATCTTTTATGACTGCTGGATATGCCGGTCGGTTCCGGGCAGACTTCTGTCATCAAAAGGGTCTAACCTCGTGTCTTTACTTTAATCATGTATTTAATTTATGACTAAGACCTCTCACATTGGGCCAATCATTTGTAGCCGCTGGATGGCCGGTCGGTTCCGGGCAGACTTCCGCTACAAAAGGGTCCAACCTCGTGTCTTAGTTGATTAATTACACCTAATTAATCACCCCCATATTAATTATCCCTAATTAATATCAAGTTTTTCATAACATGGTTAGACCTAACTCAATAGGTAAATTCCCATGGGGTAGACCTAACTCAATAGGTAAATTCCCACTTATGTTAATTTATTTTTATGGTATGCTTAATCATACCCAATCATACTTTTATTAACATATTTATTATCCCCATCGTTCCCCACGTAAATCGTTCTCATTTCATGACATAATAAAGGGGAAGATCCATCACAAATATCATGGGTTTAGCATATAACTTTGTCATGGGTTAAGAGGATGTCAACTTGCATATATGAGCATATATTAACCGAACTACATTTAACCCAAACTTGCATATTATCATTCACATATCTTGCATAACATGTTGAACTTGCATATAAGCATTCTCATAACTTGCATAACATGTTAAACATGCATTTAAGCATACACATAACTTGCATAAGCATTCACATACTTGCATAAGCATTCACATACTTGCATAAGCATGCATAACTTGCATATCATGTTAAACTTGCATTTAAGCATATACATAACTTGCATAAACATTCATATACTTGCATAAGCATTCACATACTTGCATAAGCATTCTCATAACTTGCATAACATGTTAAACATGCATTTAAGCATATACATAACTTGCATATGAACTTTCATAACAACCTACACATAACTTACATAACATCATACACATAATTTGCATATGAACTTGCATAACTCACTTTGTTAAACATGCATAAACCAACTTATCAAACATGCATAAACCCACTTATTAATTATGCATAAACATAGAAAAACATAGAGTAGCATATCATTACAAATGATTCAAACTCACTAATCCGCATTTAAGACCATAAGTCTCATTACACCCAATCTACTTACTTTAACAATTGATGTTAATGTGATAGAAACTCACCAAACCCAATATTAGCAAACTTATGAAGTAGAATTAGTTGCTAAATATGAAGAAGATAATGATTAGAGGTTGATTAGCTTGCAACTTCCTTCATAAATTAGTGGAGGCTCCTTCTAAGATTTAATTTGGCGGCATGAGGCCATCATTTCTATTTTTAGTATGGATTAGGGTAGGTTTAGGGTGTATTTATAGATTAGGTGAGTGTTTTAGGCCCTTAGATTAACCCTAGATTAGATTAGGTCCGTTAGATTTAGGAAATCTCTAGAACCCAGCCCTCCAAGCCAGCCTAAAACCCAACCTGGTGCACCCAGGTTCTCTGGACGCCGCGCCCAGGTCGACAGGCAAGTCGACCCCCCTGTCGACAGGCCTGTCGACAGCCCTGTCGACATGGGTAGGGCGGGAAATTTCCCGCCTGGCCCCCTGCTGGCTCCAATTTCGAAATCAAGTTTAATTTTTAAATCTGTTTTTTTTTAACTTTGAATTTTCTGCAAACTTCTTTGGGCCATAACCGGGCCATACGGACTCCGATTCTCGAAAACTCGGACTCTATTTCGCGTATTTTTCCGAGACGAACGCAATAACGCAGCCCGTTACCCCCAATTCCCACATCTGAGATTATTTATCCTGTAATTAGTGAATTTTAGTATTAACTAAAATTCGGGGTGTTACAGTTTACTACTTAGTCCTCTTAATTAAGGTTTACTACTTAGTTCTCTTAATCGTTCGTTTTCTTAACTAAGGTTTACAACTTAGTCCTCTTAACTAAGGTTTATTACTTGGTTCTCTTAACCGCGGTTTGATACTTAGTTTCTGTTACTTAGTTCTCTTTAACTAAGGTTTGTTACTTAGTTCCTTTTAACTAAGGTTTACCAATGAATTCAAGCATGACTTAAGTTCTCTTTATCAAATGATAGCGTACGGGTGTTTTCCCACTTTTCAAGCTTAGATTAACTTATTTCATGGTATAAGTCGTCCCACCCTTCGAGTCTTGTATTACATCTTAAGTCATATTCTTTTCTTATCCCTATGATAAGTTTACCTATTATTTAATCTTATCATTCCCCACTTTTCCTTGCTTTGATACTGTTATATCGGTTAAGTTTGCCCATGTGTCCAAGTTGACTTAACCCCCAATCACGTATTTAATTCAACCCACGTACCATGCTAAATTGGTTAAGTGTTCTCTATCAGTTAATGCTCATTCTAGATATCAAATGTCAATTACCAATTCACATGCATGTTCATGTTCAAGTTATGCCACTATTGTCAATTTCATGTTATGTGTCGAGTTCCATAATTACACAAAAACATGGTTTGTCCAACATATTCCATTTTTAATTATGTTTTTAGGATCTTAAGGGCATATCCAATTTTCAAGTCTCAAATTCAAGCTTTACCCAAAAACCTCAATTTATGTTCATGCTTATAATCCCGTTAATAGGCTATACCTATTATTCCAGTTTCCCATACATGTGTTCCTAACAGGTTGCTATCATTCCTTATATGTTGGTTAAGCTTATTCATATGTCAAGTGCTACTTAACCCATTTCTACTTTGCTTACACAACCATTCGTGTAATAATCTTTTTACCCAAATTGCCTAATTCATCGATTAAATCTCAAGCTCTTCCCAAATAACTATAATTTACGCGTTGTTGACCTTGGCTCGAAGGTAGCCAAAGTTTCAAAAATAAAAAGGAAGAATAGGGAAGAGGAATAGATTAAGCATACAAAGATTATTTTAAATTGCAACATGAATTTTAACTGAGGAATGACGAACGATAATAGTACTATTATGCATGAAGTGTATTGTAATCCCACTCACAGATTTAAGAACGGATCTTGAATTCTGGGATCTAATTTCTGAAACTGAAAAGCTATCCCTTGACGTAGATTATCGATCCTCTAATTTAGATCTGATTCTTAGAAAATAATTGTTTGAATTAGCCTTTGATTCTCTACCTGAATTCTAATGAAGAACTTGAGCAGCATAACCTCGTCTTTGATTTATTTTGATATGAATTAGGGAAGAGTATAGGAATAATGAAGATGTGTAGAGAAAAACTGTAGCCTTAGGGGTGTTTATATAGGTGCTAAAGACCTTATCGTACATGCAGCGCTGAGTCAGTATTGAACCCAGTTAAGAAAATAGTCCAGGTTCGCAGATGAATCTAGCCAAATCTTATTGTACACGCAACGCTGAGTCAGCATCGGGTCCCGCAAGCTGTTTTGGCGCAGAAATTCAAATGTATGGATTGTTTTGGCGTATAAATTTGATTTTTGAACTTTTGAATTTCTGGAATTTATTTAACTGTTACACTGACTGTAGCCTTATCGTGAATTTTATCTTTTGTATACATATATTTATGCACATATATATATATATATATATATTCTCATATATACATATATTTTCTTTATTTCCTTATATGTACGTTCTTATCCTTTCAAATTTTGAATTTGTATACGTACATATATTTTCATGTTTAGTTGGCCCTCTCTAAAACAAAGATAAAAATTATGCCGCCACCGGGGTTCGAACCCCCGACCTCCATGTTACAAATCCAATGTCTTAACCAACTAAGCTATGAAGTCTTTTGTTAATAAGTCTTAGAACAATGATAATTATTATTCTCTCCTTCTCTTTTTCATGTTAGTTACAATACTTAAATTAAACCATTGCATGAATCTTTTTCTTTTAATGTTAAAGCATTATGTTTGCAAATCAGTGCATGCAACATATTTACATTGCATGCAACCAATCCTTTCTTTATTTTAATGCATGCATTACATTTTTTTAGTGCATGTATTTATTACATGCAATCCTTATTTTATTCCTTATTTTATATTTTAATTTGTTTGTTTATACACATACACACACACACAAACACACACACACATATATATATATATATATATATATATATATATATATATATATTTCTCTTGTGCGTATACAAACTTCTAGGCTTAATAACTTCTTCATATGATGTCCGTTTTATGCAAACCAGGTGTCTATCTTTACTAGAATTCTGAGACGGTCGCAATGGTGATGTCCATTTTACTTAATTCCTGATATTTAAATTAATTATTTTTATTTTTTGATCTCTTCGATTACACGCATTGTTATCGCATTAATTTCCGTACTCTTCAATGTATGAATTAATTTTTCATTATACATCACCATTATTTACCTATCTATGCATATATACATATTTGTACATTTATAATTATATTTAAAATGTGGGTTGTTACAGTTAATTATTTATATTTAATGCTTATGCGGTTGTGTAGTGCACTCTGGCTGATGGTTGATTGTTTATTATAGTTGATATATACATGTGTTTTATGAAATCCATATAAATAAAATTGTATGGTAATTGATTGGGTCTAATTCCAATTCAGAAAGAAAGAAATATTTTAAAATAACGAATATTTTAAAATAAATATTATTTTAAAATAATATTCAGTAAAGGATTAAAATGCGAGTTCGATGTCCGATTTTGGGTGGACACGAAGATATTGGAAAATATGAAGCCGTGTTGATTAGATATGTGTCATTTTGACGTAAACGATATTTATATCGATTTTATTCATTTTATAATGAATATCAAAAAGGAAATGATTTCAAAATCTAATATTTTGAAAATATTATCATTTAAATAATATAATGACATGGAATATTCAATTTTGATTTAAAATTGAAAATGAAGTTGGAATCGTTTTTTCAAGACGAATTTAGAATGATTTATAAAATACGTTTTAAATGAAAATCAATGAAATATATATAATATTTATTATATATATTTAATGGCTTGAATAGAACGCGCCGCACCGTGGCCATTCACGAATTTCGACCATTGATTTTGAATTGATATTACGGGAGATCCGACCGTCGAATTCCCCTAAAACTGAAACCGTTGGGTTCGTATCAAAAAGAGCTTTCCAATGAATATAAAAGATTTGAAATCTAATGGTTGGATTTGGAATTATGTCCAAATCAAATTTGGAAAAGGTCGTTGTAAGTGTAGTTCGATAACCGTTTATGGAAATCGACTGTATGAGCCTTAATAAAATTAATAAAAATATTAATAATTTGTGTAAATTCATAATATATGATTTGGAAAGAATTCAAATGGAAAATTCCACGTTTGTAAAGATAAAAATATATTTTTATCAAAATGAACTATTTATGAACTAGAATTATAATCCAATATTTTTAAATAAATAAATTGGATTTAAAATGGTTTTAAAAATAACCAGAATTTCCAATATATGAATTGGTATCGATTTGAGTCGAAATTATTTTTAGAATATTTCGATATTGGATTCCGTGATTATACGGATATTGTGGAGGAGTTTGGAAGACATATATATCGTTATTGCCAATACGATATTTGTTGATTTCAGAATTTGATATTGAATATAAGCCGATATAATTTCTATTCGGAGCCTTGTATTTAATATTGAATTGGATTTTGGGTTTGTCGTGAATGGTGTCTTCATTAACACTGTTCTTAAACCCAATTGAGGAAAGAATAAATCTTTTAATTAATATTTAGTGAAGTTTTCCAATTAATTAATATTTAATTGGAATTGAATAAAAGAATTGGATTTTGGGTTTGTCGTGAATGGTGTTTTCAGTAACACTGTTCTTGAACCCCGTGTGAGAAGAATAAATCATTTAATTAAGATTATTAGATCTTCTAGTTAATTAACATTTAATTGGAATAAAATAGAATGTGAATTGCGTTTATCGTGAACTGTGTTTTATTGACATTCGTTCTTTAACCCGATTTACAGTGAAATGTGATTTTGAACTCATAAATCTTTTTATTAAGATTTAATGGAAATTTTCCAAAGTAAAGTTTTCCAATTTGATAAAATAAATTGGAATTGAATGGAATTCGATTTGGTAATAATCGAAGTGAACTTCTGTGGAAGAAGACTGTTACTATACATGGAATTTAAAAGGCTTTGCCGTTATTCCATTTATATTATTAGTCGGATATGAAAATTGATATAGATTATATATATTGATCTGTTTTCTGTGAAGATTCAATGATTAATGGAATGAGATTTTGGGTTTATCGTGAACTGTGTTTTAAATGACATTAGTTCTTTAACCCAGTTAAAGACAGGATAACATGCCTAACATTGTATTTCGAACTGTATGGTTGATCTCTGCTAAATATATATCCATTTGGTGGCGGAGAATTTATTCTCTTGCTTAACACCCTTCTCTAAGACGTACGAGCTTAGAGGTTATATATAGGCAGAAATCAATAGTACGGTGTAGATTGTCGATGCGGCATGTTTGATTTCCCAAAGTTAAATAATCATTAATACTTATTTTTGGGAAGATTAAAACCAAGCGAAGTTTTAATGAATCTTTAATTAGATTGAAAGATGAATATGATAATTTAAATTATCAGATTTGGGAAATGATCGAGAATGGAGTATCACCAGTTTTGCTCCAAGCGATAGTTAAATCTTTAATTAGATTTGAACGGGAAATGGCAATTAATTTTACCGATAACACTGTGGTGTTAGATATGGAGTATTACCAATTTGGCTCTATGGGATGAATAGGTTGGGATTGGGAAACAACAAATGATTACTTCGGTAAGGTGCGCTAATCCCGACTAGTTTGGATAAACCTTAATTTGGTTTGAAATGATATCCAAAGGAAGATTAAAGAATAAATTTATAGAATTTATCTTTGATAAAATTAATGGGAACCTTTCCCAAAGGATATGAATATTTAAATAAAAGAATATTCACAATTGGAATGAGGCATATTTTGTGTTTTATAGCACTTATTTATTATATACGCAAGTTATTCGGAAAGCTGGGTTTATACCCATTCTGAATAATTAATTCGACGATAAGTCGACGATGAAGACGGTAGTTGAAGATTGGAGGTCTTATCATCATTTGGATGATTACTGATGTCTTGACTGGGCTGTACACCCAAGACAAGGTAATAAGTGGCGATCTCCAGACATACTTGGAGATCGACCGGATATGCGAGGACCTCTCTCCTGTATTGGACATATGGGACGAGGAATAAGGTGCCCCCGGTTTCGTTCCGACCCAGAACGAACTTGTAAATGGATATGTGTCTAACATTGGATTTTATTCTGTGTTGATTAATTTTTATTAAATATATACCTGTTTGGCGGCGGAGAATTTATTCTCTTGCTTAATGCCTTTTTCTGATACGTACGAGCTCAGAGGTTATATATATCGATAGACATCAGTCGCATGGCGTGATTTGCCTTTGTGGCATGCTGAGATGCAAAAGATCAAGGCTTCTATTGAAAAGCATAGTCTTGTGGTTGATGATCAAAGCACGGCTTTAATATAGCATAGCTTTATGTAGCGTTAATTCGCAAGCCTCACACCCCGGTATGAACCAGAAACGGGATGAAGGACGGCAGGGAGGACATGCATTTCTTTCTAGCTAGGAGTGGTGTCATGGTATGGAGCCCAGACATTTTTACTTATGTGGTTGTTGGAAAGCGAGGTACCTCAGATAAATCGGTCACTACGGGGCCGATGGATGGATTTACGCCCCATAGGGCGGGGAAACGTATTGTTTAGGGATTACTAATCAACTTAAAATGCGGATCGGCCCAAAATTTTCCTAGGTGCAGTTGCGGTTGTACCCTGAGACATGGGCTAGATTGTCTCGAATACGGTAAGGACAATCCCTTGCCTTGATTCATGATGGAAATCCAACTTCTAAAACGATGTGTGTGGTTTTGATTGTAAACTTATATACGGTGACGTGATATATGGTACCGATGCCATTTATGATTGATATTATGATGGAAATTGTTTTTGAAACATATATGCACTAGTAATAACATCAAATGATTTTGATTTATACGTACCAAGCAATATTTGGCTATTATAAGGTAAACTCTATCCTCCGGCTTGCGTTGATGGGACATGAGTCTTATAATAGCTTCATTTTCTTTAATTAGCATTGCGCTGTTTGTTTTATGCACTGGAATTCTTGGGGGTAAACCTGTTCCGTGTTATACGGCGTGGTCCCTTGATTTACCTAACTTTAAAAACAAATTAATAATTGTTTTAGTCCTCAAACCAGTCTCATGACTGACCTGGAGTTTATTTTTTTAACCTAAAGTCTGGGTGCCCTTATTTTCCACGCGGGAAGCTAGTAGTTTGGTTTTGCAGATATTATATTCAGAGGATCCTGGATTTACAGATGGAACTATATTCGGAACACTCTGTATCCATGTATTTCTTTAAGTTATGTTATGTATTATTTTTTCGCTGCATTGTAATTTTAAATCTCTGATATTTTCCAATGTGTAATATTTATTCATACTCTGTCATATTCTTGTACTCTGATGTAAATTGTTGCAATAAGCAATGAAATTATCTTCTGTTTTTGTTCTGATTTATCGTGTTCTCAACTCAATCCGGGCTTTCCTTTATGGGAAAGTTTGGGTTGTTTCATTTTGGTATCAGGGCTTTGGTTTTATAGAGCTCGAGAACAAGGCATATTAGAACCAAACGAAAGAATTCATCAGAGATTGGATTAGTAATATCCATTGAGAATGATTCGTTAGAGATAGGATTAGTAGTATCCTAGAACGAGTGTGAAGAGTGTTGTTTTAAAATAAAAATAAAAAACAAATATTGTTTTGAAAATCTAAACCTTATTCAACGTATTTGAATGTTTATTTTAAATATATTTTGGACAATCTGCTATATAAAGATATTGCATATATGCCTTGCAAACGTATATTCAAAGTTTTAATATACTGGATAGATATAGAATCACACTCTAGTCGCCCGAAGACGATTCTGATGATAGTCTAGACATAATCGACATTTGTCTTCGAGTTTCGAAAGTGGGATGTCTATATATTTCCAATTGACTGGTATGAGAACCAAAATATAGTTAGAATATATTGTTGTGAATTGGCATCAAAAACATTATTTTGAATATATATATCAAAATTATGAATTTGAAAATTTAATCAACTAATTGATTGCTGATTGTGTTGTTTGATTATTAGTTGAACTAATTAACATATTGGAACAATAAAACCAATAAGAGAAATTAAGCCAATTGTGTCAAATATTTAACTGAATTAAAAATTGATTGGAATTGCATGCATATTCATGTACCTACATTGAACAGGTCATAGCATGGAAGCTAAGAAGAGGAATAAAATTGTATACCCGACGAATAGGTACATGTTTACTATATTTCTTGGGTTTGAGTGATTTTACGAGCCGATTGGCTAGCCGCTTAGCTTTTTCTTCTTCTTTTTGGATGATGAGGGCCCTGCGTGGCTAGTTGCGGTTTTAAATGTCTCTTCGTACAAAGGAGGTCATGGCGAAATTTTTCGAAAAGTTAGGGTGTTAGCCAAATTTTTGAAAAATTAGAAATTCTTAGAAACTAAAAAGTTGAAGAATGAAAGCCAGAATGAAAGTTGAGTTGGATAGTTAAACAACTTTCACCTCCGTTCCTTTTCGAGCATGAAAAGATTTTAAGTGGGGGGATTGTAACAACCCGGAAAATCAGAACCAATTTAAAATTTTTATTTTGGCAATTTTAATGAATTTTGAATATTTAAAATGATTTATTTTAAATAATAACAAATAGAAATTTATTTTGAATAGAATTAGAACATATAAATTTATTTAAATCGAAGTTAGGATATAAATATTTATTTTAATTATAAAAGAAATTGAAAATGGCGCTGTAGTTTGAAAATTCGATTTCAAATTTCAAATGAATGTACAAGATTCAAAATAAATCGGATTTAGTAAAACCAGAAATATTTGAATCTGTTTGAAAATATCTTTTCAACGAATGTGAAAATCCAGATTTCATAACAGGAATAAAAGGTTATGTCCAGTTGAAAATTCAGAATAGTCACTACGGAATTTAATATAAAGATAGCCCTTAAAAAGAGCCATTTTGCAAACGACCTCCGTTTTCGATGAAAATACTTTTGTTGGATCCGGAATGTCAAATTATTGCTTGATTCCAATTTTCATAATTTTTGGAATCAATATTTGAGCATGGTGAATTTAAACGCATTTGGTCAATTCAGTTTGAATTTAATCGACTGGAAAATGTCCGTTTTTCAAACGGTCTTCAAATTCGACGAAATTGGTTTTGTTAAGACCATATCGTCAAAACATAGCTAATTTTATTTTTTCTGGAATTTTCGGAGTCAGTATATGGCCCAGTAAATTAAATTGTACGTTCAAATCTAAAATTGAATGTTTTATATTTTAATTTGAAGAAAAACCGATTGAAACAGTCGAATGGGCTTACAAAACATATACCATTGTGTCCAGAATTGGGGTAATTAGCTAGGGCGATAGTCGTTGGGTTTGATTTGGAGTTCATTTGGATTAACAGATACTTTTGGAATTAAAAGAATTAAATATAAATATAAATATTCTGGGCCAATCAAAATTCACGTTGACCATCTTCATTTCCTCGAAAACCCCCGATTCACTCTCGACGAAAGGCGGAAGTTGTTCATTTCTTTCCCCTACGATTTCAACTAATCTGCTCAACAAAATCACCTACTCCTTTGGAGAATTTTGTAGAGGAGCTCAAGATCTTCAAATCCATATAGGGTTTTTCATTTATCATCGTGTATTTGGGGAAATCCATCACTCCAAAGTTCGGACGTTCAGACTGTCGTTGCGCCTTCCTACGTCCGTCGAATTGGACCCCACCGCCATGCGCAGGTGCCTCCCCTCCCTCTCTGACGTGGCACAACCAGATCCTCCTCTCGTGCAACGGATAGGGAGAAAAACTGAAACCTAGTTTCTAACAAGAAACTGAGGTAACGGAAGTGTATATATTTAAAGGTTTACGACATTTAAAAGCATCGCAAAGTATGTTTAACAAATAAAAATCATATCTTTTCCGTATATTGTCCAAATTCAGTGAAACAAGAGACATTGGACTTGTGACGACGTCTTCTACATTCTAGAAGAGACTAGGGGAATTTAAGAGCTTGCTACGAATTTAGGCGAAGCCAAAACTAATGTGAGAACTCCTCACACTAATCTTGTTTTTTAGTTAAATATATACTAGGTTGCAGACGGGGCTTAGTATCTCCTGACACCGTCGTCCACAGACCATGGACGACTTGTTTGAATGTATTGTGTGGTGGAAATTGATTGTGATTGTATAGTGAAATGGAAAATAAAATATTCATGTGAGAAATAAAATATTTGAATAATAAAAATATCATTTTTATTGTATAAATGAACTTTTTAAAATAACCATATTTGAAATATATTTTTATTAGTTAAAAAATATTATTTTCATCATGTTAATGATGTTTTTAAAATAACCATATGTTGAAATATATTTTTATTAGTTAAAAATATTATTTTATCATTTTAATGAAGTGTTAAAAATGACCATGGGTTACAATAAATGTTCTTTCATTAAAAATGTTATTTTTAACATATATGCGAACTATATAAAATAGTCATGTGTTGAAATAAATATTCATAAACAAATAGGTTGATTTGATTATGTACACTCATTTATCTGATAATGATTGGGACGATATATTTTACACATCGCCCAACTGCACAAATAAAATCTGTGTTTGTTGATTGAAACCCCACATGGGTATTGGGATGGTATTAGACATACACTAATCCCAATATTTAGTTGTATGTCAATCGATGGGTTGACAGACTGTTGTAAGCATTAATTATTTATAATTAATGCTTATGCAGTTGTGTAGTGCACTCTGGCTAATGGTTGATTGTTTATTATAGTTGATATATACATGTGTTGTGTGAAATCCATATAAATAAAATTATATGGTAATTGATTGGGTCTGATTCCAATTCAGAAAGAAGGAAATATTTTAAAATAACAAATATTTTATAATAAAGAATATTTCAAAATAATATTTAGTAAAGGATTAAAATGCAAATTCGATGTCCGATTTTGGGTGGACACGAAGATATTGGAAAATATGAAGCTGTGTTGATTAGATATGCGCCATTTTGATGCAAACGATATTTATATCGATTTTATTCATTTTATAATGAATATAGAAATGGAAATGATTTCAAAATCTGATATTTTGAAAATATTATCATTTAAATAATATAATGATATGGAATATTCAATTTTGATTTAAAATTGAAAATTGAAAATGAAGTTGGAATCGGTTTTTCAAAACGAATTTAGAACGACTTATAAAATACGTTTTAAATGGAAATCGACGAAATATATTTAATATATAATATATATATTTAATGGCCTGAATAGAACGCGTCGCGGCCGTTCACGAATTTCGACCATTGACTTCGAATTGATATTACGGGAGATCCGTCTACCGGATTCTCCTAAAACAGGAACCTTTGGGTTCGTAGCAAAAAGAGCTTTCCGATGAATATAAGAGATTTGAAATCTAATGGTTAGATCTGTAATTATGTCCAAATCAAACTTGGAAAAGGTCGATGTAAGTGTAGTTCGATGATCGTTTATGGAAATCGACTATACGAGCCTTGATAAAATTATTAAAAATATTAATAATTTGTGTTAAATCATAATAAATGATTTGTAAAGAATTCGAATAGTAAATTCCACGTTTGTAAAGATAAAAATATGTTTTTATCAAAATGAACTAGTTATGAACTAGAATTATAATCCAATATTTTTAAATAAATAATTTGGATTTGAAATGGTTTTAAAAATAACCAGAATTTCCAATAGAGGAATTTGAATGGATTTCAATCGAAATTATTTTCGGAATATTTTGATATTGGATTCCGTGATTATAAGGATATTGTGGAGGAGTTTGGAAGACATATATATCGTTATTGCCAATACGATATTTGTTGATTTCAAAATTTGATATTGAATATAAGCCAATATAATTTCTATTCAGAGCCTTGTATTTAATATTGAATTGGATTTTGGGTTTGTCGTGAATGGTGTCTTCATTAACACTGTTCTTAAACCCAGTTGAGGAAAGAATAAATCTTTTAATTAATATTTAGTGAAGTTTTCCAATTAATTAATATTTAATTGGAATTGAATAAAAGAATTGGATTTTGGGTTTGTCATTAATGGTGTTTTCAGTAACACTGTTCTTGAACCCCGTGTGAGAAGATTAAATCTTTTAATTAAGATTATTAGAGCTTCTAGTTAATTAACATTTAATTGGAATAAAATAGAATGTGAATTGGGTTTACCGTGAACTGTGTTTTAATGACATTTGTTCTTTAACCCGATTTACAGTAAAATGTGATTTGGAGCTCATAAATCTTTTTATTAAGATTTAATGAAAATTTCCCAAAGTAAAGTTTTCCAATTTGATAAAATAAATGGGAATTGAATGGAATTTGATTTGGTAATAATCGAAGTGAACTTCTGTGGAAGAAGACTGTTACAATATATGGAATTTAAAAGGCTTTGCCGTTACTCCATTCATATTATTAGTCGGATATAGAAATTGATATCAGTTATATATATTGATTTGTTTTCCGTGAAGATTCTATGATTAACGGAATTATATTTTGGGTTTATCATGAATTGTGTTTTAAATGACATTAGTTCTTTAACCCAATTAAAGACAGGATTACATGTCTAACATTGTATTTTGAACTGTGTGGTTGATCTCTGCTAAATATATATCTGTTTAGTGGCGGGGAATTTATTCTCTTGCTTAACACCCTTCTCTAAGACGTATGAGCTTAGATGTTGTATATAGGCAGAAATCAATAGTACGGTGTAGATTGTCGATGCGACATGTTTGATTTCCCAAAGTTAAATAATCATTAATATTGATTTTTGGGAAGATTAAAACCAAGTGGAGTTTTAATGAATCTTTAATTAGATTGAAAGATGAAAATGATAATTTAAATTATCAAATTTGGGAAATGATCGAGAATGGAGTATCACTAGTTTTTCTTCAAGCAATAGTTAAATCTTTAATTAGATTTGAATGGGAAATGGTAATTAATTTTACCGATAACACCATTATGTTAGATATGGAGTATTACCTGTTTTTCTCCATGGGATTAGTAGGTTGGGATTGGGAAATAACAAATGATTACTTCGGTAAGGTTCACTAATCCTGACTAGTTTGGACAAGCCTTAAATTTGGTTTGAAATGATATCCAGAGGAAGATTAAAGAATAAATTTAAAGAATTTATCTTTGATAAAATTAATGGGTACCTTTCCCAAAGGATATGAATATTTAAATAGAAGAATATTCAGAATTGGAATGAGGTGTATGTTGTGTTTTATAGAACTTATTTATTATATAAGCGAGTTATTCGGAAGGCCCGGGTTTATACCAATTCTGAATAACTGATTCGACGATAAGTCGACGATGAAGACGGTGGTTGAAGACCGGAGGTCTTCACATCGTTTGGATGATTACTGATGTCTTGATTAGGCTATACACCCAAGACAAGGTAATAAGTGGTGATCGTCCAAACGTACTTGGAGATTGACCGGATATGCGAGGACCTCTCTCCTGTATTGGACATATAGGACGAGGAATAAGGTGCCTCCGGTTTTGTTCAGACCCAGAACGAACTTGTAAATGGATGTGTTTTTGAAACATATATGCACTAGTAATAACATCAAATGATTTTGATTTATACATACCAAGCATTATTTGGCTATTATAAGGTAGAACTCTATCCTCCGGCTTGCGTTGCATTGTGTGATGGGACCTGATTCTTATAATAGCTTCATTTTCTTTAATTAGCATTGCATTGTTTGATTTATGCATTGGTATTCTTGGGGATAAACCCGTTCTGTGTTATACGACGTAGTCCCTTGATTTACCTAACTTAAATAACAAATTAATAACTGTTTTAGTTCTTACACCAGTCCAATGACTAACCTAGAGTTTATTGTTTTAACCTAAACTCTGGGTGCCCCTATTTTCCACACGGGCAGCTAGTAGTTTGGTTTTGCAGATATTATATTCACAGGATCCTGGATTTACAGTTGGAGCTATATTCGGAACGCTTTGTATCTGTGTATTTCTTTAAGCTGTGTTATGTATTATTTTTCCGCTGCATTGTTATTTTAAATCTCTAATATTTTCCAGTGTGTAATATTTATTCATACTCTGTTATATTCTTGTACTCGATGTAAATTGTTGTAATAAGCAATGAAATATTCTTTTGTTTGTGTTCTGATTTGTCGTGTTCTCAACTCAATCCGGGCTTTCCTTTATGGGAAAGTTTGGGTCATTTCAAGATTATTGATTCAATTGTATTTTGTTTATTTTTGGTTTTGATTCATTGAATGTAAACAAAAATTTTTTTGTTGATTCAATAAAGAGGTGGTTGGGTGGAATATTTGTGTATTGCTATTACTTCCATTTTGTTGTGTTGTTATTTTCAATCAAATCCATCTTCAAGTGATTGGGTGAAAAAGATCATGTTTTTCAAGTGTTTTATCAAACTTCCACTGCGCACAAAACCCCAACAATTGGTATAAAGCTCAGGTCATTACATAACTTGGAGTTTTTGTTGGATTGAAGATTGTATATGTCGGAGATGATGTTGCTTTCGTGGATGACTATTTTTGATGGTAGATAGTAGATATTGGGGGATTTGGAAGACTACAATGGTTGATGTTCCATGCCTCAATGGTCTGATTGGTGGAGATGAGAAGAAAACCTCTGTTTTGGATGAGGAAAGATGGAAGAAGAAAAAATTGAAGGCATATAATGGATGAAGAACCTAGTCCACAGCAAGGTGGAGAGGTTAATATGGTCACTACTGATGGTCTAGATGTGCAGGATCGTGGTATCGACAAGGGTCTAGATGTTGATGATGCTCGAGGGATCCCGGATATGAAAAGATCATGTCAAATGGAAGACAGATGTCGATTTGTGAAGTCCACAATGACGAGATTGGCATCTTTGTGGTATTACAAACGCTTTTAGACCGTTAATTTTTCGAGGTGTAGCTCAGGTGGTAGATGCATTTATTGCGGGCGATGGGTTGTGTTTGTAATTGAGGTGTGGTCGTAGTCCTTACAAATCGATTGGGGTGAATCTCATTGCCTTGAAATCAAGGTTGGTTTTAATTGAGAGTAGGTGTTGTTGAAAGAGCTAAGTTGACTTGTTTGTGGATTGTTGGAGATATATGATATTTGAATCAAGGTGAGGTGTTGAATATTTTGATTCAAATATTTTATGAAAAGGATGTAATCAGTTAATTGATTTGATTAATTGATTTGACTGAATAATTAATTGATTAATTTATTGACTAATTGATTTGATTGATTTTATCATAGAAGAAAAGAAAAGAAAGTTTATATTCTGGAGATATTTCGAAGGGGCAATTTGGATATTTGCCTAGGTCTTCTATTCTCTATATATGTAGCCTTCTTGGTTAGATCAGAACAACAATAAAGAAACCATGTGTGATATTTGGAGAGGTTGTCTACCTCCAGGGGCTTCCACCCTAAAGAGGAAGATGTAGGAATTTGGGCTGAGAGTAGCCATTCCTATTTATTGTTGAAAGATGTAGTTGGTGCCTCCGGATTGTCCAAGTGTTTGTCATCGTTCTTCATCGCTCTTCTGCTTCTACAATATTTGTATTTATCTAGATATTGTTTGCCTATCTCGATAAAGTTATTGATTCAATTGTATTTTATTTATTTTTGGTTTTGATCCATTGGGTGTAAATAAAATTTGTTTTTGGGCGGTTCGGTGGAATATTTGTATATTGCTATTATTTACGATTTATTATTTTGTTATTTTCAACTAAATTCATCTTTAAGTGATTAGGTGAAAAGATCCTATTTTTCAGGTGTTTTGTCAAACTTCCGCTGCGCACAAAGCCCCAGCACTATTATACCTTCATGGGCTAGTAATGTTGAATAGGCATAATGCAGTGATGATGTAGGCTCTTTTGATGATATTAATGCAACCTCCAATTCATTTTCACTATCAAGACCATCGATTATAAAGAGAACTTGCTCAGTTTCTGTTATTCTATTACCAGCTGATGCTAATTGGTCTCAGAGGTTTTAGACTTCAATTGAATATTCAATAATTCATATATTTTCTTTCCTTATGTTATATAGTTGTCTTTTATACTGTAAAGCCCCTGCAGATGATTGAGAAGTGAATGTTCTTTCAAACGTAGACTAAATATCATGAGCTGATCTGTATCCTATTAATTATGGCAACAATTTTGATCTAATTGAAGACATCAATCATGAACCAATTGGATTGTCTTGCCTTTGATATGTGATATACTGTTGACTTATGACCAGTTTATCCTCACTATCCTTGATGTAAGAATATATTATTTTAATCCATATCCTCTAACTATTGTGTCTCACTGCAATTTCCATAACATATAGTTTGATTCGTCAAGTTGGATTGATATAAGATGACTTTGGTTTGATGATGCTTTTGATCAAGTCTTGTTTAACATCTTGATGTGATGAAACAATTCTTCAAGTAGGAGATCTATCAACATTTCCTCTAGTCATACTTGTTTATTGAATAATCAAGAAGTGAGAATGATCTCTTTTACAAGATTCTTGAGTTGCAGCCTGTGCAGTTAAAGCACTTAGCGAATCCTATACAACGAAGGTCTAAAAAGTCATAGCAGGGATAAAGCAAGGAAATAACATGATATAGCGGATGACTGTATAATAATATGCATATATAACTCATCCTAATGTTTTTATGAATATATAAATGATAATTAAGTGAAAAACTAACACTCAATTTGTATATAATTAGTATATTCTTAATTTTAAAGAGAAACAAGTGCAAATATCTATAAATAAACATAAACTTCCATTGAACTTAATTAAATTTAATAGAATATTAGAGTATTTTTGTTTCTAAAAATATATATTAAAAAATTCGATTAAAAACCTAAGTTCATAATTTTTATAATGCATCGATTTCTATTTTTAAGTTCATTTCTTTCATCAAAGATATAACAGGAATAGCGTAATATAGCGTAAACAACGGGATATATCAGGAATAGCAGAATAAAGCGGGGTTTAAAACGAAAACGCTATATTAGATGCTATTTGGGAAAAGCGCAGCAGTGGTAACCCACTAAGGATATAGCAAGATTATAGAGGGTTAACAGTGGGACATTAACTACATAGGGTGTAGCCAGTAAATCTGATTGATGATGATTCTGATGAAGATTCTGACAATGTGCTAGACAAAAGCACAACAAGAATCTTGAAGAATTCCACAGTAAATTTCACATACTGATAACTGAAAATTGAGAGTAAAATGAAATATGGCATGGCTAAAGGATGAGAATGCGAATTCTTTGATGACATCCAGGCATAACCAAGGCTTAAGATGATGAAGCTTTTTCAATGAAGACTTCAACAAGGCGTGTAATGATCAACCTCCAACCGTCTCGAGTCTGTAGCGACCCGAACTTTCTGACAGCCTAAATCGAACAAGAAGGTGGACTGCTTTGAGAACAAGACTAATTGGAACACAAACAGAAGAACATTTCATTGCTTTTTACAACAATTACATCAGAGTACAAGAATATAATAGAGTATGAATAAATAATATGCAACAGAAAAATATCAGAGATTAAAATACATTACAAAGTAGCGCAAAAACAATACATAACACAACTGAAGGAGATACAAAGATACAAAGCTTTCTGAATATAGGTCCAGTTGTAAATCCAGGATCCTGGGAAAAGAAATCTGCAAAACCAAAACTACTAGCTGCCCATGTGGAAAATATGGGTAGCCAGAGTTTAGGTTAAAAAATCAAACTCTAGGTCAGTTATGAGACTGGTGTGAGAACTAAAACAGTTATTAAACTTTACTTTAAAAATAAAGTAAATCAAGGGACTACGCCGTATAACACGGAACATGTTTTCTTCCAAGAATACCAGTGCATAATACAGTTTATAAATAGCGCAATGTTTTTCAAAAAATGAAGCTATTATAAACTCAGGTCCCGTCACACAATGCAACACAAGCCGGAGGATAAAGTTTTCCCTTATAATAGCCAAATATGCTTAGTACGTTTAAAACAAATCATTTGATACTATTATAAGTATATAGTGTCCAAAACAACTTCAAATATAAATGTATCAATTATAAACGGCATGGGTACCATATATCATGTCGCCATACACGGCTTTACAATTAAAACTGAAAAGTCACGTATTGGATATTGGATTCCGTCATGAGTCAAGGCAAGGGATGTACTCCTTACCGATTCGAGACACTCAAGCAAATGCCTCAGGATCACACCTACGGGCAACCCTGGATCCTGCAGTGTCGGTCCTCCCTTACGTTTGAGGATTATTTATTCCTGAACACACGTTTCCTGGTCCTATTGGACCTATCCATCGGCCCCATAGTGACCTATATATCCGAGGCGCCTCTCTATCCATCATCCACGTAGGTAAAAATAAATAAATGTCTGGGCTCCATACCATGACACCACCCATAGCTAGAAAGAAACGTCGTGCACTCACTGCATTCCATTATTCCGTTTTTTGACTCATACCGAGGTGTAAGGCTCGCAAATTAACGCTACACAAAGCTATGCTGATTAAAGTTGTGCTTTGATCATCAACCACAAGACTCTGCTTTCAACAAAAGCCTTGATAATTTTCATCTCATCATGCCACACTGTCATTCCATACCGGTTCACTGATTTCCACCAATATATAACCTCTAACCTCATACATCTCAGAGAAAGGTGTTAAGCAACAGAATAAATTCTCTACCACCAAACATATATATATTTGGCAGAGATCAACGAATACAGTATAAAGGAATCAATGTCAAACACACCATCCATTTGCAAGTCCGTTCTGGGTCTGAACGAAACCGGAGGCACCTTATCCCTTGTCCCATATGTCCAATATAGGAGTGAACCCCTCGCATATCCGGTCGATCTCCAAGTATGTCTAGACGATCACCACTTATTACCTCGTCTTAGGTGTACAACCCAATCAAGACATCAGCAATCATCCAAACGATGTGAAGATCCAGTCTTTAACCACCATCTTCATCGTCAACTTTTAGTCGTCGTATTAATTATTCAGAATGGGTTAAACCCAGTTTTTCTGAATAACTCGCGTATTTTATAATCAATAATCAAGTGCTATAAAAACACATCACACGCTTCATTCCAATTCAGAATATTCTTTTGTTCATATATACACATCTTTAGGAAAAGGTTCCCACTAATTTTATCAAAGATAAATTCTTTTAAATTTATTCTTTAATCTTCCTTTTTGATATCAATTCAAAAGATTTGATTTTATCATTTCACAATTCTAAACCAAATTAAGGTTTATCAACTAGTCGGGATTAGTGAACTTTAACGAAGTAATGATTTATTTATTAATCCCAATCCCAACCTATTTATCCCATGGAGAAAAACTGGTAATACTCCATATCTAACACCCACGGTGTTATCGGTAAATTTAATTACCATTCACGTTCAAATCAAATTAAAGATTTAACTATCGCCTGGAGTAAAACTGGTAATACTCCATTCTCGATCATTTCCCACATCCGATAATTCAAATTATCACATTCACATTTCAATCTAATTAAATATTCATTAAAACACCATTATTTTAAATCTCATTAATCATTACTCAATGATTATTTAACTTTGGGAAATCAAACATGCCACATTGACAATTTACATTGTACCATTGTTTTCTGCCGATATATAACCTCTAAGCTCATACGTCCCAGAGAAGGGTGTTAAGTGAGAGAATAAATTCTCCGCCACCAAACAGATATATATCTAGCAGAGATCAACAATGCAGTTCGAAATACAATGTTAGACATGTAATCCTATCTTTAACTAGGTTAAAGAACTAATGTCATTTAAAACACATTTCCCGATAAACCCAAAATCACATTCCATTAATTATGGAATCTTCACGGAAAAACAGATCAATATATAGTTGATATCAATTTCCATATCCGACTAATAATATAAATGGAATAACGATAAAGCCTTTTAAATTCCATATATATTAACAGTCTTCCTCCACAGAAGCTCACTTCGATTATTACCAAATTGAATTCCATTCAATTCCAATTTAATATATTAAATTGGAAAACTTAACTTTGGAAAATTTCCATTAAATCTTAATAAAAGATTTATATATTCCAAATCACATTCACTGTTAATCGGGTTAAAGAACTAATGTCGTTAAAAACACAGTTCATGATAAACTCAATTCACATTCCATTTTTATTCCAATTATTACATATAACTGGAAACTCTAATAATCTTAATTAAAAGATTTATTCTTTTCACACGGGGTTTAAGAACAGTGTTACTGAAGACACCATTCACGAAAACCCAAAATCCACTTTGATATTCAATATAAGGCTACGAATAGAAATTGTATCGACTTATATTCAATATCAAATTCTGAAATCAACACATATTGTATGGGGAACAACGATATATATCTATCTTCCAAATTCCTCCACAATATCCGTATAGTCACGGAATCCAATATCGAATTCTCCCGAAGATTATTTCTATTCAAATCCATTCCAATTCATACATTGGAAAAATTCTGGTTAAATTAAAACCATTTCCCTATCCAATTTATTAATTTAAAACCATTGGATTATTTTTATAGTTAATAACTAGTTCGTTTTGATAAAAATATATTTTTATCTTTTCAAACATGGAATTTTTCATCCCAATTCTTTCCAAATCATTTATTATGATTTTACACAAATTATTAATATTTTTAATAATTTTAGTAAGGCCCTTTCAGTCAGTTTCCATAAAACGGTCATCGAACTACATTTACGGCGATATTTTCCAAATTTGATTTGAACATAATTCCAAATCCAACCGTTAGATTTCAAAACTCTTATATTCGTTGGAAAGCCCTTTTCGATACGAACCCAACGGTTCCAGTTTTAGGAGAATCCAACAGTCGGATCTCTTGTAATGTCAATTCGAAATTAATGGTCGAAATTCGCGAATGGTCTTTGCACGGCACGTTCTATTCAGGCCATTATATTATATATATATAATATATATTTCGCTCAAAACGTATTTTATAAATTCGTTTTAAAAACGATTCCCACTTTCATTTCAATTTTAAATCAAAATTGAATACTCCTTATCATTATAATATTTAAATGATAATATTTTCAAAATATATGATTTTGAAATAGTTTCTTTTCGATATTCATTATGAAAATGAATAAAATTGATATAAATATCGTTCGCGTTAGAATGGCGCAAATCTAATCAATGCGGCTTCACACATTTCAATATTTTCGTGTCCATCCAAAATCGGTCATCAAATTCACATTTTAATACTTTACTGAATATTACTTTAAAATATTCGTTATTTAGAATATTCGTTATTTTAAAATATTCGTTCCCTCTGAATCAGAATCAGACACAATCAATTACCATATAATGTTATTTATATGGATTTCATACACACATGTACACAACAATAATTATACACAATCAACCATCATCCAGATTGCATTACACAACTGCATAAGCATTAAAATAAATAAATAACACTTATCACAGTCTGTCGATCCATCGATTGACATATAATTAAATATTGGGATTAGTGTACGCCAAATATCATCCCAATACCCATGTGGGGTTTCAACCTACAAATACTGAATATTATTTGTGTAGTTGGGCGATGTGTAAAATTTATCGTCACAATCAATATTAGTGAAATAGGTGTACATAAACAAATCGTCCGATTTGTAAATGAATATTTATTTTCATTTCAGGAGAATTTTATGCCGTTAACATATACGTTAAAAATTATATTTTTTAAAATAAAATATTTATTTCAACACATGAATATTTTATATAGTTCATACATTCAATAAAAATGATATTTTTATTGTTTAAACATTTTATTCAAAACATGAATATTTTATACAGTTCATACATACATTAAAAAACATATTTTTAATGAATAAATATCTATTCTAGGAAATTTCGGCATTATAACGAAGCGATATTAAAACCAGAGTAATGTCTAGCATTAACCCTCTCCTGATACTGGCTCGCGCCGCACACAATAATCAATTCAATCCACAAACCACAATACAACTCATTCAACGCAATACAGCCAATTACACCACAATTCAATCCAAACAAACAACTATGGTTCGTACAATAAAGAGTGTCAGGGGCTACTAAGGCCCATTTGCATCCTAAAATATATTTAACTGTAAATTAATTAGAGTGAGAAGGAGTTCTCACTTTGGGATCCACTCCGCCGTTGTTTTCTAACGCTCTGATTTGTTGTTCTGGCTCCAAAATTGGCAAACAAGCTTTAGCCTTCACGCCGCCTTTTTTTTCTAGCATAAACGCGTCATTCCGGACAACTTTTGCCTAATGGACTTTCTTCCGAAATTGCTCCATTTCGCCAGAAATCGCGAAAAAACAGTATTCGGATAGCATATTTTGGACGCATTTTTTGAACAACTCCGCAATCCAAAATCTGACTTCCATATAGCCAAATCGAAGAGAAAATCATGCTCTCCGATTTTGGTATTGTGGAGTTTTGGCTAGAATTGCTCGGTTGGGGAGTTTTTGGCTGTGGAAGCTCAGGGTGTAAAATGCAAAACTGGAAATTGTTAAAAATTGGATTTTTGGTCGGAGGGGGCCCGCTAGTTGGCCGTTGTGGCGGGGGTTGGTGGCGCAGGGGATTGGAGGTCAGGGAGGAGGTGCAGTTGGCCGGGGGCGACCGCCTTGGGGCCCACAGTGGTGGTTTTGGTTGATTTGGGGCGTTGGGCTGAAAATGGAGAGAGGAAGAGGGAGTGGTGGCGGTCCTCTGGGGTGGCAGCGCATGACCAAACGGTGGCCCTGGTAGGTGCGATGGCGGAATTTAGGGGAGTCGGTTTTGAACGACGGGGAGGCTTTGGGAACGATGGGACTGAAGGTCAAGGAGGAGGCGCAGATGGTCGGAGGCGATTGCCATGGGACCCATGGCAGTGGTTTTGGTTGATTTGGACGTTGGGTTGAAAACGGAGAGAGGAGGGAGGAGAGAGGAAGAGGGGTTGTGGCGGTTCTCTGGCGTGGTGGTGCACGGCCAGGCAACGGCCCTGGTGGGTGCAACGGCGGAATTTAGAGGGGCTGGTTTTGAATGACGGGGAGGGTTTGGGAACAATGGGGTTTTTTTCAAATGAATTTTAGGGCATGGAAATCTATATATATTTATTTTCAGTCGAACTCCAAATCGAACCCACCGATTGTCGTCCCTAGCCAAATACCCCCATTCCAAATACAATGGGATATGTCCCGTAAGCCAGTTCTATCATTTCGACCAGTTTTCCTTAAAAATAAAATATAAATTAATGTAACGTTCAAAATTGGTTTCAACGTACATTTTAATTTACCGGGGACACATACTGACTCCAAAAGTCTCAGAAAAATAAATCTAGTTATGTTTTGACGATACGGTCCTAACAAAACTAATTTCATCGAATTCGGAGACCGTTTGAAAAATCGTCATTTTCCAGTTGATTAAATTCAAACTAAAACTATCAAAACACATTTAAATTTACCACGCTCACATACTAATTCCAAAAATTATGAAAATTGGAATATAGCAACAATTTGACATTCCAGATCCAACAAAAGTTTGGTTTCGTCGAAAACGGAGGTCGTTTGCAAAATGGATATTTTCAAGGGTTTTATATTATATTAAAAAATATATAAATTCTATAGTGACTATTTAAAATTTTAAATGGGACCTAACTTTCAATTTATATTATTAAATCTCAATTTTTCACATTCATTGGAAAGATATTTTCAAAAACAGATTCAAATATTTGTTGTTTCACTGAAATCCGACTTATTTTGAATTCTGTACATTCAATTGAAATTTAAAATCGAATTTTCAAACTACCGCGCCATTTCAGGCTCGTTTTATAATTAAAATAAATTTATATGTTCTAACTTCGATTAAAATAAATTTTTAGTCATTGTTATTTAATATAAATCATTTTAAATATCCAAAAACCATTAAAATAACTAAAATAAAAATTTTAAATTAGTTCTGAAAATCTGGGTTGTTATAGAGTCGAAGAAGTTTAAACCAACTCCAAACGTTTGAAAATCGGATTCGTCCGGGTAATACACATTAGAACATAATAAAATAAACTTTTATTTCTCAAAATTTTATTACAACAGAGTTTATACTATCAGAGTTACAGTAAAATACACAGTAGAAAAGAAAACTATAGCAGAACAAACAATACGATATAGCGAAAGAACTCCAACTCTAGCTCAAAGCTACAACCCAAAAGCGCTTCGAATCTTGCTTCAAGGATCTATAACTGTAAAAATAAACCACTAACTGCCCGTGCGAAAAATTATGGGCACCCAGAGTTTAGGAAGGAACTGTGACACCCCACGTCCGTTAATGTCACTCACTAAGGGAATGCATTATGTTTCGTGAAGCGTTATAGGTAAAGCGACGCAGAATAATTACAAGACAGATATAAATAAGATAGCAGCGGAAATTTAAATTTTTATTTCAAACATAAATCATGATACCGTGGTCCACAATTCCATAAGTCACAAAAAAAAACAATAAAATAACTTCTGTCTTGCATCACCAGAGTACATAAGAATATAAAAAAAATAATTCCCCAATCGAAAGAGTTTAGCCGTTGTAGAGACAAGAACTTGAGCAATACCTCAGAAGTAGCTCCTAGCAAAATGATACCTGAGTCCTAACTAAGCCTGAGTGTTTCCTCCCTGAGAACCTAGGGGGGAAACGGAAGAAAGAAGGAGAAACAAAAGGGTCAGACATAAAGTCCGGCGAGTCTAGTTACTTTTAGCCATTAAATAAATAAAAGTAACATGATAAGCATATAAAGTGGATAAGAGAGATCACTACATAAATGGCAGATGTGACAAGGTAGACGGGATAAGGTGTATACACTTCTCTAATGAATGCTCTGCACTATTACTAGTATAACTAGAATGAGATGATCCCTTCCATTATAAGGTGGTAGACTTAGGGCATATGTCCAAATATACCCTAACCACTACCCTAATCAATCGGCTACCTACTCTATAGATATTCTGTGCCGGCCCCACGGTAGGATGTATCACGTCCTACAGTGGCAACCCATCACTGATATGCACAACCCCATATCTACTGGTGTCATGGTCGTCACATCCAGCTCTGCCCGGTCATGCACACACATGGCCCGACCGGTTTGCGCTGCCCACATCGTCCTCCACGTTTGGATCTCTTACAATCAGTCAGTAAGCATGACCCCTCTCCGCCTAGTACGGAGTATTTTATTTGATACTTACTCCCGATTACTGACTGAAATGGGTCCCACACAATATGATACAAGCTCTCCTCTTTGTCTTGTATCCCCCACTAGGTTTTTCACTGACTATGTATACCACTAGGTGTCTTTAATTACATAGCCCTATACCAGATACGCTTACCCTAAAAGTTGTCTTTAATCACATAAATTTTGTACCTTCCTCCGGTTATGTATACCACTAGGTGTCTTTAATTACATAACCTTATCGGGTTGAGTTTGTGGGCCTATATGTAAATATTACCCACCCCCTCCAAATTTGCTTAACCCATCCGCTATTCCAATTTACTTAACACTAACTTTATTTCACAATCATACAATCCCTATGCATTAGATTTGGTTAAGCAGTCTAATTCATTACCATGTCCATTCATGGTTTATAATGGGATAGACCTCCCACATTAGGCCTATAACATGTGGATGCTGGATATGCCAGTCGGGTTTGGGCAGACTTATTCCACAGTTGGGCCTAACCTCGTGTGTTACCCCGATTCTTATTTGTGCACTTAGACCTCCAACATTAGGTTCAACATTATTGGCTGTTGGATATGCCGGTCGGGTCCGGGCATACTTCCACCACTAATGCAACCTAACCTCGTGTCATAAGTACAATTACAATTCCTAATTGTAATTACTAGCCATTCCATTATTAATTAATTAATTAATCCTTTCCCTTTATAGGTGTTAATGCCCATTTTACCCAATAATTTGAATTATATGGCCAAAAATGTTCATATTCAAATTATGCCAATATTAACCCTTTTTCCCCAGTTTCCTAACTAGCGCACTCATAAACTGGTGGCATGGCTAGGCTAGTCAATAGCCTAGTCATAAACGATAATAGGGAAAATAATGGGAATATAACCAAAGTGATCATCTTGGCATAAACATAAACTAGCATGATGATAAGGTGAATGTACATACTGGCATGGACATGTAATTAACATCATAACAAGATGAACATAAAACTGATGAACTGGTGGCAGTCAATTGATTCTAACATACTAGGATGTCACAATAAGCATAGTAAGGTCTAAATTAGCAGTTTAGATGTCCAATTGGTTAGGATCTAACATGATAACACAAGGTAATAAATTAGATCACATAATTCAGATCTAGAGGTTAAAATAGATCTAACACTATTAGAATGACAAAATAGCATGTTTAGATCTAAATATGGGTTCACATGTCCAACTTACAACATATCTAAGTTGATCGCAATATGACAGGTGAAAGGTGATTTACATAAAGAGTTCGATCTAATCAATGTTGCAACTATCCAAATTAACAGATTTACATTCACCACAACATAGTTACAAGTCAAGATCCACATAGGTAACATAATAGAATAACCACAGTTGCACTGGATCTAAAGGTGTAGATCCATCATGACATAGTATAAGATTTAGCAATAGCATAGATTCATAGTTTACAACTATTCAATTCATAGTCTTTCACAATTCACTTTTATTTATTTAAACCTAAAAGCAACTAGAAACTCAATGCGTTAGGTTTAGGAAATGGAGAGAATTGATATTGAATTTCTGGATTTGATTTGCAAAGTTGAATGTTGTACGTTGTTGAAGAAAATGAATCCGTCTCAGTTCGCACACCGGCAACATTTGGATCCCATAATTTCCAATGAAGAAATTGGAGAATTGGACATATATATATAGCTGCAAAACCCTCTAAAATCGACTGCCACCTCAGCCCTAGGGGTGTCGACACCCATGTGGGTGGGTCGAGCCCGGTGTTGACACCACTCTTGGGGGTCGACCCCCTAGAGCGGGAAATTTACCGCCTTGACAAATTTTTGATTTTCGAACTGTTCTGGATAGGGTATGACTCATATCTGACTCATACGTTACTCATATGTGTATAAATGTTCTTTCTGCTCGTATACAAACTTAAAACCCTCGTAACTTCTTCATATAGTGTCCATTTTACGAAAACCAAATGTCTATCTTGACTAGAATTTCGAGATGGACACAATAGCGTAGTCCGTTTTCCTTAATTCTGAATATTAAAATAATAATTATTTAATTTACCCTCTTTTAGTGTCATTAAAAATTTGGGGTGTTACATTCTCCCCTACTCAAAGGATTTCGTCCTCGAAATCTTTAAGTTGAGAAGAATACATATCCTGCCATCCATCATCCATCTACTCATCCGACAACCACTGGCATCCATTATCCTTAGAGCCTTTTAATGCTTATATGAATATATGCAATGGTGTGTGTATATGTCCCAACACTAATGCGAAAGAACAGGCGGTCTACTGATTCAGTTGACCTCCTTAATGCAATGTATGTTAGACCCATGACTCCAATATGTATGCAAATCGACCTATTATATCATATAAGTTCTATATGTGTGCACATTCATTCATCCAAATGCAACATTCATATGCTACTTCATCCATTTCCATCCATAAAAGAAAAGAAAATGCACACACATCCATATGTAGTATGAAAGTGATTGATCTGATCTTAGTGCCTAATGTGTGTGTGTATGCGTCCACAGGCAATCACTAGCAAATACTTGCATCCATTTGCATCCATCAAACATAACTTGTCTCAAACACATGTTTACATCCATAGGATTCCTATCTAAAGGTCAAAAAAACTATGGATAAGATATACTCAAATGATAGAAACAAGCACTGATAAAACTTGGAAAAAGGAGTTAAGAACATACCCTTGAAAAAGAAAGGGTACGAAGAACGAATCTTGTCTCTGGTTTCCCAATTCGCATCCTCTGGGTTATCTCCCCATTGAACCTTTAGCAACTTGATCTCTTTATTGCGTAGCTTCTTAACTTATGATCCCATAATATGGGTAGGGACTTGCCTGACTGTCGCCTCCTGTTCCACTTCTACTTCTTCCAACACACTCAGCACAATGATTACTGCGGTGTATTGCAGGCACTTCCGCAGATGAGAAACATGGAAAACATCATGAACACGGGATATATTGTTTGGGAGTTTTACTCTATAGGCCATTTGGCCAATCCTCTCGTTTATGGGAAATGGTCCCATAAACCAAGGTGCCAACATCCCTACTGATCCAAAGCAAACACATTCCTTAGAGGTGACACTGTAATAAAAACCAAGTCTCTTAATTCAAATTCGAGGTCAGTCCTTCTCCTGTCTGCATAGGATTTCTTCTTATCTTGAGCTATCTTCATCCACCGTCGAATAAGGTTAATCTTTTCGGAAGTTTCCTAACCATGTCTGGTCCAAGTAATAATTTTTCTGTAGATTCCCACCAACAAGTTGGTGATCTACAGGGTCGTCCATACAATGCTTCGAAAGGTGTCATGCCGATGCTAGCTTGATAAATGTTATTATAAAACTCTACTAAAGGAAAATGCTCTTCCCAACTCCCTCCGAAGTCTAGGATACACAGCCTCAAAAGATCTTCAAGAATCCTGTTCATCTTCTCTGTATGTCCATCGGTCTGAGGATGATAAGCGGTGCTCAAACACAACTGTGTACCTAATGCTTCTTGCAAGCTCCTCGAAAATTCGCTAGTATAGATGGGGTCACGATCGCTTACGATGCTGGAAGGTACTCCATGAAGATGAACTATCTCACGAATATAAATTGCTGCCAACCATGATGCCGTCCTCTTAATCTTAACTGGAATAAAGTGAGTGCTCTTAGTGAGTCTATCTACCACAACCCGGATATTGGTGTTGCCTTTCTTTGATCTAGGCAAACCATCTCTGAAATCCATGGAGATGCTCTTCCATTTCACTTAGGAACCTCCAACGGATAAAGTAATCCACCGGGCTTCTTTTGCTCAGCTTTGACTTGCTGGCAAACTAAACATTGAGAAACAAATTCGTCCATGTCTTTCTTTATCCCAGCCCAAAAGAAAACCCTCATCGTGTCCATGTACATCTTATCACTGCCTGGATGAATGTTCATCTTAGAATGGTGGGCTTCTTCTAGGACTGCCTTTATCAAGCTTCCAGTTTGAGGAACACAAAGCCTTCCATCTTGTCGCAACCACCCCTTTTCATCTATGGCATATCTACTGAGGTGATAAGAAGTCTCCCCTCTTATAAGCTTATCCATGATGTCTAGAATTTGTGGATCACCTTGTTGTGAAGCTCCTATCTGGTCCATAAGAGTCGGTCGTATCTCCAAGGATGCAAACAAATCAGGCAAAATCTCGATAGAGGGTCTAAAATCAAAAGCTGATATGAACTCCAAGTTCTTTCTTTCCACAAACAGAGGACTCAGGGCCATCCTCTGCCTACTTAGTGCATCTTCCACCACATTACCCTTGCTAGGGGTATAAGAAATCTCAAAATCATACAAAGCTAGAAACTCCATCCACCGTTGTTGCCTTAAATTGAGATCCTTCTGACAGAACAGATACTTGACAGATTTATGATTGGTATATAACTCGACTTCTCTCCAAGTAAATAATGACGCCACGTCCTTAACGCAAACACTATGGCAGCTAGCTCTAGGTCATGGGTGGGGTAGTTCTTTTCATGAACTCTCAACTGTCTACCCCCATAACACACTACTTTCCCTTCTTGCATTAGAACTGCACCAAGCCTTGTACCACACGCATTAGTGTAAACAGTAAACACCTTACTCCCGTCAGGCAAGGTCAAGACTGGGGCTGTTGTCAGAGCCCTCTTCAGTCGTTGGAAAGCAACGTCATAGTCTATATCGCATGAAAATGCCAAGTTCTTCTTCGTCATCCTGGTGAATGGGGCTGATATCTTTGCGAAGTCCTTAATGAACTTCCTATAGTAACCTACTAACCCAAGAAAGCTTCTCATCTCGGTTGCATTTTTAGGAACCTGCCAAGCTTGCACTGCAACACCTTCGCGGGATGTAACGGCCCGCCCCGCACCAACCGACATTTACTCAAAAGTGCGTTGTACACATGTCCAGTTGGCACGGAACGGGTCGTCAGAAAAAAAAGGGAAGAAGGAAATGAACATACAAAGAACCTGTAGAATGTCTCACAGCGCATAGAATAAAATATAATAATAACATACTTGACATAAAACAGGTGAGACAGTGCATAAGCTGAAAACAGAATTAAACATCATATCAGCGAAAATCCAAAATACAGCTTATTGCAACTTTTCAAACTGTCTCAAAGCAAAAGCAAGATAAAAGAGGTACACTACTAATGCCCAAGTAGCGACCACCAACGACACAGGGAGAATATATATATATCATACGTGGAAGCCTCATGCCCGCCTCCGAATCAGCTACTCGCGCATCACCAGCTTTTGCTTTGGTCACTTTAGATGCTTATCGCTCATACCAGGCTTTATGTCTGACCCAGAGTTTTATGTCTCCCTCCAAGGCGCCTGTCGGGTCGGGACTTCTTCTAGTACGAGTCGGGTCGGGTGTTCTTCTGGTATGGGTCGGGTCGGGTGTTTCTCCTCGGGTCGGGTCGGGTGCTATCCCCCTCCAGTTTGTGCTTCCGCTCCGATCCGCCTCCTCATCCTTCACGTGCTCCAATCCGATCCATCTTCGTGCTTCCGATCCGTCCTCCTTAATCCGATCCGATCCCAATTCAGTTAGCGTGGCCTTCCTTTTTGCCAATTTTCTCAGGTGTCAGGCTCCAATCCGATCGAATCCCTTGCCCAGTTCAACATATCTGATCCGAGCCCCATATCTGATCTGATCCGAAACCTGCACTGTTTTCTGAAACTGTTCCAGCAAGTGTTTACGCCATTCGATGACGTTTTCGACCATTCTAAATATTGAAACCAATCACAAAGCATTTCATACAGTCATAGCAACATGCATAATCAACCACAAACATCAAAACATCAATATGATAGGTAAAAATGGATCAAACATACCCAAAATCCCATATTTCCCATTAAGCATGTTTAGGTGAAACTAATGATAGGGTTAGCAAAACTTAACCATATTAACCCAAATTCATACCAGAGGTCTAAAACATCATTTAGGAATTTATGAACATTTTTCCAGAATTTTATCATGCTTAAATTCGCTAATTAACACTAATTACCCTTAACTAGCCATAATTAGTGTAAAACTATGCAAATCACTCACCTTAGCCACAAATAAACTAAGATCTAAAATAAATCTCTGATTTGATGTGAATCTCAATGCTAAACAGCAGCTCCTATGTTGCTTTGGTGTAGATCTTCCTTGATTAGAGGTTGCTAAGCCAAATCCTTGACCAAAAGGTGATTTGGAGGTGATTTAGAGGTTGGAGGCCATTTTTAGGGTTTCTTGGTGGTAAGTGGAGGCTAGAAAACTAAAATGGAATGATTCTCTATCTCATTTCAGCCTTCCCATAACCCTAATCCCGAAATAGGTTATGGGCCTACTCAATAATCACCCGATTTGGCCCGGTTAAGCAGTTTTCACCCTCCAAACTTATTTCAGCCATATCTCCCAAACGGTAAGTCCGTTTGGCTATTATGACCACTCTACGGAAAGGTAAACCGTCAAACAAATCTAATGGAAGTGGTTTTAGGTCAAAATTCCTTTCCTATCAAAAGTTATGGACAAAACAGTACCAACTAGGGGCAAAATGGTCATTTAAAAATCGACAAAAATCATGAACATGGGAAATGACTCTAATGGATGTTTCCCAAAGATACATGACCATACGACTTCATACGGGAAAGAAATAAATATTATACGATCCCCCGATGCGTAGAATGTGGGTCATTACACTCTCCCCCCCTTAAGAAATTTCGCCCCCAAAATTCACTAATCAAAACATACGCAAAGATCCCGCATGCCTATCAATCATAAAACAACCATCAAACATGCAAACAAGCAAAACAAGTCTACTTTAGCATGCGGAAAGCTAAATTACAAAGTAAATTTTACCAGGCAAAGAGTTCTGGATATGCCTTCCTAATGCTCTCCTCTGTCTCCCAAGTACAATCACTCTCGTTCTCGCCCCACTGGACCTTGACTAGCTTCACCGCCTTCCTTCGATGTTGCTTCGTATCGTGCCCCACAATACGAATCGGCTTGCGGTTCCCAACCGCTTCGGATTCTACTTCGAAGTCCTCTAACTGATCAGGTGAAATAGTCATATCTGAGTCGTGAACGAACTTCCTTAGTTGGGAAACATGAAATACATTGTGAACTCCCGCCATTTTCTCTGGTAAGCCAACTCTATATGCCAAATTCCCGACTAATTCAGGAACAGGGAAGGGGCCAACAAATCTTGGTGCTAGTTTGCCTCTCCTGCCAAATCGTATCACGCTTTTCAACGGAGAAATCTTGACAAACACCAAGTCACCAACGGAGAATTTTAAATCACTTCTCCTCTTATCAGCATAACTCTTCTGCCTATCTTGGGCAGCTTTCATTCGCTGTTGAATGATCTTGATCTTATCGGAAGTTTCCCTCACCACATCTGGTCCAAGTACAAACTTCTCGCCAGTTTCTATCCAACATGATGGTGAGTTGCACGGTCTTCCGTACAAAGCTTCATATGGAGCCATACCGATACTGGATTGGTAGCTATTATTATATGCAAACTCTACTTGATGCAAATGGTCATCCCATGATCCACCAAAATCCAATATACAAGTTCTCAAGAGATCTTCCAATATACGATTCACCCTCTCCGTCTGACCATCGGTCTGAGGATGATATGCGGTACTAAGATGTAATCCTGACCCTAGAGCCTCTTGTACGCTCTTCCAAAACCCACTAGTAAACAACGGGTCTTGGTCACTCACAATGCTTTTGGGTACTCCATGAAATCTCACTACCCACTTCATATACAATTCTGCCAACTTGGCTGCCGTTCTGGTCGATTTGACTGGTATAAATCTTGTGCTCTTAGTCAATCGATCCACAATTACCCAAATGCTATCATATCCCGACCTAGTTCTCGGTAAGCCATCGATGAAATCCATCGAGACTTGCTCCCATTTCCATTCGGGAATTTCTAATGGTCGCAACAACCCACTAGGCTTCTTTTGCTCGGCTTTAACTAGTTGGCAATTCATGCATTTGGATATAAACTTCCCAACGTCTCTTTTCATCCCTTCCCAGTAGTAGGTCTGTCTAATGTCTCGATACATCTTATTACCACCGGGATGTATAGTTAGTTTGAGTGATGACATTCTCTAAGCACTTCATCTCTCAAACCATTTACATTGGGCACAACTAGTCTTCCATTCTTTCGAAGCCATCCATCTCGATCAAGCCCATACGCATTCATCTCCTCATCGCTACCCATTTCTAACTTGGAGATGATTTCCAGTAGATTAGGATCGTCCCTATGGCTGGAACCAATCCGCTCTATCAAAGTGGGTCTGATCGTCAAACTAGCTAGCATGAGTGGATCCAATTCGCACTTTGGTCTTAAATCAAACCCCGTTATATACTCCAGTTGCTTCCATTCAAGAAACATTGCCCCTAAGCTGGCATGTCTCCTACTCAAGGCATCGGCTACCGCATTACCCTTCCTAGGTGTATATGCGATCTCAAAATCATACGAAGCCAAGAACTCTAACCATCTTTGCAGACGGAGATTCAAATCTTTTTGAGAGAAGAGATACTTTAATGATTTATGATCAGTAAACAACTCAAATATTTCTCCTAAGAGGTAGTGTCTCCACATCTTCAGCGCAAATACAATCGCTGCCAATTCCAAATCATGGGTAGGATACTTCTTCTCATGCGGATTTATCTGTCAACTAGCATAAGCTACAACCCTACCTCCTTGCATCAATACTGCACCCAGTCCGGTACCACAAGCATCCGTGTATACCGTCATCTCTTCATTCCCTTTAGGAATGACTAACACTGGCGCACGCGTCAATTTCTCATTTAGACTATTGAATGCATTCTCACACACTCCATCCCAGACGAAGGACTGATTCTTCTTAGTCAACTGAGTCAACGGTGCTGCAATCTTGGAGAAGTCCTGGATAAACTTATGATAATATCCAGCTAATCCCAAGAAACTTCTTACATCCGTTGCATTCTTGGGCGTAGGCCAATCCTGTACCGTAGCCACCTTCGCAGGGTCCACGGCAATACCACTCTCTGAAACAACATGACCTAAGAATCTTACTTCCCTTCTCCAAAAATGACACTTAGAGAATTTCGCTTTCAATTGGTGTTTCCTCAACACCTCCATCACTATCCTCAAGTATCCCTTGTGTTCCTCCTCTGTCCTTGAGTAAACAAGGATATCATCCACGAACACAAGAACAAACTTATTCAACTGGTCTCTGAATACTCGATTCATAAGATCCACAAAATAGGCTGGTGCATTGGTCAACCCAAATGGCATGACCAACCACTCATAGAATCCAGACGGCGTCCTAAATGCCGTTTTCGGAAAACTCTCATCTTCTACTCGAAGCTGATGAAATCCTGTCGCGAGGTCCAACTGGGAGAACACTCTTGCTCCTTCCAGTTGATCAAACAAATCATCTATCTGCGGTAGAGGATACTTATTCTTCCTTGTTACCTTATTCAACTCGCGATAGTCCACACACAAACGAAGAGAACCATCTGCCTTAGTGGCAAACACAACTGGTGCTCCCCACTCGGAGACACTCCTAATAAATCCCTTCTTCAAAAGATTGCTGACTTGCACCCCGAGCTCTCGCTGCTCCCTTGGTGCCATACGACGAAGTGGCATCACTATAGGTCTGGCATCTTTCACTAAATCAATACGGAACTCAATCTCTCGGTGTGGTGGAAGCCCGGTCACCTCCTCGAAGACGTCCGGATACTGGCCAACCACGGGAACATCTGACAACTCATCCTGCGGGATGTCGAGGGAATTTACAAAACTAGCCATAACCCCATCACTAGGTAGACTACCAAACACTACCCTCCGCCCATCATCCGCCCTCACTGTCACCAAAAAGCCCTCACAGTCTACCACCACCCCGTATCTTTGGAGCCAATCGACTCCCAATATAATGCCATACCCAGTAAAGCCCAAAACAAAGCAATCACATACAAACATACATCCATGACTCGATAAGACCAAATTTTTGCAAATCATACTAAGGCTAGTCGAACCACCAATCGGGTTCGTCACAACCAATGGTCTATCGACTATCTCGGGTTCCAGTCCCAACCTATCTACCAGGTCACTAGATATGAAGGAACGGGAAGCCCCAGTATCAAACAAAACTCGAACTGGTACATCATAAATAGAAAGCATACCTTGAATAACAACATTCTTTCCTTTCTCCGCCGCAGTTGGGGCATTCGACGAAGAAGGAACAACATCAATAGCATATGCTTTCACAATCTGTTTCTCCTTAAGAGGTTGCAGACACTTATCCTTATGATGTCCCACTTGACCACAGTTGTAGCACTTCCTTTCCGCTGGCTTGGCCCGACATTCTTTAGCATAATGGCCCTTCTTTCCATAGCTGATGCACTCAACATCCTTCTTGCTCTTTTTCTGACCACCTTTAGATTGGTCCTGCTTTCTCTTATTCTGAGAGTTATTCTTGCCTCCACCGCCTGCTTGCGGCTTTGGCCCTTCTACAGATGCAGCCTCGGTCTTTGACTTAGGGTAAAGACTCTCTGATCACAAAGCTTTCCCCACGATCGATTCAAAAGTCTCATCGATGTGGTTGATAAGCCTTTCCCCCAAGTACCCATCCAAGCCAGTAATGAACTTCTCATTCTTCTTCTCAGGAGTGTCAATGAGAGACAGTCCATACTTCGACAAAGTGTCGAACTCAGCAATATAATCAGAAACTGCCCTTCCGTTCTGCTTGAGTTCCAAGAACCTTTTAAACAACACTGACTTCTGGGCAGCTGGAATAAACTTCTCGCTAAAGCGAGCCTTGAACTGATCCCAGGTAACCTGATCTTTTGGAGTAGCTGTTCTAATGGCATTCCACCAATTCATCGCTCGCCCTTGCAGCTGACGAGACGCTAGCCTTCTCTTCATCGCATCCTCAAGACCCAAGTCATTGAAGATACGGTCATAGCTATCCATCTAGTCCTGAACATCCGTGGCCGACTCCGTTCCGTGGAACGGCTTTCCACCAAGATTAGTGTAATCCTTGCACAACTTGGCGAAATCGACCCTAGGCGCCTGCACTACTGGGCCAACACCAACTTCGGGATTGGGAACTGCCCCTTTCACTTCTCTAAGCATGTCTCTCATGAGGTCGGTAAACATCGCCCTCATGTCAGCGGCATTCCCCTGGTTGGTCCCTCTACCAGCACCCCTCATGTCTCGGCTCATCGTCAATCTGAAAAAGGGAAACGATTAACGACCCCATAGTGGTGCTAGTGCAGTGCGACTTCATTCTTTATACTACTAATAGTATATATATATATAGCTTTTGAAAACCAAAGTAATCACAAATACGCGCTCTCATATACGTACTATCTCTCCCTAGTGTCTTTCCCTAGGTTAACTACGCAACCTAGAGCTCTGATACCAAGTGTAATGGCCCGCCCTGCACCAACCGACATTTACTCAAAAGTGCGCTGTACACATGTCCAGTTGGCACGGAACGGGTTGTCAGAAGGAAAAGGGAAGAAGGAAATGATCATAAAAAGACCATGTAGAATGTCTCACAGCGCATAGAATAAAATATAATAATAACATACTTGACATAAAACAGGTGAGACAGTGCATAAGCTGAAAACCAGAACTAAACATCATAGCAGCGGAAATCCAAAATACAGCTTATTACAACTTTTCAAACAGTCTCAAAGCAAAAGCAAGATAAAAGAGGTACACTACTAGTGCCCAAGTAGCGACCACCAACGACACAGGGAGAATATATATATCATATGTGGAAGCCTCCTGCCCGCCTCCGAATCAGCTACTCGCGCATCACCAGCTAACCTGTCTCTAGTCTGCTCGTGTGAGCACCCAGAGTAATAAGAGGACACATAAAACTCTGGGTCAGATATAAAGCCTGGTATGAGCGATAAGCATCTAAAGTGAACAATAACAGGTAGACTAAAACATACCTGAACCTGGACCTGCAACCAAAGAGTTAGCACTACATACTGTACAACACTCTAAGGTACCATATAAAACAATGTATAGATACGGAGGTGGGGGAGGTGTGCATGTCATAGTGATGGCAAACAATCAAACATAGCATCCATCCTCACATCTATCACTCAGTGCGTAAAGCATATGATATTCACCACTTCGATCACCCAACATACCTTGCTACGATCACTCTGCCCCATGAAGTCATAAATGGCTTCACTGCACTGATAACGTAGCCACTAATTCCTCGCTATGTCCACTTGCCCCATGGAGTTATTCACCCCATCTGCGCTGGCTCATAGCCTTACCAATCCTTACTATGTCCACTTGCCCCATGGAGTTGTTCACCCCATCTGCGTTGGCTCATAGTCTTACTACGCATCACCTTGCCCCTCAGGTCATAATGACCCTACTGCACTGATAACGTAGTCTTGCTACCATCACCTTGCCCCTCAGGTCATAATAACCCTACTGCACTGATAAGTAGCCATCATTCATTTTTAGTGGTGAACCGAAGTTATGAACGTCAACAACTCCTTAGCACACGTCTCGCAGCAAAGTCCAACCGTGAAGTGAACTCGTCGGTTCCCAACTGGATCCTGAGCTCTAACTTCCCATATTGGACTACCTTTGCATCTCGGGTTATTGGTCAATACTGGGTCGGGTTGGATTCTCTTCAAGTTATCGGTTCGGGTCGGGTGTCCTCCATTGGATCGGGTCGGGTCTTCTTCTGGTACGGGTCGGGTCGGGTGTTCTTCTGGTATGGGTCGGCTCGGGTGTTTCTCCTCGGGTCGGGTCGGGTGCTATCCCCCTCCAGTTTGTGCTTCCGCTCCGATCCGCCTCCTCATCCTTCACGTGCTCCAATCCGATCCATCTTCGTGCTTCCGCTCTGATCCGTCCTCGTTAATCCGATCTGATCCCAGTTCAGTTAGCGTGGCCTTCCTTTTTGCCAATTTTCTCAAGTGTCAGGCTCCGATCCGATCGAATCCCTTGCCCAGTTCAACATATCCGATCCGAGCCCCATATCCGATCCGATCCGAAACCTGCACTGTTTTCTGAAACTGTTCCAGCAAGTGTTTATGCCATTCGACGACGTTTTCGACCATTCTAACTATTGAAACCAATCACAAAGCATTTCATACAGTCATAGCAACATGCATAATCAACCACAAACATCAAAACATCAATATGATAAGTAAAAATGGATCAAACATACCCAAAATCCCATATTTCCCCTTAAGCATGTTTAGGTGAAACTAATGATAGGGTTAGCAAAACTTAACCATATTAACCCAAATTCATATCAGAGGTCTAAAACATCATTTAGGAATTTATGAACATTTTTCAAGAATTTTATCGTGCTTAAATTCGCTAATTAACACTAATTACCCTTAACTAGCCATAATTAGTGTAAAACTATGCAAATCACTCACCTTAGCCACAAATAAACTAAGATCTGAAATAAATCTCTGATTTGATGTGAATCTCAATGCTAAACAGCAGCTCCTATGTTGCTTTGGTGTAGATCTTCCTTGATTAGAGGTTGCTAAGCCAAATCCTTGACCAAAAGGTGATTTGGAGGTGATTTAGAGGTTGGAGGCCATTTTAAGGGTTCCTTGGTGATAAGTGGAGGCTAGAAAACTGAAATGGAATGATTCTCTATCTCATTTCAGCCTTCCCATAACCCTAATCCCGAAATGGGTTATGGGCCTACTCACTAATCACCCGATTTGGCCGGGTTAAGCAGTTTTTCACCCTCCAAACCTTATTTCAGCCATATCTCCCAAACGGTAAGTCCGTTTGGCTACTATGACCACTCTACGGAAAGGTAAACCATCAAACGAATCTAATGGAAGTGGTTTTAGTTCAAAATTCCTTTTCTATCCAAAGTTATGGACAAAACAGTACCAACTAGGGGCAAAATGGTCATTTAAAAATCGACAAAAATCATGAACATGGGAAATGACTCTAATAGATGTTTCCCAAAGTTACATGATCATACGACTTCATACGGGAAAGAAATAAATATTCTACGATCCCCCGATGCGTAGAATGCGGGTCATTACACGGGATCTACATCTATTCCTTCTTTGGAGGCCACATGCCCTAAGAATCTCACCTCTTTTCTCCAAAAATGGCTTTTGGAGAATTTTGGTTTAAGCTGATGGTCACAGAGAGTTTTCAAAACTTATCTCAAATGTTGGGCATGCTCTTCTTCGCTTTTGGAGAAGATCAAAATATCTTCGATAAAGACTACAACAAATTTATTTAGGAACTCCCGAAACACCCTACTCATCAGATCGACAAAATTGGCGGGTGCATTCGTCAGCCCAAAAGGCATAACTAGCCATTCAAAGAAACCGTCCGGACTCCTAAAGGCAGTCTTATCTATGCTGTCCTCAGCCACCCTCAACTGATGGAACCCCGTGACCAAGTCTAACTAGGAAAATACTAAGGCACCAACAAGTTGATCAAATAAATCATCAATCCTTGGAAGCGGGTGCCTTTTCTTCTTAGTGATTTTATTCAGCTCTCTATAATGAACACATAAATGAAGCCAACCATCCGCCTTAGTTGCGAATACTACTGGAGCTCCCCACTCAGATGTGCTTCATCTGATAAACCCTCTCTCAAATAGCTCCCCTACTTGCTTAGTCATCTCCATCCTTTCCCTTGGAGCCATGTGGCGCACCGGTAATGCAACTGGCTATGCATTGTCCACTAGATATATACAAAAGTCGATCTCGCGCCTTGGAGGTAAACACCGTACCTCATCAAAAACATCTGAATAATCTCGAACCACTGGAACAGATTGCAAATCATCTATGGATTCATCTAAAGACTCCATGAAGCTAAGCATAACAGGCTCTTGGGGGTCACAAGAAACTTCGAGGGTCTTCCCATGATAAGTCAGGAGACTAACAACCCACCTATCACAATCCAGAATGGCCCCATACATGGTAAGCCAATCCATTCCAAGAATCAACCCATAGCCCATAAACCCAAGCACATACGCGTCGCATTGAAACTCGATGCCTAACACAGATATTTTCAAATCCCGATAAATCATCGATAAATAAGCCGAACCACAAATGAGGTTTGAAACAACTATGGGATCTACTACAATACTAGTAATTAGGTGCAGAGATTCAACTACAGAACTTGATATAAATGAATGTGAGGCACCAGAATCAAAAAGTGTTCTAATAGGATGGTTTGAAAGAGAAATTAAACCTTCCACAAAAAAAATTCTACCTCTATCAGGAGCACTAATTGCGAGAGCATGCACCTGCCCTCCATAAGTCCCTGTCCCAGTGATCCCTGTTTCTTTGGTCACTCTCTAGCAAAGTGTCTGGCCTCTCCACAGTGGTAGCAAGAGTTCTTCCATCGCTTACATTCTTTAACCAGAAGACCTTCCTTCCCACAATGGTGACATTTTCTCTTATCCTTGCCTTTATCATTTTTCACTCCTTTCTTCAGCTGTTGATGTTGTTGCTGCTGCACCTTCTTGGGCCACACCTTCCTATTTTGCGATGACTCCTAAGTCTTCTTTTTTCCTTGTCTTCCTCATGCATTCAGGCCATATCGACAAGCTTTTCAAAAGTGGCCCCCATTGGAATATGGGATATGCCTAAACCATGTAGAGGCTCATTCAGTACTTTAGCAAACCGCAAAGCCCTTTTTATGCGGCGTATCCACGAACTCTAAACCGAACCTTGCCAGCTAGTTGAATTTATTCACATACTCTTTTACCGTCAAGTTTCCATGTTTAAGTACTAAGAATCTCTCTATCTGCATGCTGCTTTCGGCTTGGGAATGAAATTTTATTTCTAACCTCTATCTAAAATCTTCCTAAGTTTCCACTAGAGGTCCAGCTTGAGTGACTTCCTACCAAAATAAGGCTTCGTCCTTGTAATGAACCGCAAATCTGTACTATTTGAGTTGACTGCATACATCACACGTCCAACCCAAATTGCACAGAAATACGAATCATTATTAGAAAGAAGTTAGAGGATGAGAAATAGAAAGAAATTTTAGAATTGAAGAAAACGAAGATCACAAACTCACAGCGGAACGAATAAAATATATTAGGTAACATAAACTTTGAAATACAATTCGGTAACTTTATATACATACCATCATCAAAGCACAACAGCTATTTCTGGAACAGTTATAAACACCTATTTCCAGATACAAACATGGTACACAATGGAATATATGATAGTCTATAGCTAACTGGTGAAGCGTCTTGCTTCAACCTCCTCCAAGTGAATCAGTAAAATCCCGACTACTTGACTGCCTGTACAAATTTGGGCACCCAAGAGTTCAGGGAAAACAAACAAAATAAACTCTGGGTTAGTCATGGGACTGGTGTGAGTAAACTCCAACCATTTGTTTAACTATCAAAATTCATTCGAAAGAAAGGATAATAGTAAGACCAGTGTAATAACCTGAAAATCCAAGCCAATTTAAAAATTTTATTTTGGCAGTTTTAATGAATTTTGAATATTTAAAATGAATTATTTTAAATAATAACGACGAGAAATTTATTTTGAATAGAAATTAGAACATATATATTTATTTGAATCGTCGTTAGAATATAAATATTTTATTTTAATTATAAAAGGAATTGAAAATGGAGCGATAGTTTGAAAATTCGATTTCAAATTTCAAATTTCAAATGAATGTACAGGATTCAAAATAAACCGGATTTTGGAAAAACCAAAAATATTTGAATCTATTTGAGAATATCTTTCCAATGAATCCGAAAAATTGAAATTTCATAGCGGGGGTAAAACGTTACGTCCAGTTGAAAATTCAGAATAGTCGATGTGGAATTCTGGCCCTTAAAAATGGAAATTTTGCAAACGACCTTCGCTTTCGACGAAACTACTTTTGTTGGATCTGGGTTGTCAAATTATTACTAGATTCACAAATTCATAATTTTCTGAATCAATATGTGAGCGTGGCGAAGTTAAACGTGTTTTAATAGTTTTAGTCAATTTCGTTCGACCAAAAAATGGTCATTTTTCAAATGGTCTCAGAATTTGACAAAATTAGTTTTGTTAGAACCATATCGTCAATACGAAACTAGAAAATATTTTTCGGGAATTTTTAGAGTCCGTATGTGGCCCCGGTAAATTGAAATGCATGTTCAAATTCAATATATAGATTTATATTTTGATTTTGACGAAAACTGATCGAAACAATCGAATCAGCTTACGAAACATATCCCATTGTGTTCGGAATGGGGGTAATTAGCTAGGTGTGACAATCGTTGGGATTGATTTGGGGTTCGTGGCGGTTTTTGACTTTTAAAATGAAATTAAATTATATAAATATATATATGTATATATATTCCCTCTGTGAACCAAACCCTAGTCAAAGCTTGAATCCAGGGGTCAACGCTCCAACCCGCCTCCCCTTTCAAAACCCACGACGGAAAAAAGCTCCAAATCTTCTCCCTTAAATCGCGCACAAAATGTAGAGAATTAAAACTCGAAATCAGAACGAGAATTAAAGAGCTTTACGAGCTCTTGAATGTCATATGGTTAGGATCCAACATCGTTCAAAGTTGAACTCGATTTGTAGCCTCAAACTCGATCAGTTCAGCGCGTTTTCCAGGGTAGGAGGAGCCGTCGAGTTCGATAGGGTGGTGGCCATAAGGGCATGGCGCGACGGTCTTTGACGGCAGCAAGTCTGATGGTGCTCCGACGCCTCGTATGGCGTGCGACGTGAAGCCCTTGGAAGGAGCGATTGGGTTCAAACACCAGCGGTTTTCAGGAGGATATGTGAGCAGTGAAAGGTAGTTTTTTTATTACAATAGAAAGGTTTAAAAATATAAATTGAAAGGTTGAAAAATATAAATTGAAAGGTTTAAAAATATAAATAGAAATGTTTAAAAATGTAGATAGAAATGTTTAAGAATAATCAGAAATAGAATTTGTTCTTAAAAATATAAAGAAGCAATTTTTAGTTCTATAAAGAAGTGATTTTTATTTCCAAAAAATTGTGATGTTTTTTTTTAAAAAAAAAAGGAAAGTTAAGATTTTTAATGTAAGAAAGGTGAGATCTTTCATTATGTAAAAATATGATTTTTACATATAAAGTAGCGGAGGAAAGATTCGATTTTTATTGTTGAAATGGCGAAGTAAAAATATAATTTTTATATGTTCATAGCAAGGATAAAAAAATAATTTTTTTTAGTAGCGAAGTAAAGGTATGATTTATATATATATATATATATATGATAATAAAAATATGATTTTTATATAGTAGAAATTATAAAAATGTGATTTTTATAAGGTAGAGAATATAAAAATATGATTTATATATATATGAAATAGCGATAAAAATTCGATCTTTATATAAGAGGTAGAGATATAAAAATATAATTTTTATATAGAAGGAAGCGTTGTAAAAATATATGAAGTAGAAAAAAAATATGATTTTTATTTGTTAGGATAAAGCGATAAAAATATGATTTTTACTATGAACAGCGTGAAAAGAATTGTGATGGAAATGGTGGAAAACGAAGTCCGAGCCGTTCAGAAATAAAGAATGGAGGAGTGGAACCCTCGGTGAGAACTCCTCACTTTTTATTCTATTTTCTAGTTGAAATATATACTAGGATGCAGACGGTGCTTAGCAGCACCTGACACCCGTCGTCCACAGACCATGGATGGCTTGTTTGTTAGATTGATGTGTTGTGAAAATTGATTGTGTGATGCGGAATGAAAATAAATATTTTATAGTTAAAAATATAATTTTTAATGTGTATATAAAATAAATATTTATAAGCAAATCGGACGATTTGTTTATGTACACCCATTTGACTGATATTAATTGGGACGATAAATTTTACACATCGCCCAACTGCACAAATAAAAATCTGTGTTTGTTGATTTGAAACCCCACACAGGTATTGGGATGATATTTGACATACACTAATCCTGATTGTTTAGTTGTATGTCAATCGATGGGTTGACAGACTGTGTAAGCGTTAATTATTTATATTTAATGCTTATGCAGTTGTGTGGTGCACTCTGGATGATGGTTGATGATTTATCATTGCTATTATATACATGTGTTGTAGGGAATCCATATAATTAACAGTATATGGTAATTGATTGGGCCTCATTCCAATTGGGAAAATAAGGAATATTATAAAAGAATATTCATGTGTTGAATAGAATAAATATTCATGTGTTGAATGGAATAAAAATTCATGTGTTGAATAGAAAGAAAATTCATGTGTTGAATAGTATGTATTCATGTGTTGAATAAAATAAATATTCATGTGTTGAATAGAATAAACATTCATGTATCGAATAAAAGCCGTGTTGATTAGATTTGCGCTATTTTGATGCAAACGATATTTATATCGATTTTATTCATTTTTATAATGAATATCGAAAAATAATTGATTTAAAAATCTAATGTTTCGAAAATATTATCATTTATATATTAACGATATGGAATATTCGATTTTGATTAGAAATTGAATAGGAAGTTGAAATCGTTTTGAAAATGAATTTAAAACGATTTATAAAATACGTTTTAAAAGTAAATCGATGAAATATAATATATATATATATATATATATATATATTATATATAATGGCTTGAATAGAACGCGCCACGCTGTGGCAGTTCGTGAATTTCGACCATTGACTTCGAATGGACGTTACGGGAGATCCGACCGTCGGATTCTCCTAAAACCGGAACCGTTGGGTTCGTATCGAAAAGAGCTTTCTAATGAATATTAGAGATTTGAAATCAAACGGTTGGATTTGGAATTATGTCCAAATGGAATTTGGAAAAGGTCGCTATAAGTGCAGTTCGATGGCCGTTGATGGAAATCGACTGTACGAGCCTTGATAAAATTATTAAAAATAGTAATAATTTGTGTAAAATCATAAGAAATGATTCGTGAAGAATTGGGATGAAAAATTCCAAATTTGAAAAGATAAAAATAGATTTTTATCGAAATGAACTAGTTTTGAACTAGTATTATAATCCCATTTATTTTTAAAATAAATAAAGTGGATTTGAAAGGGTTTTTAAAGGTAACCAGAATTTCCAATAATTGAATTGGAATGGATTTGAATAGAAATTGTCTTTGGAATATTTCGATGTTGGATTTCGTGATTATACAGATATTGTGATGGAAATTTGAAAGATATATTTATATCGTTATTTCCAATACGATATTTGTTGGTCGTAGAATTTGATATTGAATATAAGCCGATATATTTTCTATTCAGAGCCTTGTATTTAATATCAAATGGGATTTTGGGTTTGTCGTCAATGGTGTCTTCATTAACACAGTTCTTAAACCTAGTTGAGAAAAAGATTAAATATTTTTATTTAGATTTAATGAAGTATACCAATTAAATGGTATTTAATTGGAATTGAATTTGAATTGATTTTTGGGTTTATCGTGAACGGTGTTTTAAATAACACTTGTTTTTTACCCCGATAATTAATGGAATGTGATTTTGGGTTGTCGTGAACGGTATCTTCAATAATACTATTCTTAGACCCAACGGAGTTAAGAAAAACAGACACTAACTGAAGATTAGTTAAGTTGAATGGTTTCTTGGGTATTGATCTGATGTTGGTTTCGGCCTTCGGGGTAATTACTTAGGGAATTGTTCACTTGCTAATTTACGGTTAAAGGCTGATGGAATGGAATGTGATTTTGGGTTTATCGTGAACCGTGTTTTAAATAACATTGGTTCTTTAACCCAGTTAAAGACAGGATATGATTTCCCAAGTTAAATAATCATTAATATTGATTTTTGGGAAGATTAAAACCAAGTGGAGTTTTAATGAATCTTTAATTAGATTGAAATGATCGAGAATGGAGTATCACCAGTTTTGCTCCAGGCGAAAGTTAAATCTTTAATTAGATTTGAACATGAAATGGTAATTGAATTTACCGATAACATCGTGGTGTTAGATATGAAGTATTACCAGTTTTACTTCATGGGATGAATAGGTTGGGATTGGGGAATTAAAACGAATGATAACTTCGGTAAGGTTCGCTAATCCCGACTAGTTTGGATAAACCATAATTTGGTTTGAAATGATATTAAAAAGAAGATTAAATAATAAATATGAGGAATTTGACTTTGATAAAATTAATGGGAACCTCTCCCTAAGAATGTAAAATTTAAAAACTAACTGAAGATTAGTTAAGATGAATGGTTTCCTGGGTATTGAACTGATGTTGATTTCGGCCTTCGGGGTTAATATTTGGGAAAATGTTCTCTTACTAATTTGCGGTTAGTGACTGATGAATTGGAATGAGGCGTATGTTGTGTTTGTGTAACACTTGTTTATTATATACGCGAGTTGTTCGGAAAGACCGGGTTTATCCCATTCTGAATAATAGATACGACGATTAGTCGAAGTTGAAGACGGTGGTTGAAGATCGGAGGACTTCACGTCATTTAGATAATTACTGATGATCTTGATTGGGCCGTACACCCAACAGGAGGGAATCAGTTAGTGGTCGTCCAGACGTACTTGGAGATCGATGGATATGCGAGGTACAAGATGCCTCCGGTTTCGTTCAGACCCAGAACGGACTTGTAAATGGACTGTGTGTCTGACATTGGATATCATTCTGTGTGATTGATGGATATCGGTTGCATGGAGTGGTCTGCCTGTGTGGCATGCTAAGATGCAAATGATCAAAACTTCTGTTGAAAAGCAGAGTCTTGTGGTTGATGATCAAAGCACAGCCTGTGTGGCACAACTTTGTGTAGCGTTGATTCGCGAGCCTCACACCCCGGTTGTGAACCAGAAATGGGAGAGGACATCAGGGAGGACATGCGTTTCTTTCTAGTTAGAAGTGACGTTAGTGGTTTGACACGCCCTGACGAGATTGACTTATGTGGTTGTTGGGTTGCGAGGCGCCTCGGATATATCGGCGACTATGTGGAGCCGATGGAGTCATTTGGCTCATTTACGCCCCAAAGGGCGGGGAAACGCAGTGTTCAGGCATTTTAATCCACATCGGTGGACCGGACCTGACGATCCAAGAGTCACTCGAGCTCTGATCCCGAGGCTCGGGCTAGACAATCTCGAACTCGGTAGAGGACTATCTTTTGCCTCGGTTCACAGATGGAAATCTAACTTCCAATACGCGACTTTGCGGTTTTAGTTGTAAACCTATATATGGCACTTATGTCGTCTATGATTGATACTTATGATTGAAATTGTTTTGATACTATACACTTATAGGAATAATAAAAGATGAAATTTAGCGTATCAAGCATTCTTTGGCTATTATAAGGTAAAACCCTATCCTCCGGCTTGTGTTGCATTGTGTGATGAGACCTGGGTCTTATAATAGCTTCATTGTTCTTTATTTAGCATTGCGCTATTGTTTTATGCACTGGTATTCTTGGGAGGAAACCTGTTCCGTGTTATAAGGTGTGGTCCTTTGATTTACCGAACTTTAAAATAAAGATGAATAACTGTTTTAGTTCTCACACCAATCACATGACTGACTTGGAGTTTATTGTTTGAACCTAAGCTCTGGGTGCCCCTATTTTCCACACGGGCAGCTAGTAGTTTGGTTTTGCAGATTTATATTCACAGGAACCTGGTTTACAGCTGAAATGATATCTGGAAAGCTCTGTATCCGTATATCTCTTTCAGTTGTGTATTGCATTATTTTTCCGCTGCAGTAATATATTTAAATCTCTGATAATTTATGATGTGTAATATTTATTCAAACTCTGTATATTCTTGTATTCTGATGGAATTGTTGTAATTAACAATGAAATGTTCTTTTGTCTGCGTTCCGATGTGGCCTGTTCTCAATACAATCCATGACTTCCCACAAAGGGGATTTCGGGTCGTAACAACCAGCCCATACATAAACATGGACGGTTTTTACATTATATAACCCAAAACACTTTGATACGAAAATCCAGTGATATTATAATAGTGTCTAAATCAAATAAATAACAATCTAGAGGAAAGCTTGCATCTCACGCTCCATATATAATATAAAATCTAAAACCGCAGGGCGCTTATTGGAGATTGGATTCCGACTATGACAAGGTATGGAACCACCTTCCGATAGTGTATCTCTAGAGAGGAATACACTGGGTTCAACAAGAACGTCTTGCAACCCGTCCACACATGACCGACCACTCATTTCGCTTGAGTGTATCGAATGTATTTCACCAACGGTTGGGATCAGCAACCGTTTTCCCGAATGGGACAGCATCGAATAGAATAACGAATTAAATGAATTTCTCTAGATAGGTGATAATACACCCTAATGGGAGCTACCCACATAGCTATGCTCCCTGCCCGATTTTTGTCATTTCCCGGTTGCTGAGGGATAAGGCTACGATTACTTATCACTCATTGATAACACAATCACTTTGAATGCCACATTGTCAGATCCGTTAATCATTAATTGATTGTACAAATATATTATGGATATTATGCTAAGAGAATAAATCCACTGCCACCATATATATTTATACAGACCAACATATTCGATCATTGTAAATTCTTTGTTAGACATTCGTCCATATACGTTCATTCTGGGATTGAACGAAACCGAAGGCACAATTTCCATTAATAGAAAAAGCCCTTGCACTTTACTCCGTCTTCGATTATCTTTATATAATCTGATTCGCAATGCTACTGCCAATTCGAAGTTGTTCTCGAATAATAATCCAACCAGTCTCTCCATATTGACAACGATATTGGCAAACACTTCGATAGTCAGTTATTTAACTATTGAAGGAAAACAAACATCCATTCAAAGCATCAAACAAATCATGGGGCCTTTTAATTAATATTTCATTAATTAAAACACTTCTCCATTTCCTTATCCATATTCATTAACACGATATTTTCGATAATCATCTTGACCTCTTACGCTATTTGGAAAACATTTCTATATCTCGTCTTCTTTTATTTCCTACACTTAGAAAATATTTTCTATTTAAAATTTGAGAACATTCCAATTACTTATTTCTTTCCCGACTCATTTAATTCTATACTCAGGAAATGTTTACTTGTTAAAACGAATGGTGTTAAATATCGTTACAACAACCTAAATTACTGCATTCAACTAACTCTTATTCAAACTTTTCTCTTCGAGAAAGGATCTTGTTGTTTATCTGTTAGTAATGAAATCAATCAAGTTGGGGTATAATTACCTCTCAGACCTTGACTGAATAACATCTTTAACCTCAAAACAGACAAGACCACTTATCTCAAATCATCAACACCATCAAAACCACTTATTCATTTTTAAAACGTATATATATTTCTCTTTCTATTACCAGATTTCGATTTCCTTTTTGTTTATTATATTCTATTTTTAAGTTCATTTCCTTACCGGATTCTATATATATTGATATATAGATTTCTACTTATCAAATTGTCTTAAAAATATTCTAACTCCTTAAATTCCCGGAAAATTTCGCCATAACCTCCTTTGTAACGGTTGATAGTTCAAAGCTCAACTCGCCTCTCTAGGCCCTTTCCATTCAATAAGAAAATCAAAAAGCCAAGTGGCTTGGCGATTCGGCGCATAAAAACTCATATGGAATTTAAATGTGTACCTTTTTGTCGAGCACACGAATTATAATCTTCAAACACTTCACTCCAAACCTGTCTAATCTATGTTCAACTGTTTTCCGATTTATCCTAACTCAATCTGGTCATTCCTAACTCAATTTGATAATTTATTCTTTAATTAGCTAATTTTCCAAATCCCTTTATTTTGAACATATCATGTTCAAATATATTTTAATTCACTTATAAACAAGTAGAATTTCATTTCCAATTTGAGTTTCATATTCGATTTCGAATATGAATTCACAAAACCAATTTACTTATCCAATACTAATTTCGATTCAAAACTCGATTAACGAATTATTATTCAAATTAGTTAATCTTATTCAATACTCAAAAATATGATTTTTGTTTCGAAAATCATTTCATTCACTTGTCTTGAGTTCATATTTATTTTACAACTCAAGTCTGGATTTTTATAACTAAGATCTACGTCTTATTTGCTAAAAATCCTTTTATTAATTTAAATAAACCGTTATGGTTTAATAACGATTATGGTGCTGTTTTTCTGAAAATTCGATTTTGACATAACTAAAAATCTACAAGACGAAATCCATATTTTTCTCTTCCATTAGAAAACTATTATCAAATCGGTCCTGACGTTTCTTGTTTCAAAGATTTCCGACTTAAATTGAGTTCTATATACTCAATTGAAGTTCGAAACGCCAATTTATGAACCACCATGCTACGGCGAGTTCGTTTTAATTATATTTAAATATCAGCATTTAAACTTCGTTTATAATAAATTTCAATTCTATTCTAATATATTTTTAATATATATTAAATCCAGTTTTCAAATCCAACTTAATATTTTTGATTATCTCAAATCGTCGATTTTTCATTACTTGGTTATAAATTTATTTATAACTCAATTTGCTATATTAAATTCCAATTCCTTTTATAAATAAATTATTTATAAAATTCGACATATCGAATTCCAATTCAAATCCCTTGGATTTGACTTAATTCAGTTTATATTTCGAATATCGAAAAAAAACCCGTCGTTCCCTTTCTGAAACGATTTCCAATTCATGGTTTAATTCATATTTTGAATTTAAATTTCTAAGTTATCAAATGATAACTTATTTTCCTTACTTTATAAACGTTGTTTATAAATTTAACTTTCTTGTTTTATAAAAACAAGTTTCCATTTCGATTCCATTTCAAATTCTACTTTTCAAATTCATACTTGAATTTAAACCTCTAAATTATCTAATGATAATTTATTTCACTAGATTTATAAATATCGTTTATAAATCCAACTTCCTTGTTTTATAAAATAAAACAAGTTTCATTTCAGAATTTGTTTGAAAACCAAACCTTATTTTGGAATATTTTATTTATTATAACTTATCTATATAAATATAGAATCCATTTTCATATTTAACTTTAAACTTCTATTAAATAAAATCCTAATATTTTCTTTTGAAAATATTTTATTTAAATGAATTCGATCTAATCGAATTTAAATCATAAATCCATACGGATTTATTTTAATTCACTTTACATTCTGAATATCAAAATATATTTATCGTTTTTTTTAAACTAATTTCAATTCCCTTTTTAAATTCACTTAAGTTTCCAGGTTTTTTAATGAAGATCATTCCATTTTATTTATAAACACCGTTTATAAACTTACTATAGTTCCCTGATTTTTAATTTATAAACATCGTTTATAAATTTCAATACTTTTTTTATTTATTCAAAACAAGTTAATATTTTTAGTCCATTCGAATTTCAAATTCTATTTTTAGAAAAATTGAATTTTCCATTTAAATCTCATATATCGTTTTCACGATATTTTTATATATCAACATTTTAGCCCAGTGATATTTAAATATCCAAAAACATTCAATTATCAAATCATGGGTTTTATAACACATCATATATGATAATATATATGTGAAAACAAACAGCAATAAATTTTGAGGAATCCAGTTGGATTCCTCCAACCTATTTTTCCTGCATCCACAGACGTTAGCCGACATAAATAATACCCATCCTGCTTCGAGGTAGGATATCGCGGTATAGAAGGTCATCCACTATCATAGCGTTGGGCGCATAGGGTCATCCGCTAATGATACTGCGGGCATGCGCTAATGGTACTGCGGGAACCCAACCACCAATATATATAAATATATATATATATATATATATAACCACAAACACCAATCCTAAATACCTAATATATATTTTATAGCCACAATAATATTTCAGTGCAAGCAAACAACCAACAAACAATTATTTTAAATGAATAAAATAATTCTAAATAAAAATACAAGTGAGATTTACTCACCTTGGTTTTCCCTTTTCGATCAGTTCCAACTTTTGAATTTAAATCGATCGTTCAGATTAAACTGAAAAATATTGCTGACTTCGAGAAATCTCAAATCCCTTTTTATAGTATAGCATTCATCACTATGATTTTCAACACTTCGTTTAGCTAAAAACTTTTATCATTTGAAATAATTGACGATGTTACAAATTTGATATAATTTAAATTGTCATTCGCCTATTTAATAAATTATAAAATTTACCTTAATACTCTATCCCATTGTTTTACAGACACAATTCTCCAGTAGAACCTTGCATCGATCCCCATCCGAATATCATTGTTTAGTTAATGCTTGTTTGAGTCAAACGTAGCTCATTTTATTGAGATCTGATATTGTACAAATAATTCCACTAATTTATACGTCTTGAAAATAATTATACAACATTAACTAATAATTAATTTAAAAAAATAATCTACCTAATTCACTTCTTCTCTACTGTCAAGCCCACCCATCATCCAACACTGCAAGCCCCAAATGCCAAGGAATTCCAAAACTACTACTATTCCTTGCTTCCAGTATTTTCATCATTACTGCTACAACAAGGACAGACCACTCACATCCATGCCGTGAACATTCCATTCCAGAAAAGGTAATGCAACTTCAAGAAAAATAATAGTCAATGCCTCAATTTTCTTTATTCGAACCCCAAATCTTAAGCTTCGGTATGCTGCTTCAAACAATACTGCTTTTGTACCACTGTTTGATCCCATTTCTTATTCCAGGGAGTCGAATAAACCCACGCACCCTGACCTTTAACATTACGCTGCCGTCATCTCTCTCTCTCTATTGCCGCAACTCCTCTTCACCACCGGAGTCTAAATAGTAATTGCCTCCTCCATCGATCCCAATTCTGAGCCTCTTAACTCTGATGTTAGCTTGATTTCAACCCTCAATAGTAGTAGTTTTCGAACGCCATAACGCTCACTGGTGACTGCCACCATACTGGTTATCGCATCCATGCCAGAGGCAACACCTCTCCCTGCACGCCTTCCCCAATTGGTCCCACAACCTCCAGTGCCTTGTAGCCTTTTCTAGGTTTCAAGACTCGAGCCCCAGTAGATCGTGTTCATCACCCTTGCCTTCCGTCCTCTGTTAAATCAAAGGAATGGATCCTTGTTTGAAATGAATTTTAGAACGGACGCTGCAGTATTTATTATACCCGAAATTGATTTCGATTTAAGGAAGTGGGTTTTGTATTTGATATTTGAAGAGGGATGAATTTTACAGAAGAAACAAATGGAGGAAAAAGGGAAAGTGCATCGAAATTTATAGAAGAAGCATTACTTGGTCATTAAGGAATTTAGTCTAGGGTAGATTAGGTACAAGGAAGTACAAACAAATTAAATTCGATTTGATTTCTATTTAATTAGTTTTGAAATAAAGAGATTTGTATTCTTTTTAAAACGATATCGATTTGATTTTCAATTTGATTTCGATCTTATCCATTACAAATATATCGGGGTTCACAATTAAAAATCGTGAACAGCTATTTTAACGTATGGACCGATGTTTCAATATTATAGCGTTATAATGCTACTTTGGACATTACGGGATATATTCTGAAATTTATTTCGAACGTGTATATATAACATAACCATATTAAATCTATATAATATAATTTAAATTCAGAAACAAATAAATTCTCCGAAAATAAAATATATTTATTATCGTCTATATTCAAATATAATTAATACTGATCATCTGACTTGTTTTGATTCAGTTTTTAACTACGATTTCAATTATTTATTGTTTATGATAATTCAGTATACTCGAATTAAATCATATTCAATTATAAATCGATAAATTTCATATAAATATCCATTTATTATATCAACTCAATATTTAAAACCATATTAAATATTTAAAATAAACTGTTCGAAAAATTCGGGTTGTTACATTCTTCCTCCCTTAAAAGAATTTCGTCCCCGAAATTGCTAGGGTAAGAAAAATGCTACAAACCTATGTACTTTTCAAAACATAATTATGCTGAAACTCAAATCTTCATATTTCAACAATTTTAGTTTCAACTAACTTTTAGTTCTACCAAAACTTTTGGTTTCCATTCATATTGAATATCAATTATGCTTATATTCATTTTGCCTGAATGATTTATAATCAATTCATATTCCATTCAAATTGATTTTGATCAATTTATTCACTTCGATCCATTTAACTTGCTTAAGTTAAATTTAAATTCTAGAATTCAAATTCCTGGTTTTCATTTCAAATCCTTTTGAAATCACATAAATATATACATATATTATATTCCATCGCAAATTCAAAATATTTGACTATTTAAACTAACTTGTTTTCATTCAAACAATTATCTATCAAAAACTTTTCTAAGGTAGCAATCCATCACTTAGAAACTTGAAAATAAACACTGGTGATGCTCCAGTCATAATCAGAATTATTTTCCAGCCACTTAGGTGAGTTCAGTGCTTTATCACTTTCAAAATCCATCTCAAGAAGATTTTTATTCAGAATCCTTCAAACACAAAGCTATATTGTTCTAATATACTTCAGAAAATATTTTCAAAATTCCCAGGATTTAAATTTCAAATTCTGGTTTGAATTCAATTTTAATTCATCTCATTTGTGTATTTAATTCATATACAAATTCTATTTTGGTTATATATAACCATTCCAATTTTTATAATCAAATTTGATTATAATAATAACAACCAACTCATCCATACATTATAATAATTTCAGAAAATTATTCCTTTTCTATATTGAATAGAATTTTGAGTAAAATTATTTCATTTACCCACTTAAAACAATACTGTGTCAAATTTCTCTGTTCAAGTGTTTAGAAATTCCTATCGACTTTGTGGCATCCCACAATTCGATCAGAATTCATAAGCCACTCAACAAACAATGCAACACAATATAAAACAATCTTTATATCAATTAACAAATACGCTCTCCCGTATATATACACTCAACTCATTCTAGGTTTCTACTGACCCTATCTCTAATGAGCACAATCCCACCAAAGCTTAGGTATTCGCTCAACCTAAGCTTTGATATCAACTGTAATGGGTCTAGGCTTTTCAACCATCAACCACTGGGCTAACCTCCCAGCGTGGCTCTACAGAGACAACTCAGAACTGCTTTTACGACTAGCCTCACGACTCGACCAACCCTCCGCTACTTTCAAGGGACATGTAGGTGTAAGAGTCTCCCGTTCGCCACCAAACAGCGAAGCGAGAATCCCCCATGATGCGTACCCAGCTCACAGCCAGCAAACAACTCTGATACCAACTGTAACGAACCGCAAATCCATACTATCTGAGTTGACTACATACATCACACGTCCAACCCAAATTGCACAGAAATACGAATCATTATTAGAAAGAAATTAGAGGATGAGAAATAGAAAGAAAGAAACTTTAGAATAGAAGAAAACGAAGATCATAAAATCACAGCGGAACAAATAAAAGAAAGTTATAAACACCTGTTTCCAGATACAAACATGGTACACAACAGAATATATGACAGTCTATAGCTAACTGGTGAAGCCTCCTGCTTCAAACTCCTCCAAGTGAATCTGTAAAGTCCCGACTACTTGACTGCCCATACAAATTTGGGCACCCAAGAGTTTAGGGAAAACAAACAAAATAAACTCTGGGTCAGTCATAGGACTGGTGTGAGTAAACTTTAAACACCCCACCTCCGTTAAGTTCACTCACAAAGGGAATACCTTAAATTTTGGTGGAGCATTTTACGTAAAAGATGTAGATAAATTACAAGACAGACAAATAAAGCAGCGAAAAATAAAGTCATTTTATAAACAATATGGTTCGGTCAAGCTTTTACAACAGTTGTCTCAATCATACTTAAAAGTAATACATAGAACTTCTGTCTTGATCTAAAAACTTCCAAATATAAAAGAAGCACAAAAACAACAGTGATATTCCCCAATAAAGCATGAACCAGCCATAGCAGTGGAAGAGAGAGTCCAAAGCAATACAACGACTATCTTCGAGCTTGGAAAGAAAACTGAGTTAAGTGGTAACATTTCCTCCCTGTGAACCTGGGGGGGTGTAATGACCCAGCTTTCAGACTAATTGTATAATCTAGGATATATAGATTACACTGATGAATTAATTTAAATTTAATAAATCATATGTCTGGAGAATATTAGAGTTATATTTAATTAAATATGATTTATATATTGGAAATATTAGGGAAAATTCCAAATAAATATATTTATAGATAGTTTAAAATTCTGAAATCAATATATATGTGTAGATGACATAGTAATTGGTGTTTTATCATTTTATTTACGATTTGCATTTAAACTAGTGAGGATATAAAAGTAAAATATAATTTACTCATGTTTGATTACTACATATAAGAATTTTACATAAGTAAATATTAAATTACTTCATATAGGAAAGTATAAATTAAATGCAAGTATATACTCATTTAATTGATAATATTGATAGGATCAAATTTCAGTTAAATTAGGGTAACTACTATTTTATGAAATAATGTGCGTGCATTTAACTTGTCTTATCATATTAATATAAACATATACATTGATAAATACTTGTTCTTGCACATTTATTTACATTTAGAAACTTACTTGTATGAGGCATGTAAACATAGAGTTAAGAATATAGATAAAGTAAAATCTAGTCTTACTTCATGTGTATGGATATATATGTAAGAAATATGATTCTTTTTACAATACAATATCTTGGCTATCAAATACAAGGAAAGATCTTGCATTTATACATGATAAGAAAGGGAAAATCTTCACAAATAAATAGAGTGATATTGCTTTGGATGCCAAGATTTGATACAAACGTACACCTACATGTGCAAGCATCGCTGTAGGAAACATGGATTGGATACATGATGTTTTCTTAGGATAAAAGTGTGTATACTTTAAAGGGATTTCACATCATACTTCACCTCACATTTTCTACTGCGGGTATACAAACTGCCACCATTTCTTTGCCAGTCTAAACTATCCTATATGTAAGCCTAGTCCTTAAACCATTAGTATAGACAATTGTACACATGAATACTAATCCCACATGTGCACTTTAAATGTGGCCTACAACTTCATGTCAATCATAGAAAGGTGCTTCCTACATAGGCACCCTATTTTCCCCATTGCCTATCTAGTTGTGCCTGTTTCCCCTTAAAAAAAACCTACCTGACTTAAACCTGAATTTATCCAGCTATATATACCCATAAAAACCCCACACAAACACAAACCAGATCACTTAAAAACAAATGAAAATAAAGAGAAAACCTGAGATGAAAATGGCCGAAGAACAGAGCAAAACAGAGAATAATGGCAGTAAATACATGGCAAGATAGTGAGCAAACATTTATGAGTAAACCCTTAATCCCTTTATTGTTTTTATTATATTGTAAGTGAATCCAAACCATGCGTGCATGTATGATGACATGTTCATACAATATTTGATTTATGATTGAAGTTATTTATGATCTAATCTCTGAAAACAGGAAGTTAAAACCACCTGAGTAAGCAAATATAATGAGACAGTAGTATAATAAATGTTAGTGGGTAAACTCTTCAACTTCAGTAATGTTTTATGGTGTGCTGGTATGTTCATAAAATACTCGATTCAAATATAGAAATTGTTTGAGGGTTAGTCTCTGGAAATACTCAGATTTAGACTTGAGAGTTTTAAATAAACTGAGATTGAACTGTTGGAAATAAATTTGGTTTTAAGGAAACAAATAAATTTGGTTTTAATAAGAAATATTATGTAATAAAGTTAATTATTGTATTAATGGAAGGCTAAAATAAATGGTAAGAGATATCAAATGAAATTTGATATGTTAAGGAAAGTAGAAATTGTGGGTTAAGGACAATTTTAGAGAAGAAGACTCTAGAATCCCTGTAATGCTATAAATGTAAGTGTAATCTTTCAATTTGTGGTATGAAAAAAATGAAGCAATAAAAGTTTTTTTCAATTATTCTTCTTTCTTCTAATTTCTTCTTCTTCCTCCTTAAAAAACCAACAAAGTGGTATCAGAGCCAGCTATTCTTAGAGTTTTTGAGGTTAAAAAAAAAATTGTGTGTTCTTCTAATGTCTACTGCAACAAATTTTTCACTTTCCATTCCTCTATTTAAAGGAGAAAATTATCAATCATGGGCTATCAAAATGAAGTCATATCTAAAAGCTTTAAGCTTATGGGATGTCATTGAAAATGATATTGATCCCACTCCACTTCCACAAAATCCAACAGCCACCCAAGCAAAAAAATATGACGAAGATGTGGCAAGAAAGTCAAGGGCACTTTCCTATCTGCATGGGGCCATGTCGGAAGAAATTTTCACAATTATTATGGACTGTGAATCTCCCAAAGAAGCATGGGAGAAAATTAAAGAGGAGTATGAAGGAAATCATCAAACAAAATTAATACAAATTTTGAATCTTAAGAGGGAATTTGAAATGATGGGGATGAAAAGTAATGAAGGTGTTAAGGAGTATGGGAGTCGGCTGATGTCCATTGCCAACCAAATCAAGCTACTTGGTGAAGAATTTACAAGCCAAAGGGTGGTGGACAAACTTCTTGTCACTCTTCCAGAAAGGTATGAAGGTAAAATTTCCTCACTTGAAGATACTAAAGATTTGTCAAAGTTAACATTTTCAGAATTGATCAATTCACTTCATGCGGTGGATCAAAGGAGGATCATGAGAAATGAAGATGGTAAATACAACAGTGAAAAAGCTTTAATAGCAAAGCATAAAGGGAAAGGCAAATTTCTCCAATGCAACAATTGTCACAAAACTGGTCATGAAGAAAGTGATTGTTGGTATAAGGGTAAACCTAAGTGTTTCAATTGTCAAAAATTTGGGCATATGGCAAGGAATTGTAGATTCAAAAATAAAAAGCAAGAGACCATGACAGATGAAAAACAAGAGAACATGGCACAAGTGGCCGTGGAAGAAATTTTATTTTAGAATTATTGGTGAGAAAGTGCACCATGGAGAGAAAGTGCTCCAATATTAAAAAAAAAATTGAAGGTGATGAGAGAGTGCCTCACAAATCGAAGAGAAAGTGCTTCGTTAATTTTTGAAGGTGATGAGAGAGTGCATCACAAATCGAAGAGAAAGTGCTTCGTTAATTTTTGAAGGTGATGAGAGGGTGCATCACAAATCGAAGAGAAAGTGCTTCGAATAAAGGAATTTTGTTTGAAGTAGTAAAACCAAGTTTAAGGGAGGATGTTGGAAATAAACTTGGTTTTAAGGAAACAAATAAATTTGGTTTTAATAGGAAATATTATGTAATAAAGTTAACTATTGTATTAATGGAAGGCTAAAATAAATGGTAAGAGATATCAAATGAAATTTGATATGTTAAGGAAAGTAGAAATTAGGGGTTAAGGACAATTCTAGAGAAGAAGACTCTAGAATCCCTGTAATGCTATAAATGTAAGTGTAATCTTTCAATTTGTGGTATGAAAAAAATGAAGCAATAAAAGTTTTTTTCAATTATTCTTCTTTCTTCTAATTTCTTCTTCTTCCTCCTTAAAAAAAGAACATGAACTACAAAAGACAGTAGACATATTATACTGTAAGAAACTTTCCTCGATATACTTGTTTTCTAACTTGTTTAATGATTGTAGCCTATTGGTGTTTCAAACTTACATCTGTATACCAGAAATTTAATATGATCTATCACTTGCGGACTGATTCTGCTGAAATCATCCACTGTTAATATTCAAAAACAATACGTGCGTTTAACAGCAGAGGGATACCTTTCACCAAAGAATTTAAATGTCCACAATTCCAATTCTAACGTATGTTAAGGTTTGATTCAAATTGGGAAGTAGATCAATAACGTATTAAGAATGTTTTAAAAACTATGTTTGGAATTGCTAATCAAGTAATGCGGGGTTTTAGAACGAAAAGGTGTCTGGTACTATTTTGGGGTAGATTGTGAACTGCACCTCTACAGTGATGTATGGGCGATCGGACGGGAGGAGGACATGATCAGTAGATCGTCACTTGTTGATGACTAAAACATAGAAGGGGCTGATGGTTTGAGTGCTGAAGCGAGACATTTAAGGGTATTGACGCTTTGGTGGAGTTTTCACTTTGAGCACTCAAAAGTTGATCCGTGAGTAAATGAAGAATTTTGATAGTAGGGATGAGATCGGAGATGGAATTGGGACTTGCGCCGATGGCGATGGAGGTGAAATAACCAATGCGGTGGTGGTGCACATATACGGTGCACAGGGTGCACAGTAATGGTAAGAATAGGAGAACTAGGAAGAAAAATGGCTACTCTGTCATTCTTTGATGATCCGGGTCTGAATTCGACATATGACAGGGACTATATATTATGTGGCATGCAGATTTACAGCATACCATGTTTCATGCGAGCAAATGCCAAAGTTTTGTGATTATCTGAAATCGCATAAAAAGGCAAACACGTCTTCAGATATACAAATTTCTTTACTGGTTAACTAAATGCATTGGTATCTACTGAAAATCTTAAATGGGACATTTATATATTAAGTACAATATAATCATATGTAAATATAGACAAGCAGTATGGATTCAACATATAAGAAAAAATTATATGCAATGTTTATCTTGAAGTGGCATTAAAACTTAAACAATTTACAAAAAAATGAAAAATATATATAAATAAATGTGTAACTCCGGTGATGATTAGAACGAGGAGGTGGTGGTGCGATAAATGGTGTACGTTTGGCTGTGCACAGAAAGGAAGGGAGAAAGGGCGTGACAAAGGAAAAATGAAAAGTAAGGATCACCCTGGGTTGATCCGCATATTTTTGTTGCCAGGGTTTTTCCTGATCATGGCTGTAGATCATGGCTAAAGAATGGAACGAGGAGAGGTCGGGCAAAAGGGAAATCTTTGATCGTTGTGGGGCGATCCTTGATTTGATGAAGCCGTTTATCAAATCTTTAATTTTTGTTGTACTGAGGCCATCTGTTTCTTTTGAAGAGTAGTAGAGTTCACCAATCTTCATTCCACTGTCGAAAGAACCGATACTGGTGGTGTAGGACCATCATCAATAATTGGCATAACCCATGTTCAAATACATACCAAGCATTCTCTTTTGTTCATACTGCATGGTTACCATACACAGGCAATCAACTGAAAACAAAGCTGAAGTACAAAATATAAACAAGAAGTGGTACGCAATTTTATAACAGTCTGCTATAGTCTTTTTACGTGAGGACTGTAGTCTTTTTACAGCATTCTATAGTCTTTTTACAAAAGGATAAACAAAAGGTACAAAAGAAAACTAAGCACAAGGACTATGGCATGTTTATAGTCACGTAAATTACTGTTTTTGGTCTAAAGACTTGCGTTTTGGTATGAGATGGTATGATGGTTGATAGGAGGGAGACAGGTACATGGGAAGGGTGTGCAGGCAGGTGAAATATGAGGTTAATGGGAAATGCTAGGATAGAAGATGATGGAGACGCTATATCTATGGGAGTTGCTGTGTAGATGCCAAACGTGTATGGCATGAAGGGAAATTAAACCGTATATGTTTCATCTAAGGGGGGGGGTATGTGTAGACGCTATGTTTCTGGTCAATATTTTAATTTCAAACATTAATTCTATATAATTTAGAGAAGGGAAATTTCACCAAAATAATCTACAAGGAAACGTGAGTTAAATAATATACGTACACGAATGTACATGGAAATTAAATTGTAATGGATCGAGAAAATTCATGATATTTAAATTAGTCAATTTTATTGATTTTAGATATATGAATAAAAGAAAGAAGGATCGGGAAACTATTTACAGAAATAAACGTCGTAGTGTAAGCTCTAGTTTGAATCTCCAACATTCGTATATCTACATATATAATCTATTGAAACATAATAATGGTTTTAAATTCACTTGTTTATTTCCAAAGAATTGGAATAAATATTAAGTCGTCACCCAAGTTAAATATTTTTCAAACTATTATTAGTTTGAAATTAAACGATAACCCATTGAGGTTTGTTAATTTGTGATGAATTATCTATGCTACGAAGTAATGAATTGACTCTGAATTAGTTAACATGTTTTTATTATATTATGACTTAGAAATGAGACTGTTAAGGCAGGTTATGGAAATTTTATAAATGTCTTACTTACCTAAACATATATGGTTATAAATTGAGTATAATAAGCTTGATAATTTATCAAATCAATTTTTATAAAAATTGGTTTTAGTAAAGGAAAAGAATAATAAAAATAAGGAGAAGGGATAGTGAAGTATCGAACTGTTCCGTAATCCCAAAATAGACGTCGTCGTCTAAGTGTAAATTCGAATCTCCGATAGTTATATAAGTATGGAAAACAAAATCAAATAAAATATATATATTTATTTCCAAATAAATGAGAATAATTATAATGTGAGATTAGTTGTTACCCGAGATCACATATTCAACTATTATGTAATTTGAAATTTAACGGTTAATCGTTGCTGATTGTTAAAGGTATGGGGAATGATTGTTGTAATTGATATGTTGTATTCTGAAGTGAGTAATCAGAATTTAACTAGTTAAAATAAAACGTGGTATGTTTCATTTGATTCTAATCGTCTTGTGTTGATCTCTGTTCTAAAAATCAAAATTTTAGATTTATATAAGTTAATTAAATAAAATGGACAAGTTATGAGATCTACTGCTATTAAAATTTGAATAAAGGGTTTTACTTATCAGCACTGTTTAAATTTGATAGTTAAAACACCGACTATCAAATAATATTCCCTACGTGCTAGTTCGAAGAAACTGGGATGGGAACTGGACCCAAAACCACTTCGAACTAACTGTATGATTGTAACACCCCATGTCCATTAATTTCACTCACAAAGGGAATGCATCAATGTCCATGAAGCGTTATTGTTGTATAGAACAAATAAATTACAAGAATAAATAAATAAATAAAACAACACAGCGGAAGATAAAACTTATTTCATAGCATCATAACTAAAAACAAGCTTATATAAGTAGTTTCCAAAACCATTACAACAGGATTAATAGTCTTTTCCAAAAACTTCAAAGTACATAAAGAAGAAAATACTTAAATAACATAAATGCATAAATCCCCACTGAGCATAAGCAAAGCCATAAAGATGAGAGAGTCCAAAGCGATACATCTACTCTTTTCAAGCAACTGAAAGAAATTGGCACTAAGCTGTAGTATTCCCTTCTTGCAAACCTGAGGGGGGGGGGGGGAAGGGAAGAAAAGAGATGGAAACAAGGGGGTCAGACATAAAGTCTGGCAAGTGCAATAACATTAACAATATAATCATTAAGCAACTAGGATAAGGCATAAGCTGTAAAATAAGGAAGTGACTATGAACAATTGGGTGTGACAGAGCAAACAAGGAAATAAGACGAACAAAGAGAACGTTAAAGGCGCCCCTGATCACTATAGGATAATTACTATACTACACCACTACTAGTCACCCTAAAGGTTGATCCCGCCTACAGAACTTAATACTGCTGATGGTAGTTTTGTGTACCCCTAGATACCTCCATAGGTGCCGTCTGCCCCTATCTCCACTAGGTGTACCCACTACCCCCATTCGATTGGCTCCCTAATGAGACGACCCGATTTCCCGTTCTCACGGAAACAAGTCTATCTTTGGAATATAACACAGAAACATATAATAGCAGAACAGAATTAAATAAATACACCAGAATGAACAACAAAATATACTGGATAAAAGTAATCATCAGAGTTACACAGTATACAGGATCTTACTTAGTACAAATACAGTTCAGCTATACATAAATGTCTACAGCGGAAATAAACAAAATATGTACAATAGGAGCTGAACAGCATAAAAGGAAATAAATGATAGAATCCATCTTCAGCTCCAGCTATCCAGAAAGAACCAGCTAAACCTGAATACAAGGCTGCCCGTGTAGAAAAAGGGGCACCCGAGTTTGAGAGTGAAACAAACTACGAGTCAGTCATGGGACTGGTATGAGAAATCCACTCAACACATATATAATTGGCTAATCACAGGACCACGCCACTTTCGTGGAACGGGTTTACTCCATTGGATCGCCAGTGCTTTAAAACAACTCTTTCTTTTAAACCTCGCTATGCTTTTTATAAAAATGAAGCCGTTATAAGACTCAGTTCCCATCACACAATGCAACGCAAACCGGAGGATAGAGTTTTACCTTATAACGGCCAAAATATGCTTGATACGAATAAAACAAAAGCATTTAATATTATTGTTAGTGTTTATATGTTTTGAAAACAATTTCAAATCATAACTATCAATCATAGACGACATGAGTGTAACACCCCACTCCCGCTATGATCACTCACTAAGGGAATGCCATAGCATTGGTGGAGTATTTTAGTGAATATAGAACAGAAAAATTACAACAAGACAGATATAAATAGTACTTGAAATTTTAAAACATCATCTCATAACAGCGGAAGTAAAACATGTCTGGTTACATCATAAAACCACAATAAAGGTCAAGTACAATATCCATCAAAATAAAGAAGTACATAATCCCACTCTCATACAATAGCCAAACAAAAGAAAAGATAACTGGATAACTGGAGCTTTACATCTATCCAAGCTCCTAAAGACTGGAACAGCAATCCGATCAAGCTCCACTACTGCTAGGATCCACCGTAGGACCTGAGGGTTGGGAAAAAGATAAAAACAACAGGGTCAGACATAAGTCTGAGCGAGTCCTATAACTTTAACAATACAATCGTTAAAGTAACCAGAGAAGACATAAACTGATATACGGTAACATATAGGGATGAATGGCTACCCTAAGCAGTCAACTAAACGAAGATAAAGGATAAAGACGCATCTACCCTCCCTAAGGTAAATTACTAAACTGCACCACACCAGTCGTTCCTAACTTAAAGGTTGATCCCACCCAAGGACTTATAAAATTTACTAATTAGTACCTGCGTACCCCTAGGTGACCAAGTAGGCGCCACGGGGCCCTACAATCCACTAGGTGTACACACTACTTCCCATTCGATCGGCTCCCTAACGTAGATACCCGTGCTGGCCCCACCGTGGGATGTATCATTCCCCAATGTGGCAACCTGATGGAACTAAAGGTGCACGGCTTATATCTACTCGATGCAACAACGGCTTACCTACCAGCCCGGGCCCACTCACGCATATGAAGCCCGTTGGACTTGCGTTGCCACCGCTAACCCGTTTGCCTCTTACAGTCAAGCCCAGTATGCGTGTCCCGTCCTCGACATGGGTCGAGCCCACAAAGATACGTATGGGTTACTGGTTGAAATGGGCCTCCACAAGCTACCCACCTAAGCTTGTCCCTTTTCTAGTATATCCCACTTAACCCTTTAATCATGTTTTAATTACATGTTCCATTTTGGTTAAGTATTCTAATCGTATTTTCTATTGCCACCCAAGGCAACCACTAGATTTTCTCATGCCACCCGAGGCACCCACTTAACCCCTCATGTCCCTCTACATGCTAATATGGTTAAGTGTTTCTTAATTAATTAATTAAGAACGTAACCTTTGTAAAGACCTCTCACATTAGACTGTCTTTTATGACCGCTGGTTAAGCCGGTTGGGTCCGGGCAGCCTTATGTCATAACAGAGTCTAACCTCGTGTCTTTACATTAATTACGTATTTAGTTTGTGCCTAAGACCTCTCACATTGGGCTAACATTTGTAGCAACTGGTTAAGCCGGTTGGGTCCGGGCAGTTTTACGCTACAACTGAGTCCAACCTCGTGTCTTAGTCAATTAATTACACCTAATTAATCACCCTCATAATTTTATATTAATTATCCCTAATTAATCAAGTTTTCTTAACATGGGTAGACCTAACTTAATAGGTAAATTCCCATGGGGTAGACCTAACTCAATAGGTAAATTCCCAACACATAGTATGGGTACACCTAACCAAATAGGCAAATTCCCATACTATGTTTATTTATTTTGTGTTATGCATAATTATATTAATTTCACACAATCTTATTAACTTATGCATTTAATTACCCCATCGTTCCCACGTAATTTCGTTCATGATATAACACATATAAAAGGTGTCAACTTGCATATGAATGAACATGTTTCAAAGGTGCCATCTTGCATATTAACAAACACATAACTTGCATATGAACTTGCATAACATGTCACATAACTTGCATATAATATGTCACATAACTTACATATTCATTTTGCATAACAAACTTGCATATTAGCTTATAGACTTGCATAATGTGTCATCATGAACTTGCATATTAATAAACATGTAACTTGCATATTTACATACATGTAACTCGCATATTAACAAACATGTAACTTGCATATAAAGAAACATGTAACTTGCATATTTACATACATGTAACTTGCATATTAACAAACATGTAACTTGCATATTAACAAACATGTAACTTGCATATTTACATACATGTAACTTGCATATTAACAAACATGTAACTTGCATATTTACATACATGTAACTTGCATAGCATATTACCATGAACTTGCATAACATGCATATGATTACATAGCCCACAACTTGCATATTTAGCATCATGCAAACATAACATACATCATATTAAACTTGCATAAGCTTACATACTCAACATGCATAAACATAAGATTAATGCTAACATCATATCATATGATTCAAAGCTCATTAACCCACATACAAAACCATAAATCTCATCACATCTCATCTAATTAGTTTACCAAAAGATCATCAAAGTGATAGAAACTCACAACTAGCAACTTTGAACACCAAATGAAGAAGATTAAGATGCTAAGAAGGGATTAGAAGTTGATTAGAGAGTGATTAGTATGCAACCCTCTTCATAAAATTAGTGGAGGCCATGAGAGCTAGCATTTTGCCATAGTTTAGTCACTAGGTTTAATTATGAATGAATTAGGGTAGGTTAGGGTCTTATTTATAGATTAGGCAAGTGTTTTAGGCCATAGGATTAACCCTAGATTCAATCCAAGCCATCAAAGCATGTCTTGGGGAAGAAGTCAAGTGTAGGAACCATCTAGGGCCTTTAGATTAAAGATGGACCATGAGAACCATTCAAATGCAAAATCTGCACTTGAGCGAATCGGCCCACGGGTTGACAGCCAAACACCCTGGATTAACCCCTAGTCGACCCAGCGGGCTCGGGTCGACTTCAAAAATCGGCCGGTTCGGTTATTCCCCTCTCCCAATTCGCTGTTTTGAGCATTTTTGCATATTTATTTATTAAATTTTCAATTATATATATATATATATATCAATATATATATATATATATATCTACACAACCCATTTCACTTAATTAAGTATACTTTAATTTGGGAATTTTCGTGAAACTTCGCGAGGCCATATCTTGGTCATACGGACTCCGATTTTCGAAAACTCGGACTCTATTTCGCGTATTTTTCCGAGACGAACGCAATGGCATAGCCCGTTTCCCTTGATTCCCATTTTAGAATTAAATTCTGCCTCGATTTATGTTATTACAGGTTATTGAAAATACGGGTTGTTACATTCTCCCCTCCTTAAAGGATTTCGTCCCCGAAATCTTCAAGTTAGGAAGAACGTATCCTACCATCCAATCATCCATCTACTCAAAGCATCATCCACGAGCAATCATTGTCCTTACAAGATTCTAAATGCTGGATGGATATATGCAAAAGTGTGTGTATATGTACTTACCTAATGCAAAAATCAGGCGGTTACTGATACAGTAAACCTCCTTAATGCAAACCATGATAGTGCCATGCATCCAATATGTATGCGAAACCCTATTGACACATACAAATTTCTACATGCGTGCACAACCATACACAAAAATGCATCATCCATATGATAACACAGCCATGATACATCCATCAATCTAACTACCACATCCATTTATGCAATATGCAACATGAAGTGACTGAGCCGATCTAGTGCCTAATGTGTGTGTATATGCATCCACGAGCAACCACTAGCAAACAATTGCATCCATATGCATCCATCAACCATAACATGTTTCAAACACATGTTTCAACCATAGGTTTTACCCTATCTAAAGGTCATAGGTATTAGCGAGAGGATATACTAAAGATAAGATAAGTACTAGACAAGCAATAAAGGAGAAGTTAAAAGACATACTCTCAAAAAGAAATGGATACAAAGAACGCATCTTTGCTTCCGTCTCCCAAGTAGCATTGCTTTCGTCATCTCCCCATTGCACTTTAACTAGCTGAACTTCTCTGTTCCTCAACTTCCTAGTTTCTGACCCAAGGATGCGAGTAGGAGCTCGTCGAATCGTCGCATCACGCTCTACCTCTACATCTCTAAGCAAGCTCGGCTCTACCACCTCCGCAGTCTCATGTAAGCACTTCCTCAAATGTGATACATGGAATACATCATGAACACCACTAAGTCTGTCGGGCAACTCCACCCTATATGCCATCCGTCCAATCCTTTCCTTAATAGGAAACGGCCCAACAAATCTCGGTGCTAACTTCCCTACGGACCCAAAGCGAACAACATTTCTCAATGGAGATACTTTGACAAAAACCATGTCCCCAACCTCAAACTCAAGATCCGTCCTTCTCCGATCCGCATAAGATTTCTGTCTATCTTGCGCTGCTTTCATCCTTTTTCGAATTAAATCAATCTTCTCTGAAGTCTCTCTAACCATATCCGGCCCAAGCAAGATCTTATCCGTAGATTCCCACCAACATGTAGGAGATCGACAAGGCCTTCCATAAAGAGCTTCGAAAGGAGCCATACCAATACTGGACTGAAAGCTGTTATTATATGCGAACTCCACCAAAGGAAGATGTTCTTCCCATGTACCTCCAAAATCCAAGATACAAAGCCTCAAAAGATCTTCTAAGATACGGTTCACCCTCTCAGTCTGACCGTCCGTCTGAGGATGATATGCGGTGCTCAAACACAACTGAGTCCCTACCGCCTCTTGCAAACTTCTCCAAAACTCACTAGTGAAAATAGGATCTCGATCACTCACAATGCTGGATGGTACGCCATGCAATCTAACAATCTCTCTAACATAGACTGAAGCAAGCCATGGAGCGGTCCTCTTACTCTTTACGGGTATAAAATGGGCACTCTTGGTAAGTCTGTCTACCACAACCCAAATTCCCGTATTGCCCTTCCTCGATCTCGGTAACCCGTCGATGAAATCCATCGAGACACTATCCCACTTCCACTGTGGAACTTCCAATGGGTGTAGCAACCCACCGGGTTTCCTTTGCTCCACTTTAACTTGTTGGCACACTAAGCATCTAGCCACATACTCGGCCACATCTTTCTTCATACCGGCCCAGAAGAAAACTCTCTTCATGTCTTGGTACATTTTGTCTCCACCGGGATGAATAGTCATTCTTGAACGATGTGCATCATCCAAAATAGCCTTCTTCAAACCCTCATCTTGCGGTACACAAAGTCTACCGTCTCTATGCAACCATCCCTTATCATCTATGGTGTATCTACCCAAATGGCTGGACGACTCCCCTCTTATAAGCTTCTCTACCAACACAACCAACTGTGGGTCGTCTCGCTGAGCCTCGCCAATCCGTCTCAAAAGAGTAGGTCTAACCTCCAAGGATGCCAACAAACCAGGTACAAAATCAACAGAAGGTCTGAAGTCAAACAAAGAAAGAAACTCCAAGCTTCGTCGTTCCACGAACAATGGACTCAAAGATAGCCTTTTTCTACTTAAGGCGTCTGCCACCACGTTACCCTTACCAGGGGTATACGCTATCTCGAAATCATAGGATGCTAAGAACTCCATCCACCTTTGCTGTCTTAAGTTTAAATCCTTCTGAGAGAATAAGTACTTCAATGATTTATGGTCGGTGAACAACTCGAATCTCTCACCAAGAAGATAATGGCGCCAAGACTTAAGTGCGAAAACAATCGCGGCCAACTCTAGATCATGGGTAGGGTAATTCTTCTCATGCACTCTCAATTGTCTCCCTCCATAGGCTATTACCCTTCCCTCCTGCATCAAGACTGCGCCTAATCCTGTTCCACAAGCATCGGTATAAACAACAAACGGCTTACTCCCATCCGGGAGCACTAAAACTGGAGCGGTGGTCAAAGCTCTCTTTAACCGTCGGAAAGCATCATCACAATCTACATCCCACGAGAAAACCAGATTCTTTTTCGTCAAGCGGGTTAATGGGGCTGATATCTTCGCGAAGTCTTTGATGAACTTCCTATAATATCCTGCCAACCCCAAGAAACTTCTTACCTCGGTAGCATTTCTAGGAACTTTCCAATCCTGGATAGATACTATCTTTGCGGGATCCACAGCTATCCCTTCCTTAGAGACCACATGCCCTAAGAATCGCACTTCTCTTCTCCAAAAATGGCATTTAGAGAATTTAGCTTTAAGACTATGCGCTCGAAGAGTCTCCAACACTTCCTTGAGATGTAAGGCATGCTCTTCTTCATTCTTGGAAAAGACCAAGATGTCATCCACAAAAACTACTACAAACTTATTCAGATACTCTCTGAACACTCTACTCATGAGATCAACAAAGTATGCGGGGGCGTTTGTCAACCCAAATGGCATCACTAGCCACTCATAAAAACCATCCGGAGTCCGGAAAGCAGTCTTCTCTATACTGTCCTCCGCCACTCTTAACTGATGAAACCCTGTAGCTAAGTCCATCTGCGAAAATACTGACGCGCCAACCAACTGATCAAAGAGATCATCTATCCTCGGTAATGGGTGTCTATTCTTCTTCGTGAGCTTATTAAGTTCTCTATAATCCACACAAAGTCTGAGGGACCCATCCGCCTTCGTGGCAAACACTACTGGAGCTCCCCACTCCGATATACTTCGCCTTATGAACCCCTTCTCAAGCAACTCCCCTACTTGCTTATGAAGTTCTCTTCTCGCACGAGGAGCCATGTGGCGTACTGGCAAAGACACTGGTTTGGCATTATCCACCAAATAAATTCGGAAATCTATCTCCCGCTTCGGAGGCAAACCCTTTACTTCTTCAAACACATCCGGATATTCCCGGACTACTCTGACAGAACACAAACTCTCGACCGAAGCATCGAGCGATTCAAGATAACTTAGCAAAACAGATTCCATGGGATTGCAAGAGATCTCGAGAGTGTTACCCAAGCGGGTCATGAGCCTGACAACTCTCCTTTCGCAATCAAGAACGGCACCATTACTGGATAACCAGTCCATGCCCAAGATCAACCCATAGCCCGTGAAGCCCAATACAAAAGCATCACATCTAAACTCAACGCTAAGTATAGAAATCTTCAAACCCAAACATATCATAGACAGATATATGGAGCCCCCAATTGGGTTTGAGACAACCAAGGGATCATCAACTAGACTGGTGTCTAAGTGCAGTGACTCAACTAACGATGATGAGATAAAAGAATGCGATGCGCCAGAGTCAAACAAAGTACGAACTGGATGATCAAACAGAAAAACCAGACTTTCAACGGAAATAGTTCTACCTCTCTGCTGAATCGGTGGAACTGAGAGAACCTGAACTTGCCCCCCTGACTGAGGTGGTGCTATAAGAGCTTGCACCTGGCCTCCTGAGGTAGACCCCGTCTTCTGCCCCTTCTTTGGGCAGTTTTTCACAAGATGCCCTGCTTCACCACAATGAAAGCAACCGGTCTTCTTCTTTTTGCGACAATCCTTACTAAGGTGTCCTGGTGTTCCACAATTGAAGCACTTCTTCTTCGTCTTCTTTTTGTCACCATTGCCTTTTCCGCCCTTGCCTTGTTGTTGCTGTTGCGGTTTCTTCTGATCCCCCTTTTTCTCTGGTGCCTTAGAATTCTTATCATCCTCATGCATAAGTGCCATGTAGACAAGCTTCTCAAAAGTGGCCCCCATAGGAATGTGAGTCATAGCTATTCCTTGCAATGGTTCGTTCAAGCCTCTAACGAACCTCAAAGCCTTCTTCTCCGGTGTATTCACCAACTCTATGCCAAACCTTGCTAATTGATTGAATTTGTTGACATATTCTTTCACCGTGAGATTCCCTTGCTTCAAATTCAAGAACTTCTCCATAAACAGATTCTCTTCCGCCCTTGAGAGAAACTTAGCCCCAAACCTTTGCTTAAAATCTGCCCAAGAGTCAACAGGGCGTTCTCCATTAGTGACCTCCCACCAGAATGAGGCCTCTCCCTTCATTAACCAAGCCGCCAACTTGACTTTCTTTCCCTCTTCCACTTCAAAGATATCTAGCAACTCTTCCACTTCCTTAAGCCAATCTCTAGCCTCTACGAAAGTCTCTGAACCAAGAAAAGGTTTTCCTCCTATAGCCTTGAACTCCTTGCAAACCTTAGCAAAATTATCCACTCTAGGCTGAGGAGGAGGAGCGGTTGTCTCTGGTGTAGTAGCATTGGCCGGACCCGCAGCCGTGGCCCTAGCCTCTTGCAACCTCCTATACCATAGTGGTATAACTAAACCCTCCGGGATGTTAAGATCTTCAGCCATGCTGAAACGAAAGAGGAAAGATTCAAAAAGGAGATTCCGAAAGATAAAGATATGGCTATTGGGGATTATGCTTTTCTTTTTCAAAAACTTTTTCTCTTAGAAGACATGCTTTTAAAAATCCTTTCTTCGAAAATACTCTTAGAAAGTAGTTTTTCTCAAAAATTTTATCTGTTCTGGTAACCTTAAGCTCTGATACCACGTGTAACACCCCACTCCCGCTATGATCACTCACTAAGGGAATGCCATAGCATTGGTGGAGTATTTTAGTGAATATAGAACAGAAAAATTACAACAAGACAGATATAAATAGTACTTGAAATTTTAAAACATCATCTCATAACAGCGGAAGTAAAACATGTCTGGTTACATCATAAAACCACAATAAAGGTCAAGTACAATATCCATCAAAATAAAGAAGTACATAATCCCACTCTCATACAATAGCCAAACAAAAGAAAAGATAACTGGATAACTGGAGCTTTACATCTATCCAAGCTCCTAAAGACTGGAACAGCAATCCGATCAAGCTCCACTACTGCTAGGATCCACCGTAGGACCTGAGGGTTGGGAAAAAGATAAAAACAACAGGGTCAGACATAAGTCTGAGCGAGTCCTATAACTTTAACAATACAATCGTTAAAGTAACCAGAGAAGACATAAACTGATATACGGTAACATATAGGGATGAATGGCTACCCTAAGCAGTCAACTAAACGAAGATAAAGGATAAAGACGCATCTACCCTCCCTAAGGTAAATTACTAAACTGCACCACACCAGTCGTTCCTAACTTAAAGGTTGATCCCACCCAAGGACTTATAAAATTTACTAATTAGTACCTGCGTACCCCTAGGTGACCAAGTAGGCGCCACGGGGCCCTACAATCCACTAGGTGTACACACTACTTCCCATTCGATCGGCTCCCTAACGTAGATACCCGTGCTGGCCCCACCGTGGGATGTATCATTCCCCAATGTGGCAACCTGATGGAACTAAAGGTGCACGGCTTATATCTACTCGATGCAACAACGGCTTACCTACCAGCCCGGGCCCACTCACGCATATGAAGCCCGTTGGACTTGCGTTGCCACCGCTAACCCGTTTGCCTCTTACAGTCAAGCCCAGTATGCGTGTCCCGTCCTCGACATGGGTCGAGCCCACAAAGATACGTATGGGTTACTGGTTGAAATGGGCCTCCACAAGCTACCCACCTAAGCTTGTCCCTTTTCTAGTATATCCCACTTAACCCTTTAATCATGTTTTAATTACATGTTCCATTTTGGTTAAGTATTCTAATCGTATTTTCTATTGCCACCCAAGGCAACCACTAGATTTTCTCATGCCACCCGAGGCACCCACTTAACCCCTCATGTCCCTCTACATGCTAATATGGTTAAGTGTTTCTTAATTAATTAATTAAGAACGTAACCTTTGTAAAGACCTCTCACATTAGACTGTCTTTTATGACCGCTGGTTAAGCCGGTTGGGTCCGGGCAGCCTTATGTCATAACAGAGTCTAACCTCGTGTCTTTACATTAATTACGTATTTAGTTTGTGCCTAAGACCTCTCACATTGGGCTAACATTTGTAGCAACTGGTTAAGCCGGTTGGGTCCGGGCAGTTTTACGCTACAACTGAGTCCAACCTCGTGTCTTAGTCAATTAATTACACCTAATTAATCACCCTCATAATTTTATATTAATTATCCCTAATTAATCAAGTTTTCTTAACATGGGTAGACCTAACTTAATAGGTAAATTCCCATGGGGTAGACCTAACTCAATAGGTAAATTCCCAACACATAGTATGGGTACACCTAACCAAATAGGCAAATTCCCATACTATGTTTATTTATTTTGTGTTATGCATAATTATATTAATTTCACACAATCTTATTAACTTATGCATTTAATTACCCCATCGTTCCCACGTAATTTCGTTCATGATATAACACATATAAAAGGTGTCAACTTGCATATGAATGAACATGTTTCAAAGGTGCCATCTTGCATATTAACAAACACATAACTTGCATATGAACTTGCATAACATGTCACATAACTTGCATATAATATGTCACATAACTTACATATTCATTTTGCATAACAAACTTGCATATTAGCTTATAGACTTGCATAATGTGTCATCATGAACTTGCATATTAATAAACATGTAACTTGCATATTTACATACATGTAACTCGCATATTAACAAACATGTAACTTGCATATAAAGAAACATGTAACTTGCATATTTACATACATGTAACTTGCATATTAACAAACATGTAACTTGCATATTAACAAACATGTAACTTGCATATTTACATACATGTAACTTGCATATTAACAAACATGTAACTTGCATATTTACATACATGTAACTTGCATAGCATATTACCATGAACTTGCATAACATGCATATGATTACATAGCCCACAACTTGCATATTTAGCATCATGCAAACATAACATACATCATATTAAACTTGCATAAGCTTACATACTCAACATGCATAAACATAAGATTAATGCTAACATCATATCATATGATTCAAAGCTCATTAACCCACATACAAAACCATAAATCTCATCACATCTCATCTAATTAGTTTACCAAAAGATCATCAAAGTGATAGAAACTCACAACTAGCAACTTTGAACACCAAATGAAGAAGATTAAGATGCTAAGAAGGGATTAGAAGTTGATTAGAGAGTGATTAGTATGCAACCCTCTTCATAAAATTAGTGGAGGCCATGAGAGCTAGCATTTTGCCATAGTTTAGTCACTAGGTTTAATTATGAATGAATTAGGGTAGGTTAGGGTCTTATTTATAGATTAGGCAAGTGTTTTAGGCCATAGGATTAACCCTAGATTCAATCCAAGCCATCAAAGCATGTCTTGGGGAAGAAGTCAAGTGTAGGAACCATCTAGGGCCTTTAGATTAAAGATGGACCATGAGAACCATTCAAATGCAAAATCTGCACTTGAGCGAATCGGCCCACGGGTTGACAGCCAAACACCCTGGATTAACCCCTAGTCGACCCAGCGGGCTCGGGTCGACTTCAAAAATCGGCCGGTTCGGTTATTCCCCTCTCCCAATTCGCTGTTTTGAGCATTTTTGCATATTTATTTATTAAATTTTCAATTATATATATATATATATATATATATCAATATATATATATATATATATATATCTACACAACCCATTTCACTTAATTAAGTATACTTTAATTTGGGAATTTTCGTGAAACTTCGCGAGGCCATATCTTGGTCATACGGACTCCGATTTTCGAAAACTCGGACTCTATTTCGCGTATTTTTCCGAGACGAACGCAATGGCATAGCCCGTTTCCCTTGATTCCCATTTTAGAATTAAATTCTGCCTCGATTTATGTTATTACAGGTTATTGAAAATACGGGTTGTTACAATGAGCGTCCCATGCCACTATGTCGCCAAATGTATATATACAATCGAAACCGCACAGTCACGTATTTGGAAATTGGATTTCCGTCATGAACCAAGGCAAAAGATAGTCCTTACCGAATTCGTGACTCTCTAGCCCGAGCCACAGGACCCAGACTCAGGTGGGCCCTTGGAGCGACAGGGCCGGTCCACCGATGTGGATTAAAATGCCTGAGCAATACGTTTCCCCGCCCTTTGGGGCGTAAACGAGCCAACGAATGACTCCATCGGACCCGGATCGTCCGATCAAACCGAGGCGCCTCGCAACAGCAACAACCACATAGGTGAAAAGTATATAAATGTCAGGGCTGGTAGGTCACTGACACCACCCTAGCTAGAAAGAAACGCATGCCCTCCCTGAGGTCCTTCCTCCCGTTTTAGGTTCAAACCGGGGTGTGAGGCTCGCGAATTCACGTTATACACAAAGCTATGCCACACAGGCGGGGCTTTGATCATCACCACAAGACTTTTCTTTTCAACAGAAGTCCTGATCACTGCATCTTAGCATGCCACACAGGCAATTCATGCTATGCGACTGATGTCCATCGATATACAACCTCTGAGCTCGTGCGTCTCAGAGAAGGGCGTTAAGCAAAAGAATAAATTCTCCGCCGCCAAACAGATGTATATTTAACAGAAATCAATCAACACAGAATAAATTCCAATGTCAGACACACAGTCCATTTACAAGTCCGTTCTGGGTCTGAACGAAACCGGAGGCACTGAATACCTCGCAAACCCTTCGATCAACACGTACGTCTGAACGATCACCACTCATTATCCATATTTCGGGATGCCTCCCAATCAGGACCTCGGTTACCATCCAAACGAGGTGAAGATCTCCGGTCTTCGACCATCGTCTTCATCTTCGAATTTCAATCGTCGGTCGATTATTCGAAATGAGAATTAACTCGGCCTTTCCAAATAATTCACGTATATTTAGAATTCCAAATCGATTTATTTCAATGGTTAAATTATTCGACAACACCAATTTCGCCCTTTAATGTAATTTTCACACCAAACACATTCAACCATCAAAAGCCACACAAATCAAGCAAATTCAGTTTATTTCCATTCCATATCGTTTGTGGTATTTTATAACTATTTATCGCTATTTTTATTTATTTTAAAATAGCCATTTTATTCAAAACGACGCTTCGGGCCATAAGGCGGCTGTGGCGCTGTTTTTCTTCAGATTTGATTTACACATATCTGAAAATCTAACCGTTGGATCTTCACAAAATTTACATCATTAGAAAGGTCTTTTCAAAACGAACCCAACGGTTCCAGTTTCGGGAAAATACGACGGTCGGATCTCCCGGTACAATCGTTTGAAATTTGGATTTCAAAATACGAACTGCAGCGTCGTTATTCGATTAAATATAATTATATTTATATATATAAATAAATATAATCGTTTCTGGCGCTGTTTTTCTTCAAATTTGAATTAAACATTCTAGACAATCCAACCGTTGGATTTCTACAAGGTTGGTGCCGTTGGAAAGATATTTCCAAGGCGTACCCGACGGTTGAGGTTTCGGGAAAATCCAATGGTCGGATTTCCCGCACTAGTCGTTTGAAATCACGGTTTCAAAATACGAACTGCACGGCCTCGTTTCGTTTTAATTTTATTTATATTTATATATTTATATAAATATAGTTCATTCAACAATTTCAATATCGTTTTCACTTCAAATATTTTTCTAACACCTTAAATTTTGGAAAAATTTCGCCATAACCTCCCCTGCACCGGGAGCATCAGGAAATCGCAAATAGCGTTCCCGGTCCTTCTAATCTCAAAAAGAAAAAGAAAAAGCCAAGCGGCTAGCCAACAGGCTCAAAATCATCACACAAACAAATCAGTAAATGTGTACCTATTTGTCGGGTACAAAATTTTATTCCTCTTCTCTAGCCCCTTTGCTATAACCTGTTCAATGAATATGCATGTACATATATATACAGTTCTTATCATTTATCAATTTCTATTCGACTTCATATTCGATTTCTATTTGGTTTAAAAACTCCATTCATTCTAATGTTACATAAATAGGTGCAAATCATTTCATTAGCTAATTAATGAATATTTCATCTCATATATGTTTATTTTGAACAAGTGGCTATTTTTAACACTTCACATTTCGACGATTTATGCATACAATAAAAATGTGATTTTTATTGTAAAACAATTCATTTCAAAACACTATTTTTCTATATAGTTCAAGTTGGTGATAAAAATGGGATTTTTATCATAAAACAATTTATTTCAAAATATGAATACCATTCAACACATGAATTTCTAAACAACGAATGAATATCAATTCAACACATGAATGTTTTCAATAGTTTTTATATATAGATAAAAATGTGATTTTTATTATCGAACAATTTATTTCAAAATATGAATACCATTCAACACATGAATTTCTAAACAACGAATGAATATCAATTCAACACATGAATGTTTTCAATAGTTTTTATATATAGATAAAAATGTGATTTTTATTATCGAACAATTTATTTCAAAATATGAATACCATTCAACACATGAATTTCTAAACAACGAATGAATATCAATTCAACACATGAATATTTTCAATAGTTTTTATATATAGATAAAAATGTGATTTTTATTATCGATCAATTTATTTCAAAATATGAATACCATTCAACACATGAATTTCTAAACAACGAATGAATATCAATTCAACACATGAATGTTTTCTATACAATGAATAAATATAGTTTAAGCATATGAAAATAATTCAAACACACAAATATTATTCAAAATTTCGGCAGCATAACGGCAGGGTAGTTAAACCGGCACCGTCCCTAGTACGGCTCCTCGCTCTACCTTAAAACCTCGCGGTTTTTGACAATGGGGTTCATGCATCTAGTTCGCACGCAGGCGGCATGTATATATTTATTTCATTTCCACAACTAATCCTAAGTGGTTTCAACCAAATATTTCACAACCACCAATGGGTATTTTTCAACCACAATCAACCAATATCAATCACAAACAATCCCAAACAATCATTCGCTATCAATCAAATTTCCACAACAATTTCAACCAATAAATATCGTCCATGGTTTGTGGACGAGGGGCGTATATATATATATATATATATATATATATATATATAGATATATATTTATAGATAGCAATTCACTTTCATTTCACACATATATAATATTTTTAAAACAGAAATCTCACCAATAGCTATCCAACTTTACGACACTTCCTTTATAGAAATCTTCGCCTTTTGTCGCTTTCGCCCGTATTCTCTACACATGTAAAAATCGAATTTTTACGATGCTATTCAATATATAAAAATATGATTTTTACTTCGACTTTCAATATATAAAAATCTGATTTTTCCTTTAAAACAAAATCAGTTTTTATAGCTTTTTAAAATCAGTTTTAAAATTCTTTTAAAAGAAATCAGTTTTTACTTTCTTTACAAAAAATCCAGTTTTAAAAATTCTTTTATAAAAATCTGTTTTATACTTTTAAAACTTTCAGTTTTATACTTTTTTTAAAAATTTCAGTTTTAAACTTTTTTAAAAATTTCAGTTTTAAACTTTTTAAAACAAAACAGTTATATATTTTTAACAAAATCAGTTTTTACTTTCTTTACAAAAAATCCAGTTTTAAAAATTCTTTTAAAAGAAATCAGTTTTTTTATTATCTTATATAAAAAAACAGTTTTTAAATCATTATAAAAATTTAGTTTTTAAGAATTGTTAAATTAGTTTTTGAAACTTTATAAAAATTCCAGTTTCAAAATGTTTTTTTTTCAGTTTCAAAATGCTTTTTTTTTCCAGTTTCAAAATCTATTTAAAAAAAATTACAGTTTCAAAATGCCTTTTAAAAATTACAGTTTCAAAATCTATTTAAAAATTACAGTTTCAAAATACCATAAAAATCAGTTAAACAAACAAGAAAAAAAACTTACAGGGGGGGGGGGGGGTTTCGCAGATCGACGGAGGTGGCTTCTGGCTTCGAGGCAGCGGCTTCGATTCGAACGGTGGTGGCAGGCGTCGATGTCTTCAGAGCGAACGGTCGGATTGAAGGAGGCGGAGCGGTGGATCGGCTGCGTCGATGTCTTCGTCGGCGTCGAGACGAGGGGGGGGGCCAGGTCGATTGATTTAGGTTTTTCTTTCTTTTTTTTTATTTTGTTTTCTGATAACTGAAACGGGGGGGAGGGGGGCAAGCAGGAGATAAAAGGGGGGGGGGGAAAAGAATATATATATATATATATATATTTTTATTTAAATTAATTGCATAAAGTTGACTTTTACCCACGACCTCGAAACGAGGCCCACCGCCTGTCATCCATAGCGTTTCACCCCCATTCCTAACACAATTGGATATATATCGCAAGCTGATGTGATCGTTACAATCAGTTTCTGTTGAATTTACATTTAAATCATTATATTGAATTTTAAACGCACATTTCAAATTACCGGGGTCACATACTGACTAGAAAAATTCCCGAAAAATATTTTCTAGCTTCGTATTGACGATACGGTCCTAACAAAACTAGTTTCGTCGAATTCTGAGACCGTTTGAAAAATGGCCAATTTCCAGTCAATTAAAATCAACTGAAACTGGTCAAATGCGTTTTCCTTTGCCACGCTCACATATTGATTCGAAAAATTATGAAATTTGAAACCTAACAATAACTTGACCCTGCGGATCCAACAAAAGTGGTTTCGTCGAAATCCGAGGTCATTTGCAAAATGTCCATTTTAAAGGGCCTGAATTCCATAGCGACTATTCAGAATTTTCAACTGGACATACCTTTTGATTCCCGCTATCAAATTTCGATTGGTCGGATTCGTTAGAAAGATATTCACTAACAGATTTAAATATTTTTGGTTTCACTAAAATCCGGATTGTTTTGCACCCGGTATATTCAATTGAAGTTTGAAATCGAATTATCGAACTACCGCGCCATTTTCAATTATATATATAATTATAATTAATTATATTCGTTTTCAAATGTCGATTCAAACTCAGTTTTCATCGCCATTATTTAAAATATTTATTTTAAATATTTAAAATCCATTATTTTAGCCAATTTAAAAATTTTAAATTGGTTCAGATTTTCTGGGTCGTTACAATCTCCCCCACTTAAAACTTTTCGTCCCCGAAAAGGAATTAAGTCGAAAGTGGTTTGATAAATCTACAATCACACAATACAACAACCAATTCAATTGTTTTTAACCTTCAGAGTATAGAATAAATAGTGCACATCCATGGGAAGAAAATAGCAACAGAATAGAGAATTAAATGGTAATGCAAAGTATGGTAAATATACCTTGCACCGGAGTCAATCAGAGATATCCACCCGGCATCTAGGATAAGCTTTCTGAATGCTCTCCTCAGTTTCCCAAGTACAATCTCGTGGATCTCCACTCCATCGCACTTTGACTAAGTGGACCTTCTTGTTTCTCAGCTCTTTGGTTTCTTTGCCGATAATCTTTAGCGGCTCTCGCCTCACAGCTAATTCTGGAGTAATTTCAATATCCTGTTGAGCTGCTTCTTCCACGATCAAGTCTGGATCATGGACGTGCTTTCTAAGTTGAGATATATGAAATACATCATGCACTCCAGGCAACCAGTCAGGCAGTTTGACCCTATAAGCGAGAGTTCCAATCCGTTCCAGAATAGGAAACGGACCAATAAATTTAGGCGCTAACTTTCCAGTTTTACCGAACCGGATAACTCCTCTCATCGGCGATACTTTCAAATATACATAGTCGCCAACTTCAAAGGATATATCTCTTCTTCTTCTATCAGCATAGCTCTTTTGTCGGCTTTGAGCGGCGAGTAATCGCTTCTTAATAAAATCAACTTTGTCGGCAGCTTCTCGAATCATATCAGGACCCAACACAAGTCTATTTCCAGGCTCGACCCAACAAGTAGGAGATCGGCACGGTCTACCATATAATGCTTCGAATGGCGACATTGTCAGGCTCGCCTGGTAGCTGTTGTTATAAGAGAATTCAGCCAAATGCAGATGGTCTTCCCATGATCCACCGAAATCTAGAATACAAGCCCGCAATAGATCTTCTAAAATGCGATTCACCCTCACAGTCTGACCGTCTGTCTGAGGATGATAAGCGGTGCTCATGTTTAACTTCGTTCCCAGTTCGACTTGAAATGCCTCCCATAATTTACTAGTGAATATCGTATCTCTATCACTTACTATGCTGAGCGGCACCCCATGTAGTCTAACTATTTCCCTGAAGTATATCTGCGCCAGACTCTGAGCAGTTCTGTTTGATCTGACAGGTATAAAATGGGAGGTCTTCGTGAAACGATCTACGATCACCCAAATACTGTCATTTCCTTTTCTGGTTCTGGGCAAACCATCAATGAAATCCATAGAAATATGCTCCCACTTCCAACCAGGAACTTCCAGCGGTTGTAATAATCCAGCCAATTTCTGTTGGTCGCTTTTAACTAGCTGGCAAGTAGGGCATCGACTAACATATATTGAGATGTCTCTTTTTAACGACTTCCACCAGAATGTGCGTTTGATGTCGTTATACATTTTATTCACACCTGGATGGATACTGAGCTTAGATTTGTGGCATTCATCAAGCACTTCTCTTCTGAGTTCAGGAATTTCTGGAACACAAATTCGTCCTTCTAACCTCAGAATCCCTTCGCTGTCTAACTGGAAATCCGAAGCATTGCCTTCACGAATTCGCTGACTTATTCCTTTGATAAATTGGTCGTCTTCTTGGAAAGCCGATATCTTATCAATCAACGAAGTCGCAATGATGAAACTGGCGATCATTACATTCTTTCTGCTCAGCGCATCGGCCACGACATTGGCTTTTCCTGGAGTATATATAATTTCAAAGTCATATGCTGCAAGAAACTCCAGCCAACGCTGCTGCCTCAAATTTAAGTCCTTCTGAGTAAACAGATACTTTAACGACTGGTGATCTGTAAACAGTTCAAATCTCTCGCCCAGTAGATAGTGTCTCCAGATTTTCAAAGAGAATATGATAGCCAATAACTCAAGATCATGAGTTACATAGTTCTTCTCGTGTGGCTTCAGTTGACGGCTAGCATAAGCAATTACTTGGCCTCTTTGCATTAACACTGCGCCAAGGCCTTCTCTAGAAGCATCAGTCCAGACTTTCAAATCTTTGTTGCCATCGATGATGGTTAGCACTGGAGCAGTTGTTAATCTCAACTTTAGCTCTTCGAAAGCTTCCTCTCTCTCTTGAGTCCATTTGAATTTAGAATGCTTCTTTGTAAGTTTCGTTAAGTGGCCAGATATCTTCGAAAAGTCTTTAACGAACTTCCGGTAATAGCTAGCCAATCCGAGAAAGCTGCGGACTTCAGTAGGAGTACTGGGCTGTTTCCAATTTTGAATAGCCGTGATTTTGCTTGGATCCACAGCAATTCCTTCTTTCGATACAACGTGGCCCAGAAATTTCACTTCATCTTGCCAAAAGATACATTTGGAAAACTTTGCTTTCAATACATTTCTCCTGAGGATTTCTAACACTTGTTCCAAATGTTTTTCATGCTCGGCCTTTGATTTAGAGAAGATTAGAATATCATCAATAAAAACCAGAACAAATTTATTCAATACTCCCCTAAATACTCGGTTCATTAGATCGATGAAGTAAGCTGGAGCGTTACATAAGCCGAACGGCATTACTAACCACTCGTAGAATAAGTCGGGGCCTCTGAACGCTGTCATTGGAACACACTCTTCAGCAATTCGAAGTTGATGGAAACCTGTAGCTAGGTCCATTCGTGAGAATACTTGTGCTCCATTTAATCGATCTAACAAATCATCGATTCGCGGCAATGGATATTTGATCTTTATTGTCTGTTTGTTCAAATCACGATAATCCACACATAGACATAGAGTACCATCAGATTTTGGGACAAATACCACGGCTGCACCCCAATCAGAGAAACTAGGCCTGATCAGACCTTTCCATACTAGTTGTCTTGTTTGATTGTCTAATTCCTCCGTCTCTTTCAAGGACATTCTTCGAATAGCGTGAACTACCGGCCTTGCATTCGGAATTAAAGCAATTTTGAAATCTATTTCCCTTTGTGGAGGTAAGCGAACAACTTCCTCGAACACATCCGCATAGTTCTTTACGACAGGAATATCTTTGATGAGGTCAGGAATATTCTCTGTAACTTCAGGGATATTTTCAATTTGGGCTGGAGAAACATCGAGAGCTGACCAGAAATCTTTTCTATTTGAAGTCGGGCCTTCACATGGTATGGTTATATAATTTCCCAATTGTGCTTTTGCCTTTACAACTCTCTCGGCGCATCTGACCTCCGCTTCATATTTGGTTAGCCAATCCAATCCCAGAATAAGATCGAATTCATTAAAATTCATGACGATACAGATAATAGGGAATTTATAGCAAGAAAAAGAGACTGGTACGGCACAAACCCAACTGAGATTGATGGAACCCCAACCTGGATTTTGCACCGTCATTGGTTCTTTGAGCTTTTTCAACCTCAGATCCAACTTCTTGACTGCATTCTTTGCAATAAAGCTTCGTGACGCGCCTGTGTCAAACAGTACTTTAACTGGAATGTTTTTGACATTGAGCGTGCCTTCTAAAACATCGGACCTTTCCTGAGTAGACGAGGATGCAAGTACTTCCACCACTTCATTTATATTTACTTCTTTAGGTTTCTGAGGTAGCGGGCAGTTTTTCGCAATAGGCCCGGCTTGGTGGCACTTATGGCATCCTCTTTTCTCTTGTAACCTCTTACTGGATTTAGACCCATCCTTTACTTGTTTCCTTAGAGATCTGCAACTTATCGAAAGATGTCCTTTCTTATTGCAGTTATTGCATACGGTGATCGTTACGGGTTCTTTCCCAGATTCAGCCCTTTTCCTCTTAGTACCGGGCTTTTTACGGATCTCAGACGTTGTACTTGCCTCAGGAATATCAATTTCTGACTCTGTTTTGTCACTACAACAAACTTCTTCTTCGTCGCGCAACATTCCTTTCTTGTCTAGATCTTCGTATTGATAAGCCATATAAATCATTTCTGAGAAAGGAAGCTTCACATGCCCCAATACTTTATTCCGGTATTTCCTTTGAAGCCCGTGAATAAATCTCAGATTTTTCCTCTTTGGGTCTTGAATTAGATGAGGAGCAAAGTGAGAAAGTTCATTGAATTTCTTATGATATTCGGGAATTGTCATGTCTCCTTGTATCAGATAAGAAAATTCGTCACATAATCTCTCAGTTGCTTCGGGAGGAGTAAATCTTTCCAGGAAAATCACTTTGAATCTGTCCCAGGTGATATCACCTTCTGGATTATCTTTAATGATTGAATCCCACCAAAACAAAGCTTCTTCTTTGAGTGCCCAAGACGCCAGTAATCTTTTCTGATCATCTCTCAGCTTTAAACCCTCAAAGATTTTCTCTGCAGAACGAATCCAAGCTTGTGTTTCCATAATGGACTCCTTGCCTAAGAATGGCGATCCACCAAGATTTCGAAATCTCTTGAATAGAACTTCTATATCGGATTCTGGCTGTGGGAGCACAACTGGCTCATTAGCTGGTCGAGCCATACGATTACTTCTTCTGTTCCTGTTACTCATTTTCTAGTACTTCTGCAAATGGCAGATCAAGTGTCAGGTCACAGAAAAGGTATTTTAAAATATAGAAACACATACTTTAACGTAAATGTGTCTACTGGGGTGTAATTTCTTTCTGCTTTACTCATACTAGGATATTACTGATCCTATCTGTATAGAGTTACCCATCCTAGAACACTACTGGTTCTATTTCTGACGAGTTCGTTCAAATGTTATATTCCAGAACTAAGCTTAACCAAAGCTCTGATACCACGTGAGACGACCCGATTTCCCGTTCTCACGGAAACAAGGTTATCTTTGGAATATAACACAGAAACATATAATAGCAGAACAGAATTAAATAAATACACCAGAGTGAACAACAAAATATACTGGATAAAAGTAATCATCAGAGTTACACAGTATACAGGATCTTACTTAGTACAAATACAGTTCAGCTATACATAAATGTCTACAGCGGAAATAAACAAAATATGTACAATAGGAGCTGAACATCATAAAAGGAAATAAATGATAGAATCCATCTTCAGCTCCAGCTATCCAGAAAGAACCAGCTAAACCTGAATACAAGGCTGCCCGTGTAGAAAAAGGGGCACCCGAGTTTGAGAGTGAAACAAACTACGAGTCAGTCATGGGACTGGTATGAGAAATCCACTCAACACATATATAATTGGCTAATCACAGGACCACGCCACTTTCGTGGAACGGGTTTACTCCATTGGATCGCCAGTGCTTTAAAACAACTCTTTCTTTTAAACCTCGCTATGCTTTTTATAAAAATGAAGCCGTTATAAGACTCAGTTCCCATCACACAATGCAACGCAAACCGGAGGATAGAGTTTTACCTTATAACGGCCAAAATATGCTTGATACGAATAAAACAAAAGCATTTAATATTATTGTTAGTGTTTATATGTTTTGAAAACAATTTCAAATCATAACTATCAATCATAGACGACATGAGCGTCCCATGCCACTATGTCGCCAAATGTATATATACAATCGAAACCGCACAGTCACGTATTTGGAAATTGGATTTCCGTCATGAACCAAGGCAAAAGATAGTCCTTACCGAATTCGTGACTCTCTAGCCCGAGCCACAGGACCCAGACTCAGGTGGGCCCTTGGAGCGACAGGGTCGGTCCACCGATGTGGATTAAAATGCCTGAGCAATACGTTTCCCCGCCCTTTGGGGCGTAAACGAGCCAACGAATGACTCCATCGGACCCGGATCGTCCGATCAAACCGAGGCGCCTTGCAACAGCAACAACCACATAGGTGAAAAGTATATAAATGTCAGGGCTGGTAGGTCACTGACACCACCCTAGCTAGAAAGAAACGCATGCCCTCCCTGAGGTCCTTCCTCCCGTTTTAGGTTCAAACCGGGGTGTGAGGCTCGCGAATTCACGTTATACACAAAGCTATGCCACACAGGCGGGGCTTTGATCATCACCACAAGACTTTGCTTTTCAACAGAAGTCCTGATCACTGCATCTTAGCATGCCACATAGGCAATTCATGCTATGCGACTGATGTCCATCGATATACAACCTCTGAGCTCGTGCGTCTCAGAGAAGGGCGTTAAGCAAAAGAATAAATTCTCCGCCGCCAAACAGATGTATATTTAACAGAAATCAATCAACACAGAATAAATTCCAATGTCAGACACACAGTCCATTTACAAGTCCGTTCTGGGTCTGAACGAAACCGGAGGCACTGAATACCTCGCAAACCCTTCGATCAACACGTACGTCTGAACGATCACCACTCATTATCCATATTTCGGGATGCCTCCCAATCAGGACCTCGGTTACCATCCAAACGAGGTGAAGATCTCTGGTCTTCGACCATCGTCTTCATCTTCGAATTTCAATCGTCGGTCGATTATTCGAAATGAGAATTAACTCGGCCTTTCCAAATAATTCACGTATATTTAGAATTCCAAATCGATTTATTTCAATGGTTAAATTATTCGACAACACCAATTTTGCCCTTTAATGTAATTTTCACACCAAACACATTCAACCATCAAAAGCCACACAAATCAAGCAAATTCAGTTTATTTCCATTCCATATCGTTTATGGTATTTTATAACTATTTATCGCTATTTTTATTTATTTTAAAATAGCCATTTTATTCAAAACGACGCTTCGGGCCATAAGGCGGCCGTGGCGCTGTTTTTCTTCAGATTTGATTTACACATATCGGAAAATCTAACCGTTGGATCTTCACAAAATTTACATCATTAGAAAGGTCTTTTCAAAACGAACCCAACGGTTCCAGTTTCGGGAAAATCCGACGGTCGGATCTCCCGGTACAATCGTTTGAAATTTCGATTTCAAAATACGAACTGCAGCGTCGTTATTCGATTAAATATAATTATATTTATATATATAAATAAATATAATCGTTTCTGGCGCTGTTTTTCTTCAAATTTGAATTAAACATTCCAGACAATCCAACCGTTGGATTTCTACAAGGTTGGTGCCGTTGGAAAGATATTTCCAAGGCGTACCCGACGGTTGAGGTTTCGGGAAAATCCAATGGTCGGATTTCCCGCACTAGTCGTTTGAAATCACGGTTTCAAAATACGAACTGCACGGCCTCGTTTCGTTTTAATTTTATTTATATTTATATATTTATATAAATATAGTTCATTCAACAATTTCAATATCGTTTTCACTTCAAATATTTTTCTAACACCTTAAATTGTGGAAAAATTTCGCCATAACCTCCCCTGCACCGGGAGCATCGGGAAATCGCAAATAGCGTTCCCGGTCCTTCTAATCTCAAAAAGAAAAAGAAAAAGCCAAGCGGCTAGCCAATAGGCTCAAAATCATCACCCAAACAAATCAGTAAATGTGTACCTATTTGTCGGGCACAAAATTTTATTCCTCTTCTCTAGCCCCATTGCTATAACCTGTTCAATGAATATGCATGTACATATATATACAGTTCTTATCATTTATCAATTTCTATTCGACTTCATATTCGATTTCTATTTGGTTTAAAAACTCCATTCATTCTAATGTTACATAAATAGGTGCAAATCATTTCATTAGCTAATTAATGAATATTTCATCTCATATATGTTTATTTTGAACAAGTGGCTATTTTTAACACTTCACATTTCGACGATTTATGCATACAATAAAAATGTGATTTTTATTGTAAAACAATTCATTTCAAAACACTATTTTTCTATATAGTTCAAGTTGGTGATAAAAATGGGATTTTTATCATAAAAAAATTTATTTCAAAATATGAATACCATTCAACACATGAATTTCTAAACAACGAATGAATATCAATTCAACACATGAATGTTTTCAATAGTTTTTATATATAGATAAAAATGTGATTTTTATTATCGAACAATTTATTTCAAAATATGAATACCATTCAACACATGAATTTCTAAACAACGAATGAATATCAATTCAACACATGAATGTTTTCAATAGTTTTTATATATAGATAAAAATGTGATTTTTATTATCGAACAATTTATTTCAAAATATGAATACCATTCAACACATGAATTTCTAAACAACGAATGAATATCAATTCAACACATGAATGTTTTCAATAGTTTTTATATATAGATAAAAATGTGATTTTTATTATCGAACAATTTATTTCAAAATATGAATACCATTCAACACATGAATTTCTAAACAACGAATGAATATCAATTCAACACATGAATGTTTTCTATACAATGAATAAATATAGTTTAAGCATATGAAAATAATTCAAACACACAAATATTATTCAAAATTTCGGCAGCATAACGGCAGGGTAGTTAAACCGGCACCGTCCCTAGTACGGCTCCTCGCTCTACCTTAAAACCTCGCGGTTTTTGACAATGGGGTTCATGCATCTAGTTCGCACGCAGGCGGCATGTATATATTTATTTCATTTCCACAACTAATCCTAAGTGGTTTCAACCAAATATTTCACAACCACCAATGGGTATTTTTCAACCACAATCAACCAATATCAATCACAAACAATCCCAAACAATCATTCGCTATCAATCAAATTTCCACAACAATTTCAACCAATAAATATCGTCCATGGTTTGTGGACGAGGGGCGTATATATATATATATATAGATATAGATATATATTTATAGATAGCAATTCACTTTCATTTCACACATATATAATATTTTTAAAACAGAAATCTCACCAATAGCTATCCAACTTTACGACACTTCCTTTATAGAAATCTTCGCCTTTTGTCGCTTTCGCCCGTATTCTCTACACATGTAAAAATCGAATTTTTACGATGCTATTCAATATATAAAAATATGATTTTTACTTCGACTTTCAATATATAAAAATATGATTTTTCCTTTAAAACAAAATCAGTTTTTATAGCTTTTTAAAATCAGTTTTAAAATTCTTTTAAAAGAAATCAGTTTTTACTTTCTTTACAAAAAATCCAGTTTTAAAAATTCTTTTATAAAAATCTGTTTTATACTTTTAAAACTTTCAGTTTTATACTTTTTTTAAAAATTTCAGTTTTAAACTTTTTTAAAAATTTCAGTTTTAAACTTTTTAAAACAAAACAGTTATATATTTTTAACAAAATCAGTTTTTACTTTCTTTACAAAAAATCCAGTTTTAAAAATTCTTTTAAAAGAAATCAGTTTTTTTATTATCTTATATAAAAAAACAGTTTTTAAATCATTATAAAAATTCAGTTTTTAAGAATTGTAAAATTAATTTTTAAAACTTTATAAAAATTCCAGTTTCAAAATGTTTTTTTTTCAGTTTCAAAATGCTTTTTTTTCCAGTTTCAAAATCTATTTAAAAAAAATTACAGTTTCAAAATGCCTTTTAAAAATTACAGTTTCAAAATCTATTTAAAAATTACAGTTTCAAAATACCATAAAAATCAGTTAAACAAACAAGAAAAAAAACTTACAGGGGGGGGGGGTTTCGCAGATCGACGGAGGTGGCTTCTGGCTTCGAGGCGGCGGCTTCGATTCGAACGGTGGTGGCAGGCGTCGATGTCTTCAGAGCGAACGGTCAGATTGAAGGAGGCGGAGCGGTGGATCGGCGGCGTCGATGTCTTCGTCGGCGTCGAGACGAGGGAGGGGCCAGGTCGATTGATTTAGGTTTTTTTTTTGTTTTCTGATAACTGAAACGGGGGGGCCAAGCAGGAGATAAAAGGGGGGGGAAAAGAAAATATATATATTTTTTATTTAAATTAATTGCATAAAGTTGACTTTTACCCACGACCTCGAAACGAGGCCCACCGCCTGTCGTCCATAGCGTTTCACCCCCATTCCTAACACAATGGGATATATATCGCAAGCTGATGTGATCGTTACAATCAGTTTCTGTTGAATTTACATTTAAATCATTATATTGAATTTTAAACGCACATTTCAAATTACCGGGGTCACATACTGACTAGAAAAATTCCCGAAAAATATTTTCTAGCTTCGTATTGACGATACGGTCCTAACAAAACTAGTTTCGTCGAATTCTGAGACCGTTTGAAAAATGGCCAATTTCCAGTCGATTAAAATCAACTGAAACTGGTCAAACGCGTTTTCCTTTGCCACGCTCACATATTGATTCGAAAAATTATGAAATTTGAAACCTAACAATAACTTGACCCTGCGGATCCAACAAAAGTGGTTTCGTCGAAATCCGAGGTCATTTGCAAAATGTCCATTTTTAAGGGCCTGAATTCCATAGCGACTATTCAGAATTTTCAACTGGACATACCTTTTGATTCCCGCTATCAAATTTCGATTGGTCGGATTCGTTAGAAAGATATTCACTAACAGATTTAAATATTTTTGGTTTCACTAAAATCCGGATTGTTTTGCACCCGGTATATTCAATTGAAGTTTGAAATCGAATTATCGAACTACCGCGCCATTTTCAATTCTATATATAATTATAATTAATTATATTCGTTTTCAAATGTCGATTCAAACTCAGTTTTCATCGCCATTATTTAAAATATTTATTTTAAATATTTAAAATCCATTATTTTAGCCAATTTAAAAATTTTAAATTGGTTCAGATTTTCTGGGTCGTTACACCTAACTCGTAGATACCCGTGCTGGCCCCACAGTGGGGTGTATCACTCCCCAAAGTGGCAACCCGATACAACCAAAAATGCACGGCTTATATCTACACGATGCAACAACGTCTTATCTACCAGCCCGGGCCCACACACGCATATGAACCCGTTGGACTTGCGTTGCCACCGCTGACCCGTTTTGACCTCTTACAATCAAATCCAGCACGCGTGTCCCGTCCTCAACTTGGGTCAAGCCCACAAAGATACTTAATGGATTACTGGTTTGAAAAGGGCCCCCATGCATGACACAAGCTTTCCACCTATGCTTGGTCCCCTCTAAGGGTTTTCCCCACTTAACCCCATTCTTATTCATGTCTTTTACATGTTTCAATCTTGGTTAAGTGCATCTAATCGTATTTCAAATGCCACCCAAGGCACCCACTAAATTCCACATGCCACCCAAGGCACCCACTTAACCCGCTCGTGTCCCACTACATGTTTATCTGGTTAAGTGTTTCTTAATTCATTAAGACCGCAACCTTGTAAAGACCTCCCACATTAGACAGGCATTTGTGGCAGCTGGATTTGCCGGGCGGGTCCGGGCAGTCTTACACCACAAATGAGCCTAACCTCGTGTCTTTACAACTGTTACGCATTTAATTCATAACTTTGACCTCTCACATTAGACTGGCATTTGTGGCAGCTGGATTTGCCGGGCGGGTCCGGGCAGTCTTACACCACAAAAGAGTCTAACCTCGTGTCTTAGGCGGTTTATTATTACATATTTCATTTAACCCCAAATTGGATTAATATCCCTAATTTGAATTGTCAATCAATTCCAAATTTAACTATGTCCATAATTGACACCTTATTTATGTCCATCTATTTATGGTATATAAAATTATACCAATTAACATCACAAATTAATTATATGCCATTTTAAGGCACTTAAGCCAATTCTCCATATTAAAGATTTTGATCTTATCCCATTGCCCCACGTTGTTCGTTCATTCGTTCGTTTAACGTGAAATATACGTTAGACTCGAATAGTCTAAATTATGGAAAAAGAAAAAGAAAACATCACAACATGCATAGAATATAAATTAGATCTAACTTACGAATAAAAGTCATAACATGAATTGGCATATAGATCTAAACATAAGGGGTGAACTTACATGTGTGAATAAGGTGTTTCATCTAAACTTGCATAGACAATGGGTGTATAACACATGTACTTTCATAACTTATGTAGTTTTAACATAAAGGTATGAACTTGCATAGGAATATCAAACTTTCATTACATGATTCATGCCCCAAACATATATATACTTACATATGTGATTTATGCAACATATACTATGATGTAAACTTGCACCTAAACATGTAAATTAAGATCTACATGTAAACTATCATATTAAATTTTGTATAATCCACATACATACTTGCATATAACTCACAAATGTCTTAACCTAAACTTTAGATCCAAACTTACATAAAATAGATGTCATGAAACATGTAAGGATTGTATATGATTCTCATCAACTTGCATATGATTCCTATATAAATCAATATCCAAACTTGCATATAGAACTATGAATCAAGTTGAGCATAGGTGATTGAGCATATGATAAGGATCCATAACACAAATAAACTAAAACTATCATTATGAACAGCTAGCATATATTCACCCAATATTACATTTTCCAATGCTTCACAAACATAGCCATATAATCCAATTTATATCTCAACCCAGTTAACATATTAATTATCTTATTAAAGAAATTGAACTCACAACTCAAAGAAGGTCTTGAATTCTGAAATCTGAGTTCTGAAATTGATTTAGCTCTCCTTTGAAGAAAACAAATTCGTTGTTGTTTAGATTTGAGTGGAATAGAATTGAGTTGATTAGCTTTTCTTTCTCCTAAATGGTGGCGGCTACTCTTGGTTGCAAGGTGACAGCATGGCGGCCATGGTTCTAATTTTTATTTGATTTTAGGGTTTGAGTCTACATGTGTTTGTATAAAGTTTAGAATTAATTTAGGCCATCCGATCAACCCAGAATATACCACAGCCATTAAGACCAGATCAGAACTATCCAGAAACCCTAATGACTCAGCAAACAGTCACCAAATCGTCATCTCTCAAATCTGCCCGGGGGAGGGGGACAGGTCGACCCCCAGGTCGACTGGCCCCTGGAGGGAATTTTCCCGCTTAGCCCAATCTGAGTCTAAATTTGAATTTTTGAAATCTATTTGAATTTTTCTGAAACTTCTGATTGCCATAACTTCTTCATACGAAGTCCAATTCACGCAAACTTGGACTCTATCTCAACCAGAATTCCGAGACGAACACAATGGCGTAACCCGTTTCCCTTAATTCTCACATTTAAAATTAAATATTATTTAATTCGTTACTTTAGCGTTAACAGAAATAAGGGGTGTTACATTCTCCCCTACTTAAAGGATTTCGTCCTCGAAATCTCTAAGTCAAGAAGAACGTATTCTACCATCCAATCATCCATCTACACAACCATCAACCACAAGCAAACATTGTCCTTAAAAAAAATTCTAATGCTTTTCATGTACATATGCATAGTGTGTGTACATGTTCGTATACTAATGCAAAATCAGGCGGTCCACTGATTCAGTCGACCTCCTTAATGTAAATAATGATAGTGCCATGTATCCATCATGTATGCAAAGAACCCTATACATATCATTACTACATGTGTGCACAACCATTCATTTAAATGCAACATCCATATGATACACACATTCAATGTACATTCATTTTACTAAATACATCCATTTATATGCAATATGCAATATGAAAGTGACTGAGCTGATCTAGTGTCTAAAGTGTGTGTATATGCATCCATGAGCAACCACTAGCAAACACTTGCATCCACACACATCCACCATACATAACATGTCTCAAACAAATGTTTCAACCATAGGACTACCCTATCTAAAGGTCAAAGATACTAGCGAGAGGACATACTAAAGATAGAATAAGTACAAGCTAAGCGATAAAGGAGAAATTAAAAGACATACCCTCAAAAAGAAAAGGGTACAATGAACGCATCTTCTCTTCCGTCTCCCAAGTAGCGTCGCTCTCATCATCTCCCCATTGCACTTTGACTAGCTTGACCTCTCGATTCCTCAACTTCTTAATCTCTGACCCAAGAATGCATATAGGAGCTCGTTGAATCGTCGCATCACGCTCTATCTCCACCTCTCCAAGCAAGCTCGGCTCCACCACTTCTGCGGTCTCATGCAAGCACTTCCTCAAATGTGATACATGGAATACGTCTTGTACACCACTAAGTCTCTCTAATCATATCGGGCCCAAGTAAGATCTTATCCGTAGATTCCCACCAACATGTAGGTGAACGACAAGGCCTTCCATAAAGAGCCTCGAAAGGTGCCATGACAGTGCTAGACTGAAAACTATTATTATACGAGAACTCCACCAAGGAATGATGCTCCTCCCATGTACCTCCGAAGTCTAAAACACATAGCCTCAAAAGGTCCTCTAGAATACGATTCACCCTCTCGGTTTGGCCGTCCGTCTGAGGATGATATGCGGTGTTCAAACATAACTGAGTCCCTATCGCCTCTTGCAAGAACTTCCAAAACTCGCTAGTAAAGATAGGATCGCGATCGCTCACTATGCTAGAAGGAACACCGTGCAAACGAACTATCTCTCGAATGTATATGGAGGCTAACCATGGAGCAGTCCTCTTACTCTTCACGGGAATGAAATGGGCGCATTACCCTTCCTCGATCTCGGTAACCCGTCAACAAAGTCCATCGAGACACTCTCCCACTTCCATTGTGGGACCTCCAATGGGTGAAGCAACCCACCGGGCTTCTTTTGCTCTGCTGTTACTTGTTGGCACACCAAGCATCTAGCGATAAACTCGACCACATCCCTCTTCATATCGACCCAAAAGTAAACTCGTCTCATGTTCATGTACATCTTGTTCCCTCCGGGATGAATGGTCATCTTCGAACGATGTGCATCACCAAGAATGGTCTTCCTTAAGTTCTCGTCCCGTGGTACACAAAGTCTACCGTCCCTACGTAACCAACCCTTATCATCTAAGGTATGCCTACTAAGATGGCTCGATGACTCCCCCCTTATGAGCTTCTCTATTAACTCAACCAACTGTGGGTCATCTCGCTGTGCCTCACCAATCCATCCCAAAAGCGTAGGTCTGACCTCTAAGGTTGCTAGCAAACCGGGTACATAGTCAATGGAAGGTCGAAAGTCAAATGTAGAGATAAACTCTAAGCTTTGTCGCTCAACAAACAACAGGCTCAAGGACAACCTTTTCTTACTTAAGGCGTCTGCCACCACGTTACCCTTGCCAGGGGTATATGCTATCTCGAAATCGTAGGACCCTAAGAATTCCATCCACCTTTGCTACCTTAAGTTCAAGTCCTTCTGAGAGAACAAGTATTTTAGTGATTTGTGGTCTGTGAACAGTTCGAATTTATCGCCAAGAAGATAATGGCGCCAAGACTTAAGCGCGAAAACAATAGCGGCCAACTCTAGGTCATGTGTAGGGTAATTTCTCTCATGCACTCTCAACTACCTTCCTCCATATGCTATTACCCTCCCCTCTTGCATTAAGACTGCGCCTTGTCCTATCCCACAAGCATAGGCATAAACGGTAAATGGCTTACTCCCATCTGGCAACACTAAGACTGGGGTTGTTGTCAAAGCTCTCTTTAAACGTTGGAACGCATCCTCACAATCTATGTCCCACGTGAAAACTTGGTTCTTCTTCGTCAAGCGTGTCAATGGGGCTGATATCTTTGAGAAGTCCTTGATAAACTTCCTATAGTAGCCAACCAGCCCCACGAAACTTCTCACCTCGGTAGCATTTTTAGGGACCTTCCAATCTTGGATGGCCACCACCTTCGCGGGATCCACAACTATCCCTTCTTTGGAAACCCCGTGCCCTAAGAATAGGACTTCCTTCCTCCAAAAGTGACATTTAGAAAATTTAGCTTTAAGGTTATGCGCTCGAAGGGTCTCCAACACTTCCCTAAGATGTAGGGCATGCTCTTCCTCGCTCTTAGAAAAGATCAAGATGTCATCCACAAAGATCACCACGAATTTATTAAGGTACTCCCTAAACACCCTACTCATCAAGTCAACAAAGTATGCGGGGGCGTTTGTCAAACCAAAGGGCATTACAAGCCACTCATAGAAACCATCCAGAGTCCTAAAGGCAGTCTTGGTTATGCTATCCACATCGACTTTCAACTGATGGAAACCAGTGGCTAAGTCCAACTGCGAAAACAATGAGGCACCAACTAACGGATCAAAGAGATCGTCAATCCTCGGCAGTGGGTGCTTATTCTTCTTAGTAAGCTTATTAAGTTCTCTATAGTCCACACAAAGTCTAAGGGACCCATCCGCCTTCGTGCCAAATACTACTGGAGCACCCCACTCCGATATACTTCGTCTTATGAATCCCTTCTCAAGCAACTCCCATACTTGCTTATTGAGCTCCCTCCTCTCACGAGGAGCCATGTGGCGTACTGGCAAAGATATTGGTTTTGCACTGTCCACAAGATAAATACGAAAGTCTATCTCATGTTTTGGGGGTAGACCCCTCACCTCATCGAAGACATCAACATATTCATGGACTATACGAACAGAATGTAAATCATCATTGGAATCGTCAAGTGACTCAAGATAACTAAGCATCACCGATCCTTTAGGGTCACAAGAAATATCAAGGGTCTTTCCACTACGAGTCAACAATTTTACGACCATTCGTTCACAATCTAGGATGGCACCATATCTGGCTAGCCAATTCATCCCTAGAATCAACCCATAGCCCATGAAACCAAGCACAAAAGCATTACATTCAAAACCAATGCCAAAGATCGACAATCTCAAATCCCTACAAACCATGGATAAATGAGACGACCCACCAATAGCTAATATTTAAGTGCAGTGTTTCAACTAATGATGTAGAGATAAACGAATGTGAAGAGCCAGAATCGAATAAAGTATGGATAGGATGATCAAACAGAAAAACTAAAGTCTCAACGGAAATGTCTCTACCTCGTTCTTGCAGCGGTGGGACCGCAAGAGCCTGGACCTGCTCCCTTACCTGCCCCGGTGCCATGAGAGCCTAAAGCTTCCCTCTAGAAGTTCTTTGCCCTTGTCCCTGTTTCCTTGGGCAGTCCTTGACTAGATGACCTACCTCTCCACAGTGGAAACAGCCAGTCTTCTTTTTCCTATAGTCTTTACTCAGATTGCCTGGTTCCCACAATTAAAGCACTTCTTCTTTCCTTTGCCATTATTGTTCTTCCTGCCCTTCTTGTTTTGTTGTTGTAGTTTCTTTTGATCTCCTTTCTACTCAGATGCCTTATTAGCACTGGCGCATTTCTCTTCTTCATGCATAAGCGCCATATCAACTAGTCTCTCAAAGGTGGCCCCTATAGGGATGTGGGTCATAGCTAACCCATGTAGTGGCTCGTTCAAACCCTTAACAAATCTCAGTGCCTTCTTTTTGGGTGTATTCACCAAGCCCAAGCCAAATCTCGCCAACTGATTGAACTTGTTGACGTATTCTTTCACTAATGGATTCCCTTGCTTCAACGCCAAAAATCTTTCCATATATAAATTCTCTTCAGCCCGTGAGAGAAACTTTGCCTCAAACCTACGCCTGAAATCCGGCCATGTATCAACTGGACTCTCTCCATTAGTGACCTCCCACCAAAACGAAGCTTCATCCTTCATCAACCAAGCAGCCAATTGGACCTTCTTACAAATGTCCAAATCGAAAATGCCAAACAGATCCTCCACTTCTTTCAACCAATTTCTTGCTTCAATGAACGTTCCAGACCCACTAAAAGTTTTCCACCCATCGAACGAAAGTCTTTACATATCTTGGAGAAAGTATCTACACGCGGAGGAATGACTGGAGCTGGGGGAGGAGGAGGACGAACGTTGGCCGGACCCGCGGCAGCGGCCCTAGCCTCGAGATATTGACGAAACCAACCGGGTACATGAACACCCTCTGGTATCTCAGACTTAACCCTAAATTGGATTAATATCCCTAATTTGAATTGTCAATCAATTCCAAAATTAACTATGTCCTTAATTGGTCCGGGCAGTCTTACACCACAAAAGAGTCTAACCTCATGTCTTAGGCGGTTTATTATTACATATTTCATTTAACCCTAAATTGGATTAATATCCCTAATTCTAATTGTCAGTCAATTCCAAATTTAACTATGTCCATAATTGACACCTTATTTATGTCCATCTATTTATGGTATATAAAATTATACCAATTAACATCACAAATTAATTATATGCCATTTTAAGGCACTTAAGTCAATTTTCCATATTAACGATTTTGATTTTATCCATTGCCCCACGTTGTACGTTCGTTCGTTTAACGTGAAATATACATTAGACTCGAATAGTCTAACTTATGGAATAAAGAGAAAACATTACAACATGCATAGAATATAAATTAGATATAACTTACGAATAAAAGTCATAACATGAATTGGCCTATAGATCTAAACATAAGGGGTTAACTTGCATGTGTGAATAAGGTGTTTCATCTAAACTTGCATAGACAATGGGCGTATAACACTTGTACTTTCACAACTTATGTAGTTTTAACATAAAGGTATGAACTTGCATAGGAATCTCAAACTTTCAATACATGATTCATGCCCCAAACATGTATATACTTACATATGTGATTTATGCAACATAAACTAAGATGTAAACTTGCACCTAAACGTGTAAATTAAGATCTACATGTAAACTATCATATTAAATTTTGTATAATCCACATACATACTTGCATATAACTCACACATGTCTCAACCTAAACTTTAGATCCAAACTAACATAAAATAGATGTCATGAAACATGTAAGGATTGTATATGATTCTCATCAACTTGCATATGATTCCTATATAAATCAATATCCAAACTTGCATATAGAACTATGAATCAAGTTGAGCATAAGTGATTGAGAATATGATAAGGATCCATAACACAAATAAACTAAAACTATCATTATGAACAACTAGCATATATTTACCCACTATTACATTTTCCAATGCATCACAAACATAGCCATATAATCCAATTTATATCTCAACCCAGTGAACATATTAATTATCTTATTAAAGAAATTGAAATCACAACTCAAAGAAGGTCTTGAGTTCTGAAATCTGAGTTCTGAAATTGATTTAGCTCTCCTTTGAAGAAGACAAATTCATTGTTGTTTAGATTTGAGTTGAATAGAATTGAGTTGATTAGCTTTTATTTCTTCTAAATGGTGGCGGCTACTCTAGGTTGCAAGGTGACAACATGGCGGCCATGATTCTAATTTTTATTTGATTTTAGGGATTGAGTCTACATGTGTTTATATAGAGTTTAGAATTAATTTAGGCCATCCGATCAACCCAGAATTAACCACAGCCATTCAGACCAGATCAGAACTATCCAGAAACCCTAATGACTCAGCAAACAGTCACCAAATCGTCATCTCTCAAATCTGGCCGGGGGGGGGGGGGGGGGCAGGTCTACCCCCTGGTCCACCTGTATGGGTAGGTCGACACCCTGGTCGACCTAGCCCCTGGCGGGAATTCTCCCGCCTATCCTTATCTGAGTCTGAATTTGAATTTTTGAAATCTGTTTGAATTTTTCTGAAACATCCGTTTGCCATAACTTCTTCATACGAAGTCCAATTCATGCAAACTCGGACTATATCTCAACCAGAATTCCAAGACGAACACAATGGCGTAACCCGTTTCCCTTAATTCTCACATTTAGAATTAAATATTCTTTAATTCGTTACTTTAGCGTTAACAGAAATACAGGGTGTTACAATGATTCTTAAACTAACTTGCAGGATACTTATATAAATGTTGAAATTGAAGACCATAGATCTTCATAAGCGGAAGAACCACTTGTTGAGATTCTCTGGTGAAGCTCCCAGAGATATTTCAGTAGTGATTCAATCGTGGTTGAAATATTCGGATTGCAAGGACTACTCGCTACGGATCCATGGGGTGATACCTATACCGGATGCAGTAGGAGAGTGCCTTCGGTTCATCATGATCCTGGATGACTTGTATGGACGAATGTCTGACAAGGTATTTCCTAAAAATCACATACATCGATTTTTACAAATACAGTGAGTTGATGGCAAAGAAGGGTACTTCTTTTACATCCGGAGTATATTTGTGGACATCAATTAGTGATTTGATGGATCTGACAATGTGACATTCAAATTGAATGATGACCAGATGTTTTAAGGGTAAATTCTAACCTCAAGTCTCACAATCAGGAAATGGCAAAAATCAGGCAGGCAGCATGGCTATGTGGGTTGCTCCTATTAGGGTGTATAATCACCTATCTAGAGAAAATTCCTTCTTTAATCTATTCGATGCTGTCCCATTTCGGGAAACGGTTGCTGATCCCAACCGTTGGTGATATACATTCGATACACTCTAGCGAAATGAGTGGTCGGTCATGTGTACGCCGGGTTGCAAGACGTTCTTGTTGAACCCAATGTATTTGCCTCTAGAGATACACTATCAGCAGGTGGTTCCATACCTTGTAATAATCGGAATCCAATCTCCAATAAGCGCCCGCGGTTTTGTTTGTATACTATATATGTGGAGCGTGAGATGCAAGTGTTCTGCTAGATTCTATTTAGTTGTATTTAGACACTATTATAACATCAAATGATATATTTGTTTTCAAAGATGTTTTGGGTTATCGTAAGGTAAAAACCGTCCGTATTTATGTGTGGATTGGTCTTACGATTATCTTTTCTTTGGAAAAGGTTTTGAATGTTAAACTAAGCTGTTTTAAAATCGTTTACTAACACCAGTCCCATGACTGACCCAGAGTTTATTTTTCTATGTTTTCCTAAACTCTTGGGTGCCAAAATTTGTACGAGCAGTCAAGTGTTACAGGATTATGCAGATTCACTTGAAGGAGCTTAGAGCAGAAGACTTCAACATTTGATAGATAGAGTTATTTCCACTGTGATATATATATATATATATATATATATATATATATATATATATATATATATATATATGAGTTGTACTCTGATGATGTATGTAAGTAATTATAGTTTTTTATTCCAAGATGTTATATAATATATTTATTCATTTCTGTTGTGAGATTCGTGATACTCTGATTCTGTTGTGTTCAGTTCTTCTTTTTCATCTATTATAACTTTCTTTCTTTCTATTTCTCACCCTCTAACTTCTTTCTATTAACGATCTGTTAATTTTTGATGTTTGATTAGTCGATACATTATACAGTAAACATATTAGTATTTAATAATCAGGATTGGAACTTTTCGGGCCGTTACAGGGGGAAATGGAAGAAAAGAGGCGAAACAAACCTAGGTCAGACAAAAGTCTGGTAAGTCCACTGACTTTCAGCACATAAACAGGCAAAAGCATCAATACATGAATAAACTGAATATAAGACAATACTGTGATAACCAACATAACATAGGATAAGCATAAGGTATGATAAGGCAAGATACACTGAATGCGCTTCTACTCTTTCTCTGCTTCGCTACTACCTTGTTATTCTAATTTCTATATGTTTACACCACCTAACTAGTGTCCTAACTAGTAATCCACATAAAATGATAACGTGATCCCAATCCCTGTAATTGTGGTAGCCTTCAGGTGTACATCTATCGTGAGGATTTCACCTTAATCTGCCTAATTGCCATGACCATGTCAGATGTACCCTTACTACCCTATCGACTGGCTCTTTACTTGCATTAATGTTCCATGTGTCTGTGTCAATCGGCCCTCTCTTGGATGTAGATACCCTGTGCTAGTCCCACCATAAGGTGTATCAATCCTTATGATAGCGACTCGACAAGATTCAAGATGCACAGTGTATAACTATTGGTACTCAGTGCCTTCTTTTTTTCCACTCCGGAGTACGTGCACGCCCGTAAACCGTCGGAACCTAAACTAACGTACCCCCTGCCGCTGTTTTGACCACTTATAATTAGCCCAGTAATCATGCCCTACCCTGCCTAGTTTCAGGGTACCATGATACATCTATATGGATTACTACTGAAATGGGTACCCGCTACTAGGGTTTCCTGCTGGTTAAGTTTGTGGGCCTATATATACAAATATTACCCACCTACACTAGATGTACTTAACCCTCCCACCGATTCTAGCATGTTTTCCTAATGGTTAAATTTATGGGCCTATATTTACTAATATTACCCACCTACACGAGATGTACTTAACCCTCCCATCGATTCAAGCATGTTTATTTAATGCTTAAGTTTGTTGGCCTATATGTACTAATATTACCCACCTACACGAGATATACTTAACCCTCCCATCGATTCAAGCATGTTTAGTTAACGGTTAAGTTTGTGGGTCTATATGTACTAAAATGTCCGACCTACACAAGATGTAATTAACCCTTCCATCGATTTAAGCATGTTTATTTAACTGTTAAGTTTGTGGGCCTATATGTACTAATATTACCCACCTACACGAGATGTACTTAACCCTTCCATTGATTCAAGCATGTTTATTTAACGGTTAAGTTTGTGGGCTTATATTTACTAATATTACCTACCAACACGATATGTACTTAACCCTCCCGCACATTTTGTCGTATTGGTTAAGTGTTGTCCATTCATGTTAACTTAACCTTACCCAAATCAAGTTATATTGGTTAAGTGTTTCTTATTACTTAACCATACCATTCATCATGCTATACTGGTTAAGTGTTTCCTATTAACTTAACCCTAGTCATTCATCTTGTTCATTAGCATTAATTGATTTATTAATGCACCAACCTCTCAAATTAGATATGTGTTGTTGCGGTTACTGGATGAGCCGGCCGGTTCCAGGCAGTTTTACACCACAACTCAATCTAACCTCGGGTTTTTCTTGGGCATGATGAACTAACCTCTCACATTAGATAGGTGTTCTTGTGGTTACTGGATGTGTCGGGCGGTTCCGGGCAGTTTTACACCACAACTGAATCTAACCTCGGGTTAGGCATGTTCATCTTTAATCTACACATTTACCCTATATACCCAAATCTAGGTTTGACATGCTAATTACCAAATTCACCAAAACTAGTCATCTTACATTTTACGCCCAATCTAGATTTAATGCTCAAGTTAACCCAAATTCGCAACAATAACAATTTTTCCCAAAACTTGATTTATATGCCAATTTCATACTTTGTCGTTCATGCCAATTCTAGGTTCAATATGTCAAATTATATATTCCATAGTTCATGTCAAATTTCCCCAAATGGCATCTTAACAGTCATGCCATACTACATGTTCAAAATTATGCCAAATAATGTCAATTTCATGTTATACCCAATTACCCGTGCATTCATAACGTACGTATTTTGAGATTCAACCTAAGATTCATAAAATAAGGGGAGAAGCAAGATGGAACATCTTAAAGATAGGCATAGTCATATGATGATAAGAACTATTGGTCCAATAAACTTGATTTACTAAAAAGACAAGTTTTGCATGGAATATATCGCAGGAATAAGAATTATATCATGAACTTAAAAAGGGATTACAATTCCGATATACAACAAGGATAGATATGATTGGACCAGTTTTATAATCAAAAATGATTCTCAAAGATATATATACACTCAAGCACAGATTCCAATGAAAGGATAGCTTACATCAGGCATATTCTCATATCCGTTTTATTACATGTCACAAATAGATTTAGGTGTTCGAATCTAAAAAGTAACCGACTAACAAAACAAAGGCAAATCTTGTTTTCATGCCTAAGCCATACATCACTATACACATTAATCTTCTTCTTTCAAATCATAAACTATATATATATATATATGCCCCAATTTTAGATCTTAAACTACAACATGTACTATGCCTTATATTTACAGTTCAATTTACGCCCCAAATCCCAAGTCATATGTCCAACACTTTATGTTTTAAATATCAAATCATATGTCCAATACTTTATGCCTTGAATCCCAAGTCATATGTCCAATACTTTATGTTTTAAATATAACATGTGTTATGTCCTTAAATCATTTAAAACTCAATTGTGCACAGTTACACAAAATTTAATATTTTTTCCCAAATTTTAGCGCTGGTCGTATCCAAATCATATTTTATGCCCAATTTTATTTCCAATGTACGTTCATCTCTTATGAGATCTGGCACAGGCTCGCAGTAGCTTGGCTATAAAACAAAAAGGGAAGAAGGAAAGAAGAGGCAAAGAATGGACATAATATTATCAACGAGATAGATCCAATGGATATAGAAAGACAGATAGAAATAGGCATAGTCTCATATTCAGATTTATTACAATGTCAGAATCACAATTAACTTTTATTTCTGAAAGTAACATGAACTTACAAATTATAGAAGGGTCTTGAATTCTGGGATCTGTATTCTGAAACTGAATAGCTCTCCCTTGAAGTAGACTTTTTGTTCTTCTAATTTAGATTTGATTTGATTCTTAGAAATAGTTGTTGAAGTCATTGAATTAGCTTTTGAATCTCTACTAGAATTCCAAACTTGATTTCTACGAAGGACTTGAGCAGCATAACCCCGTCTTAGATTTATTTTGATATGAATTAGGGTAGAGTATAGGCAAAATGAAGTTGTGTAGAGAATACTGTAGCCTTAGGGGTGTTTATATAGCATAGGGATCAACGAATCTGGTCAAAACGGGCGTCCAAATGCAGAAAAATGAACCTGTCCTCGGATCTGGAAATAAGGGGGGAGGTCGACCCCTTGGTCGACCTGTGTGACCCAGGTCGACCCCCTGGTCAACCTGGGTCCTGGGCGGGAAATTTCCCGCCCAGCCCGGGTATGTGATTTGAATTTCGAATTTCAAACCTGAGCTGTTTATTTAAATCTCTGAAACTTCTGAAGGTCATAACTCCTTCATACGGAGTCCGATTTACGCAAACTCGGACTCTATCTCAAGCAAAATTCCGAGACGAACGCAATGGCTTAGTCCGTTTCCCTTAATTATTCTCTTAAAAATTATGTATACTTTAATTTTTTACTTTAATGTTCACAGAAAATACGGGGTGTTACATTCTGCCTTCCTTAAAGGATTTCGTCCCCGAAATCTTCAAGTTAGGAAGAACGTATATCCTAACATACAACATCCATCTACTCAACCATTCAATCACAGGCATCCATTGTCCTTAAAAGGTTTCTAATTTCGTATGAACATACGCAGAGTGTGTGTATATGTCTCTTATCTAATGCAAAATTAGGCTGTCTACTGATCTAGTTGACCTCCTTAATGTGAATCATGAGAGTGTCATGCGTCCAATATGTAAGAAAATATCCCTAATCATGTAAATACTATATGTGTGCATATTCATTCATCCATATGCAGCATCCATATGATAACACATCAAGTTTCAATCCATATACAAATACATTCATATGCATATGCAATATGAAAATGACTGAGCCGATCTAGTGCCAAATGTGTGTATATGCATCCACGAGCAACCACTAGCAAACACTTGCAACCACTTGCATCCACCAAACATAACATGTCTCAAACACATGTTTACATCCATTAGCTTCTACCTAAGGATCGAGGATAGGACCGAGAGCATATACCTAAAAGATAAAGACTAGCATGCAAATAAATATTTCAGAGAAAGTGGAATCAAGGATATACCCTCAAAAAGGGTATGATGCAAGTATCTACTCTTTAGTCTTCTAAGTCGCATCTTCTTGAGCTTCAATCCACTGTACCTTAACTAATTTAACTTCACAATTGCGAAGCTTCTTGACCTCCATTTCCAAAACCCACTAGTAAAGATAGGACCTCGATCACTTACAATGCTAGAGGGTATCCATTGTAGTCGAACTATCTTTCCAAGATAAACAGATATTAACCATGATACCAAGTGTATATACTAAGATGATTAGAGGTCTCTCTTCTACTTAGCTTATCCATAATGTCACACATCCGAGGGTCTAAAGGTAAAGGTTGCTATGTACTTTTCACCTCTCTCAAGGTCAGTCTTACTGTAGGGTGCCTGCCACAACCATTTATTACTCACGCAAACCATCCTAGTCGAACTCGACATCCCTCAAGTACAAGCCCCAAAGGCCTAAACCAATATCAGACAAGCACCCAAGGAATACCTCCTCCGAATTTGGATGATTTACGTGAGATGATACAAACAAAACAACCAAACAATTGAGCACTTGACCGACTCTGTCTATCCTCGGCAATCTTGCTCCAAAACTATCGTTGATCGCATAACTGGCCTTGCATTGTCAACTAGATATATGCGGAAGTCTATCTCGAGTTTTAGGGGGAAAATCCCTAACCTAATCAAAAACATCTGCGTAATCATGGACTACTCTAACAGATTGCAAATCGTCGATAGATGCATCAAGTGATTCTAGGTAGCTAAGCATAACTGATCCCTTAAGATCACACGAAGTCTTGAGGGTATTCCCGAAGCAAGTCAAAAGTCTAACTACCCTCCTTTCACAATTACTAGCTAATCAATCCATGCCTAGAATCAACCCATAACCCATGAAACCAAAAACATAAGCATTACACTTAAACTCAATACTTAACATAGATATTCTCAAATCCTTACAAACCAAAGATAAATGAGCCGAACCACCAACCGAATTTGTGAAAAAAATGGGATCTTCTATTATGCTAGTACTAAGGTGTAGAGACTCAACTACGGAAGTAGATATGAGCGAATGTGAAGTGCTGAAATCAAAAAGAGTACTAACAGGATGATCAAAAAGAAAAACTGAACTTTACTATCATTCTCTCAGGTATGCTGGCTGTGAAAGCATGCACTTGCCTTCCTAAAAGTCATGTCCCTTGTCCTTGTCCTCTGGGAAATCCTTGATAAGATGCCCTGCCTTACCATGCTGAAAACAACCACTTGTCTTTTACTTCCTATAATTAAATGACCTGCTATACCGCAAAAAAGATACTTCCTCTTGTTGCGGGATCTATTATTTCCTCCGCCCTTCTTATATTCCAATCCCTTGTTTGTGACTCTTCCCCTTTGGCCTCTTTCTCTTTACCTACTTTGTGAAACATGTTGACAAGCCTTTCGAACATTGCCTCCATCGCACGGGAAAACCTACAAAGCTTGGAAGAGAATTAGCCGTAGGTGAAACTACTACGACTATGGATGGAGGTTGGGCACTTCTTCGCCCTTTGACAAGTGTCGTAGTCTCATTGAGCCTACGGAATCATGCCGTGATGAGGTTACCTCCCAGAAAGCAAGGAGCCCCCAGAGACTCAGGAAACAAGGAAACAAGGATTCAACCAGAGGATCTAAAGATAATGCATATGGCTTTGGGGAATATGCCTTTAAAACAAAACTTTTCTTTTGAAAATGCTTCTTTTAAAACCGTTTTGAAGATAATTTTTCAAATCTTTTATCTGATCCGGTAACCTTCAGCTCTAATACCAAGTGAAACACCCCACCTTCGCTAAGGTCACACACAAAGGGAATGCCTTAACTTTAGTGGAGCATTTTCGGTAAAAGATGCAGATAAATTACAAGATAGACAAATAAAGCAGCGGAAAATAAAGTCATTTTATAAACAATATGGTTCAGTCAAGCTTTTACAACAGTTGTCTCAATCATACTTAAAAGTACATAGAACTTCTGTCTTGATCTAAAAACTTCCAAATATAAAAGAAGCACAAAAACAACAATGATATTCCCCAATAAAGCATGAACCAACCATAGTAGTGGAAGAGAGAGTCCAAAGTAATACATCGACTATCTTCGAGCTTGGAAAGAAAACTGAGCTAAGTAGTAACATTTCCTCCCTGTGAACCTTGGGGCGGAACAAAGGAAAAGAGGCAAAACAAAACTAGGTCAGACATAAGTCTGGAAAGTCCAGTGACTTTCAGCATATAAACAGGCAAAAGCATCATGACATGAATAAACTGAATATAAGACAATACCGTGATAACCAAGATAACATAGGATAAGCATAAGGCATGATAAGGCAAGATAAACTGAATGCGCTTCTACTCTTTCTCAGCTTCGCTACTACCTTGTTATTCAAATTTCTATATTTCGGCACCACCTAGCTAGTGTCCCAACTAGTAATCCGTATAAAATGATAACGTGATCCCAATCCTTGTAATTGTGGTAGCCTTCAGGTGTACATCTATCGTGAGGATTCCACCTCAATCTGCCTAATTGCCATGGACATGTCAGATGTACCCTTATTACCCTACCGACCGGCTCTTTACTTGCATTAATGTTCCATGTGTTTGTGTCAATTGGCCCTCTCTTGCGTGTAGATACCCCGTGCTGGTCCCACCATAAGGTTTATCAATCCTTATGATAGCAACCTGACATGATTCAAGATGCACAGTGTATAACTACTGGTACTCAGTGCCTTCTTTTTTCCCACTCCGGAGTACGTGCACGCCCATAAATCCCCCTGCCGTTGTTTTGACCGCTTATAATCAACCTAGTAATCGTGCCTCACCCTGCCTAGTTTCAGGGTACTATGGTACATCTATGTGGGTTATTGTTGAAATGGGTCCCCACTACTAGGGTTTCCTGCTGGTTAAGTTTGTGGGCCTATATATACATATATTACCCACCCACACTAGATGTACTTAACCCTCCCACCGATTCTAGCATGTTTTCTTAATGGTTAAGTTTGTGAGCTTATATTTACTAATATTACCCTCCTACACAAGATGTACTTAACCCTCCCATCGATTCAAGCATGTTTATTTAATGCTTAACTTTGCGGGCCTATATGTACTAATATTACCCACCTACACGAGATGTACATAACCCTCCCATCGATTCAAGCATGTTTATTTAACGGTTAAGTTTATGGGCCCATATGTACTAATATTACCCACCTACACGAGATGTACTCAACCCTTCCATCGATTCAAGCATGTTTATTTAATGGTTAAGTTTGTAGGCCTATATGTACTAATATTACCCACCTACACGAGATGTACTTAATCCTTCCGTCGATTCAAGCATGTTTATTTAACGGTTAAGTTTGTGGGCCTATATTTACTAATATTACCCACCAACCCGATATGTACTTAACCCTCCCGCACATTATGTCATATTGGTTAAGTGGTGTCCATTCATGTTAACTTAACCTTACCACAAATCAAGTTATATTGGTTAAGTGTATCTTATTACTTAACCCAACCTTTCATCATGCTATACTGGTTAAGTGTTTCCTATTAACTTAACCCTAGTCATTCATCTTGTTCATTAGCATTAATTGATATATTAATGCACCAATCTCTCACATTAGATATGTGTTGTTGCGGTTACTAGATGTTCCAGGCGGTTCCGAGCAGTTTTACACCACAACTCAATCTAACCTCGGGTTTTTTTTTGGGCATGATGCACTAACCTCTCACATTAGATAGGTGTTGTTGTGGTTACTGGATGTGCCGGGCGGTTCCGGGAAGTTTTACACCACAACTCAATCTAACCTCGGGTTAGGCATGTTCATCTTTAATCTACACATTTACCCTATATAACCAAATCTAGATTTTACATGCTAATTACCAAATTCACCAAAACTAGTCATGTTACATTTTACGCCCAATCTAATGCTCAAGTTACCCCAAATTCGCAACAATAACAATTTTGCCCAAAACTTGATTTATATGCCAATTTCATACTTTGTCGTTCATGCAAATTCTAGGTTCAATATGTCAAATTACATATTCCATAATTCATGTCAAATTTCCCCAAATTGCATCTTAACAGTCATGCCATACTACATGTTCCAAATTATGCCAAATAATGTCAATTTCATGTTATACCCAATTACCCCCGCATCCATAACGTACGTATTTCGAGATTCAACCCAAGATTCATAAAATAAGGGGAGAAGAAAGATGGAACATCGTAAGGATAGGCATAGTCATATGATGTTAAGAAATATTGGTCCAATAAACTTGATGTACTAAAAAGACAAGTTTTGCATGGAATACATCGCAGGCATAAGAATTATATCATGAACTTAAAAAGGGATTACAATTCCAATATACAACAAGGATAGATATGATTGGACCAGTTTTATAATAAAAAATGATTCCCAAAGATATATATATATATACTCAAACACAAATTCCAATGAAAGGATAGCTTACATCAGGCATATTCTCATATCCGTTTTATTACATGTCACTATTAGATTTAGGTGTTCAACTCTAAAATTTAACTGAATTACAAAACAAAGGCAAATCTTGTTTTCATGCCTAAGTCATACATCACTATACACACTAATCTTCTTCTTTCAAATCATAAACTATCATATATATATATATATATATATATATATATATATATATATATATATATATATACGGCCCAATTTTAGATCTTAAACCACAACATGTACTATGCCTTATATTTACAATTCAATTTACACCCCAAATCCCAAGTCATATGTCCAATACTTTATGTTCTAAATCTCAAGTCATATGTCCAATAATTTATGCCTCAAATCCCAAGTCATATGTCCAATACTTTATGTTTTAAATACAACATGTGTTATGTCCTCAAATCAGTTACAACTCAATTATGCCCGATTACACACAATTTAATACTTTTTCCTAAATTTTAGCGCTAGTCGTGTCCAATTCATATTTTATGCCCAATTTTATTTCCAGCGTACGTTCATCTCTTATGAGATCTGGCACAGGCTCGCAGTAGCCTAGCTATAAAACAAAAAGGGAAGAAGGAAAGAAGAGGCAAAGAATGGACATAATATTATCAACGAGATAGATCCAATGGATATAGAAAGACAGATAGAAATAGGCATAATCTTAGATTCAGATTTATTACAATGTTAGAATCACAATTAACTTTTATTTCTGAAAGTAACATGAACTTACAAATTACAGAAGGGTCTTGAATTCTGGGATCTTTATTCTGAAACTGAATAGCTCTCCCTTGAAGTAGACTATTTGTTCTTCTGATTTAGATTTGATTTGATTCTTAGAAATAGTTGTTGAAGTCATTGAATTAGCTTTTGAATCTCTACTAGAATTCTAAACTTGATTTCTACGAAGGGCTTGAGCTGCATAACCCTGTTTTTATTTTGATATGAATAAGGGTAGAGTATAGGCAAAATGAAGTTGTGTAGAGAATATTGTAGCCTTAGGGGTGTTTATATAGCATAGGGATCAACAAATCAGGTTAGAATGGGTGTCTTAATGCAAAAAAATAAACCTGTCCTCAGATCTGGAAATAGGGGGAGGTCGACCCCCTAGTCAACCTGTGTGAACAAGGTCGACCCCCTGGTCGACCTAGGTCCTGGGCGGGAAATTTCCCGCCCAGCCAGGGTGTGTGATTTGAATTTTGAATTTCAAACCTTAGCTGTTTTATTTAAATCTCTGAAACTTCTGAAGGTTATAACTCCTTCATATGAAGTCTGATTTACGCAAACCGGACTCTATCTCAAGTAGAATTCCGAGACGAATGCAATGGCGTAACCCGTTTCCCTTAATTCTTCTCTTAAAAATTAAGTATACTTTAATTTGTTACTTTAATGTTCATAGAAAATACGAGGTGTTACAAAACTCCAACCATTTGTTTAACTTTCAAAATCCTTTCGGAAGAAAAGATAATAGTAAGACCAGCCCACACATAAACATGGACGGTTTTTACCTTACTTTAACCCAAAACACTTTGATACGAAATCCAGTGATATTATAATAGTGTTTAAATCAAATAAATAACAATCTAGTGGAACGTTTGCATCTCATGCTCCATATATAATATAAAATCAAAAACCGCAGGGTGCTTATTGGAGATTGGATTCCGACTATGACAAGGTATGGAACCACCTTCCGATAGTGTATCTCTAGAGAGGAATACACTGGGTTCAACAAGAACGTCTTGCAGCGCGGCTACACATGATCAACCACTCATTTCGCTTGACGATATCGAATGTATTTCACCAACGGTTGGGATCAGCGACCATTTTCCCGAATGGGACAGCATCGAATAGAATAAGGATTAAATGAATTTCTCTAGATAGGTGATAATACACCGTAATAGGAGCAACCCACATAGCCATGCTGCATGCCTGATTTTAGTCATTTCTCGGTTGTTGAGGGCTGAGGCTACGATTACTTATCATTCATTGATAACACAATCACTTTGAATGCCACATTATCAGATCCGTTAATCGTTAATTGATTGTACAAATATATTCTGGATATTTTGCTAAGAGAATAAATCCTCCGCCACCATATATATTTATACAGACCAACATATTCGATTATTGGAAATGCTTTTTCGGACATTCATCCATATACATTCGTTCTGAGATTGAACGAAACCGAAGGCATAATTTCCATTAATAGAAAAGCCCTTGCACTTTACTTCGTCTTCGATTATCTTTATATAATCTGATTCGCAACGCTACTGCCAATTCGGAGTGGTTCTCGGATAATAATTCAACCGGTCTCTCCATATTGACAACGATATTGGCAAACACTTCGATAGTCGGTTATTTAACTATCGAAGAAAAACAAACATACATTCAAAGCATCAAACAAATCACTGGGCCTTTTAATTAATATTTCATTAATTAAAACACTTCTCCATTTCCTTATCCATATTCGTTAACACGATATTTCGATAATCATCTTGACCTCTTACGCTATTTGGAAAACACTTCCATATCTCGTCTTGTTTTATTTCCTACACCTAGAAAATATTTACTATTTAAAATTTGAGAACATTCCAATTACTTATTTCTTTCCCGACTCATTTAATTCTATACTCAGGAAATATTTATTTTATATTTCCAAAATTCCACTTATTTTGGTTAAAACGAATGTTGTGTTAAACATCATTACAACAACCCAAATTACTGCATTCAACTAACTCTTATTCAAACTTTTCTCTTCGAGATTGGATCTTGTTGTTTATCAGTTAGTAATGAAATCAATCAAGTTGGGGTATAATTACCTCTCAGACCTTGACCGAGTAACATCTTTAACCTCAAAACAGACAAGACCACTTATCTCAAATCATCAACACCATAAAAACCACTTATTCATTTTTAAAACGTATATATATATTTCTCTTTCTATTACCAGATTTTGATTTCCTTTTTGTTTATAATATTCTATTTTTAAGTTCGTTTCCTTACCGAATTCTATATATATTGATATATAGATTTCTAATTATCAAATTATCTTAAAAATATTCTAACTCCTTAAATTCCTGGAAAATTTCACCATAACCTCCTTTGTACCGGTCGATAGTTCAAACCTCAACTCGCCTCTCTAGGCCCTTTCCATTCAAAAAGAAAATCAAAAAACCAAGTGGCCTGCCGATTCGGCGCATAAAAACTCATATGGAATTTAAACGTGTACCTTTTTGTCGGGCACACGAATTATAATCTTCAAACACTTCACTCCAAACCTGTCTAATCTATGTTCTCCTGTTTTTCGATTTATCCCAACTCAATCTGGTCATTCCTAACTCAATTTGCTAATTTATTCTTTAATTAGCTATTTTTCCAAATCCCTTTATTTTGAACATATCATGTTCAAATATATTTTAATTCGCTTATAAACAAGTAGAATTTTATTTCCAACTTGAGTTTCATATTCAATTTCGAATATGAATTCACAAAACCAATTTACTTATCCAATGCCAATTTCGATTCAAAACTCGATTAACGAATTATTATTCAAATTAGTTAATCCTATTCAATACTCAGAAATATGATTTTTTTTCGAAAATCATTTCATTTACTTTTCTTGAGTTCATATTTATTTTACAACTCGAGTCTGGATTTTTATAACGAAGATCTAAGTATTATTTGCTAAAAATCCTTTTTATTTATTTAAATAAAACGTTATGTTTAATAACGATTATGGTGCTGTTTTTACGAAAATTTGATTTTGACATAACTAAAAATCTATAAGACGAAATCCAAATTTTTCTCTTCTAGAAAACTATTATCAAATCGGTCCTGACGTTTCTTATTTCAAAGAATTCCAACTTAAATTGAGTTCTATATACTCAACTGAAGTTTGAAACACCAATTTACGCACTACCGCGCTGCGGCGATTTCATTTTAATTATATTTAAATATAAACATTTAAACTTCGTTTATAATAAATTTCAACTCTATTCTAATATATTTTTAATATACATTAAATCCAGTTTTCAAATCCAACTTAATATTTTCGATTATCTCAAATAGTCGATTTTTCATTACTTGGTTATAAATTTGTTTATAACTCAACTTGCTATATTAATTTCCAATTCCTTTTATTAATAATTTATTTATAAAATTTGATATAATTGAATTCCAATTTAAATCCTTGGATTTGACTTAATTTGGTTTATATTCCGAATATCGAAATAAAACCCGTCGTTCCCTTTCTGAAACGATTTCCAATTCATTGTTAAATTCATATTTTGAATTTAAATTTCTAAGTAATCAAATGATAACTTATTTTCCTTAATTTATAGACGTTGTTTATAAATTAACTTTCTTGTTTTATAAAAAAAAGTTTCCATTTCGATTCCATTTCAAATTCTACTTTTCAAATTCATACTTGAATTTAAACCTCTAAATTATCTAATGATAATTTATTTCACTTGATTTATAAATATCGTTTATAAATCCAACTTCCTTGTTTTATAAAATAAAATAAGTTACATTTCAGAGTCTGTTTGAAAACCAAACCTTATTTTGGAATATTTTATTTATTATAACTTATCTATATAAATATAGAATCTATTTTCATATTTAACTTTAAACTTCAATTAAATAAAATTCTAATATTTTCTTTTGAAAATATTTTATTTAAATAAATTTGATCTAGTCGAATTCAAATCATAAATCCATATGGATTTATTTTAATTCACTTATCAGAATAGATTTATATTTTCTTTTTGAAACTAATTTCAATTCCCTTTTTAAATTCACCTTTGAATTCATACTTTCCAAATTATCCAAATGGTACTTCATTTATAAACATCTTTTATAAATTCACTTCAGTTTCCAGATTTTCCAATGAAGATCATTCCATTTTATTTATAAACACCGTTTATAAATTTACTTCGGTTCCCTGATTTTTAATTTACAAACATCGTTTATAAATTTCAGTACTTGTTTTATTTATTCAAAACAAGTTAATATTTTTAGTCCATTCGAATTTCAAATTCTATTTTTAGAAAAATAGAATTTTCCATTTAAATCTCAAATATCGTTTTCACGATATTTTTATGTATCAACATTTTAGCCCAGTGATATTAAATATCCAAAAACATTCAATTATCATATCACGGGTTTTATAACATATCATATATGATAATATATATGTGAAAACAAACAGTAATAAATTTTGAGGAATACATTTGGATTCCTCCAACCTATTTTTCTAGCATCCACAAACATTAGCCAACATAAATAGTACACATCCAGCTTTGAGGCAGGATATTGCGGTATAGAAGGTCATCCACTATCATAGCGTGGGGTGCATAGGGCCATCCGCTAATGATACTGCGGGCATCCGCTAATTGTACTGCGGGAACCCAACCACCAATATATATATATATATATATATATATATATATATATATATATATAACCACAAACACAAATCCTAAATAAATAATATATATTTTATAACCACAATAATATTTCAGTGCAAGCAAACAACCAACAAACAATTATTTTAAATGAATAAAATAATTATAAATAAAAATACGAGTGAGATTTACTCACCTTGGTTTTCCTTTTTCGATCCGTTCCAACTTTTGAATTTAAATCGATCGTTTGGATTAAACTGAAAAATCTAGCTCACTTCGAGAAATCTCAAATCCCTTTTTATAGTATAGCATTCATCACTATGATTTTCAACACTTCATTTTTCCAAAAACTGTTATCATTTGAAATAGTTGGCGATGTTAGAAATTTGATATAATTTAAATTGTCATTCGCCTATTTAATAAATTATAAAATTTACCTTAATACTCCATCCCTTTGTTTTACAGACACAATTCTCCAGTAGAACCTTGCATTGATCCCCATCCGAATATCATTGCTTAGTTAATGCTAGTTCGAGTCCAACATATCTCATTTTATTGAGATCTGGTATTGTACAAATAATTCAACTAATTTATACGTCTTGAAAATAATTATACATCATTAACTAATAATTAATTTATTTATTTTTTACCTAATTCACTTCTTCCCTGCTGTCAAACCCACCCATCATCCAACACTGCAAGCCCAAAATGCCAAGGAATTCCAAAACTACTACTATTCCTTGCTTCCAGTATTTTCACCATTACTGCTACAACAAGGACAAACCACTCGCATCCATGTCGTGAACATCCCATTCCAGAAAAGGTACTGCGACTTCAAGAAAAATGATAGTCAACGCCCCAATTTTCTTTATTCGAACCCCAAATCTTAAGCTTCAGTATGCTGCTTCAAACAATACTGTTTTTGTACCACTGTACGATCCCATTTCTTGTTCCAAGAGGTCGAATAAACCCACGCACCCTGACCTTTAATATTACGCTGCCGTCATTTCTCTCTCTCTACTACTGCAACTCCTCTTCACCACCGAAGTCTGAATAGTAATTGCCTCCTCCATCGATCCCAATTCCGAGCCACTTAGCTCCAACGTTAGCTTGATTTCAACCCTCAATAGTAGTAGTTTTCGAATGCCATAACACTGACTAGCGACTGCCACCATACTGGTTATCGCACCCATGCCAGAGGCGACACCTCTCCCTGCATGCCTTCCCCAATTGGTCCTACAAACACCAGTGCCTTGTAGCCTTTTTCAGGTTTCAAGACTCGAGCCCCAGTAGATCGCGTCCATCACCCTTGCCTTCTGTCCTCTTTTAAATCAAAGGAATGGATCCTTGTTTGAAATGAATTTTAGAACGGATGCTGCAGTTTTTATTATACCTGAAATTGATTTTGATTTAAGGAAGTGGGTCTTCCATTTGATATTTGAAGAGTGATGAATTTTACAAAAGAAACAAATGGAGGAAAAAGGGAAAGTGCGTCGTAATTTATAGAAGAAGCATTACTTGATCATTAAGGAATTTAGTCTAGGGTAGCTTAGGTACAAGGAAGTAAAAACGAATTAAAATCGATTTGATTTCTATTTAATTTGATTTGAAATAAATAGATTTTTATTCTTTTTAAAACGATATCGATTTGATTTTCGATTTGATTTCGATCTTATCCATTACAAATATATCGGGTTTCACAATTAAAAATTGTGAATCGCTATTTTAACGTATGGACCGATGTTTCAATATTATAGTGTTATAATGCTACTCTGGACATTACGGGATAAATTCTAAAATTTATTTCGAACGTATATATATAACATAACCATATTAAATCTATATAATATAATTTAAATTCAGAAACAAATAAATTCTCCAAAAATAAAATATATTTATTATCGCCTATATTCAAATATAATTAATACTGATCATCTGAATTGTTTTGATTCAGTTTTTAACTTCGACTTCAATTATTTATTGTTTATGATAATTCAATATACTCGAATTAAATCATATTTAATTATAAATCGATAAATTTCATATAAATATCCATTTATTATATCAACTCAATATTTAAAACCATATTAAATATTTAAAATAAACTATTTGAAAAATCCGGGTCTTTTCAATCCTTCAGTAGCCAGACCACTAGCTGAACCTTCCTTCTATCCTCTACTTCAAAGATTACGAATAAGTCCTCGGTTTCCTTGAGCCAACTCTAAGCTACTACAAATGTCTTGTTCCCATGGAATGGCTTCCCACCCATAGCATGGAAGTCCTGGCAGATCTTGGCGAAGTTATCTGCTATTGGAGGGGAAGGAGGAGGAGGAATGACTGGTGCAGCTGGGGGAGGAACACTTCCTTGGCCTTCGGCAGGCACCGTGGACTCCAAATATCTACGGAACCATCCAGGTGTTGTGACGCCCTCTGAGATAATAGGAATGTTTTGTTCCCCAGACATGCTGAAAAAGGAAAAAAGAAGAAATTTCGATAAAGGACTGAGGGATACTACATATGGCTTTTTAGGGAATATTTTTCAAAACAGACTTTTCTTTTTTTGGAAATGCTTTCTTTTAAAACCTTTTTGAAAATAATTTTCAGAAACTTTTATATAATCTGGTAACTGTAACAACCCGGAAAATCTGAGCCAATTTAAATTTTTTTAATTTGGCTATTTTACTGAATTTAAAATAGTTAAAATAAATATTTTAAATAATAACGACAAAAAGTAAGTTTGAATCGATGTTTGAAAATGAATATAATTATTACTAATTATAAACAAGGCCTGAAATGGCGCGGTAGTTTCAAAATTTGAATTCAAACTTTGACTGACTGTACCGGGAGAAAAACAAAATGGATTTTAGTGAAACCAAAAATATTTAAATCTGTTAGTGAATATCTTTCTAACGAATCTGAAAAATCGAAGTTTCGTAGCGGGAAGCAAAAGTTATGGCCAAATGAATTTTCAGAAAGGTCGCTATAGAGTTTATATAGCCCGTGAAAATGGTCATTTTGCAAACGACCTAAGAATTCGACGAAATCACTTTTGTTGGATCCGGGATGTCAAATTATTGCTAGGTTTCAAATTACATAATTTTTGAAGCTAGTATGTGAGCGTGGCAAAGGAAAATGTGTTTGGTCGATTTCTATTAAATTGGATTGACCAGAAAAGGGCCATTTTTCAAACGGTCTCAGAATTCGACGAAACTAGTTTTGTTGGGACCGTATCGTCCAAACATAGCTGGATTTATTTTTAGGGAATTTTTAGAATCAATATGTGTCCCCGACAAATTGAAATGTACGTTCAAATCGAATATTGAATGTTTTATATTTCAATTTGAATAGAAACTGACTGAAACAGTCGAATGGGCCTACGAAACATATCCCATTGCGTTCGGAATGGGGGTATTTGGCTAGGGACAATATTCATTGGGTTTGGATTGGTGTTAGTATGTGAAGAGGGGAATTTTTGGATTTTTAAAATATATAAATTAAAAAAAAAATCATTGGTCAACATCTTTCTCTCTCCTCGACTATTGCTCGCGATAAACGATGGAAAGGGGAATGAAACTTCTCTCTTCGATTTCTCTTCCGTTTCACAATGAAATCGCGTAATTCTTGATTCATTTTGAAGCTCTCCTTCTCCTCTTTAAATCCATATAGGATTTGTAATTTTTAGTTTGGTATTCATCGAGTTTGAAGCCTCCAAAGTCGGAGACTTTCCACCGCCGTCGCCGTCCAATGGCGCCACCGAACTGGGCCCCACCTTCGGCGCAACTGCGCCTCCCCTAGCTCTTCGACCTCATGCAACCCGATTGGCCCCTAGCTACACGGATTCGAAGAAAAATCGAAACCTAGTTTTGAACAAAACCGAAAGGTACGGCTGATTATAATTTAAACTATTCTATAGCACTTTAAAGCGCTACGGTTTTTTATTTCACTATAAAAATCATATCTTTTTGCTATGTTGACGAAATTCAGTGAAACAAGAGACAGTGGACTCGTGTGGACGTCTTCTACATTCTAGAAGAGACCGGATATTTTTCTGAGCCTTCTGCTATTTTTCGTGGAGTGGAACCTTGTAACGACCCAGATTTTTGAACAGTTTATTTTAAATATTTAATATCGTTTTAAATATTGTGTTGATAATATAAAAGAATTTTTATACTAGATTATCGATTAAATAATCGAAATACGATTTATTTCATCGAAATACGAGGAGTTTGAAATAATTCAATTCGAAGATAAAACTGAACGATGATAATAGGAATTCATTGGAAAAAAATTATTTGTTTTGAATTTAAAATGAATTAATATGGCTATTTTAATTATACGTTCAAATTAAAATCTCAGAACCAGATTCATTAAGTTTAGAATGATGATATAACTGGCATACATTGGTCCTTACTGTTGGATAGCGGTTCGGGATTTGCTATTTAGGAACCACGAGATATTTCGAAATATTTTATATAATAAAATCAGAAAAAAAAAAGGAGGCCGACCTATCTCTCGTACCTCAAGCCACCCTAGGAATTAAATACACGCAACCCTGTTCTCCTCGAGAAGAATAAATGGTCTCCTTCTCATAAGATCAAAGAAACAAACTTTAATGGCCCTGTACGTTGGTCTCCCTCTCGATCTATAAAAGTCGCACCCACCCAAATTCATTTCCTTCACTCAGAAGGCAAACAAAATCAATCCGTTCCTTTTATTTTATTTTATTTTTCTTCCATTTCTTCTGAATTGAAAACGCGAGTTAAGGTTCATGGTTCAGGCAATTTAGAGCTCGCGATGATGGGAGCTCGTACATCGATCGATTTAAGGGTGCGACGCTCACCTTCGGTCTTCAAAATCCGAACTGGAAACTAGGGCGTTGGGCTCCCAGGGAGTTGCGATGGGGTAAAAGGCTCGTTCGAAGGTCGAGTGGTGCTGGATCCAAGGCGACGAGGCTCAGAAGTTTCGGGATGGGAGAGGAAGTCGGTTGCAACTTCTGGTGAGGGTGAATGCTGAAGGGGAACGCCAACACTGAGTGATTTTCGAGGGACAGTTTTTAGGCGACAGGAATTGCAGGGAAGAAAAAGGAAATTTAAACAAGAATTTAAGGTAATTTTATTTGTTTATTTCTAAAGGTTAGAATTTTTATAAGTTAAAAAGGTTAGGATTTTTAATAAGTAAAATGGTTAGGATTTTTAATGAGATATTAGGATTTATGATAGTCATTTAAATCAAATGAATGAAGTCACTAATTTTATAATTTGTTCTAAAAAAAAAAATTTAATTTACTTAGTTAAGTCGCTTAATTTTATATAGTTAAAATTCTTATATACGATATATATAATGTATACAAGGTTGGAAAATCAAATCAAAATAAGGAAAGGAGAAATCGAATGAAATCATCCTTATGGAGTTCGGAGACTCGGGAATCAATAAAAGAGGAATTGAAATTGATACCAGTGCAAATAAAAATCCTGGTGAGTAAATCTCACTCACCTTTAGAATTATTCTTATTTCGTTAAAAATAATTGTTTGTTACTTGTGTGAATGTTTTCTGGTTGTTTTATATATATTAGTTATTTAGGCTATATATATATATATATTGGGTTGATTGATTGGTTGGATTCCCGCAGTCTCATTAGCGGATGCCCGCAGTTTCATAGCGGATGATTACCCTATACGCCCCACGCTATGATTAGTGGATGACCTTCTATACCACGATATTCTGCCACGAAGCAGAATTGGTATTATTTATGTGCTAACATCTGTGGATGCAGGAAAACAGGTTGGAGGAATCCAACTGGATTCCTCAAAAATATATTATCTGTTTGTTTCTTTGTTTGCATATATATTTTTATATATATGATGTGTTAGAAAAAAATAAATAATTCGTTGCTTTGTGTGTTTAAATATCACTGGGCTTAAGTGATGATATTTAAAAATATCATGGAAGGATATTTGAGATTTAAAAAGGGAAAATTCTATTTTTAAATAGAATTTGAATTTTTAAATGGAAATAAATATAAACTTGTTTTTGAAAATAAAACAAGTAGTTTCTTTTTAAACGAAGTTTATAAATAATTCTTTTATAACGAAGTTATAAATGAAGTGAAAAGAATTATCATTTGATAATTCAGAAATAGAAACACCAGTGTGAAATTGGAATTTGAAATAAAATTTCAAAACAAGATGTGAGAATGAAATTTTAAATATATAACTCAAATGAAATTTGAGTATAACATTTGAATTTTAAAAGGGATTTAAATATTTGAATATTAAGAGGAGATTGAATATTAGAAATTCAAATAGAAGTTCAAATAGAATTTGAATAGACGAAATTAGAATGAAAAATAGAATTTGAATTCAAGGAATTAAAATAAAATTTGAATTCAAAGGAATTCGAATAAAGGAATTCAAATAGAGATTTGAATGTAGAATTTGAAATAGACTTTGAAAATATAATTTCAAAGAAGAATTGAATAGAATTTGAAATATAGAATTTCAAGGAAGAATTCAAATGTGAAATTTGAATAGAGATTTGAATGGAATTTAAATATGAGATTTGAAATAGAAATTCAAGTATTGAATTTGAACATGGAATTGAATACAGAAATTCAAGTAGAAATTTGAATATGAGATTTCAAAATAGAATTTGAAATAAACTTTGAAAATAGGATTTCAAAGTAGAATTGGAAATAGAATTTCAAATAGAATTTCAAAATAGGAAATCCAAAGGATTTTGAAATGGAATTTGAATTCAAGGGAATTCAAATGGATTTGAGTAAAGAAATTCAAATGGTGTTAAAATGAGCTTGAATATTAGAATTCAAATGGGGTCGGAAATGAAAAATGAAATTTGAATATAAGGGATTCAAATTGAATTCAAATAAGATTTAATCTATGGGATTTGAATATGAAATTCAAATGGGTTTTAAATTATGGAATTCTGAATATAGAATTTAAAAAGGAGTTTGGATATTTGAATAGAATTCAAATATAGAAATTTGAATGTAGAAGTTAAAATGGAATTTAAAAATAGAGTTTGAATAAGAGAATTCAAATGAATTCAAACATAGAATTTGAATATAGGGAATTCAAATAGAAATTCAAGTATGGAATTTGAATATCAAATAGAAAGGGAATTGGGATTTGATAAATAGAATTCAAAGGTGAGATTGGAATTTGAATCAAGGAATTCAAATAGAGTTAAATGAAGTTGAATCCATTTTAAAGAAGTTTAAAAAGTTTATATATATATAAATATAATTAAAACGAACTCGCCGCAGCGCTGCAGTTCGTAAATTGGCAATTCGAACTTCAATCGAGTATATATGACTCAATTGAAGTCGGATTTCTTTGAAACAAGAAACGTCAGGACCGATTCGATAATAGTTTTCTAATGATGGAGAAAAATCTGAATTTCATCGTATAGATTTTGAGTTATGTCAAAATCAAAATTTCAAAAATGCAGCGCCAGAAACCATTATAAACCATAATGGATTTTATATATAAATATTGGGATTTTTAAGCAAATAAAAATCCGGATTGCAATTTAAAAAATCTAGACTTGAGTTAGAAAATAAATATGGACTCAAGTGAAGTAAAGAAGATGATTTTTGAAATAATAATCATATTTTTGATTATTGAATAGAATTAACTAAAGAAGAATTAGTTAATTGAGTTTGAACTAAAATCGAACTTTGAAAAGTGAAATTTGGGATTGTAAATATATATTCGAAATCGAATATAGAACTAAAATTGGAATTTGAATTCAATTGATTGATAAGTAAGTGGAAATATATTTGAAAACGTGTTATGTTCAAATATACAAGCGAGATAGGCAGATAGTTAGTTAAAGAATTACTTTAACGAATTGAGTCAAACGAGTGTATGAAATTGAAATACATTGGACAGGTATAGACATACAGGAGACAGGTATGGGACAAGGATAAGGCAGGTATATAAATAATGTGCTCGACAAAAGGTACACGTTTAATTCATATATGAGATTTTATGCGCCGTATCGACAGGCCGCTTGGCTTTTTCCTTTTTCTTTTTGATTGAGGAAGATACCGGGAAGCTATTTGAAATTTCCCGATGCTCCCGATACAGGGGAGGTTATGGCGAAATTTTCCGGAAATTTAAGGAGATAGAATATTTTTAAGGAATTTGAAAATTAGAAATCTATATATCAATATATATAGAATTCGATAAGGAAATGAAATCAAGAATAGCGTAAAGAGCCAATATGGTTATTGAAATATTTGGGTAACAAATATTGATAGAGGAAATGGAAAAGAGATTTAATTAATGAATATTAATTAAAGGGCCCAGTGATTTGTTTGATATGTTGGATGAACACTTGTTTTTATTCGATAGTTAAATCACAGACTATCGAAGTTTTGACCATCGTTGTCAATATGGAGAGACCGGTTGGATTATTATCCGAAGAACCACTCCGTATCGGCATAAGCGTTGCGAACCAAGTATGCTGAATATATTGAAGACGGAGTGAAGTGCAAGGGCTTTTCTAGTAATAAAAATAGTGCCTTCGGTTTCATTCAATCCCAGAACGAACGTAAATGGACGAATGTCTGACAGAGTATTTCCAATGATCAAATGGGTTGGTCTGTATGAATATATATGGTTGCAACGGATTTATCCCTTAGCATAATATCCATAATATTTGTGCAAACTCGACTAGTGATTAACGGATCTGACGATGTGGCATTCAAAGTGATTGTGTTATCAATGAATGGTAAGTATGCGTAGCCTCATGCCTCAACAACCGGGAAAGGACAAAAATCGGGCAGGCAGCATGGCTATGTGGGTCGCACCCATTAGGGTGTATAATCACCTATCTAGAGAAATTCCTTTTGTTTCTAAATCTATCGATTCTGCCCATTCGGGAAACGGTGGTTTGAGTCCAACCGTTGGTGATATACATTCGATACACTCAAGCGAAATGAGTGGTCGGTCATGTGTGGGCCGGGTTACAAGATGTTCTTGTTGAACCCAGGTGTATTTGCCTCTAGAGATGCATCATCGGAAGGTGGTCCCATACCTTGTCATGTTGGAAATCCAATCTCCAATAAGCGCCATGCGGTTTGTGATTTTATACTATATATGTAGAGCGTGAGATGCAAGCGTTCTGCTAATTGGTTATTTATTTGATGTAGACATTACTATAATATCACTGGATTTGATATTAAAGTGTTTTGGGTTATAGTAAGGTAAAAACCGTCCGTGTTTATGTGTGGGCTGGTCTTACTATTATCTTTTCTTTCGAAAAGAGTTTTGAAGGTTAAACAAGTGGTTGGAGTTTACTCACACCAGTCCCATGACTGACCCAGAGTTTATTTTGTTTTTGTTTTCCCTAAACTCTTGGGTGCCCAAATTTGTACGGGCAGTCAAGTGTTTCAGGCTTTTACAGATACACTTGGAGGAGCTTGAAGAAGGAGGCTTCAACGTTAGTTATTTAGAGTTACTTCCGCTGAATCAAATGTTATGTGTACTCTGATGATGGTATGTGTATATGTACAAAACAGATTTGTATTTCAAAGCTTATGTTATATAATATATTTTATTCGTTCCGCTGTGAGTTTGTGATCTTTGTTTTCTTCTATTCTAATATTTCTTTCTTTCTATTCCTCATCCTCTAACTTCTTTCTATTAATGGGTCGTATTTCTGGGTTATTTGGGTTGGACGTGTGGTGTACTTAGTCAACTCAGATAGCTCGGATTTGCGGGCCTTTACAGTTGGTATCAGAGCTTAGGTTGAGCGAATACCTAGGCTTGTGTGGCATGTGCTCATTAGAGATAGGGTCAGTAGTACCCTAGAATGAGTTGAGTGTATAATACGAGAGAGCGTATTTGTAAATTGATATAAAAGTTGTTTTATATTGTGTTGACTAGTCTGTGAGTGGTTTATGAATTCTGGTCGAATCGTGGGACGCCATGAAGTCGATAGGGATTTCTAAACACTTGAACAGAAAATACGACATGATATTGTTTTAAAGTGAGTAAATGAAATAATTTTACCCAAAATTATATTTTGATATAGAAAGAATAATTTTCTAGAATTATTATTATATGGATGTGTTGGATGTTGGTCAAATGAGATTATAAACTTAGAATGGTTATTTATAACCAAATAGAATTTGTATAGGAATTAAATATACAAATGAGATGAATTAGAATTTAATTCAAAACAGAATTTGGAATTTAAATCCTGGGAAGTTTGACAATATTTTTCAAAGTATATTAAAATAATATAGATTTGTTTTAAAGGATTTGAAAGAAAATCATGGATTTTGAAATAATAAAGCACTGAACTCACTTCAGTGGCTGGGAAATAATTCTGATGATGATTGCAACATCATCAGTGTTCATTTTCGAGTTCTAAGTGATGAATTGCTACCTTAGAAAAGTTTTGATGGGAATTTGTTTTGAAAGAAAACAAATTGGTTTGAATATTCAAATGTTTTGAATTTGAAATGAAAATAAATATATATTTATGGGATTTCAAAGAATTTGAAAAGAAAAACCCAGGGATTTGAATTCTGGAATTTAAATTTAACTTAAACAAGTTAAATGGGTCGAAGTGAATGAATTGATTAGAATCAATTTAAATAGGTTTATTGAAATAAATATGAATTGAATGTGAAGGCATATGAAAGGAAGAAGACCAAAAGTTTTGGTTGAAATTAAAGTCATAGAAATATGAGGAGTTGAGTTTCAACATAAGTGAGATTTTAAAAGTAATGAGTTTGTACCATTTTTCCTACCTTAGCAATTTCGAGGACGAAATTATTTTAAGGGGGGAAGAATGTAACGACCCAGATTTTTGAACAGTTTATTTTAAATATTTAATATCGTTTTAAATATTGTGTTGATAATATAAAAGAATTTTTATACTAGATTATCGATTAAATAATCGAAATACGATTTATTTCATCGAAATACGAGGAGTTTGAAATAATTCAATTCGAAGATAAAACTGAACGATGATAATAGGAATTCATTGGAAAAAAATTATTTGTTTTGAATTTAAAATGAATTAATATGGCTATTTTAATTATACGTTCAAATTAAAATCTCAGAACCAGATTCATTAAGTTTAGAATGATGATATAACTGGCATACATTGGTCCTTACTGTTGGATAGCGGTTCGGGATTTGCTATTTAGGAACCACGAGATATTTCGAAATATTTTATATAATAAAATCAGAAAAAAAAGGAGGCCGACCTATCTCTCGTACCTCAAGCCACCCTAGGAATTAAATACACGCAACCCTGTTCTCCTCGAGCAGAATAAATGGTCTCCTCATAAGATCAAAGAAACTAACTTTAATGGCCCTGTACGTTGGTCTCCCTCTCGATCTATAAAAGTCGCACCCACCCAAATTCATTTCCTTCACTCAGAAGGCAAACAAAATCAATCCGTTCCTTTTATTTTATTTTATTTTTCTTCCATTTCTTCTGAATTGAAAACGCGAGTTAAGGTTCATGGTTCAGGCAATTTAGAGCTCGCGATGATGGGAGCTCGTACATCGATCGATTTAAGGGTGCGACGCTCACCTTCGGTCTTCAAAATCCGAACTGGAAACTAGGGCGTTGGGCTCCCAGGGAGTTGCGATGGGGTAAAAGGCTCGTTCGAAGGTCGAGTGGTGCTGGATCCAAGGCGACGAGGCTCAGAAGTTTCGGGATGGGAGAGGAAGTCGGTTGCAACTTCTGGTGAGGGTGAATGCTGAAGGGGAACGCCAACACTGAGTGATTTTCGAGGGACAGTTTTTAGGCGACAGGAATAGCAGGGAAGAAAAAGGAAATTTAAACAAGAATTTAAGGTAATTTTATTTGTTTATTTCTAAAGGTTAGAATTTTTATAAGTTAAAAAGGTTAGGATTTTTAATAAGTAAAATGGTTAGGATTTTTAATGAGATATTAGGATTTATGATAGTCATTTAAATCAAATGAATGAAGTCACTAATTTTATAATTTGTTCTAAAAAAAAAAAATTTAATTTACTTAGTTAAGTCGCTTAATTTTATATAGTTAAAATTCTTATATACGATATATATAATGTATACAAGGTTGGAAAATCAAATCAAAATAAGGAAAGGAGAAATCGAATGAAATCATCCTTATGGAGTTCGGAGACTCGGGAATCAATAAAAGAGGAATTGAAATTAATACCAGTGCAAATAAAAATCATGGTGAGTAAATCTCACTCACCTTTAGAATTATTTTTATTTCATTAAAAATAATTGTTTGTTACTTGTGTGAATGTTTTCTGGTTGTTTTATATATATTAGTTATTTAGGCTATATATATATATATATTGGGTTGATTGATTGGTTGGATTCCCGCAGTCTCATTAGCGGATGCCCGCAGTTTCATAGCGGATGATTACCCTATACGCCCCACGCTATGATTAGTGGATGACCTTCTATACCACGATATTCTGCCACGAAGCAGAATTGGTATTATTTATGTGCTAACATCTGTGGATGCAGGAAAACAGGTTGGAGGAATCCAACTGGATTCCTCAAAAATATATTATCTGTTTGTTTCTTTGTTTGCATATATATTTTTATATATATGATGTGTTAGAAAAAAAAAATTCGTTGCTTTGTGTGTTTAAATATCACTGGGCTTAAGTGATGATATTTAAAAATATCGTGGAAGGATATTTGAGATTTAAAAAGGGAAAATTCTATTTTTAAATAGAATTTGAATTTTTAAATGGAAATAAATATAAACTTGTTTTTGAAAATAAAACAAGTAGTTTCTTTTTAAACGAAGTTTATAAATAATTCTTTTATAACGAAGTTATAAATGAAGTGAAAAGAATTATCATTTGATAATTCAGAAATAGAAACACCAGTGTGAAATTGGAATTTGAAATAAAATTTCAAAACAAGATGTGAGAATGAAATTTTAAATATATAACTCAAATGAAATTTGAGTATAACATTTGAATTTTAAAAGGGATTTAAATATTTGAATATTAAGAGGAGATTGAATATTAGAAATCCAAATAGAAGTTCAAATAGAATTTGAATAGACGAAATTAGAATGAAAAATAGAATTTGAATTCAAGGAATTAAAATAAAATTTGAATTCAAAGGAATTCGAATAAAGGAATTCAAATAGAGATTTGAATGTAGAATTTGAAATAGACTTTGAAAATAGAATTTCAAAGAAGAATTGAATAGAATTTGAAATATAGAATTTCAAGGAAGAATTCAAATGTGAAATTTGAATAGAGATTTGAATGGAATTTAAATATGAGATTTGAATTGAGATTTGAAATAGAAATTCAAGTATTGAATTTGAACATGGAATTGAATACAGAAATTCAAGTAGAAATTTGAATATGAGATTTCAAAATAGAATTTGAAATAAACTTTGAAAATAGGATTTCAAAGTAGAATTGGAAATAGAATTTCAAATAGGATTTCAAAATAGGAAATCCAAAGGATTTTGAAATGGAATTTGAATTCAAGGGAATTCAAATGGATTTGAGTAAAGAAATTCAAATGGTGTTAAAATGAGCTTGAATATTAGAATTCAAATGGGGTCGGAAATGAAAAATGAAATTTGAATATAAGGGATTCAAATTGAATTCAAATAAGATTTAATCTATGGGATTTGAATATGAAATTCAAATGGGTTTTAAATTATGGAATTCTGAATATAGAATTTAAAAAGGAGTTTGGATATTTGAATAGAATTCAAATATAGAAATTTGAATGTAGAAGTTAAAATGGAATTTAAAAATAGAGTTTGAATAAGAGAATTCAAATGAATTCAAACATAGAATTTGAATATAGGGAATTCAAATAGAAATTCAAGTATGGAATTTGAATATCAAATAGAAAGGGAATTGGGATTTGATAAATAGAATTCAAAGGTGAGATTGGAATTTGAATCAAGGAATTCAAATAGAGTTAAATGAAGTTGAATCCATTTTAAAGAAGTTTAAAAAGTTTATATATATATAAATATAATTAAAACGAACTCGCCGCAGCGCTGCAGTTCGTAAATTGGCAATTCGAACTTCAATCGAGTATACAGGACTCAATTGAAGTCGGATTTCTTTGAAACAAGAAACGTCAGGACCGATTCGATAATAGTTTTCTAATGAAGGAGAAAAATCTGAATTTCGTCGTATAGATTTTGAGTTATGTCAAAATCAAAATTTCAAAAATGCAGCGCCAGAAACCATTATAAACCATAATGGATTTTATATATAAATATTGGGATTTTTAAGCAAATAAAAATCCGGATTGCCATTTAAAAAATCTAGACTTGAGTTAGAAAATAAATATGGACTCAAGTGAAGTAAAGAAGATGATTTTTGAAATAATAATCATATTTTTGATTATTGAATAGAATTAACTAAAGAAGAATTAGTTAATTGAGTTTGAACTAAAATCGAACTTTGAAAAGTGAAATTTGGGATTGTAAATATATATTCGAAATCGAATATAGAACTAAAATTGGAATTTGAATTCAATTGATTGATAAGTAAGTGGAAATATATTTGAAAACGTGTTATGTTCAAATATACAAGCGAGATAGGCAGATAGTTAGTTAAAGAATTACTTTAACGAATTGAGTCAAACGAGTGTATGAAATTGAAATACATTGGACAGGTATAGACATACAGGAGACAGGTATGGGACAAGGATAAGGCAGGTATATAAATAATGTGCTCGACAAAAGGTACACGTTTAATTCATATATGAGATTTTATGCGCCGTATCGACAGGCCGCTTGGCTTTTTCCTTTTTCTTTTTGATTGAGGAAGATACCGGGAAGCTATTTGAAATTTCCCGATGCTCCCGATACAGGGGAGGTTATGGCGAAATTTTCCGGAAATTTAAGGAGATAGAATATTTTTAAGGAATTTGAAAATTAGAAATCTATATATCGATATATATAGAATTCGATAAGGAAATGAAATCAAGAATAGCGTAAAGAGCCAATATGGTTATTGAAATATTTGGGTAACAAATATTGATAGAGGAAATGGAAAAGAGATTTAATTAATGAATATTAATTAAAGGGCCCAGTGATTTGTTTGATATGTTGGATGAACACTTGTTTTTATTCGATAGTTAAATCACAGACTATCGAAGTTTTGACCATCGTTGTCAATATGGAGAGACCGGTTGGATTATTATCCGAAGAACCACTCCGTATCGGCATAAGCGTTGCGAACCAAGTATGCTGAATATATTGAAGAAAGAGTGAAGTGCAAGGGCTTTTCTAGTAATAAAAATAGTGCCTTCGGTTTCGTTCAATCCCAGAACGAACGTAAATGGACGAATGTCTGACAAAGTATTTCCAATGATCAAATGGGTTGGTCTGTATGAATATATATGGTTGCAACTGATTTATCCCTTAGCATAATATCCAGAATATTTGTGCAAACTCGACTAGTGATTAACGGATCTGACGATGTGGCATTCAAAGTGATTGTGTTATCAATGAATGGTAAGTATGCGTAGCCTCATGCCTCAACAACTGGGAAAGGACAAAAATCGGGCAGGCAGCATGGCTATGTGGGTCGCACCCATTAGGGTGTATAATCACCTATCTAGACAAATTCCTTTTGTTTCTAAATCTATCGATTCTGCCCATTCGGGAAACGGTGGTTTGAGTCCAACCGTTGGTGATATACATTCGATACACTCAAGCGAAATGAGTGGTCGGTCATGTGTGGGCCGGGTTACAAGATGTTCTTGTTGAACCCAGGTGTATTTGCCTCTAGAGATGCATCATCGGAAGGTGGTCCCATACCTTGTCATGTTGGAAATCCAATCTCCAATAAGCGCCATGCGGTTTGTGATTTTATACTATATATGTAGAGCGTGAGATGCAAGCGTTCTGCTAATTGGTTATTTATTTGATGTAGACATTGCTATAATATCACTGGATTTGATATTAAAGTGTTTTGGGTTATAGTAAGGTAAAAACCGTCTGTGTTTATGTGTGGGCTGGTCTTACTATTATCTTTTCTTTCGAAAAGAGTTTTGAAGGTTAAACAAGTGGTTGGAGTTTACTCACACCAGTCCCATGACTGACCCAGAGTTTATTTTGTTTTTGTTTTCCCTAAACTCTTGGGTGCCCAAATTTGTACGGGCAGTCAAGTGTTTCAGGCTTTTACAGATACACTTGGAGGAGCTTGAAGAAGGAGGCTTCAACGTTAGTTATTTAGAGTTACTTCCGCTGAATCAAATGTTATGTGTACTCTGATAATGGTATGTGTATATGTACAAAACAGATTTGTATTTCAAAGCTTATGTTATATAATATATTTTATTCGTTCCGCTGTGAGTTTGTGATCTTTGTTTTCTTCTATTCTAATATTTCTTTCTTTCTATTCCTCATCCTCTAACTTCTTTCTATTAATGGGTCGTATTTCTGGGTTATTTGGGTTGGACGTGTGGTGTACTTAGTCAACTCAGATAGCTCGGATTTGCGGGCCTTTACAAACCTAAAGTGAGATTTCTGAATTATAAACGATATGGAAATGACGATGTATAAATTATATATTCGAAGTATGAGTTATGTAAGCATTGTACACCTCATGTATAAGCATTGTATAAGTTGTATGTTCAATGTATAAGTTATATATGCATTGTAAAAATTATATATGTGTTGAAATGGAGGTGAAATATACTTATATATATATATACGCCCCTCGTCCACAAACCACGGACGATATTTTTTTGGTTGTGATTGGTTTGAAAACTGGTTGACAGCGAATGGTTGATTAGAATTGTTTGTGGTTAAAATTGATTGAGTGTGGTTGAAAAATACCCGTTTGTGGTTGAGAATTATTTGGTTGAAACCACATATGATTAGTTTGTGGAAACTAAAAAAATAAACATGCCGCCCGCGTGCGAACTAGATGCATGGAATCCCCATTGTCAAAAGCTGTGAGGCTTTAAGATAGAGCGAGGAGCCGTAATAGGGACGGTCCCGGTTTTAACTACCCTGCCATTATGCTGCCGAAATTTTCTGAAATATTTCTGTGTTTTATTTATATTCATGTGTTGAATAAAAATTCATGTGTTGAAATAAATTCATGTGTTGAATGGAGTTCGTGTATTGAATAAATTCTTTGAAAGATAAAAATAATATTTTTATCATATATATAGACTATATAAAATATTAGTGGTTTAAATAAATTGTTTTAACACCAAAAATAACATTTTTACCTTATATATAAAATATATAAAATAATCGTGTTTTGAAATAAATTGTTTTGCAATAAAAATCACATTTTTATTATATATATATAAACTATAGAAAATATTCATGTGTCGAATGTTGAAATAAAATTCATGTGTTGAATAGAAATTCCTGTGTGGAAATAAAATAAATAAAATTCATGTGTTGAAATAAATATCTATTGGATAAAAATATTGTTTTTATCAAATATGTGAAGTGAAAATAGTTTTGAAATCGAAGAATCGATTATATTTATATATATATATAATTGAAATATATCGAATAACGAAGCTGCAGTTCGTAGTTTGAAACCGTGATTTCAAACGATTAGTGTGGGAGATCCGACCATCGGATTTTCCCGAAACTGAAACCGTTGGGTTCGCTTTGGAAATATCTTTCCAACGATACCCACTTTGTGAAAATCCAACGGTTGGATTGTCTGGAATGTTTAATTCAAATCTGAAGAAAAACAGCGCCAGAATCGATTATATTTTTATATATATATATATATATGTATGTATATAAATATAATTAAATTATATCGAATAACAACGCTGTAGTTCGTATTTTGAAATCGAAACTTCAAACGAATGTACCGGAAGATCTGACCGTCGGATTTTCCGAAAACTAAAACCGTTGTATTCGTTTTAAAAATATCTTTCTAATGATATAAAAATTGTAAAAATCCAACGGTTAGATTTTCAGATATGTGTAAATCAAATCTGAAGAAAAACAGTGCCATGGCCGCATTATGACCTGAAGCGTCGTTTGAATGAATTGGCTATTTTTAAATAAATAAAAATAGCGATAAATCGTTATAAAATATTATAAACGATATGGAATGGAAATAAACCGAATTTACCCGGTTTAGTGGATATTTGACAGTTGAATGTGTGTGGTGTGAATTGTTGTCGAATAATTTAACCATTGAAATAAATTGATTTAAATTCTAAATATGCGTGAACAATTTGAAAAGGCCGATTTAAATCTCATTTCAAATAATTGATCGGCGATAAGAAGTCGATGATGAAGACGGTGGTTGAAGATCGGAGATCTTCACCTCGGTTGGATGATAACTGACGTCTTGATTGGGAGGCATCCCGAAATATAGATAATAAGTGGTGATCGTCCAGACGTACGTGGAGATCGATGGATATGCGAGGTATATAGTGCCTCCGGTTTCGTTCAGACCCAAAACGAACGTGTAAATGGACTGTGTGTCTGACATTGGATTTTGTTCTGTGTTGATTGATCTCTATTAAATATATATCTGTTTGGCGGCGGAGAATTTATTCTCTTGCTTAACGCCCTTCTCTGAGACGTATGAGCTCAGACATTATATATCGATAGAAATCAGTCGCACAGAGTGAACTTCCTGTGTGGCACGCCTGAGTGGCAAATGATCAAGGCTTCTGTTGAAAAGCAAAGTCTTGCGGTTGATGATCAAAGCATGGCCTGTGTGGCGTAGCTTTGTGTATAACGTGAATTCACGAGCCTCACACCCCGGTATGAACCAGAAACGGGAGAGGACATCAGGGAGGGCATGCGTTCCTTTCTAGCTAGAGGTGGTGTCAGTGCTTAAACCGGCAGACATTTATATTATTTTCACCTGTGTGGTTGTTGCTGTTGCGAGGCGCCTCAGATATATCGGTTACTATGTGAAGCCGATGGGAGTCATAGGACTCATTTACGCCCCAAAGGGTGGGGGAACGCAGTGTTCAGGCATTTTAATCCACATCGGTGGATCGGCCCTGACGATCCAAAGGCTTGACTGAGGGGCGGGCTAGAGCATCTCGAATTCGGTGAGGACGATCCCTTACCTCGGTTCATGATGGAAATCCAATTTCCAAATACGACATGTGCGGTTTTGATTGTATACCAACTAATTGGTTGTTGTTTGTGTGGTGTGATGGTGGATTTGATTAATTAAAATGATAGTTAATTCAATCAATGAATGAAGGGTAAATCTATGCAATTAAATAACGTATTGAACTGATTTAAAAATCGATAGAAATATATATATGTGTGCATTATATATGTTTGAACAGGTAAAAGGATTAGCTGTTGAGTAGAGAATTTATTTGCGTGCCCGACAAATAGGTAAACCTTAATGAGTTGGATGCGCAATTTTATTATTATATCAACTCCTGTGAATGCCATTGGATGCGGAGTGCTGGTTGTTCTATGTGTAATAATAAACGTCGCCATAGGATAGTAACAATTAATTTTGAACTACACTACACGGCATACTTCATCATATACCACATAAGCATTTGGAGCTTGTGTGACGAGGTTGAAGAATTACCATACGAGCAAGAGGCTTGTATGGCGATGACTATATATTGCAGGTTGAAATGATGAATGATATGGACCATATAAAATGTAACGGTAAATTGCAAGATTAATAAAAACCCCACACGGGTCTGGAGATGACAATAAACATGTCTCTCTGGTCATTAAGGCACAAAAACCATTTATAGGGTGACGAGAATTTATTCTTTGGAGTTATGATCTATACGCACTCCCCTGTGGATACCGGAATATATCACTATAAATATGTGCATGCTTATTAGGATTTATTGGGTACCTAATACGGCCCAATAAATTTCCAAACCCCTCCCCATACAAAGGAGGTTATGGTGAAATTTTTCGAAAATTTAGGGTGTTAGCCAAATTTTTGAAGAATTTGAAAATTCTCAGAAACCGAAAAGTTGGAGGATGAAAGCCAGATTGAAAGTAGAGTTGATTAATCAAACCACTTTCGACTTTGTTCCTTTTCGGGGACGAAAAGTTTTAAGTGGGGGAGATTGTAACAACCCGGAAAATCTGAGCCAATTTAAAAAAATTAATTTGGCTATTTTAGTGGATTTAAAATATTTAAAATAATTATTTTAAATAATAACGACAAAAAGTAAGTTTGAATCGATGTTTGAAAATGAATATAATTATTTCTAATTATAAACAAGGCCTGAAATGGCGCGGTAGTTTCAAAATTTGAATTCAAACTTTGACTGACTGTACCGGGAGTAAAACAAAACGGATTTTAGTGAAACCAAAAATATTTAAATCTGTTAGTGAATATCTTCCTAACTAATCTGAAAAATCGAAGTTTCGTAGATGGAAGCAAAAGTTATGGCCAAATGAATTTTTAGAAAGGTCGCTATAGAGTTTATATAGCCCGTGAAAATGGCCATTTTGCAAACGGCCTCAGAATTCGACGAAACCACTTTTATTGGATCCGGGATGTCAAATTATTGCTATGTTTTAAATTACATAATTTTTGAAGCTAGTATGTGAGCATGGCAAAGGAAAATGTGTTTGGTCGATTTCTATTAAATTGGATCGACCAGAAAAGGGCCATTTTTCAAACGGTCTCAGAATTCGACGAAACTAGTTTTGTTTGGACCATATCGTCAAAACATAGCTGGATTTATTTTTTGGAAATTTTTAGAATCAATATGTTGCCCCGACAAATTGAAATGTACGTTCAAATCAAATATTGAATGTTTTATATTTTAATTTGAAGATAAACTGACTAAAACAGTCGAATGGGCCTACGAAACATATCCCATTGTGTTCAGAATGGGGGTATTTGTCTAGGGACGACATTCGTTGGGTTTGGATTGGTGTTAGTATGTAAAGAGGGGTATTTTTGGATTTTTAAAATATATAAATATAAAAAAATATCATTGGTCAACATCTTTCTCTCTCCCTGACTATTGCTCGCGATAAACGATGGAAAGGGGGCTGAAACTTCTCGCTTCGATTTCTCTTCCGTTTCAAAATGAAATCGCGTAATTCTTGATTCATTTTGAAGCTCTCCTTCTCCTCTTTAAATCCATATAGGATTAGTAATTTTTAGTTTGGTATTCATCGAGTTTGAAGCCTCCAAAGTCGGAGACTTTCCACCGCCACCGCCGTTCAATGGCGCCACCAAACTGGGCCCCACCTTCGGCGCAGCTGCGCCTCCCCTAGCTCTTCGACCTCATGCAACCCGATCGGCCCCTAGCTACACGGATTCGAAGAAAAATCGAAACCTAGTTTTGAACAAAACCGAAAGGTACGGCTGATTATAATTTAAACTATTCTATAGCACTTTAAAGCGCTACGGTTTTTGATTTCACTGTAAAAATCATATCCTTTTGCTTTGTTGATGAAATTCAGTGAAACAAGAGAAAATGGACTCGTGTGGACGTCTCCTACATTCTAGAAGAGACCGGATATTTTTCTGAGCCTTCTGCTATTTTTGGTGAAGTGGAACCCAAAGTGAGATTTCTGAATTATAAACGATATGGAAATGACGATGTATAAATTATATATTCGAAGTATGAGTTATATAAGCATTGTACACCTCATGTATAAGCGTTGTATAAGTTGTATGTTCGATGTATAAGTTATATATGCATTGTAAAAATTATATATGTGTTGAAATGGAAGTGAAATATACTTATATATATATATATATATATATATATATATATATATACGCCCCTCGTCCACAAACCATGGACGATATTTATTGGTTGTGATTGTTGTGAAAATTGGTTGATAGCGAATGGTTGATTAGAATTGTTTGTTGTTGAAATTGATTGATTGTGATTGAAAAATACCCGTTTATGGTGGAGAATTATTTGGTTGAAACTACATAGGATTAGTTTGTGGAAAAGAAAAAAATAAACATGTCGCCTGCGTGCGAACTAGATGCATGAAATCCCCATTGTCAAAAGTTGCGAGGCTTTAAGGTAGAGCGAGGAGCCGTACTAGGGACAGTCCCGGTTTTAACTAACCTGTCGTTATGCCGCCGAAATTTTCTGAAATATTTCTGTGTTTGATTTATATTCATGTGTTGAAATAAATTCATGTGTTGAATGGAGTTCGTGTATTGAATAAATTCTTTGAAAGATAAAAATAACATTTTTATCATATATATAGACTATATAAAATATTAGTGGTTTAAATAAATTGTTTAAACACCAAAAATAACATTTTTACCTTATATATAAAATATATAAAATAATCGTGTTTTGAAATAAATTGTTTTGCAATAAAAATCACATTTTTATTATATATATATAAACTATAGAAAATATTCATGTGTCGAATGTTGAAATAAAATTCATGTGTTGAATAGAAATTCTTGTGTGGAAATAAAATAAATAAAATCCATGTGTTGAATAGAAATTCATGTGTTGAATAGAAATTCCTGTGTGGAAATAAAATAAATAAAATTCATGTGTTGAAATAAATATATGCTGGATAAAAATATCGTTTTTATCAAATATGTGAAGTGAAAATAGTTTTGAAATCGAAGAATCAATTATATATATATATATATATAATAATTGAGATATATCGAATAACGAAGCTGCAGTTCGTATTTTGAAACCGTGATTTCAAACGATTAGTGTGGGAGATCCGACCATCGGATTTTCCCGAAACCAAAACCGTTGGGTTCGCTTTGGAAATATCTTTCCAACGATACCCACTTTGTGAAAATCCAACGGTTGGATTGTCTGGAATGTTTAATTCAAATATGAAGAAAAACAGTGCCAGAATCGATTATATTTTTATATATACATAAATATAATTAAATTAAATCGAATAACGACGTTGTAGTTCGTATTTTGAAATCGAAACTTCAAACGAGTGTACCGGGAGATCCGACCGTCGGATTTTCCCAAAACTGAAACCGTTGGATTCGTTTTGAAAAGATCTTTCTAATGATATAAAATTTGTGAAGACCCAACAGTTAGATTTTCAGATATGTGTAAACCAAATCTGAAGAAAAACAGCGCCACGGCCGCGTTATGGCCTGAAGCATCGTTTGAATGAATTGGCTATTTTTAAATAAATAAAAATAGCGATAAATCTTTATAAAATATTATAAATGATATGGAATGGAAATAAATCGAATTTACCCATTTTATTGGATATTTGAAGGTTGAATGTGTACGGCGTGAATTGTTGTCGAATAATTTAACCATTGAAATAAATTGTTTTAAATTCTAAATATGCGTGAATTATTTGAAAAGGCCGAGTTAAATCTCATTTCAAATAATTGATCGGCGATAAGAAGTCGATGATGAAGACGGTGGTTGAAGACTATAGATCTTCACCTCGGTTGGATGATAACTGACGTCGTGATTGGGAGGCATCCCGAAATATAGATAATAAGTGGTGATCGTCCAGACGTACGTGGAGATCGATGGATATGCGAGGTATATAGTGCCTCCGGTTTCGTTCAGACCCAGAATGAACGTGTAAATGGACTGTGTGTCTGACATTGGATTTTGTTCTGTGCTGATTGATCTCTATTAAATATATATCTGTTTGGCAGCGGAGAATTTATTCTCTTGCTTAACGCCCTTCTCTGAGACGTACGAGCTCAGAGGTTATATATCGATAGAAATCAGTCGCATGGAGTGAGCTGCCTGTGTGGCACGTCTGAGTGGAAAATGATCAAGGCTTCTATTGAAAAGCAAAGTCTTGTGGTTGATGATCAAGGCACGGCCTGTGTGGCATAGCTTTGTGTATAACGTGAATTCGCGAGCCTCACACCCCGGTATGAACCAGAAACGGGAGAGGACATCAGGGAGGGCATGCGTTCCTTTCTAGCTAGAGGTGGTGTCAGTGCTTAAACTAGCTGACATTTATATTATTTTCACCTGTGTGGTTGTTGTTGTTGCGAGGCGCCTCGGATATATCGGTGACTATGTGAAGCCGATGGGGTCATATGACTCATTTACGCCCAAAGGGCGGGGGAACACAGTGTTCAGGCATTTTAATCCACATCGGTTGTAACAACCCGTATTTTGATAACGTGTTATAACCATAAATCTAGGCAGAATTAAATTTTAAAATAAGAACCAAGGGAAACAGGTTGCGCCATTGTGTTCGACTCGGAATTCTGCATGAAATCGAGTCCGATTTTTCGAAAATCGGAGTCCGTATGACCAAGTTATGGCTCCCCAAAGTTTCAGAAATATTCAAAGTTCAAAACAGCTCGAATTCGAATTCAAAATTCGAATTTCAAACGCAGAACAGACTGGGCGGGAAATTTCCAGCCCAGACGCAAGTCGACTGGGAGTCGACTGGGCAGTAGACACCCCCAGGACCAGGTCGACTGCGCAGTCGACTTGGGTGTCGACCTGGTCACCTAGCCTGTTTTTGAGCCAGATGAATCTGGTCTCGTTGCTTGTCCAGATTCACTCTCTAAACACTAAACAAATAGCCCCTGACCCTAGACTTTCTATCACATTCTTGTCCGACCATATGTTGTTGAAGTTCTGACTGGAAGATAGAGAACAAGGAGTCTATTCAAGACTTTGTTAGTGCTACATTGGTTTGGGGATTTGCTAGAGATTCTGCTTCTACTCTTTTTGCTTTCTCATTCTCTAGACTACGATCTGTAAGCCCTTTGTCACTCTTAGATTTAAACTGTAAATTTAACCTGAACACGATGTAAACTGAAATTATGCATAAACATGATAACTAAGTTGGATCTACTATTGTATATCTTGGATCCATGACTATCACTTTTAAATCTGCTATTTTGAATCTAGTTTTGTACACCCCAGATCTATTCATCTTAAATGTTGACTTGTGGAATATTAGTATGAACTTGATTTGGATATATTCATGTTTAATCTAAAACCCCTTTACGATCTTTGTCTTGCCATGCTTGTGATGTTGAAACTATTATTGGGGTATTATCTTATGCCAATCCTTTACCATGTCTATCACCATGTCTTGTAAAGTTGATGTTGAGACCCTATTTCATATGCCTGTAATGTTATAATCATCATGCTTAACTTGTGAACACCTTTGCCATTCTATGACTATCCTGTTTATGTTATTCCCTATTTTGACATGTTGTATTAATGCGAATTCAGGAACATTGGGGATACATTTTCTGTAGATTAGGAAAACTTCAAAATTGGTTATGGAATTGACATGATATGACATGAAAATTTGACATGAGAATAAGATTGAAAACATGAATTTGGGACTTGTCAATTAGATAACTTGAAAATGGCCAACTCGAGGTTGGGTTGAATTTGCAACGTAAATCTGCCCGGAACCGCCCGGCAAATCCAGTAGTTGCAAATAATAGGACCCAATGTGAGTAGTTGGTCATATAGCGCTTTAAACCCGAGGTTAGACTAGGTTACGGTGTAAATCTGCCCGGAACCACCCGACACATCCAGTAACCGTAACCAAGTCTAATGTGAGAGGTGGGGGTGCGTTGAGTGAATTAATGCCACATGGTAGGGTTAAGTCATGGACCACTTGAATAAACTTAACCAATTTGATACATGTTTGGATAGGGGTTAAGTCATGACCTTTTTAATGACAACACTTAACCCATTAGAAATCCTAGCCACGTGGTCCCTTTCAGCAGTAACCCACTTAGAAGTATCACGATACCCTGGGGACTAGGCAGGGTGGGGCACGATTACTGGGCTGATTGTAAGCGAACAAGAATAACGGCTGAGTAAGGTGCGCCAGTGTAGGTTCAGGCGGACTAGGGTCATGCACTTAGTCCGGAGTTGAAAAAGTAGGCATGGGCACCCGTGGTACTACATTGTGCGTGCTTGAATTGTGTCATTTGTTGACACCCTAGGACCTGATACACCCTAGGGTGGACCTAGCACATGTTACTACATTCCGTGATTGGGCTGTATGACACCGATACACGACGAGTAAAGGCGATCGATTAGGATGGATTGTTGGACCCCGTATTGGGTCATTTCATGTTATTGGGCCTGTGGATCATTTCTGGATTTATACTTGACATGGATTTGGACACTAGTACAGTTAGTGCAATAAACCTTGTATATGTGATGCCACTCTTATCTTGTTACCTTTTATTATCATGCCAGTCCATTTATTATCTTTATGTTTAATTTCAGTTTCTCATGTCCAGTTAACTTTATTAGTTTTTATGCTGATAGTCACTAGGGCTTACCAGTCTTTTTGACTGACCCGTTTTCTTCCACCTCTTTTTCTTTCGTTTCCCCCCCCCCAGGTTCTCAGGGAGGAAACTCTAGCTCTTAGCTTGGACTTTGCTTTCTTTCTGACAGCTCATGTACGGTTTGGTCTTGAGCTATGCTATGGCTGCACTCATGCTCTTTTTGGGGAATAATATTGGACTTATGTTGTTTTAAGTACTTTGCTTCTTTAGAACTTGATGTAATGAAATAATGACTTGGTATTTTGATGTAAGAGGTTTTTGACTCTATTTCCCACGTAATGAGATTTGGTTAAATTTATATCCGCTGCTTTATGTACTGTGTTTAATTTATGTTCTGTCCTGTGTTATCTCTGTGCCTGTTTACTAGATAATACCCCTCCAAAACTAGTGCATTCCCTTTTGTGAGTGACCCTAGCAGAGGTGGGGTGTTACATTTGGTATCAGAGCCATTAGCACTTTCCTTGTTTCCTCGTTTGAATCTTTTTCTTTTCGTTTTTCAGCATGGCCGATCTTAACCTTCCCAAGGGAGTACACATACCCGGATGGTTCGAAGGTACTTGGAAGCTAGGGCCAACGATGCGGGCCCGGCAGACATCCCTCCTTCTCCTCCTACAGTAGCCGCGGTTCCTCCTCCTCCTCCTCTCGGCACCGCCTTCGCCAAAATATGCAAAGACTTTATAGGAATGGGCGGTAAGAGCTTCCTTGGAACTGAGACCTTCGTTGAGGCACGGAATTGGTTAAAGGAGACTGAAGACCTGTTCGTTATCTTCGATATGGAGGATCATAGGAAAGTTCAGTTGGCAGCATGGTTGTTGAAAGAGGAAGCTGCATTTTGGTGGGAAGTCACCAACGCTACCAGATCAATTGAGACTTGGGTAGACTTTAGAGAGAGGTTTGGGCTTAAATTCTTATCGTCAGCAGAAGCGAACCTTCAGATAGAGAGGTTCCTGGCACTCAAGCAAGGGGACATGTCTGTTAGGGAGTACGTGAATAAGTTTAATCAGCTTGCTCGGTTTGGTTTGGACTTAGTCAACACGGCTGAGAAGAAGGCTCTATGATTTGCCCGAGGATTGAGCGAGCCACTCCACACTATGGCCATGACTCATGTGCCCATGGGGGCGACCTTTGGAAGCTTGGTGAATATGGCCCTACTTCATGAGGAAGACAAGGGTGACAAAAAGGAGGTTAAGAATAATGAGACTCAGAACAAGAAGGTTGACTTCAAGAAGGGAGGCAACAAAAATAAAAAGGGCAACAACAACAATGCTAACAAGCCACGTGAGACGAGGAAGTGCAACTTTTGTGGTATCACGGGACATACAGCTAAAGACTGTAGGAGGAAGAAAAGGAAGTTGGGTGAATGCTTTCGCTGCGGGGATACTGGACACATCAGTAAGGATTGCCCTAAGAAGCAAGGACAGGGGCTAGGGCAGACACAGCGAGCAGGACCTTCTGGAGGGCAGTTGCAGGCTCTCAACACCACTCCAGCTCTTGACCGAGGTAGTAATATTTCTGTAGAAAGCCTTGTTTACATTTCTGAATTTCCTGTTCGAACCTTATTTGACTCTGGCGCATCGCATACTTTTATCTCTTCTGATATTGTTGAAAATCTGCACTTAAGTATTAGTCTAGTTGATGATCCCGTTAGTGTTTCAAATCCGATAGGGGGCTCCGCCCATTTATCTATGATTTGTTTTGATTTGAGGATTTCCATCTTAAGCGTGGAATTCACGTGTAATGCTTATGTTCTCGGATTCATGGGATATGGTTTAATTCTGGGCATGGATTGGTTGTCCAATTATGGAGCCATCCTTGATTGTGAACGAAGGGTAGTGAGGCTCATGACACGACTTGGTAATACCCTTGAACTTTCTTGTAACCCGAAGGGTCCGGTCATGTTATGTTAACTTGAATCTCTCGACTCGTCCGTCGACAATCTGCACTCCGTGAGAGTAGTCCGAGAATATCCGGATGTCTTTGATGAGGTGAAGGGGTTACCCCCTAAATGCGAGATAGACTTCCGAATTTATCTGGTTGATAATGCCAAGCCTATTTCATTGCCCGTTAGGCATATGGCCCCGCGAGAAAGAAGAGAGCTCAGTAAACAAATCAAGGAGTTGCTCGAGAAAAATTTCATAAGGCGAAGCATTTCTGAATGGGGTGCTCCGGTGGTATTCGCTACTAAGGCGGATGGTTCGCTTCGTCTGTGCGTAGATTATCGTGAGTTAAACAAGCTGACGAAGAAGAATAGGCACCCACTACCAAGAATCGATGATGTTTTTGACCAGCTTGTGGGAGCATCTGTTTTCTCTCAACTCGATCTAGACACAGGATTCCATCAACTTAGAGTGGCTGAGGATAGCATTGACAAAACTGCGTTTAGGACTCCAGATGGGTTCTTCGAATGGCTCGTCATGCCGTTTGGGTTAACGAATGCACCCGCGTACTTTGTAGACCTGATGAGTAGGGTGTTTCGGGAGTTCCTTAACAAGTTCATGGTGGTTTTTGTGGACGATATTCTAATCTTCTCAAAGGATGAAGAAGAGCATGCTAGACACCTCAGGGAAATCATGGATACGCTTAGAGCACACCAGTTAAAGGCTAAGTTCTCCAAATGCCATTTTTGGAGGGAGGAAGTTCGGTTTCTTGGGCACGTAGTTTCTAAGCAAGGTTTAGCCGTGGACCCCGCAAAGGTAGTTGCGGTGCAAGACTGGAAAATTCCTAAGAATGCAATAGTGGTGAGAAGCTTTCTCGGTTTGGCGGGCTTTTACAGGAAGTTCATTAAGGACTTCGCTAAGATTTCAGTCCCTCTTACTAAGTTAACGAAGAAAAACCTAGCGTTTGCATGGGACATAGAATGTGAGACTGCTTTCCAAAGACTCAAGAGAGCCCTCACCACAGCTCCAGTTTTAGCATTACCCGATGGAGGAAAAATGTTTACGGTGTACACAGATGCGTGCGGCACGGGATTAGGCGCTGTCCTAATGCAAGAAGGAAGAGTGATATGCTATGGGGGTAGACAACTTAAAGTTCATGAGAAGAACTATCCCACACATGACTTGGAGTTAGCCGCGATTGTTTTGTAACTTAAAGCTTGGCGCCATTATCTCCTAGGGGAGAAATTTGAGCTGTATACCGACCACAAATCGCTTAAGTATCTCTTTTCGCAAAAAGATTTGAATCTAAGACAGCAGCGGTGGATGGAATTCTTGGCCTCATATGACTTCGATATAACTTATACCCCTGGCAAGGGTAACGTGGTGGCGGATGCACTAAGTAGAAAAAGGTTGACTTTGAGCCCCTTATTTGTTGAAAGAAAAAGTCTAGAGTTTATAGCGACCTTTGATTTTACGCATGCTGTTGAGTCATTGACTGGTACGTTAGCATCTCTTGAGCTAAGACCTACACTGCTAGATCAAGTAGGGACTTTGCAGAAAGAAGACCCACAGATAGTCGAAATCATGGACAAGTTAATCAGTGGTGAGATGTCAAGTCACCTGGGTAGGTATGCCATTGATGACAAAGGATGGCTAAGGCGCGATGGAAGGCTATGTGTTCCACTGGTTTGAGACTTAGTAAATAAAGTTCTCGAAGAGGCGCATCACTCGAAGATGACTATACATCCCGGAGGGGATAAGATGTACAGAGATATGAAACGCATTTTCTTTTGGGCCGGAATGAAAAAGGACATGGCAGAATTCGTCTCAAAGTGCATGGTGTGCCAACAAGTCAAGGCCGAATCTAAGAAGCTCGGTGGGCTATTACATCCTTTGGAGGTCCCGCAATGGAAGTGGGAAAGTATCTCGATGGATTTCGTGGATGGATTGCCTAGGTCGAGGAATGGGAATACTAGCATATGGGTCATTGTTGATAGACTCACGAAGAGTGCCCACTTCATCCCGGTGAAAAGCAAAAGGACTGCGTCGGGGCTAGCATCTATTTACCTTCGAGAGATAGTACGGTTGCACGGGGTTCCTTCTAGCATAGCCAGTGACCGTGACCCAATTTTCACTAGCCAGTTTTGGAATAGTCTACAAGAAGCAATGGGTACGGAATTTAATTTAAGTACAGCCTATCACCAACAGACGGATAGACAGACCGAAAGGGTAAATAGAGTACTAGAGAATCTTTTGAGGCTATGCATTCTTGATTTTGGTGGTACTTGGGAAGACCATCTCCCTCTCGTGGAGTTTGCTTATAATTATAGCTACCAAGCTAGCATAGGGATGGCACCGTTTGAAGCACTGTATGGAAGACCGTGCAAGTCACCAACTTGTTGGTGGGAGACGACTGACAGACTTATACTTGGGCCCGACATGATACGAGACACTTCTGAGAAGGTGGAGTTGATACGAAGACGAATGAAAGCGGCCCAAGATAGACAGAAATCTTATGTAGACAAGAGAAGGACAGACCTAGAGTTCGAAGTTGGAGATATGGTTTTCATAAAAGTCTCTCCTTTACGCAATGTGGTTCATTTTGGAGCAATTGGAAAGCTAGCACCGAGATTCGTAGGACCGTTCCCTATCACTGAGAAGATTGGGAAGATGGCCTATAAGGTAGAGTTACCTGAGAGGCTGGCCGGAGTACACAATGTCTTTCACGTCTCGCATCTCCGAATGTGCCTACATGAATCAACTGAGGTGGTTGAGCCAAGCATCCTCGAAGGCGTAGAAGTGAAGAAAGAAGCAACGCTGAGGCGAGTTCCTATTCGTATCTTAGGGACGAAGATCAAGAAGCTAAGGAATCGCGAAGTCAAGCTAGTCAAAATACAGTGGAGTGAAGCCCAAGAAGACGCAACTTGGTAAACCAAGGAGAAGATACGCGCGCTTTACCCATTTCTTTTTTAGGGTACTTTCTCGATCTCTTTTCCCTTGAGCTTGTAAACCTTTCGTCTCATACTACCTATGTTTGTTTTGTTAATCTTGTCTTGAGAACCTTAGAACCCTCTTTGGATGTAAACATGTATTTGAAACATGTTATGGTTGATGTTTGCAAATGGTTGCAAGTGTTTGCAAGTGATTTCTAGTGGATGCATGACACACATTAGGTACTAGATCGGCTCAGACACCTTTTCATGTTGCATTTGCATGGGTGCTTATACTTGTACATGGATGAACTTATTATGCTATCACGTGGATGTTGCATATGGATGATGTTTGTGCACTCATGTAGAAATTTTAAGTTATGTTAGGAATTTGCATACATGTTGGACTCATTACACTAACATATCTTGCATTAAGGAGGTTTACTGAATCAGTAACCGCCTGATCTTTTGCATTAGAAAAGTACATATACACACACATACTGCATATATTCATACAGCATTAGAAATCCTTCTAAGGACACTGGTTGCTCGTGAATGATGTTGTGAGTAGATGGATGTGGATGGTAGGATGCGTTCTTCCTAACTTAGAGATTTCAGGGACGAAATCCTTTAAGGAGGGGAGAATGTAACAACCTGTATTTTGATAACGTGTTATAACCATAAATCTAGGCAGAATTAAATTTTAAAATAAGAACCAAGGGAAACGGGTTGTGCCATTGCGTTCGTCTCGGAATTCTGCATGAAATAGAGTCCGAGTTTTCAAAAATCGGAGTCCGTATGACCAAGTTATGGCTCCCCAAAGTTTCAGAAATATTCAGAGTTCAAAACAGCTCGAATTCGAATTCAAAATTCGAATTTCAAACGCAGAACGGACTGGGCGGGAAATTTCCCGCCCAAACCCAGGTCGACTGGGGAGTCGACTGGGCAGTCGACACCCTAGGACCATGTCGACTGCGCAGTCGACTTTGGTGTCGACCTGGTCACCTAGCCTGTTTTTGAGCCAGATGTATCTGGTCTCGTTGCTTGTCCAGATTCACACTCTAAACACTATATAAACAGCCCCTGACCCTAGAATTTCTATCACATTCTTGTCCGACCATAAGCTGTTGAAGTTCTAACTGGAAGATAGACAACAAGGAGGCTATTCAAGACTTTGTTAGTGCTACGTTGGTTTGGGGATTTGCTAGAGATTCTGCTTCTACTCTTTTTGCTTTCTCATTCTCTAGACTACGATCTGTAAGCCCTTTGTCACTCTTAGATTTAAACTGTAAATTTAACCTGAACACGATGTAAACTGAAATTATGCATAAACATGATAACTAAGTTGGATCTACTATTGTATATCTTGGATCCATGACTATCACTTTTAAATCTGCTATTTTGAATCTAGTTTTGTACACCCCAGATCTATTCATCTTAAATGTTGACTTGTGGAATATTAGTATGAACTTGATTCGGATATATTCATGTTTAATCTAAAACCCCTTTACGACCTTTGTCTTGCCATGCCTGTGATGATGAAACTATTATTGGGGTATTATCTTATGCCAATCCTTTACCATGTCTATCACCATGTCTTGTCAAGTTGATGTTGAGACCCTATTTCATATGCCTGTAATGTTATAATCATCATGCTTAACTTGTGAACACCTTTGCCATTCTCTGACTATCCTGTTTGTGTTATTCCCTATTTTGACATGTTGTATTAATGCGAATTCACGTACGTTGGGGATACGTTTTGGGTAGATTAGGCAAACTTGAAAATTGGCTATGGAATTGACATGATATGACATGAAAATATGACATGAAAACTTGACATGAGAATAAGCTTGAAAACATGAATTTGGGACATGACAATTAGATAACTTGAAAATGGCCAACTCGAGGTTGGGTTGAATTTGCAACGTAAATCTGCCCGGAACCGCCTGGCAAATCCAGTAGTTGCAAATAATAGGATCCAATGTGAGTAGTTGGTCATATAGCACTTTAAACCCGAGGTTAGACTAGGTTACAGTGTAAATCTGCCCGGAACCGCCCGGCACATCCAGTAACCGTAACCAAGTCTAATGTGAGAGGTTGGGGTGCGTTAAGTGAATTAATGCCACATGGTAAGGTTAAGTCATGGACCACTTGAATACACTTAACCAATTTGATACATGTTTGGATAGGGGTTAAGTCATGACCTTTTTAATGACAACACTTAACCCATTAGAAATCCTAGCCACGTGGTCCCTTTTAGCAGTAACCCACTTAGAAGTATCACGATACCCTGGGGACTAGGCAGGGTGGGGCACGATTACTGGGCTGATTGTAAGCGACCAAGAATAATGGCTGAGTAAGGTGCGCTAGTGTAGGTTCAGGCGGACTAGGGTCGTGCACTTAGTCCGGAGTTGTAAAAGTAGGCATGGGCACCCGTAGTACTACATTGTGCGTGCTTGAATTGTGTCAGTGGTTGACACCCTAGGACCTGATACACCCTAGGGAGGACCTAGCACATGTGACTACATTCCGCGATTGGGCCGTATGACACCGATACACGACGAGTAAAGCCGATCGATTAGGATGGACTATTGGACCACGTATTGGGTCATTTCATGTTATTGGGCCTAAGGATCATTTCTGGATTTATACTTGACATGGATTTGGAGACTAGTACAGTTAGTTCAGTAAACCTTGTACATGTGATGCCACTCTTATCTTGTTACCTTTTATTATCATGCCAGTCCAGTTATTATATTTATGTTTAATCTCAGTTTCTCATGTCCAGTTAACTTTATTAGTTTTTATGCTGATAGTCACTAGGGCTTACCAGTCTTTTTGACTGACCCGTTTTCTTCCACCTCTTTTTCTTTCGTTTCCCCCCCAGGTTCTTAGGGAGGAAACTCTAGCTCTTTGCTTGGACTTTGCTTACTTTCTGACAGCTCATGTACGGTTTGGTCTTGAGCTATGCTATGGCTGCACTCATGCTCTTTTGGGGGAATAATATTGGACTTATGTTGTTTTAAGTACTTTGCTTCTTTAGAACTTGATGTAATGAAATAATGACTTGGTATTTTGATGTAAGAGGTTTTTGACTCTATTTCCCACGTAATGAGATTTGGTTAAATTTATATCCGCTGCTTTATGTACTCTGTTTAATTTATGTTCTGTCTTGTGTTATCTCTGTGCCTGTTTACTAGATAACACCCCTCCAAACTAGTGCATTCCCTTTTGTGAGTGACCCTAGCAGAGGTGGGGTGTTACATCGGTGGACCGGCCCTGACAATCCAAAGGCTTGACTGAGTACTTGCTTGAGGGGCGGGCTAGAGCGTCTCGAATTCGGTGAGGACAATCCCTTGCCTCGGTTCATGACGGAAATCCAATTTCCAAATATGACATGTGCGGTTTTGATTGTATACCTTTATATGGCGACATAGTGGTATGGGGCATTAATGCCGTCTATGATTTATACTTATGATTTGAAATTGTTTTTGAAACATTTAAACACTTGTAATAATATCAAATTCTTTTGTTTTATTCGTATCAAGCATATTTTGGCCATTATAAGGTAAAAACTCTATCCTCCGGTTTGCGTTCATTGTGTGATGGGAACTGAGTCTTATAATGGCTTCATATTTATAAAAAGCATTGCGATGTTTAAAAGATTTACTTGTTTTAAACACTGCCAATCCAATGGAGTAAACCCGTTCGGCGAAAGTGGTGTGGTCCTGTGATTGGCCATATATTAGAATGTGTTAAGTAGATTTCTCATACCAGTCCCATGACTGACTCGTAGTTTGTTTCACTTGCAAACTCGGGTGCCCCTTTTTCTACACAGGAAACCTTGTATTCAGGTTTTAGCAGGCTCTTTCTGGATAGCTGGAGCTGAAGATGAATTCTACCATTTATCTCTTTTTATGCTGTTCAGCTCCTATTGTACATATTATGTTTGTTTTCCGTTGTAGACATTCATGTATAGCTGAACTGTATTTGTACTAAGTATGATCCTGTATACTGTGTAACTCTGATGATTATGTTTATCCAGTGTATTCTATTATACATTATCTGGTGTATTTATTTCTGTTCTGCTATTATCTGTTTATGTTTTATATTCCAAAGATTACCCTTGCCACCGTCAGTACGGTGTTTGGGGTCGTCACAGTAACCTTCAGCTCTGATACCAAGTGTGACACCCCACGTCCGTTAATGTCACTCACTAAGGGAATGCATTAAGTTTCATGAAGCATTATAGGTAAACAGACACAGAATAATTACAAGACAGATATAAATAAGATAGCAGCGGAAATTTAAATTTTTATTTCAAACATAAATCATAATACCGTGGTCCATAATACAATAAATCACAAAAACCATTACAATAAAATAACTTCTGTCTTGCATCATCAAAGTACATAAGAATATAAACAAACATAATTCCCCAATTAAAAGAGTTAAGCCATAGTAGAGACAAGAACCTGAGCCATACTTCAGAAGTAGCTCCTAGCAAGATGATATCAGAGTCCCGACTATGCCTGGGTGTTTCCTCCCAGAGAACCTTTGGGGGGTGGAAGAAAGAAGGAGAAACAAAAGGGTCAAACATAAAGTCTGGCAAGTCTAGTTACTTTTAGCCAGTAAATAAATAAAAGTAACATGATAGGCATATAAAGTGGATCTGCATAAGTGGTAGGTGTGACAAGGTAGACAGGGTAACGTATATACACTTCTCTAATGATTACTCTGCATTATTACTAGTATAACCAGAATGAGATGATCCCTTCCACTATAAGGTGGTAGACTTACTGCATATGTCCAAATATACCCTAACCACTGCCTTAATCAATCGGCTCCCTACTCCGTAGATATTATATGCTGTCCCCACGGTAGGATGTATCACGTCCTACAGTGGCAACCCCTCACTGATATGCACAGCCCCATATCTACTGGTGTCACGGTCATCTTATCCCCCTTTGCCCGGGTCATGCACGCACATGGCCCAGCCGGTTTGCGCCGCCGACAACATCCTCTACGTTTGGATCTCTTACAATCAGACTCTCCGCCTAGTACGGAGTATTTTATTTGATACTTACTCCCATTACACCAAGAAGCACATTTTGTCACATTTTTTTGTTGTTCAGTTATAACGATTATAACCATGATAAATTGCTAATGGTTATTACGGTGAGGAATGGTTATCACGGTCGTAACCATGATTATATGTCATAATTTAATAATTCAATCCGAAATATCATGGATTGGATTCTATTTTTACTCCTCATCCTATTTCTTACGGAAATTATTTTCACGGTCCATTTTTCCCCTTTTTTTTTCTAGGGTTGTCTCCCCTTGTTCTACTATCGCCTCAGCCTTTTCCTCTCTTCAGTCTCCAAGGCAGGATCTCCTTGATTGAGAACATTGGCCATGGCAATTAGGTTTTGATGTAATATCGTCGAACACTTGTATGGATTATTAGAGTTCAGAGGAAAGAGATGGGAATGGTTAGGGAAAGGACAAAAAGATAAGGTCAAGAATGACGTGGATTAGTGAAAATTAGCAAGAATTTGTGGAATTTGAAAGAGGTAGAAGGGTGTTTGAGGAAATGTCATTCACAAGAATTTGAAGAGGAAATTTAATGTATATTGTGATGCAGGCAAAAGAGCATTAGCATAATAGCACAGCAAAGTTAACGAACAAGAATCAATTCAAAAGTGATCAGGATCATTTAGCAACACTACGTCCATGAATCAATTCAAATGCCACCATCATCTAAACTATGATTATCTATGAAACTAAAAACAAAATGAAAGGATAAGGAAATAACAGAGCAATGAAATTAAAGGTACAGGAAATGTAAATGGAGATAAAACTGAATGAAAAGATAAAATATTGAATGGCACAAAACAGAATAATAGATGAAAGTATGGCTTCAGAACTTGATCACTTTTCTCATTACCTTTTCAGGAAACAACTTACCATTATATACACACATCATCCCAAACTTTAACAAGCCAATATTAGTCTCAATTAACATAACACCAACGAATTATAAGGCCCATTAACTCATATTACATCATAGCCTTGCACAGCCTTCGATTCGACCAGAATTAGTTGCAAAAACACAAGGTACCAGTGTGCACGTGCACAAGTTTGCACATTGATACACTCCTCGCTCTTCCTCCTCAAGTGTTGTTTTCAAAAACCAGGGACTCTGACAGCTCCATGTCACCTTCCAGCACCTTCTCTGACAATCCCTGACCCTCCTCTGATGAACCTTGCCTGAGAGCTGTCACACCTTGAATTCTAGAGCAAAACTTATCTTTAATCCATTCCTTTGTCCATGACAGCAAAGATTGGTTGTTACAACCCCTCTCCCCTTCAAGAATGGATCTTGTCCCCAAGTCCGAGGTAGAAACCTTCTGATCAACGGCTAGTAATCCTCCCAAGTAGCCTCCTCTTCTGGTTTATCTTTCCATTTTATTAACACTTGTACCACTGCATCATTATTTCGAGGAACAATTCTTCTATCAATGATTCTTTCAGGTTGCTCCACTATTTCTTCCACAAAACTAGGAGCATCTTGTTGCACAAATACGCTTTCTCTTCTTCAGTCGTGATACGTGAAAAACAGGATGGATTTTAGCATGGTCTGGTAGTTGCAACCTGTAGGCAACTTCACCCACTCTCTCTATCACTTTATATAGTCTATAGAATTTAGAAGATAGCTTGTGAGTTCTCTGGTTCCTTGTAGTTATTTGTTTGTAAGGCTGGCGCTTTAGAAATACCCAGTCTCCGGTTTCAAACACTCTTTCAGTTCTTCTTCTATTTGCAAATTTACTCATTCTTTCTTATGCAGCCTTCAAACTGTCCTTCAAGAATTGCAAAACAAGATCTCTGGAATACAAATGCTCTTCTACTTGCTCTACTTTGGCAGTATTGGGTATGTATGAAAGTAAAGTGGGAGGGTCTACACCGTATACTGCTTTATATGGGGTTGTATTTGTGGATATTTTCCAAGTTATGTTGTACCAAAATTCAGCAGTGACCAACCAATTTGACCACTCATGAGGCTTATGACAAGTGAAACACCTCAAGTAGCATTCCAATACCTTGTTAACTACTTCAGTTTGATCATCATTCTGTGGATGGTATGTTGTGCTAAATTTCAACTTACTGCCTTGTAACTTGAACAGCTCCTGCCAGAATTTGCTCAGAAATATTGAATCCCGATCACTAACAATCGTTGCTGGTAGGCTATGGATCTTAAATACACCTTGAAAGAAAACCAGTGCTACGTCCTTTGTTGTATAGGGATGTGAAAGAGGAAAAAAGTGAGCATATTTGCTCAATCGATCCACAACAACATAAATGACAGTGAACCTTTGGCTTTTAGGTAGGCAAGTAATAAAATCCATTGATAAATCTGTCCAGATCCTTCCAGGGATTGGTAAAGGCTGAAGCAGTCCTGGATACATAACATTTTCATGCTTGTTTCTTTGGCATTCTTCACAAGCTTTGACAAACTACTCTACATGCAATTTCATCTTCTTCCAATAAAAATCTTGCCTCAACCTCTTCACGGTGGCCCTTATTCCTTCATGTCCTCCCAGTGGTGTTGAATGGTGCTCACTGATTAAGATTTGAATTAATGAGTGGAGTTTGTGATCAACTAGGAGTTTGCCTTTGTAATATAACATATCTTCTACAACCTTGTATTTATCTGACGTTCGTTACCTTTAGCCTTTTGAAATTGCTTTGTGTACCAATCAGAATTACTCAAAGCCTTTTTTAGTTCATCAAAACATGGTGTTGTAACCATTGTAATGTCAAACAGTTGCTCTTCATCTATATTCTCGACACTTCTTCTTGACAATGAGTCTGCCATTATATTCTCCTTCCCACTCTTGTATTCCAAACTGTAATCAAATCCATGAAGCTTTGCCATCCACTTGTGCTGAAGTCCAGTGGTTAACCTTTGTGTTAGTATGTGCTTGAGGCTTTGATGATCAGTTTTTATAATAAATTTCCTACCCATAAGGTACTGTCCCCATCGTTTGGTAGCAATGATGATTGCCAATAATTCCTTTTCGTATGTAGACAACCCTAAATTTCTACCATGCAAAGCTTTACTTAAATAAGAAATAGGCTAGCCTCTCTACGTTAATACAGCTCCAACTCCATTTCCACAAGCATCACACTCCAGCGTAAAAGGTAAGGAAAAATCAGGGAGTGTCAATATAGGAGGATTGATTAAACATTGCTTTAACTGATTAAATGCTAATGTAGCTACTTCACACCATTTAAAGGCATCCTTCTTTAACAAACTCGTGAGTGATTTAGCAATAATTCCATAACCCTTAATAAATCTTCTATAATACCCCGTCAATCCTAAAAATCCCCTTAAAGCTTTCAAATTCTTGGGATAGGCCAGCTCTGCACTGCATCGATCTTATCAGGGTCTGCAGCTATTCCTTTACCAGAAATAATATGTCCTAAATATTGGATGGAGGGTTTAGCAAAGTGGCACTTTGAGAGTTTGATTTTAAGGGAATTTTGGTTTAGGGTTTGAAATGTAACTTTGAGATGATTGAGGTGATCACTCCAGTTTTTGCTATAGACCAAAATGTCATCAAAGAACACCAATACGAACTGTCTCATGTATGGTCTGAATGCTTTATTCATAAGGGATTGGAATGTTGAGGGAGCATTAACTAATCCAAAGGGCATTACTTGGAATTCATAATGGCCTTCGTGAGTCTTGAATGTTGTTTTGTAAATATCATCTTCATTCATACGTATCTGATGATATCCAGTACTCAAGTCCAATTTAGAGAAAAACTTTGAACCATGCAACTCATCAAACAAATCTTCTATCAAAGGAATTGGGAATTTGTCTTTCATTTTTTGAGAGTTAAGGCTTCTATAATCAATACACATACGCCATGTACCGTCTCTCTTTCGTACCATCACCACATGGGAAGAATAAGGACTGTTGCTCAGTCTTATGATGTCAACTTCTAGCATTTCCTTTACAATTTTTTTAACTCATTTTTGATATGGTATGAGTGTCGATAGTGTTTCAAACATATGGGTTTAGAGTGGGGTAATAAGGGTATTTTATGGTCATGAAGTCTGGGTGGTGGTAGGGATGTTTTGGGATCAGTAATGGAAGGGAATGCTCTCAGGGCTTCAGTGATCTCAAGTGGAATAGGATGATTATCAGTCACTGTTTGATCATTGACATTAATAGCTTGTAGACATAACATCATGGTTAACTGGTTATCATTACTCTCTTTGTTCAACTTTTTCTTATCAACAAACTTCAAATCCTCTTGCATAATACCTTGCCACATATATTCTCTGCCGCCATATTGAAATTTAACTTGTAATTTATCAAGATTAAGGGTTACCTCTCCCAAACCTTTCATCCATTGTGCTCCCAATACGACTTGACATCCTTCTAAGGGGAATAACAACAAAACTACAGGCATAGCACATCCTTGACACTTCATAAGTACTTCCATACAAATGCCAGAGTTCTTCAATTTTTCCCCATTGGCTATCGTGACTTCAAACATTTAGTTTCATCTATCTTTAGTCCCAACTTTCTTGCTAATCCCTTATTAATAAAACTATGGGTGGAGCCAGAGTCAATTAATATTTGCACCGGTTTGCCTTGAATATGACCTTTAACTTTGATAGTAGACAGTGCAGGTATACTACATAAGGCTTGAAGTGTGACGGATAATGTTTCTTGGGTATTGATGTCGTCTACTTCTATCTCTTGCATATTGTCATCAATTTCTTCATTATACAGGGGCAGAATTCCTTCCAATACATAAACTTGGGGACCTTTACATTTATGATCACGTGTCCACCTTTCCTTACAAGTGTAACACAAGCCTTGCCTTCTCATTTCAATTATCTGACTTGGGGTTAAACCCCTTCTTTTAGCTTGACCTTCGGTGGAGTTTTCTTTGGGATCTGGTGGAGTATTTTCTGGTACCTGGGGTTTGTTTTTTTGTGGTGTATTAGGGTTTTTGGGATTGGGATTATGATGTGAGGTGTTCTTGGCATGTTTTTTTTTGAAAGTAGGTATTTGGTTTCGTACATCTTGGCTAGAGACACGACTTCTTTAAAATCATGTGGACGTGAAGTCATAACATCATATCTAATCTCTTCTTTCAACCCACTAATGAACCGATCTAACAAGAACTTGGCTGGCAGTGACTTAAGTACTCCCTTTAATTGCTCAAATTTATATAGATAAGCTCTCACTGTAGTAATCTGCTTCATCTTGGCAAGAGTCTCATAAGATCTCCCCATTTCTTCAAGGTTAAAGCGAACTAACACCTCTTCTTTGAACACTGCCCATGCTGCTGCATGCTCCACTATCCCAATGTACCAATAATACCATTGCAATGCCTCTCCCCTTAAGGCGAATGCACAGATTTCTACCCACAACGTTTCGTTAGTTCTATGGAATCTATAGTACTATTCCATCTGTCTCAGCCAATTAGCAACATCCACTTCTCCAGAAAAGGTAGGAAAGTCAATTTTTATGGAATAGTAGGGGTATGGGTTAGGAGGAAATGAGTATTGATATGGGTATTGATATGGGTAAAGGAAAGGCAGCTGGGGAAACAGTTCTTGGTTGATAGGTGGTGGATTTCTAGGTGGTAAGGGATTTCTTGGTGGTGTTGGAGGTAAGGCATTTCTTGGTGGTTGTATTGGAGGAAGTGGTAATGGTGGTGGTGCATTTTGCATCAGTGGAAGTGGTGCATTCTGTCTTGGTGGTGGAGGGGGCACATTCGGTGGTGGTTGATTTTGAATGGGTGGTGGAGGTATATTCTGTGGTGGTTGATTGGGAATGGGTGGTGGAGGTAGATGTGCACTCTGTGGAGGTTGATGTTGAATGGGGGAATTATTGTTTTGGGTTAGGGTTAGGGTTTTAATCATGTTAGAAATCTGATCTAACCTCTGATCAACATCCTCCCACTTCATGTTCATCGTCTCCATGCCCTGCTCCAAATCTCTATTGATTTCATCCTGCCTTTGCCATATCTCAGTGTCAGGATCAACATTCTGGAGGCGGTGGTCGTGATCGCCCTCGTCGTGGACTCCTTCCGTTGAACCGATCTCAGACTGTCGCTCTGATATCGATTTGGCAGGATCTCCTTGATTGTGATCATTGGCCATGGCAATTAGGGTTTGATGTAATATCGTCTAACACTTGTATGGATTATCAGAGTTCACAGGAAAGAAATGGGAATGGTTAGGGAAAGGACAGAAATAGGTGATAAGGTCAAGAATGATGTGGATTAGTGAAAATTAGTAAGAATTTGTGGAATTTGAATGAGGTAGAAGGGTGTTTGAGGAAATGTCATTCACAAGAATTTGAAGAGGAAATTTAATGTATATTGTGATGCAGGAAAAAGAGCATCATCATAATAGCACAACAAAGTTAACAAACAAGAATCAATTCAAAAGTGATCAGGATCATTTAGCAACACTACATCAATGAATCAATTCAAATGACACCATCATCTAAACTATTATTATCTATGAAATTAAAAACAAACTGAAAGGATAAGGAAATAATAGAGAAATGAAATTAAAGGTACATGAAATGTAAATGGAGATAAAACTAAACGAAAAGATAAAATACTGAATGGCACAAAATAGAATAACAGATGAAAGTATGGCTTCAGAACTTGATCACTTTTCTCATTAACTTTTCAGGAAACAACTTGCCATTATATACACGCATCATCCCAAACTTTAACTGGCCAATATTAGTCTCAATTAACATAACACCAACGAATTATAAGGCCCATTAACTCATATTACATCATAGCCTTGTACAGCCTTTTATTCGACAAGAATTAGTTGCAAAAACACAAGGTACCAGTGTACACGTGCACAAGTTTGCACAGTGATACACTCCTCGCTCTTCCTCCTCAACTGTTGTCTTCAAAACTAGGGACTCTGACAGCTCCATGTCACCTTCCAGCACCTTCTCTGACGATCCCTGACCTTCCTCTGATGAACCTTGCCTGAGAACTCTCACACCTTGATTTCCAGAGCAAAACTTATCTTTAATCCATACTGTTAGATAGAAATTTGGACCTAACACCCAAATTGTTATAAACTGTAGAGAATTCTAAATGGGGAACAAGGAAAAAGAAAATAACACTCAGGATTTATAGTGGTTCGGCGTTAACGAGCCTACGTCCACTTTATATCTTATTGATTATGCTTTAAGAGCTAGTACAACAGCGATTTCTATCAATATTTCAGTGGTTTGACAACAATGGCGGACTCAGTATTCACTATTGCCAAAAAGATCCCGAAAAATGCCAAGCTCTGGGCTATTTATAGCTGATTTTGTCAGGCGGATCGCGGACACGTGGCACGAATCCCGAGATTTTCGGATCGCATCGCCACCATTGAAGAAACAGTCAAACTAGCCATTGTGAACAGGTGTCGTCAGATTCGTGCGATTCGGATCGCTGAAGACCAGCTCGTGGTTGAACGGGTCAGAGGGTTCGGTTCGTACCAAGGGATCGGATCGCCTGGAGGTGCCGTTCGTCGACGAGATGGGAGCGATCCGTTCCTGGGCGAGTCGATAGAGCGCGATCCATTCCTGGGCGAGACGATGGCGTGCGATCCGTTCTTGGGCCAGACGATGACGTGCGATCCATTCTTCCAATTTCCTGGGGGACTTTGTTTCCTGGTTTCCTTTTATGAATGATCCTGGATGGCTTGGTCAAAAAGCGAGCCAACATTTTGCCCCCTCGAAGTATGTTTTATTGATGATGAAACATGCTTCGAAGATGCTTATTTACTCTCTCCTGAAGGGATGCAAGTTAACAGTCGCATTGGTTCAAATCGACACATGCATGAGACGGATCGCCATAGGACGACACGGTGCGATTTGGTCATCTGCTCGTCTCGTGCTGAGTTCCTAGGGTCTTGTGCGATACGGGGAGCATCTTCCTTCGAGTCGTGTCGGGCTTTGAGTTTTGTGGGCCATCATTTCAAAGCGGTCCGTGGGCTTCTTTGCGATTCCATCTTTGGATCGTGGCCTGTGGGGCGCTTCGTGGACCGAATAAGACAAAGGAGGGGAGACAAACGGTCACCTTCTTTGCCTATATAAGCCGACGCTCCCCTCTTCATTCTCCTTCTTCTTTCTCTCTGCCGAATCGTTTCGCGTGAGCCATTGAAAAACGAACCCAACCTTTTAAATTTTCGAAAATCCAAGTATTCTCTCCGTTTTTAGAAAGGTAACTTTATAGAAAGCACTCTCATATTACTTTCCTGAATTCCTACGGCTGATTCGAGGGAGAAACAATATAAATCCGCGACTTTCTGAACAAATTACCAAGCCGCCATGGCCATCGAGCGTGGAGCTCAGAATTTGAGGATGGGAAGGAGACGAGGAAGAAGAAGGATGCAGAAGGGGGAAGGGAGGCCGACTCGGATCGTGGTCAAGGATTGAAGACGAAAGCAAGTGGCGAGACGAAAGATGGCGGTGGCAACAAAAGGTCGTATCGTGGCAGTCGCAACGGTTCGTGAGGGAGCCCTCCCTTCGTCCGGCGATTCGATGAGGGGCGATCTCTCTGTTATGCGATCCGGAAAGGGGCGATCCCTCTGCCATGCGAGTCGAAGGGGGCGATCCCTCTGTTATGCGATCCGTCTCACGGCTTGTGATACGAAGAAATTTCAGTCTTTAATCAGCGCCTTGTCGCTACAAAACTCTGGACAGTTAGGATAGAGCCTTGATGTTGATCTTTCTGGACTAAATGACCTCATGATTTGACTGCATATGACAACTAACGACCTTTAATAACCTTGACTGCTTTCATGTTTTATTATTGTTTTTAATAATGCGCACACACAAGCACACACAGCATCACTTGCACACACGGGGGACGGGTAGTGTTGATCTTATCGTTCATATTTTCTCGTCCTAGCAGCAATGTCGAACGACCACTCTTCCTCAAGATCTGTAGCCGAAACGGAATCCGAGACTCCTGAACAGCATAATCCCCAAATTCCTCCAATCAATCCAGAAGGTGAAGATTCTGGGTCTGAATATGAAGCCACAGAATCAGATCCGACAGAAAGTACGTCATCCAGCAACAACTCCGAGTCTGACGAGCGAGCTCCGGATGAAGTCCCAGGCGCAATCGGGATAGATAAATTCTCTGAATCTTTAGCGTCCAAGCTTGACAAGATAAAACTCAAGAGAATCTGCTTAAGACATGGCATTCCTTGGGACGATGTCTTGACACCTGGAAGCGAAGACAGACCCCATCTAGCACCGGAAGGGTACATGTCGATCAGTCGAACAATGTGTCTAGTGGGAGCCATTCCTCCGTTCCCTCCAATTGCCATTGAAACTCTGAGACGACTAGGCATTGCTCCGATGCAGCTTCATCCAAACGCCTACGCCTCTCTATACTCTTTATATGTTGCTTATGCAGAGATCTTGCATGCTGAACTTAAATTCAGAGATCTGGTGTTCTTCTTTCTCTTCAAGCACCGTTCTTCTGCGACTCCAAACTTTTCCTTTTTTGAATCAGTGGCGAACAGGAAAGTTCTGTACGACGGATACAGCAACATCGGGGATCCTAAGTCTGACTGGTTTTACATAAGAAGACAGGCTGGATGCTCACGGAGATGGCTCAAATCAAGTAAATTTTGATCGCCTAGTTGAATATCTTGCTTGGGGAGTCTAAGTAATAACATTCTTCCGCTTGTTCCTTCGTCTTAAACAGATCATGTCTTCCCGAAAACAGAGGGTGCATTATACAACAACCGGTTATCCATTCTTTTGCAGAGCAGATCCGACTTTTTAAGGATTAAAAAATGCATTACGGATGAAAATCTTCACAAGCATCGCCTCTTGGATAGGAAATTTGGACTTGGAACCGGCGGCAAACCTTATAAATATGTGCCTCCCAACGGAAGGAGAGGGAACTTCACAAGCGGTGGAAACAACCAAATTTCACAAAAGTCCTTCTCCGATAGTCATCCAAGATGATGAAGACTTGAATGTATACAGAGGGGATGAGTCTCGCGGTGATGCGTCCAAGGAAATCCCTACCTCTGCTCCAATGGAAACTGTTGGTGATGACGACTTGACAGAAGAACAATTATTCGACGAGCTGAATAAAATCCCTCTGCCCAACATTGAATACACGGAAAAAGACTTCGGCGAGGAGCTTTTCTTTTCTGCTCCCGAAGAGGCGACTGATTCAACAAGGGAACGTGAAACGGGCCAGATGAGCCTGTCTCCAGGCCCGGGTCTGTTAGGGGGAATTATATGGGATGCACACCTCACACACACTGCCTGACCGTGCACTATTATGTTGTGGATATTCAAAGTGATAATATGCTCTTCTTTTCTTTTTACAGGAGCAATGTCTCGCTGGAAATCCTATTCGTACCGTTCTCTTCGCGAAGGCACCCCCAGCCTTCGTCCGGGTACCGAGCGCCCTCGCGGTCCTCCTCATAGGCCGAGCTCTTCGCAACCTCGATCTCCACCCAAATCAACCTCTACCAGGCCTTCGAGTCATCCGACTGTTCCGACCGGGGGGAAGACACTTCCAAAAGAGTTGACTCCTCCAAAGAGTGCGCCTTCCCACAGTCGGTCGTCCAAAAGGCGTCACGAATCCAAAGATGGGGACATAGATTCATCCAAAGAAACTGAGCAAGAGAGAAGTAACATTGTCCCCACCAGCCAACCAGAGTTAGTTGCCTCCGGTTCACGGGACTACGTTCACGGTCCTGAAATCCAAGGTAGGCTGGAAAAGCTACGGGAACAATTCCCAGGAATGTTCTTTGATAGGATGGTCTTTGTTCCTGCCTTGGAACCGGTCCCTAAAAACTGGGATAAAGAAGTTATCGGGCATATCCGTCACGTGGCCAAGCAGTACGAGACGATGAAAAAGCACGCACTTAATCTTTCGGAGGTCATCCGAACACTCGAAATAGAAGCTCACAGGTCTAAAGCAAAACTCGAAAATAATGAAAGGGCCAGGACAAAATTAGAGAAGGACCTGGAAGACGCTCAAGCCCAGCTCGCTTTGGCACAGAGAGACGCCGCAAACTATAAAACTGAATTAGAAAATGCCAAGCAGCGCTTTCATTCAGAACTGGATTCCAATAGCCAGGAAAAAATGGCCTTAAAAAAGGAGGTTGAAGGCCTCAGAATGGCCAACATCGAATTGGTAACGGCGCAAGGCCATTTTTCGACGGAGAAGGCTGCTTGGGAGGCGGAGAAAGCGAGTCTAAAAGAAAGGCTGGCTCTGGCAGAGGCGGAAAAAGTGATCTTGAATGATCAGGTGGCAGATGCGGAGAGACGGGCAGCTCTTGCCGAAAAGAACGTTGATAGCGCCATTGAAATGGCCACTGCCTCCAACAACAAACTCCTTGAAAGAGAGAAAGAAATCGAGGGGTTTGAGGAGATGATTTTTGATTTCCTTGGCCAGGTTCTCAAAACTCGCAATATCTCATGGATCCCGGATTATCATGTTACTTTGGCCAACTTATGGGATGCCATCGTGGAGGGCGAAAAGCATAGACTGGGGGTCGAAGAGATCAATGAAGATGAATTGATGAAGAACATCCTAAGGGACAACGAGCCAGAGGATCTGGTAGAGGGTCGTCGCTTAATCCTGGCGGAAATGGAGAAGGAGAGAACCATGGCTAAAGGCAAAAGCAAAATTGACGAAGGTTCCAGCTCCGCCGCAAAGTCTAAAACCTCCGAAGTTGAGGAATATCTTCCTGACGATCCGCTAATCCCCTTAGGTCTAACTCCCGTGGTTGCTGGAGCATCCGGATCTACTCAAGAGAGAGTATCTGCTGAAGGTATCTCTCTCTTTTTCCCGCATTTTGCTAAAGCGATTGCGAATTGTCGTCGTCTAACAGGACAACCCATTGAATTAGTAATGTGTGTCTCTCGTAATGCAGGTGGCGAGCCCGTCGACAAGGGTGTTGGAAAGGAGAGAGAAGTGGAGGAGGAGACCATCCTGCCGGGTGCTGGTCCCGATGTACTCAAGGATGCCGAGACTATCGAAGCTTTAAAAGACATGGATGGTCGCCATGTGGATGACGAAGAGGATACTACCGGCACCAAAAAGGCCGACGATGATGATGATGATGAGGAACCCCTGGCCAGCCGAAAAGCCAGACAAGAGAAAGAGTTGGCTTTAAAGAAGGTGGGGGATGAGGCTTTGGATGTGGTCCCTCTTGCAGAGTTCGATCCCAAAACTGGGATGATTATGAAAATCCAGTCCAAGTCCATCAGCCGACAACTTCACTTTGCAAACCCTGATGACTTCCCGGCTTCCCTCTCCAGCAGAAGCAAGGGAAAAGAAGGGGGAGAGGAGACCTCAGAGGAGTCAGATGCTCCCCTCGTGGACAAGCGGAAAAGGAAGAAGGAGGATCCATCCGAAGCCGCAAGGAGAGGCTGGAGAGGCAGAAGCGAGAGAAGAAATCAAAGCACACATAGGATGTTTGTTGATATTTTGTATTTCGGTTTCCCACTGGCCAGAAAGTGCAGTTGTGAGACTGGCCCTCACTTTTGTTTCTAGCTTTTTTTTCCATTTTGTTGACTTATGGTACATAAACAAGGATTTGTTTCTTCTTACGTCATTGTGTACCTGTGTTCATAGAAACTTTCCACGTTTAGTCGTTAGCCAACTATTAATAATTATAAGTCAGTCAATCAACAGGAAGAAGAATGTTCATGCTATGTTACACTGTTATATCAAAGTTTAGTGTACGCATAGGAGCGCGTGATGCCCCCTAATCAATTGTTAGAGTTTTACGTTAGGCGATTTGTTCGTTCCCCGATCCTTCAGCGGGAAAGGAGCTCTTTCTCAGCGCTCAACCGGCGACGCCTTTATACTCTCTCTCTCTCTGGAGAGTTAGAGTTCGAGCTCAGCGATTCATTCGCTCCCCGATCCTTCAGCGGGAAAGGAGCTCTTTCTCAGCGCTCAATCGGAGACGCTTTTATACTCTCTCTCTCTCTCTGGAGAGTTAGAGTTCGAGCTCAGCGATTCATTCGCTCCCCGATCCTTCAGCGGGAAAGGAGCTCTTTCTCAGCGCTCAATCGGAGACGCTTTTATACTCTCTCTCTCTCTGGAGAGTTAGAGTTCGAGCTCAGCGATTCATTCGCTCCCCGATCCTTCAGCGGGAAAGGAGCTCTTTCTCAGCGCTCAATCGGAGACGCTTTTATACTCTCTCTCTCTCTCTCTCTGGAGAGTTAGAGTTCGAGCTCAGCGATTCATTCGCTCCCCGATCCTTCAGCGTGAAAGGAGCTCTTTCTCAGCGCTCAATCGGAGACGCTTTTATACTCTCTCTCTCTCTCTGGAGAGTTAGAGTTGGGACTCAGCCGTCTGCGATCATGCATGCTCCTCAAACTCGTCTCAGGTTTACATTTTAATCCAAGCTCCGAGGATTAAAACCAATCGGACAAGCAGCTAGAGCATTTACCAAGGCTTTGGGTTCCTCTGATTAGTTTACGAGAGGAACTGTCGGCACTGGACTTCTGGTACCTGCATTATTCACACTGATTTTCATAGGCAAATAAATAAAGACGCAATAAAGGTAAATGACACACAGTATTTTTATAGTGGTTCGGTCGAATCATGAACTACGTCCACTTTATAATCTCTTATTTTAAGGAATCAGACTGTTCTAGGCAAGTCATGCCCTGTACATAGTTTTTTAACAAAACAAAAGAATAGATTTGAAACTTCTCACGTTAGATATGGCCGTAGATGTTGGGCATTCCACACTCTGGGGATCTCCTTTCCATCTACGGTTGCCAGCTTGAAGGTTCCGTTATCAAGCTTGCTGAGAATAGAGTACGGTCCTTCCCACTTCGCTCCCATATGAGTTGGGGGCGGAAAGACACGTTTTAGAACCAAGTCTCCGGGTTCCCAGGTCCGGGCTCGGACCCTTTTGTTGTAATATCTGGCGACCTGTTGTTTGCATCTCAGAGCACGCAGGTCGTCTTCATCCCTCTTTTCTTCGATCATATCCAGGGACTCAATGAGCAATTCGTTATTGGTCATTGGATCATAATAGGTCACCCGATGAGAAGGTACCTTTATCTCAATCGGGATGACTGCTTCCATTCCAAAAGCAAGGGAGAACGGGGTATGTCCTGCCGCTGATTTGTATGTCGTTCTGTAGGCCCATAGTGCCAAGGGCAATTCGTCAGCCCACATGGCTCTAGCCCGCTTCATTCTTCTTTTCAGAATGGACTTAATTACTTTATTTGCAGCTTCGACTTGCCCGTTCGATTGTGGGTGTGCCACGGAGGTGTATCGATTCTCGATGTGATATTTTTGGCAGAAGTCTCTGAATTCAGCACTATCAAATTGAGTTCCGTTGTCTGTTATCACAATCTTTGGAATCCCGAACCGACAGATGATGTTTCTCATAATGAAGTTGATCACCCGTTTAGTTGTGATTGTAGTTAGTGGTTCTTCCTCGACCCACTTAGTGAAATAATCTACGGCCACAATGGTGAACTTTGCTCCGCCCCTCGCTATGGGGAGACTTCCTATGATATCAATTCCCCACATAGCAAAAGGCCATGGACTCATCATTGTTTTTAACTGGCTTGGAGGCGCCCTAGGTATCTTTGAAAATCTCTGGCACGCATCACATCGTCGTGCATATCTTACTGCATCCTTGTTTATGGTAGGCCAGAAGTAACCATGCCGCAATATCTTTTTCGCCAAAGTTTGCCCCCCAGTGTGGTCGCCACATTCGCCTTCGTGGACTTCTTGCAGCACACGTTTGATGTCATCGTGGGCTATACACCGAAGGAGGGGCATTGAATACCCTTGTCTATAAAGGATTCCGCCTTGCAGTACGTATCGGGCGGCTTTACGAATCACTTTACGCCTCTCGCTTTTCCTGGTCGGAAGCGCTCCATCCATTAGGAAATTCTTTATAGGAGTCATCCACGACTCCTTTTCTGGTTCCGTCTCTATTACTAGGTCGATTTCCATCTGATCAATGCTGGGAGACCGAAGTACTTCAACGGGGGCTAGCCCTATCACTTCAGGATCGTTAGAACTAGCCATCTTTGCCAACTTGTCTGCCTGCTGATTTTCTGACCGCGGAATATGAGATATGCTGTAGTGATCAAACTCATTCAGCAGCTCTTTCACTTTCTTTAAGTATAGAATCAATCTTGCACTTTTAGCTTGGAATCTCCCAGTAACTTGGTTCACAACTAACTTGGAATCGCAGAAGATGTTCAATTTCGTAACTTCTAGCATCTTTGCAATCTTTAGTCCGGCTATCAAAGCTTCATATTCAGAATCGTTGTTAGTGGCCTGAAACTCCATTCGGATGGCATAAGTTATCAATCGTTTCTCGGGGGTTTCAAGCACTATTCCAGCGCCGGATCTTTCGTTGTTTCTAGCACCATCAGTATATAATCTCCAGACATTAGGATCGAAAAGTAACTTTGAGGGTTCCACTTCTTCGTTCGCTATGTCTTCTTCAGGAACAGTTAACTCTGCTATGAAGTCAGCTATCACCTGCCCCCGAATTGATCGTCTGGGCTGAAAGTTCAAGTCAAATTGACTTAACTCAATATTCCATTTGAGTAACCTTCCAGATGTTTCCGGTCTCTGTAAAACTTGCTTGAGTGGGTGATCAGTATATATGGTAATAGGATGTGCTAGAAAGTAGTGCCGAAGTTTTCTGGAGGCAATCAGTAAACTATACGCCAGTTTCTCTATCCGTGGGTAATTACGCTCTACCGCTGTTAATTTTTTGCTCACGTAATACACGGGTCTTTGGACCTTCTCCTCTTCCCTTACCAACGCTGAGCTGACTGCATGAGATGATACTGCCAAATACACGAATAAATCCTCGTGGTCTATCGGTTTAGATAGGATTGGAGGCTTCTCCAAGTGTCTGAGCAAATTCTGAAACGCTTCTACGCAGTCAGGTGTCCATTTAAAGTGGCGTTTTCCTCGCTTTATTAATTCGAAGAATGGGATGCACTTATCCGTAGCCCTGGAGATAAATCTGCTTAGTGCGGCCACTTTTCCGGCAAGGCTTTGCACATCCCTAATTTGCCTGGGTTCCTGAATGTTCCTGATTGCCGTGATCTGGTCCGGATTAATCTCGATACCGCGTGAACTGACAATGAATCCTAAGAATTTTCCAGAAGCAACACCGAATGAACATTTGGTGGGATTGAGTTTCATCCCATACTTTCGAAGAATGCCGAACATCTCTGCCAAGTCAGTAGTGTGTTGAAAGGATTGCTTGGATTTAACCAACATATCGTCGACGTATACTTCCATTGTTCTCCCGATTTGGTTATAAAACATTCTGTTGACCAAACGTTGATACGTAGCGCCTGCATTCTTCAAACCAAAGGGCATTACTACGTAACAATATAATCCCAGATCAGTGATAAAGCTAGTATGCTCTTGGTCCGGAACATGCATCGGAATCTGGTTGTATCCTGAATAAGCATCCATAAATGAGAGAAGCTCGTGACCTGCCGTCGAATCTACCAACTGGTCAATTCGAGGTAATGGGAAACTATCTTTGGGACAAGCTTTGTTTAAATCCGAGAAGTCGATACACGTTCGCCACTTCCCGTTGGCCTTCTTTACCAGGACTGGGTTCGAAATCCAATCTGGGTAAGTTGAATCTCTGATAAATCCATTACTCTTTAGCTTCCCAACCTCTTCTTTCAAGGCAGCGGACCTCTCTGGGCCCAGCACTCGCCTTTTTTGCTTTACTGGAGGATGTTTGGGGTTAATGCTCAAAGAATGGCTCATGATTGATGGGGATATCCCGCACATGTCCGCATGGGTCCAAGCGAATACATCCAAGTTTTTCTTTAAGAAAATCGTCAATTCTTCGGCAAGAGTCGGACTTAACTGGGATCCAATCTTAAGGACCTTCTCCGGGTCACTGTCATCGATTGGCACATCCACAGTTGCTTTGTTGGGAGTTGTCGTTCTGCCCCCGGGTTCTTGATCCTCTCTGGGATCTATATCCTCGGGCATCACTCTAGGCAACTCTCCAACAATTATCCTCTTTGGTTGCTATAAGGTTTCCGCCCCCAAAGGGGGAGGAGTGCCTTTAGTTTCGATATCCCCGCCGTTGCGAAGCAACTTTAATTCGGCAACATAACATGCTCGCGCAGTAACTTGATCCCCTCTGACGATACCAATGCCAGCTTCTGTGGGGAACTTCAATAGCAAGCACCAGGGGGCTATACAGGCTCTGAATTTCGCGAGGGCCGGTCGGCCCAAGAAGGCATTGTATGGCGATTCGACATCCAAAACCACAAAGGGAAGGATTCTCACTCTCTGGCGTTCTCCTTCCCCAAGTGTAACTGGCAATTCTACATAACCCATAGGTGCGGTGGATGCTCCGTTGAATCCACGAATCCATCCTTGGCAGGGCTTCAAGTCTTTTATCTCAAGATTCATCTGGTCAAAGGCTTTTTTGAAAAGAATATTAACGGAACTCCCGTTGTCCACCAGTACCTTATGAACAGTGGCTGGCCCAATGGGTATCGTAATTACAAGTGGATCTTCAGTTGGAGCATGGACTCCGATGCTTTCTCGTTCTCGGAAAATAACGTCATCAGTCATCATCTTCTACTGCTTCACCGGGACACTGTCCTCGGGGTTGCTACATTCCCCCACTTCGAGGTGTTGTTTGGCTGCGTTGACATATTGATCTAAAGCTTTGGAACTGTGCCCAGCAAGGTAAAGTCCACCGATCACGGTGTTGATTACAATATTCTTTCCCTTTTGCTGAGCAGTTGGCCTAGCAGCAAGTTGATTTTGATTCTGATTCGGGGCCTGCACTGCTTGCCCCCTATCCCTAGGTGTTACTCTGTATTCGTCTAGCTTCCCTTCTCGAAGCAGCCTTTCGACTACGTCCCTCAGGTGACGGCATTCATTCGTCGAATGGCCGTGGATTTGATGAAAGAGGCAAAACTTCCCTGTCTCACGCTCTTTTTCCGTCGACTCTCTAGGAGGTGGCCTCTTATTCTGGAGGACTTCATACGCATCCATGAAGATATTTTCCAGAGTATCATTTATGGGTGTATAACTTTCAAAGGCCCTGGGAGGAGTCCTTCTCTGGGAGTCGTTCCCTCGGCCCCTCTTCCGGCTGTTGCCGTTAGCATTGTTATTGTTGTTACCCGGTCGGCGACCACCCTGGTTCTGATTTCCGACGTTAACCTCCACTTTCCCTGAGCTGTCTCCAGTCTGTTTGATGGCGACATTGCTCTGAACTTCTTCCTTATCAGTTGTTTTAAGCTTTCGGTTCGCGTATACCTCTTCCCGGCGTAGATGTACATTGGCTTTCTCATAGAATAATTCTCTGGTGTGGGGTGGTTTTCCTGCCAAGTACCACCCGAATTCAGTGTCCTTATCCACTCCATCAATTAGTGCTGCGACAATGGTCGGCTCATGAGGATCTTTGACCTCAGTGGCGGCCAAATTGAAACGATCCAGGTACATTTTTAGACTTTCGCCTGGTCGCTGTTTGACAAGAAATAGATCGATCACGCTTTTCGTCTTCTGTGCGTAGATACGGAATTGCTCTACGAACTTCTCGCTTAGTTCCCTGAAGCTAGAAATCGATCTTGCCGGCAGGCGAGTAAACCATAGCAAAGCCACGTCCTCCAGGAATATGGGAAACGCTTTACACTTAACCGCGTCAGAAGCGGCGGCAGCAGTCATCGACCAAGAGTATCTCATTAGGTGCTGAATAGGATCAGACCTCCCTGCATATTGGTTCATTTGTGGCATGTTGAAACGCCTTGGAAAAGTTGCATCCAAAATATCGTCAGTAAAAGGAGTATGACTGCGGTCAATCCCCCAATCTTCGTTCCGCTGTCCACGGCTGTCAGCCAAAATCTGGCGAACCATGGCTGCAACGTTTGCACTAGTCAAAGGAGGTTCTGGGTCAGTGCCTCTAGCCCGACGAGGTTCTCTGATCTCTCTTCGGGGAGTAGCCACAAAATCCGGGGCTTGGACGGGGCCTCGCTGCCCCCTGTTATCATGAGTATGCGTACGGCGACGGGGCTGAGGTGGTCTGTCTGGCACAGGACTGTTCACACCTCGAGTCCTGAGGGTTGTTGCTTGATCATCCATATTACGGTCTGTGGGTCTTGCCCCTAGTTCTTCTTCTTCTTGTGAGGGCAGGGTCCCGAACCGAAGCTGTTCTATGTTTTCGGCTCTTTCATACGGTCGCCGCGGAGGTCTCGGTGATTCTTCAGATGAAGAGGAATATGCTGGGGTGAGTGGACGAACTGGCGATGTTCTTTGCCTTGTTAGCTCATCAAGTCTTCTATCCATAGCCGTCAGGTTTTGCCGTAGGATAGAACTTTCCTGCCTTTGGGCGGCCAACTCATCAAATAACCTATCCCACATTTCGACAAAGCGGGAAAGATCCCCCTCAGTGACAGGAGCAGCAGGATCATAGTGGTCATCATCACCCTCTCTTACGGGCAAAGTGCTCGGACCGGGTCGAGCAGAGGTTCCAGGACGATAGGAGTGGGTCATAGGTTCTTTTCCAGGTCGAGTTGTGTGCTGACCATCAGTTCGGGTAGCTGCGGTTCGTGGAGGGCGGCTCGCTGCGCCCCCCTGAGATCGACTCGTGGTCGTGGTGCGCGGAGGCTGCGAGGTGTTGCCCCGGGATCGAGTAACAACCCCTTCAGTAGCACGGATCGTCCCGTTCTCATCGACTCGGAACGAGGTGTCTTCACCGGATCGGATCGCCCTCTGCGCTCCGCGATCCAGAATCTCTTCGTTGCCCAGTTCGTGTACACTCTCCTCGATCGTTTCGTTGGTTTGAGAAACTTTAGATCTTTTTCTAGCCATGATATCCGAATCGCTGGAATCTTCAAGAAAATGAATGACGAAACTTTACGACTGAGTTTCTCAGTGAAAGCACCAAAAATGTTAGATCGAAACTTGGATCTAACACCCAAATTGTTATAAACTGTAGAGAATTCTAAATGGGGAACAAGGAAAAAGAAAATAACACTCAGGATTTATAGTGGTTCGGCGTTAACGAGCCTACGTCCACTTTATATCTTATTGATTATGCTTTAAGAGCTAGTACAACAGCGATTTCTATCAATATTTCAGTGGTTTGACAACAATGGCGGACTCAGTATTCACTATTGCCAAAAAGATCCCGAAAAATGCCAAGCTCTGGGCTATTTACAGCTGATTTTGTCAGGCGGATCGCGGACACGTGGCACGAATCCTGAGATTTTCGGATCGCATCGCCACCATTGAAGAAACAGTCAAACTAGCCGTTGTGAACAGGTGTCGTCAGATCCGTGCGATTCGGATCGCTGAAGACCAGCTCGTGGTTGAACGGGTCAGAGGGTTCGGTTCGTACCAAGGGATCGGATCGCCTGGAGGTGCCGTTCGTCGACGAGATGGGAGCGATCCGTTCCTGGGCGAGTCGATAGAGCGCGATCCATTCCTGGGCGAGACGATGGCGTGCGATCCGTTCTTGGGCGAGACGATGACGTGCGATCCATTCTTCCAATTTCCTGGGGGACTTGGTTTCCTGGTTTCCTTTTATGAATGATCCTGGATGGCTTGGTCAAAAAGCGAGCCAACACATACCTTTGTCCATGACAGCATGGATTGGTTGTTACACTCCGCCTATTCAATTCTGTCACCACCTCTTTTGTTCTTCATCGCATCCCCATCCATCCACTTCCTTTTACCACCGTCTCCGTTGATCTGCCACTATCTCCATTGTTTAAATCCTGCGAATTAAAGAAGTACTTGCTGTGAAAACATGGGTATCTTATTTATGTTCTTTCTTTTTCTAATTTACAACCGCTTTATGGTTACTGATGGAAGTGAATTTTGTATGTTAAAACACAGACATGGGTAGAATTAGAAAGAAGGGGAGAAGTTAGGTAAATTATTGTTTTTTAAAATTTGGGGTTATTCCCTTATTGTTAGCCAGTAAATAATATGTGACCATACACATTTGGCTAATTTGTCTTTGTTTTCATTGTGTATTTTAGCATCTGGCATTGGGGAAGGCGATTGGCAGTGCTAGAATCAGTGGGGGATATGCTCTTCTGATAGTGAATCCCTTTAGGTAAATCTAGTTTGTAATTCAGATCTTGATGTTGTTTGCACTTCTACTATCAGTACTGCAATTCTTGGCATTTTAAACTAAGGCGGCTAACTTTCTATCAATTTAGAATATTATTTTTCAAGTTAATTTTTGAATAAAAAATCATTTTTTGTATGCAAAATTTGTACTATGGCAAAAATGCGTTGATCTCCTTTTGTGTAATACGGAAAAAATCTGTAAACACAAAAGGAATTCACTGTCACTTTAAATTTAGTCAATATAGTTTGCTTTTTTTTATGAGTTTATTGTGCAGTAATCGTTATGCATTTCGCTTTTTTGGTATCCTACTATTGTAGCCTATCTATAATCTAGAAAGTTCTCTAAATGAAAGCAATTATTATATTTTTATTATCTACACCAAAGAAAATGGAGAGAAGTTTATCAGAATTGTACGGCTCTTTTAATTATATGAAGAATTTAACCTGTTCTGCTAGTGGAAAGATATCCTCATGCTCCTTCAGATGCTTGAAGACCGACATCATTTGTGTATCTTAATAAACATAATGGGATAAAACATCTAACACACATAACAAAGTAAATAAGCCCTTGAACTTAATTTTAAAAAAAGGAGGGTAACGTTGATATTTTCATATATGATTATACAAACCTCGTATTTATTCAAATGGAGACAAGGAATTCACCAACAAAGTTATTAGATGAACAAAGCAGGTTACCTATACTACATACATATAATACATGTTATATATAAAATATTTACCTTATATTACGTCATGAGCAGAGAAGGTTACTGAATTGCACTGCCTGTGTGTCCTCTTCCTTGTAATCAGCCAATCAATTTCATAAGTTGTTATCATTTGGACGTGTTATGTGTGTTGTCTCCCTTACTAATGGTAAATTATCAATCCTCATTTTGATCATTAACATTGCCCAAGCTAGTGGTCACTTTGGATACCAGTGTTTTTCTAGTGACACACGATTTAATTGGATGGTCAAAATAGTTACAATTTTGATGGGTGGATTATCTTCATTCTTGCTCAACTATTTGCACAAAAAGATCGTAACTTCAGCCAGAATGTTGAATCATTATTAGTTTCAATCAAAACCTGGATTAATGAAATTTCAGTAATATCTTTTATATATTGGTTCATCTTAATTGGATGCCCTAAAATAGAAGCAATTCTACTGATTTTTACTTCTAACTAGAAATCTAGCTTAAGAAAAAAAAAGTATTCAGTCAAGGAATTATTGCAACCAATTCCTTGTTTAATTCATGATTTGGTACACATCTTTTCATTATCACAAGTTAAAAACAAAAAATATCCCAGACAAATCAATCCGGTGTTTACATCATCTTTCGCCTAGGTCAGACACTGTGTAAGAAATTGTACTGGTGACATGTTAAATCAACGTGCTAGACAAATTAATCCAGATTTTACATCATCTTTTCTTTGGCGTGCAGAGTTATACAAATCAAGCAAAGATGATGTAAAATCCGGATTTGTCTAGGTCAGACGTTGTGTAACAAATTATACTGGTCAGACGTTGATAACTTCAGTTAGAATGCATGAATCAATGGGGGAATAATAACTAACGCAAAATAAAAATCTAGAAAGCAAAATAATCCAAATAACCGTGAGGGCATAACTAAAGTTGACGCGTTACTGCCTAGTAGTATATATAAAAGTGCAAGAATAGCTTGTTTTGTATCAATATTAAAGTTAAAGTATCGAACAGCTTCCCTCCAAGACCATTTGAGTGGGGTATTTGAGCGTGGTACTGTAACGAACGGGGAATGTGTTTTTAGCTGCGAACAGGGTGTTTGAGCGTGGTATCTGAGCATGGTATTTGAGCGTGGTATTTTTAAAATAGGATATAAATAGATATGATTTGGCAAATATGAATACAAATACAAATACAGTTTGTAATACAAATACACGTACAAGTACAGTTACAGATACAAAGACAAATTAGCGCAGACAGGCAGCAACCAACCCATCTCTAATGTTATCTCGAACTAATGACATTTCTCGGTATCTGTCTAGGTGTACACGTTCAGTGCCTCTATTCGTCGTATTTCTCATACTATAATATTTCGCCATGTACTGATCGGGGATTAGTTCAGGATCATCATCAAACGCCATAAAATCTGGGTCACCGCTATTATATTTGCATATGAAATTATGTAAGGCCATTGTAGATACGACAAATTTCACTTGAGTGTTGAACTGAAATGTAGGCATCTTGTTGAGAATGGTAAAAAAAAATTCCAAATGCCAAATGTTCTTTCTACGACCATCTGTAAACTCGAATGGTAGTAATTAAACACTTCATTGGCCGACTTTGGTTGATTCATGGTATCATGAAAATGCGGAATATGGTACCTCATATTTCTATATGGTGGTAAATATACATCTGAAGTGGATAGCCCGAATCAACCAAATAATACTGTCCACCTAGAGGGTTAGGAAAGTTAGAGCTTCTATCGTTTGTAACAGCATTAAAAATTCTACTATCATGTGTAGTCCCTTCCCAACCAGTCATAACACGTAAACTGTAAATTTAACTCACAAACCGCTAATATATTTTGAGTTGTAAAACCATTTCTTCCAATATAAGGGATAATCTGATCAGCGGGTAAATGTGCAGATACATGTGTACCATCTATAGCGCCAATAAAGTTTCTGAAATACGGATAATACCGGTGTAACGACCCGAGATTTTCAACCCCGAAAATCCACATGAAACTCAATGTCGACTAATCAGACATCGAAAACACTGGATCATTAATAGAAAGAAGTTAGAGGGTGAGAATAGATAAGATAGAAATTTAGAATAGAAGAAGAAGAAGATCACTACAGAACAGAATCAGAGTAATACGAATCTCACAACGGAACGAATATAATATAATATATAACATAACTTTGCAATAAAACAGTATATATATCCAATAACATTATCAGAGTACAATACTTACACACAGCGGAAATAACAATAGTTATACGATCATGAATCCTCCTACTTCAAGCTCCTCCAAGTATCTGTAAAGACCTGAACTACTTGACTGGCCGTACAAATTTGGGCACCCAAGAGTTTAGCTAAAACAAAACAAAATAAACTCTGGGTTAGTCATGGGACTGGTGTGAGTAAACTCAAATCATTTGATTTAACTTTTCAAAAATCCTTTTTCAAAAGAAAGGATAATCGTAAGACCGATCCACACATAAACACTGATGGTTTTTACCTTACGATAACCTAAACCAGTTTTTGGAAATCAATATTATCTGATATTATAATAGTGCCTAATCACAAGTAATTAACAATTTAGCAGAATGCTTGCATCTCACGTTCCACATATATAATATACAAACAAAAACGCGGGCGCTTATTGGAGATTGGATTCCGACTATGACAAGGTATGGGACAACCTGCCGATAGTGTATCTCTAGAGGCGAATACACTGGGTTCTACAAGAACGTCTTGCAACCCGGCCCACACATGACCGACCACTCATTTCGCTTGAGTGTATCGAATTTATTTTCACCTACGGTTGCTAGAAATATAACCGTTCTTGGGAGATACAGAAGCGAAAATAAGTAACAATATGAATATTCTCTAGATGGTTACAATACACCCTAATGGGGGTGACCCACATAGCCATGTTGCCTGCCCGATTTTTGTCATTTCCCGATTGTGAGGCTTGAGGTCGTAACGTATCTTTCGACATATCACACCTTCATTTACTTAGAATGCCACATCGTCATACCCGCCAAATCACAAATTGATTTCCACAAAAATACCACGAGTATAAAGCTAAGAGAAACGAATTTCTCCGCCACCAAACGTAAGTAGGTTTGAAGAGATCAACTTACGCGATCTATTAGATATACTCTGTCGGACATTCGTCCATTCAAGTTATCCTGGGACTGGATAAACTGAAGGCACTACTCTGTAAACAAGATAGCCCTTGCATAACTCCGCCTTCAGTTATCTTTATCATATTTGATCGCAGCGCTAATGTCCATACAGAGTGGTTTTCAGATAATGAATCTGATCCCAGTCTGTAACACACCGAATTTTCTATTAACACTAAAGTTGCTAAAATATTAATAAGTGTGTAAGAGGGGGGATGTATCTAATATGAATATAATAATATTAATAAGTGTGTAAGAGAGGGGATGTATCTAATATGAATATAAAAATATTAATAAGTGTGTAAGAGAGGGGATGTATCTAATATGAATATAATAATATTAATAAGTGTGTAAGAGAGGGGATGTATCTAATATGAATATAAAAATATTAATAAGTGTGTAAGAGAGGGGATGTATCTAATATGTATATAAAAACAATAATAAGTGTGTAAAAGGGGGGGATGTATCTAATGTGTACATTGTAGAATATATATATATATATATATATATGTATATATATTGCTGAGTGTTTGCTGAGTCACTTCTGACTCATTGCTGAGTCAACAAGATAAACCCCATCTTGTCTGAACGGCTGCGGTTATTTCTAGGTTAAATCTAATGGCCTAAATGCATTCTAAAATCTATAAATAAGTGGGTAGAGCCTAAACCTAAATCACTTGTAAAATTAGAGAAGCTACCGTCATGCTGCTGCCATGGAATTCAGCGTAGCCGTCACAAACTAAGAAGAGGAAGCCTAATCATCTACAACTAAATCTACACAAATCAAATCAAAAGATCTCTCTTTCTCTAATTCTTTTCTTTTGTTGGTGAGTATGATGATTCTCACAAGACTATTACAAACTAATTTGACTCAGTTATGAATGGATCACAAGAAAGTGATGTGATTTGTAATTGTAAATTCTATATATTGTGGATCTCTTATTATGTTATTATGTTGTCGTATGATGTAAATTATATATGCTATGTCATGCTATGTTGTAAATTCTCTTATGCTATGTCGTGCTATGTTGAGAATCATGTCAAGCTATGTTATACTATCATACTATGTCATGTTATAAATCATGCTATATTATGTTGAAAAATCATGCTGTTGGATCATGCTTAAAGTTATGTTTTTTTTCTTAATTTAAATGGATCTTGTTTATGGGAATTTGCCTATTAGGTTAGGTGTACCGATAAACTTGAAACTATAATTAAATAAAACTTGATTATGGGAATTTGCCTATTGAGTTAGGTGTACCCATATAAAACCATGTTGTTAAAAAATTAGATGATGTTGATTCACACATGTTCATATGTAAGTTTATGAAAATTGATTGAGATTATATTAGGTGAATTTTGAACAAGTTGACACCTTTAGGTCCATGACATGTATAATCTATGCAAGTTGGACATATGCAAGTTTCACCCCTTATTATGATTCATTTGGTCACATATACATGTTGTTATTATGATAATCTCTTTTATGCTATGAGTTAGGCTATTCGAGTCTAACATATATTTTGCGAATAAACGTTCAAACGTGGGGTAGGGGTAATATTAGGAATTAATAAATTGGGTGCAATTTTGTAAGATTTTGCATACCATGCATGGATGTCCATAATTGAGTCAATTATGGACATTGTTAAAAATTGGAAGTAATTAATAATTCAAGTAGGGAATTACTAAAATTGGGGGAAAGTGGATTATTATTAATAATCAATGCTTAGGACACGAGGTTGGACCCGTTTGTGATGTAAACCTGCCCGGACCCGCCCGGCAAATCCAGTAGTCACAAATGTCGGCCCAATGTGAGAGGTCCTAGGCCCAAACTAAAGCATAACAGTTGTAAAGACACGAGGTTAGACTCTTTTATGGTGTAAGACTGCCCGGACCCGCCCGGCAAATCCAGCTGCCATAAATGCCAGTCTAATGTGAGAGGTCTTTATGAGGTTATGGCCTTAATGAACTAAGAAATACTTAACCAGATAATCATGTAAGGTGGGACATGGGGGTTAAGTAGGTGCCTTGGGTGTCATGAGGAATCTGGTGGTTGCCTTTAGAGGCATTTGAAATACGATTAGACTTAACCAAACACACATGTAAATGAACATGACTAAGTGGGTTAAGTGGGATGGACTAATGGGGACAAGCTTAGGTGGAATGCTTGTGGTAAATAGTGGGGGCCAATTTCAACCAGTATCCCAAAACGTATCTTTGTGGGCTCGACCCAAGTCGAGGACGGGACACACATACTGGGTTTGACTATAAGAGGCCAAAACAGGGAGCGGTGGCAACGCAAGTCCAACGGGTTTCATATGCGTGTGTGGACCCGGGCTAGTAGGTAAGACGTTGTTGCATCGTGTAGGTATAAGCCGTGCATGTCCGTTGTATCAGGTTGCCACTTTAGGGGAGTGATACACCCCACTGTGGGGCCAGCACGGGTATCTACGAGTTAGGGAGCCGATCGAATAATGGGAAGTAGGGTACACCTAGTGGACATAGGGGCAGGCGGCACCTATGTAGTCAGCTAGGGGTACGTAAAGCCATTGGGAAAGTTTCTAAGTGAAGCTAAGTGGGATGAATCTTTAGGGTGACTGGTGTGGTGCAGTATAGTGTTTATCCTTTAGTATTTAGGAGCGCCTATAACGTTGCCTTTAGCGATTGTCTATGTCCTTAATCTGCTCTTCATAGACATTTTCTTGTTTTCCAGCTTATGCCTTAGTCCAGTTATTTTGGTAATAGTATTGTAGAATTATCATATTCACCAGACTTTATGTCTGACCCCCTCTTTTCCATCCTTTTTCTCCCTTCAGGTCCGCAGGTTGGGCCAAGTTCTAGTGGAGTCTATTTGGATCGCTTATCTTCTGGAAAGCTTGGACTGCTGAAGTAAAGTCCAGCTTGTTATCTTTCTTTTTAATGGCTATTCATGTAATGGGATTATGTACTTGTTTTATCAAGATAGATATTGTACTTGACATTGAATATGGTGTTATGATGTAATCAAACATGTTTTGACTTCTGCTACAATGAAATAAAGTTTTTTGAATTTCCAAGTACTATCTTATATCTGTCTTGTTGTAATTTTACTGTTCTATATTCACTTAAAACCTCCATGGAAGTTAATGCATTCCCTTTGTGAGTGACATTAATGGACGTGGGGTGTTACACGTGGTATCAGAGCATAAGGTTACCAGAACAGATAAAAAAAAATATTTTAGAAAAATATTTTTTTTTTGTAATGTATTTTTGGAAGAAGTGCTTTCAAAAAAAAAACATGTTATTTAAAGAGAGTTTTTATGAAAAACATAATCCCAAATAGCCACATCCTTATCTTTATCTTTCGAATTCTCCATTTTGAATCTTTCCTTTTTCGTTTCAGCATGGCTGAAGATCTTAATCTCCCAGAAGGTGTGACGATTCCAGGGTGTTTTAGGAGATACTTGGAGGCTAGGGCCACCACTGCAGGCCCAGCGGATACTCCTCCACCCCTAGTTGCACCCATTCCTCCTCCTCCTCCTCCTCGTGTTGACACTTTTGCAAAGACGTGCAAGGAATTCAAGGCTATGGGAGGAAAAACTTTTCAAGGGACTGAGACGTTTGTGGAGGCCAGAGATTGGCTTAAGGAGGCTGAGGAATTGTTGGATATCTTTGAAGTGGAAGATGGGAGGAAAGTCCGTTTAGCTGCTTGGTTAATGAAGGGAGAGGCCTCGTTTTGGTGGGAGGTTACAAACGGGGAACGTCCAGTTGATTCATGGGCGGATTTCAGACGAAGGTTTGAGGCAAAGTTTCTTTCAAGGGCAGAGGAGAACTTAAATATGGAAAAATTCCTGGCACTAAAGCAAGGGAGCTCATCAGTAAAGGAATATGTCAATAAATTTAATCAGTTAGCAAGGTTTGGCTTGGAGTTGGTGAACACGCCAGAGAAGAAAGCTTTGAGGTTCGTTAGAGGCTTGAATGAACCGTTGCAAGGGTTGGCTATGACCCTCATCCCTATGGGAGCCACCTTTGAAAAGCTAGTAGAAATGGCACTTATGCATGAGGATAAGGCAGTTGAAAAGAAATGGGATCAGAAGAAACCCCAACAGCAAAATAAGAAGGGTGGTAAAAACAATAATGGCAAAGGGAAGAAGAAATGCTTCAATTGTGGGACACCTGGCCATCTCAGCAAAGATTGTAGAAAGAAAAAGAAGACTGGTTGTTTTCATTGTGGAGATGCGGGACATTTAGTGAAGGACTGTCCAAAGAAGGGGCAGAGGGCAGGGTCTACCTCGGGAGGACAGGTGCAGGCTCTTATGGCACCAGGGCAGGCAAGGGGGCAAGTTCAGGCTATTGCGGCCCCACCGCTGCAAGAAAGAGGTAGAACAATTTCTGTTGAAAGCTTAGTTTTTCTGTTTGATCATCCTGTCCGTACCTTATTCGATTCTGGCGCATCTCATTTGTTTATCTCTGCATCATTAGTTGAATCACTGCACTTGAACACCAGTTTAGTAGAGGATCCCTTGGTCGTTTCAAATCCAATTGGGGGTTCGGCTCATTTGACCATGATATGTTTGGATTTGAAAATCTCTATACTTAGCGTTGAATTTAGATGTGATGCTTATGTATTGGGCTTCACGGGCTATGGGCTAATTTTAGGAATGGATTGGTTGTCTGGAAATAGGGCCATTCTTGATTGTGAAAGGAGAGTAGTTAGGCTTGTGACTCGCCTTGGTAATGCTCTCGACATCTTTTGTAATCCCATAAATTCCGTTATGCTAAGTTATCTTGAATCGCTTGACGCGTCTGTAGAGAACCTGCGATCGGTAGAAGTGGTCCGGGAATATCCAGATGTGTTTGAGGAGGTGAAGGGCTTACCTCCAAAGCGGGAGATAGATTTTCGAATTTATCTTGTGGATAATGCTAAACCCGTATCTTTGCCAGTGCGCCACATGGCTCCTCGTGAAAGGAGGGAACTCAATAAGCAAGTAAAGGAGTTGCTTGAGAAGGGGTTCATAAGACGTAGTATATCGGAGTGGGGTGCTCCAGTAGTTTTTGCCACAAAGGCGGATGGGTCTCTTAGACTTTGTATGGACTATAGAGAACTAAACAAGCTTACTAAAAAGAACCGACACCCACTGCCGAGGATTGACGATCTCTTTGATCAGTTAGTTGGCGCCTCAGTGTTTTCGCAGTTGGACTTAGCCACTGGCTTTCATCAACTGAGAGTGGCTGAGGATAGTATAGATAAGACTGCTTTTAGGACTCCTGACGGATTCTATGAATGGCTAGTGATGCCCTTTGGTTTGACAAACGCCCCTGCATATTTTGTTGATTTGATGAGTAGGGTGTTTAGAGAATACCTTAACAAATTCGTGGTAGTCTTTGTGGATGACATCTTAGTCTTTTCTAAGAATAAAGAAGAGCACTCCCTACATCTTAGGGAAGTGTTGGAAACCCTTCGAGCGCATAACCTTAAGGCAAAATTTTCTAAGTGTCACTTCTGGAGGAAGGAAGTACGGTTCTTAGGGCACGTGGTTTCCAAAGAAGGGATAGCAGTGGATCCCGCAAAGGTGGTGGCCATCCAAGATTCTAAGGTCCCTAAAAATGCAACTGAAGTAAGAAGTTTCTTGCGGTTGGCTGGCTATTATAGGAAGTTTATCAAAGACTTCGCAAAAATATCAGCTCCATTAACACGGTTAACGAAGAAGAACCTGGTTTTTACGTGGGACAAAGATTGCGATGATGCGTTCCAACGTTTAAAGAGAGCCTTAACTTCAGCCCCAGTCTTAGTGCTGCCAGACGGGAATAAACCGTTTACCATCTATACTGATGCTTGTGGGACGGGACTTGGCGCGGTCCTCATGCAAGAGGGAAGAGTAATAGCCTATGGTGGAAGGCAGTTGAGGGTTCATGAAAAGAATTACCCCACGCATGACTTAGAGCTAGCCGCAATTGTTTTCGCGCTTAAGTCTTGGCGTCACTATCTTCTTGGTGAGAAATTCGAACTGTTCACTGACCACAAATCATTAAAATACTTATTCTCTCAGAAGGATTTGAATTTAAGGCGGCAACGGTGGATGGAATTCTTAGCCTCCTACGATTTTGAAATAGCATATACCCCGGTCAAGGGTAACGTGGTGGCAGACGCCTTAAGTAGGAAAAGGTTGTCCTTGAGTCCGTTGTTTGTTGAACGACAAAGCTTAGAATTCATCTCTATGTTTGACTTTAGACCCTCCGTTGACTTAGTACCCGGTCTGTTAGCATCCTTGGAGGTTAGACCTACACTTCTAGGACGGGTTGGTGAGGCACAGCGAGACGGCCCACAGTTGGTTGAGATAGTAGAACAGCTCAAAGGGGGGAGTCATCAAGCCATCTTCGTAGGTATACCCTAGACGATAAGGGTTGGTTACGAAGGGATAATAGACTTTGTGTACCGCAAGACGAAGACTTGAGGAAGGCCATTCTTGATGATGCTCATCACTCAAAAAATGACCATTCATCCCGGCGGGGATAAGATGTACAAAGATATGAAGCGGGTTTTCTTTTGGGCCGGTATGAAAAAGGATGTGGCCGAGTACGTCGCTAGATGCTTGGTGTGCCAACGAGTTAAAGCAGAACAAAAGAAACCCGGTGGGTTGCTTCACCCATTAGAAGTTCCACTATGGAAATGGGAAAGCATCTCAATGGATTTTGTGGATGGATTACCAAGATCAAGGAAGGGTAACACGGGGATTTGGGTTATAGTAGATAGAGTTACTAAAAGCGCCCATTTTATTCCCGTGAAAAGTAAGAGGACTGCTCCGTGGTTGGCTTCTGTATACATTAAGGAGATAGTTCGTTGGCACGGTATTCCTTCTAGTATAGTAAGCGACCGTGACCCCATCTTTACTAGCGAATTTTGGAAGAGTTTACAAGAGGCGGTAGGGACTCAGCTATGTTTGAGCACCGCATATCATCCTCAGACAGACGGCCAGACCGAGAGGGTGAATCGCATTCTAGAGGATCTTTTAAGGCTTTGTATCCTAGACTTTGGGAGTACATGGGAAGAGCACCTTCCGTTAGTAGAATTCGCATATAATAATAGCTTTCAGTCTAGTATTGGCATGGCACCTTTCGAAGCTCTTTATGGAAGGCCTTGCCGTTCGCCTACATGTTGTTGGGAATCTACCGATAAAATCCTACTTGGGCCCGATATGGTTAGGGAAACCTCAGAGAAGATTGAGTTGATTCGAAGGAGGATGAAAGCAGCACAAGATAGGCAAAAATCGTATGCTGATAAGAGGAGGACAGATCTTGAGTTTGACATTGGGGACATGGTTTTTATCAAAGTATCTCTGTTACAGAATGTTGTTCGCTTTGGGTCCGTGGGGAAATTAGCACCAAGGTTTGTAGGGCCGTTTCCTGTAAAAAAAACAGGATTGGGAAGATGGCATATAGGGTGGAGTTGCCTGAGAAACTTAGTGGAGTACACGACGTATTCCATGTATCACATTTGAGGAAGTGTTTGCACAAGACCGCGGAGGTGGTAGAGCCGAGCTTGCTTAAAGAGGTGGAAATAGAGCGTGATGCAACAATTAGACGAGCTCCTACATGCATTCTTGGGTCGGAGATCAAAAAGTTAAGGAATCGAGAGGTCAGACTGGTTAAAGTGCAATGGGGAGATGATGAGAGCAACGCAACTTGGGAGACAGAAGAGAAGATGCGTTCGTTGTACCCTTTTCTTTTTGAGGGTATGTCTTTTAATTTCTCCTTTATCGCTTAGCTTATCTTATCTTATCTTTAGTATGTCCTCTCATTAGTATCTTTGACCTTTAGTTAGGATAATCCTATGGTTGAAACATGTGTTTGAGACATGTTATGTATGATGGATGCAAAATGGATGCAAGTGTTTGCTAGTGGTTGCTCGTGGATGCATATATACACACACTTTAGGCACTAGATCGGCTCAGTCACTACATATTGCATATTGCATATATATGGATGTATTTAGTAAAATGGATGAACGATGGTTGTATTATCATGTGGATGCTGCATTCAGATGATGGTTGTGCACGCATATAGAAGTATTATGTAGCATTAAGAATCTTTTGCATACATAATGGATGCATGGCACGATCATAGTTGCATTAAGGAGGTCAACTGAATCAGTGGACCACCTGATTTTGCATTAGATACGGACATATACACACACTGTGCATTTAAACATGAAAGCATTAGAAGTCTGTAAGGACAATGGATGCCTGTGTATGATGGATGAGTAGATGGACGTTTGGATGGTAGGATATACATTCTTCCAAGAATTGAAGATTTCGGGGACGAAATCCTAAAAGGAGGGGAGAATGTAACACCCCGAATTTTCTATTAACACTAAAGTTGCTAAAATATTAATAAGTGTGTAAGAGGGGGGATGTATCTAATATGAATATAATAATATTAATAAGTGTGTAAGAGAAGGGATGTATCTAATATGAATATAAAAATATTAATAAGTGTGTAAGAGAGGGGATGTATCTAATATGAATATAATAATATTAATAAGTGTGTAAGAGAGGGGATGTATCTAATATGAATATAAAAATATTAATAAGTGTGTAAGAGAGGGGATGTATCTAATATGTATATAAAAACAATAATAAGTGTGTAAAATGGGGGGATGTATCTAATGTGTACATTGTAGAATATATATATATATATATATATATATATATATATTGCTGAGTGTTTGCTGAGTCACTTCTGACTCATTGCTGAGTCAACAAGATAAACCCCATCTTGTCTGAACGGTTGCGGTTATTTCTAGGTTAAATCTAATGGCCTAAATGCATTCTAAAATCTATAAATAAGTGGGTAGAGCCTAAACCTAAATCACTTGTAAAATTAGAGAAGCTACCGTCATGCTGCTGCCATGGAATTCAGCGTAGCCGTCAAAAACTAAGAAGAGGAAGCCTAATCATCTACAACTAAATCTACACAAATCAAATCAAAAGATCTCTCTTTCTCTAATTCTTTTCTTTTGTTGGTGAGTATGATGATTCTCACAAGACTAGTACAAACTAATTTGACTCAGTTATGAATGGATCACAAGAAAGTGATGTGATTTGTAATTGTAAATTCTATATATTGTGGATCTCTTATTATGTTATTATGTTGTCGTATGATGTAAATTATATATGCTATGTCATGCTATGTTGTAAATTCTCTTATGCTATGTCGTGCTATGTTGAGAATCATGTCAAGCTATGTTATACTATCATACTATGCCATGTTATAAATCATGCTATATTATGTTGAAAAATCATGCTGTTGGATCATGCTTAAAGTTATGTTTTTTTTTCTTAATTTAAATGGATCTTGTTTATGGGAATTTGCCTATTAGGTTAGGTGTACCCATAAACTTGAAACTATAATTAAATAAAACTTGATTATGGGAATTTGCCTATTGAGTTAGGTGTACCCATATAAAACCATGTTGTAAAAAAATTAGATGATGTTGATTCACACATGTTCATATGTAAGTTTATGAAAATTGATTGAGATTATATTAGGTGAATTTTGAACAAGTTGACACCTTTAGGTCCATGACATGTATAATCTATGCAAGTTGGACATATGCAAGTTTCACCCCTTATTATGATTCATTTGGTCACATATACATGTTGTTATTATGATAATTCATTTTATGCTATGAGTTAGGCTATTCGAGTCTAACATATATTTTGCGAATAAACGTTCAAACGTGGGGTAGGGGTAATATTAGGAATTAATAAATTGGGTGCAATTTTGTAAGATTTTGCATACCATGAATGGATGTCCATAATTGAGTCAATTATGGACATTGTTAAAAATTGGAAGTAATTAATAATTCAAGTAGGGAATTATTAAAATTGGGGGAAAGTGGATTATTATTAATAATCAATGCTTAGGACACGAGGTTGGACCCGTTTGTGATGTAAACCTGCCCGGACCCGCCCGGCATATCCAGTAGTCACAAATGTCGGCCCAATGTGAGAGGTCCTAGGCCCAAACTAAAGCATAACAGTTGTAAAGACATGAGGTTAGACTCTTTTATGGTGTAAGACTGCCCGGACCCGCCCGGCAAATCCAGCTGCCATAAATGCCAGTCTAATGTGAGAGGTCTTTATGAGGTTATGGCCTTAATGAACTAAGAAATACTTAACCAGATAATCATGTAAGGTGGGACATGGGGGTTAAGTAGGTGCCTTGGGTGGCATGAGGAATCTGGTGGTTGCCTTTAGAGGCATTTGAAATACGATTAGACTTAACCAAACACACATGTAAATGAACATGACTAAGTGGGTTAAGTGGGATGGACTAATGGGGACAAGCTTAGGTGGAATGCTTGTGGTAAATATTGGGGGCCCATTTCAACCAGTATCCCAAAACGTATCTTTGTGGGCTCGACCCAAGTCGAGGACGGGACACACATACTGGGTTTGACTATAAGAGGCCAAAACAGGGAGCGGTGGCAACGCAAGTCCAACGGGTTTCATATGCGTGTGTGGACCCGGGCTGGTAGGTAAGACGTTGTTGCATCGTGTAGGTATAAGCCGTGCATGTCCGTTGTATCAGGTTGCCACTTTAGGGGAGTGATACACCACACTGTGGGGCCAGCACGGGTATCTACGAGTTAGGGAGCCGATCGAATAATGGGAAGTAGGGTACACCTAGTGGACATAGGGGCAGGCGGCACCTATGTAGTCAGCTAGGGGTACGTAAAGCCATTGGGAAAGTTTCTAAGTGAAGCTAAGTGGGATGAATCTTTAGGGTGACATGTGTGGTGCAGTATAGTGTTTATCCTTTAGTATTTAGGAGCTCCTATAACGTTGCCTTTAGCGATTGTCTATGTCCTTAATCTGCTCTTCATAGACATTTTCTTGTTTTCCAGCTTATGCCTTAGTCCAGTTATCTTGGTAATAGTATTGTAGAATTATCATATTCACCAGACTTTATGTCTGACCCCCTCTTTTCCATCCTTTTTCTCCCTTCAGGTCCGCAGGTTGGGCCAAGTTCTAGTGGAGTCTAGTTGGATCGCTTATCTTCTGGAAAGCTTGGACTGCTGAAGTAAAGTCCAGCTTGTTATCTTTCTTTTTAATGGCTATTCATGTAATGGGATTATGTACTTGTTTTATCAAGATAGATATTGTACTTGACATTGAATATGGTGTTATGATGTAATCAAACATGTTTTGACTTCTGCTACAATGAAATAAAGTTTTTTGAATTTCCAAGTACTATTTTATATCTGTCTTGTTGTAATTTTACTGTTCTATATTCACTTAAAACCTCCATGGAAGTCAATGCATTCCCTTTGTGAGTGACATTAATGGACGTGGGGTGTTACACAGTCTCTCCGTATTGATGACGGAAAGATGGTCAAAAACTTCGATAGTCGGTGATTTAACTATCAAAGAAAAATAGGTGTACAAACAACGGTCGTATTTCCAAATGGAAATCTTACCCAGCAAATCATCAATCAACACTTATCTCCTTTAATTCAATTTATCATAAATTTATTCATTTTTTGAATTACCACCAGTTTCCTTTGATCACTATTTCACTCTGTAAAACGTTTCACTTTGAATCATTATTCACTATGAAATGTGAATACTGTTCCTTTACGGAAAATTGAGTTCGTTATTTTAATTAAACTTGGTTTTTATTTATAAATACCATCGCAGGTTCACATTCTTATTTATCGAGTTATTTATAAATTCGTACTCATATTCTACTTTATAAACTTTGTTTATAAGTAAACCCCTTGTTAATTTTATATTAAGTTTATAACTTAAATCTTGACTTCATATTTGTTTTAAATTAGCAGTTTCAAACCAAATATCGACTACCTTATAAGATTCTAAATTTTAAAATATATAGTTTCTAAAAATAAATTTCTTTTATAACATTCGACGTTGTCGAATTCTATTTACAAATCCCTATGGATTCATTTCACTTCTATTTCATTTTGAACATTGAAATACTTTCATCGTTTTACCTTTGGAACGATTCACCGTTTCCCTTATATTATTCATTCTTGTATTTCCAAATTAACTTAATGATAATAACTTTCCTCTTTATTACTACTCATTGGTAATAAGTCAAACTACTTGTTTAATATAGTTTAAAACAAGTTATTATAATTTAGTCTATTCGAAATTCAATTATTATTTAAAATATAGACTTTTCCCTTTTAAAACCCATATTCCTTTCCAATATATTCGAATATATTTCACGGTATTTTAATACCAATTTTTGTTGTGCAAATATCGTACACCACACAATAATCAACACCAGGTTATTTGTCATATCTTATAAAACAATATATGAATATCAACAATAAAATTATTGAGGAATCCAATTGGATCCCTCCAACCTGTTTCCCTGCATCCAAAGATGTTAATCAACAGAAATCACATTTATTTCATATTAATATGAAATATTAGAATCAATATTTAAGCAATGGTTTATAGCGGTGTCTATAATTTCAACCAATCAGTTAGAAAATTATCCAAATAACCATCATATTCAATCATGTTTATCGAAAATAAATAACGTTTATAAAATTATAAAACTGAACAGAGTTAGTGAGTTTACTCACCTTGGTCGTTAATCGTTAAATAAGATTAACGGCGGTTGATTCGAATCAGTACGTTTGTTTTTGCCGTAAATGTAACCGAGCTCCAAATGGTTCTAAATCCGCTCCATAGCGTTGCCTGTGTTCATATGATCCCGACGCGATGGACGGCTTTTAATTCTGTTAACAGACGTCGCTATAAATTATACGGAAATTTAATTACATTTACTGTAATTAAATTCGACCACTAATACCTTACTGACATTTTACTTTTAACCAAATATACTAAACTAACCGTGTTTTATTAGTTGACATAAGTCTAATCGTTCGAGGTTAACGGCTAAACGGACTTCCTAGTTATCGTTACTATTAAAAGTTTGATGGAGTTTCATAAATAAAACCCTGTAGATTTCTTCTGGTTATCACCTACTTACCAAACACAGTTGTCGTTGTTCATTTCGACAATTCGCTAACAAATTTATAATCATACCTTAACTAAATAATATAGTTAAATTATTATAGTATAAGATAAACCTTACGCTCACCGTTTTGCAAGACCAAGCCACAATGAAATGCGCCAACATATACCGCCCAGGTGAGCAGTCAGATGTACCCTCAGCCGTGTTCATTTGCATGCCATGACCATTCTGTATAACGCAATTCTCCTCTTCATTTTCTTTTTCTTTTATTCTCCCTCACAAATTCCAAACCGCAAGTGCTCCCTTTTCATACAAATAGTACCTCCCTCCATTATCACAAAACACTTGCAACTAATTACCCTAGCTCGCATGTCTTCCCTCCTTTTAGTCCACGGTTCCCCTTTTTTTTTCCAAAGTTTAGATTTATCCAAATATGGATTCACCCTTCATTACAAAGTCGGCCCATCATTCCCAAATACCCACCGCTGTGCTTCCTTCTCCCCTGAGTCAAGACGCACGCTGCTCCCTATCCTTTCCAGTTCACCACGTCCCATTTTCTTTTCGGCCAAATCCATTTTTTTTTCGATTTACAGAAGTTTTAATGAATTACTTTTGGAAATTTTGTTTCCATGAGAAACTTCGGTCCGATTGGTTTTGGTAAAGATGAATTGGCATATGTATTTATAGCATGTGACACTTGGTGGCCAAGTAGTGTACAGGGATCCTAGCTAAGCTCGTAGGTGGTGTAGGTGTGCAGACGTGAATTGAAAATACAAAGAGGGTATTGAATTGATTTGAAAACTTGAAAACATTTTTAAATTTCTTTGCTTCGCATGTGGGAGATTTACTCCCTTTTCAGAGGCATAACTAGCGAAGGTCTTAAACTGGCATGTGCATTGATGTGCACTGCCGAGTAAATAAGTGTGCATGATTGAAAATGGCTTGGGCATGTGCAGTTCTTTAATTCTCATGGGGTAGGCTTTAACTTCTTTTTTCTGTATATTGAAACTACAGGTTACTGTTTTGATGTTGAACTGTCGAATTAACCAACAGCAGTGAATTTTTACATCCTGAGTTTTCATTTTCTCTTTTGGTTATTGTAGATTTGAAAGTATAGCTGTTGAGTTGATAGCATGTGGGAGGAGCGTACGAGCCTTGGGCTTAAAGGAAAGCAAATTTATATATTTTTTTAAATTTATTGTAAAGTACTTGTATACTATTTTAATTCCTCCGGTCCAATTGCATTCCTGAGCACGGTGCTCCTTGCTGTTTTTATTGCACATTACTTTTGCATATGTTTTTGCTGGCACTTGCTCCTGTTTATTGTATCTAGTGTTTCACCTGAATAAATCATTTATAACTCTCCTTGAATTTTCATTTTTCCTTAGCTTATTGTATTAGTGTGGTAAGCTTAAGCAGATTAAATGCATTTTTGTCCACGTTTAACCCTCACCATTTATATACCTCAACTTCAAGTATTATCTCACATGTACACTCTATACGCATTACCCCATACGTACATTCCATATGTATTCTGTATTGCTATGGCCTATATTTGGTAGGTATAGTAGCTATAGTATTTGATTAAAATAAAAAAATAAAAAAAAATCCTGTATCTTTTAATAGATGGTTTTGGGATGTGTGGAAAGCTTGTTTCCAATGTTTGGCCGCTGATACACAGAATAGGATATACACATGGGATCTTAAGTTAGCACATTTATGGTTGCACTGTTGATTTTCTTGACAATAGATTTCTTATTTCCCTGTGCATTCAGAAAGGAAGATAGTGACAATTCATTTAGAAAGAAGGAGTTGAGTGCTCCGTTTTTAAGTGGAAAAAAGAGTAGGGGTGGTCATGGTGCGTCAATCAGTAGTCAAGTATACATTTATAATGTTTGAAAAGTTAAAGGTTATATGGTATCCTCTACATATTGAATCCTGTTTATTTATGGACCCCTATGGACAAAAATAAAAATACATTTGTGTTGAGTGATGTGCCACGATCCCAAAAATATAATATTATCGGTAGGTTGACTCATATTTTGAAATCCCAAAATATTGTTATAGGGTGCAAAATACTCTAAATAAAAAGTTGCGTATTTAATTAATTAAAAATTATAGTAAAACTCTAAAAATTAAATTATAACTGTGTGTCAAAAGAACCTTGTCTAAATTCGAAATCAATATGCAGTTATTTCAAATAAACTGTTACGGTTGATGAACGATTCTACAACAACTATTCGAAATTTTGATTTGGACATATCTTGCTATCTATATGACGAAATCTCCATTTTCCACTTCCGTTAGAAAAATATAGTTCAACAGATTCGAACATCTCTTGTTTCGAAGAAATTCGGTTTATAACGGGTCTTGTACACTCAGTTGAAGTTCAAAACGTTAAATTACGAACTGCCGCGATATTACGGGCTCGATTATATTTAATATATATTTTTATACATTCAACTTTATTTTTTTTTAAAATATATAAATCCACTTATATTACGAATTCAATATTTAAACTGATTTAAATATTCCAATACAAACCGATAAAAACGCGGGACGTTACATTCCTTCCCCCTTAAAAGAATTTCGTCCCCGAAATTACTAAGGTAGGGAAAATGTTACAATTCATATTATAACCAGGTTAAAATCTTTTATTTTATTTCTTAACTTCTGTTTTAACTGAAGCAATTTATTTCAATTGGTACAATTACAACTCGCCTCTCTAGGGCTTCTCCAATCCAAAAGAAAATCAAACAGCCAAGCGGCTTGCCAAACCGGCTCATAAAACTCATATCCAATTATAATATAAACTCGTAGCTTTTTGTCGGACATTCAACTTTATCTCTTCCATTTGCTATCCATTCTGCATATATAATGCATTTCCAATCGATCTCCAATTAGCTTATTCTCAAATCCAATACTCCACTTATACCCAAGCCAAAATCCATTCCAAACCTCAGTTCCATTTTCAATTTCAATTTATGAACTCATCAATACAATTCCACTCCAAAATTCTATCTCAAAAACCCAACTACTTAACCAAGGTAAGTTATATTCCTATAGTTTATTAACTAATTAATTTCTCAAATTAGTTATCTACAATTACAACATCTGATTTTATTTCTATATCACTTTCAAATAATTCAATTTCCTCTTAACTGGTTTTAGTTAAATTCCCATTTTATTTCACAATCTTTACTTAACTTATTTAAGTTAAATTCTAATTTATTTATTCACTTTTACCTTTTAAATTTATTTAACTTCATAGGTTAAATTTTAAATTCTAGAATTCAAATTCCTGGGTTATACTTCAAATCAGTTCGAAATCATATATATACATATACATAACATAGCAATTCAAAACATTTGAATTTTCGAACAACTTATTTCCTCAAAACAATTCAAAAACAAAATTTCTGCTAGTAATCTATCATTAGAAACACGAAAATGACCCTGGTGATGCGGCCGTTACCATCAGAATTATTTTCCAGTGATCGAGGTGATTCCAATACTATATCATTTCAAATGTTATTTTAAAACCGACCCATTTTGAAATTACTTCAAAATATCCTTTTCAAAATTTGGGAAACATTTTCAAATCACCCAAGACCTTGAAATTTCCTTATATAATTCCAAATTCAATTTGAGACATCTTTTCCAATTTCTGGGATTTTAATTCCAATTCTAATTTAATTCCAGATTTAGTTCATCTGATTCTATACATTTTCTTATGTGAATTATGGTTGATTATTTATGTAACACCCCATATTTTCTATTAAAGTTATAATAATGAATCCTAGAATACTTAATTTAAAATGTGAGAATTAAGGGAAACAGGTTACGCCATTGTGTTCATCTTGGAATTCTGGTTGAGATAGAGTCCAAGTTTGCGTAAATTGGACTTTGTATGAAGAAGTTATGGCCTCTAGAAGTTTCAGAAATTCAAATAAATTCAAATAGCTCGAAGAAAAACAAGTTCAAATTCAAACAGAAGCTAGAAGCGGGCTGGGCGGGAAAATTCCCGCCTAGGCATGTCGACCTTAGTGTCGACCTCCCCCCCTAGTGGTCGACTTGGGGGTCGACCATAGGGTCGACCTAGGGGTCGACCTGGCCCCCGGCCAGATCTGAAATTTGAACGACTGCTGACTTGCTGCTGAGTCAATAGGGTTTCTGGATGGTCCTGATCAGGTCTGAGTGGCTGTGATTAACCCTAGGTTCATCTGACGGCTATAATTAAACTGGAATTCTATATAAACAACTCAATTCTCAACCTAAACACACACAGAAATATAATCCTAGAACTGAAATGCAGTCAGTAATGAACTTGGAGTTGCCATCAACCTTTTTCAATTCAAAGACAAGTTGAAGCTTACATCTAAAATCAGATTAAAACTAGTTTAATTCAACGATCTTCATCAAAGGAGCGCATCTCCAATTTTAGAATTCAGATTTCAGAACGTAAGAATTACTTTTAGTTTGTAAGTGGGTTATTACATAGATTTAAACAATCTTTCGCTTGAATCATGACATGTTGTAATTGGGATATAGAATGATGCTTATGTATAAGATTTGATTCTCGTATAGCTTAAAGTATCGTTGTAATTAATCATGTCTATATGCTTATGGCGATGAACATGTTGTATATTTCATGTATATATGCTTATGGCGATGAACATGTTGTATATTTCATGTTTATATGCTTGTGGTGATGTACAATATTGTATGTTATTGGAATCTATTACGATTGGGTAAAGAACTTATTATGCCAAAAATATGGTGAAACATGTCATGTTGTAATTTGGTGGTTATTTGCAAGTTTAGGATCTAAATCACATGCTTACATGTTAGATTAACATTCATGAATATTTAGAACTATGTCAAGTTGAATCTATTTATGTTGTAAGGTTGGATTTGTAGTCCTCTTCGGTTTTAACACATAAGTTACCATGCCAAGTTGTGATTTAAATATGTTCATTGTGGCTTTCTTATGTTTTGACATACATAAGTTAGTATGCTAAATTGTGGTTCAAAAATTGTGTTTATATGTTAAACCTCCATGTTAGACCCATGTCAAGTTTACATGAAAATTAGATTCAACTTAGTCACAAGTTCACCTTTACCTGTTTAGTTAAGATAATGATACATCTATGCCAAGTTACATGTGATAAGTTAAATGTATGCTATTTTATGTTTATTTCATGTTCCTCGTTTATTACCCCATTTTGTTTATGGGTTTGGGCTAATTTGCTAGCCCAACATTTTATGTAATTCATACGTACGTTCTACGGGGATAATGATAGGAAAACATGAAAATTCATGGCATAGATTTGTTCATAAAATGGTATATTTGATATACCATTTATTATGAGCGATATTTGAAAGGATAATTATGGCAAGAGTAAATTAAATTAAATTTACATAAAGAAATTTGATATACATAGAAAAATAAGAATTTAGAAAAGACGAATATGCCTAACCCGAGGTTAGACTGAGTTGTGGTGTAAATCTTCCCGGAACCGACCGGCATATCCAATGACCACAACAAGACCTTTCTAATGTCGGTGGTTAGTGCATCAAGCCCAAAATAACCCGAGGTTAGACTGAGTTGTGTTGTAAATCTGTCCGGAACCGACCGGCACATCCAGTGACCACAACAAGACCTGTCTAATGTGAGTGGTTGGTGCTTTAATAAATTAAAGCTAAGTCAGGATTGGTAAGGTTAAGTCGAATTAGGAAAGCACTTAACCGATTCAACATGTTAACTAAACGAATGGGTGGGGTTAGGTAAACTTGGACACTTAACCAAATAGACATGTTGATTCGAAAACCCTAGTAATGGGGACCCATTTCAGCAGTAACCCACATAGATGTATCATGGTACCTAGAAACTAGGCAGGGTGGGGCACGATTACTGGGCTGAATTATAAGCGGTCAAAACGTCGGCGGTTGGTGGGCCAGTGTAGGTTTCGACGGAGTATGGGCGTGCACGTACTCCGGAGTGGAAAAATCATGCACTGGGCACCAGTAATGTACATTGTGCATCTTGAATCATGTCGGGTTGCCACCAGAGGGACTGATACACCCCATGGTAGGACCAGCACAGGTAGCTACAGTCAAGCGGGGGCCGAATGACACAGGACATGAATGCATGCGAGTAGGGGCCGAACATTAAGGGGATCGTTTGTTGTAAACACATGGGCTGGTTGAACAAATGGTTAAGTAGGTGCAGAGACTATAGTAATGGGTGCGATCACACGTCCCTCTAATCTTATATTAGGGTATTGTCCTATGTTCTGTTATCACTGTCATGATCCCTTTCCTTGTTTAAATACTAGTAATCACTGAACTTACAAGACTTATTGTCTGACCCATTTTCTCTCGTCTTCTTTTCTTCCGTTCCCCCCCCCCCCCTAGGTCCATAAGGAGGGAATACTCCAGCTTTGTCAGACTCTTTGCAAGCTTCAAGAAAGTAGATGTATGATTTGGACTCTCTCTCACCTTGGCTATGGTTCTTGGACATTTTCCTTGGGGATATGCAATTCTTACTTTTGGTTTATGCTTCTTTGTTTAATAATCAAGACAGAGATTATGTTGTAATATTTGGAAGTTATTTTGAGACAATTTGATGTAATGCTTTTGTATTGAACTACGTATGCAATAAATGTTTTGAATTTCCGCTGCTTAAATTTATCTGCCTTGTAGATTTTTCTGTGTCTTGTACCCATAACCCTCCACAAAAATTAAGGCATTCCCTTTGTGAGTGACCTTAATGGAGGTGGGATACTGCACTTGGTATCAAAGCAAAAGGTTTACCAGATCAAATAAGAATTTTTGAAAACTATTTTTCAAAAAGAATTATAAAGAAGCATTTTACAAGGAAAAGTGTTGATTTAAATTTAAAAAGGCATAATCCCCAAAGTCATATGCACTATCTTTCTATCCTTCGTTTTGAATCTTTTCTTTTTCGTTTCAGCATGTCTGGGAATCTTAACAATCCAGAGGGTGTACTGATACCTGGCTGGTTCAGGAGGTACTTAGAGTCTAGGGCTAACGACGCAGGCCCAACAGATATTCCTCCTCCAGCTGCAGCAGTTCCTCCTCTTCCTTTTCTCGTGCAAATGCTTTCTCAAAGATTTGTAGAGATTTTAGGGCCATGGGTGGAAAGGATTTCAAGGGAACTGAATCATTTGTAGAAGCGAGGAACTGGCACAAAGAAACAGAGGATCTATTCGTTATCTTCGAGGTGGACGATAGGTAGAAGGTACAGTTGGCAGTATGGTTGCTCAAAGACGAAGCTTCCTATTGGTGGGAAGTCACTAACACTGAAAGACCTATTGACACATGGATGGATTTCAGGATAAGGTTTGAGATGAAATTCCTCTCACAAGCTGAATGAAGTCTACAGCTGGAAAAGTTCTCATCTCTTAAGCAAGGAAGTATGACGGTCAAGGAGTACGTCAATTAATTCAATCAGCTGACCCGATTTGGACTGGACTTAGTGAATACTCCTCATAAAAAGGCTCTCCGTTTTGTCAAGGGATTGAATGAGCCACTTCATAGCTTGGCTATGACCCATATACCTATGGGGGATACTTATGAGAGGTTAGTGGACATGGCACTCTTACATGAGGAAGACAAGGGCAAGAATGAGGCAAAAGCGGAAGTGCCTTAAGATAAGAAGGGGGAAGGGTCGCAGAACAAGAAGGATGATTCAAAGAAAGGCGGGAAGAAAAACAAACCCCGTGAAAAGAGAAAGTGTAATTTTTGTGGCATTCCCGGGTATCTGATCAAAGACTGCAAGAAGAAGAAGAGGAAGATGGGTGGTTGTTTCCACTGTGGTGAGACATGACACATGGCTAGGGCATGCCCAAAGAAGCAAGGGCAAGGAGCTGGACCTTCTTCTGGAGGACATGTTCACGCTCTTACGGCACCTCCGCAAGAACGAGGTAGAAATATTTCTGTTGAAAGCTTAGTCTATATTTTTGATCATCCTGTTCGTACACTATTTGATTCTGGCGCATCACACTCTTTTACATCTACTGCTTTAGTGGAATCTCTGCACCTAGACACCAGTATAGTAGATGATCCCTTGGTTGTTTCAAATCCAATTGGGGGCTCAGCCTATTTGTCAATGGTTTGTTTGGATTTGAAAATATCTATACTAAGCGTTGAGTTTAGATGTAATGCCTTTGTTTTGGGCTTCACGTGCTATGGGTTGATTCTAGGCATGGACTAGCTATCCAGTAATGGTGTCGTCCTTGATTGTGAAAAGAAAGTGGTTAGACTCATGACTCCCCTCGGTAACACTCTAGAAATTTCTTGTAATCCCATAAACTCCGTTATGCTTAGTTACCTAGAATCACTTGATGTGTCTGTTGAGAACTTACAGTCTATAAGGATAGTCCATGAATACTCGGAAGTTTTTGAAGAGGTAAAGGGCTTACCTCCGAAGTGGGAGATAGACTTCCGCCTATACCTCGTTGATAATGCAAAGCCCGTTGCTTTACCCGTTAGGCACATGGCCCCAAGGGAGAGAAAAGAGCTCAGCAAGCAAATCAAAGAGCTGCTTGAAAAGAGGTTCATAAGACGGAGTATTTCTGAATGGGGTGCTCCGGTAGTGTTCGCGACCAAAGCTGATGGTTCGCTTCGCCTATGTGTTGGTTATAGGGAGCTAAATAAGCTGACCAAGAAGAATAGACACCCACTCCCAATAATAGATGATTTGTTCGATCATCTTGTAGGTGCGTCGGTTTTCTCCCAATTAGATTTAGCTATCGGGTTTCATTAGCTAAGAGTGGCTGAAGACAGCATTGATAAGACCGCATTCAGAACTCCTGGTGGTTTCTTCGAGTGGCTTGTCATGCCCTTCGGCTTGACAAACGCACCCGCTTACTTTGTGGATTTAATGAGCAGGGTATTCCGAGAGTTCCTCAATAAGTTTGTGGTGGTCTTCGTAGACGATATTTTGATCTTCTCAAAGAATGAGGAAGAGCATGCTCAGCATCTAAAGGAAGTCATGGATACTCTCCGTGCACATTAGTTGAAGGCGAAGTTCTCTAAATGCTATTTCCGGAGAGAAGAATTTAGGTTCCTTGGGCGCGTGGTGTCCAAAGAGGGGATAGCTGTGGACTCTGCTAAAGTGGTTGCTGTGCAAGATTGGAAGGTTCCTCAAAACGCAACCGAAGTCCGAAGCTTTCTCGGGCTAGCAGGCTTTTATCAAAAGTTCATCAAGGATTTTGCAAAGATCTTAGCTCCACTAACAAGATTGACAATGAAGAACCTAGCTTTCAAGTGGGATTTGGATTGCGATATTGCTTTCCAACGTTTAAAAAGGGCTCTAACAACAGCCCTAGTTCTGACATTGCCTGATGGAAGCAAGATGTTTACAGTATACACCGATGCATGCGGAACGGGACTAGGCACTGTTCTGATGCAAGAAGGGAAGGTAGTGGCTTATGGGGGAAGACAGTTGAAAGTACACGAGAAAAAACTACCCAACCCACGACCTAGAGTTGGCAGCCATCGTTTTTGCGCTTAAGTCTTGGCGCCATTATCTCCTAGGTGAGAAATTTGAACTGTATAGTGACCATAAATCGTTGAAATACTTATTCTCGCAGAAAGATCTCAATTTGAGGCAGCAATGATGGATGGAGTGTCTTGCCTCGTACGATTTTGAGATTTCCTACACTCCTGGCAAGGGCAATGCAGTAGCTGACGCCTTGAGTAGAAAGAAACTGACCTTAAGCCGTCTCTTTGTGGAAAGGCAAAGCTTGGAGTTCATAGCAAGCTTTAACTTCAGAACCTCCACTGACTTTGTACCTGGCTTGCTAGCAACATTAGAAGTGCGACCAACTCTATTAGACTCAATCGGAGCCATGCAAAGAGAAAATCCTCAGCTAGCCGAAGTGATGGACAAGTTAATTAGGAGTGAGACTTTTAGTAACCTCAATAGATACTCCATGGATGCCAAGGGCTAGTTGAGACGAGATGGAAGACTATGTGTCCCATAAGCAAGGGGCTTGGTAAAGGCGGTTTTAGAAGAGGCACACCATTCCAAGCTGACCATACACCCAGGCGGGGACAAAATGTATAAAGACGTCAAAAGAGTTTTCTTTTGGAATGGCATGAAGAAAGACGTAGCTGAATTTATTTCTAAGTGTGTAATATGCCAACAAGTCAAGGCAGAGCATAAGAAGCCTGGTGGTCTGCTCCATCCTCTAGAGTTCCCACAGTGGAAATGGGATAGCATCTCGATGGACTTTATAGATGGGTTTCCTAGGTCAAGAAGGGGCAATATCAGCATTTGGGTGATAGTGGACAGGCTCACAAAAAGCGCCCAGTTTATACCCATCAAAAGTAGAAGGACTGCCTCATCTCTAGCATCCATATATCTTAAGGAGATAGTTCGACTCCATGGGATACCCTCCAGCATAGTGAGTGATCGAGACCCTATCTTCACGAGCGAGTTTTGGAAGAGTTTACAAGAGGCCGTAGGCACACAGTTATGCTTAAGCACCGCTTATCACCCTCAAACTGATGGCCAAACAGAAAGAGTTAACAGATTATTAGAAGATCTCTTGAGGTTATGCATTATTGACTTCGGAGGAACATGGGAGGATCATCTACCTTTAGTGGAATTCGCTTCAATAATAGCTACCAAGCCACCATAGGCATGGCACCTTTCGAAGCTTTAAATGGAAGACCGTGCAGGTCACCAACTTGCTGGTGGGAGTCCACACACAAGCTCATACTTGGACCAGACATGATTAGCGAGACTTCAGAGAAAGTAGACTTGATTCGAAGAAGAATGAAGACTGCCCAAGATAGACAGAAGTCTTACGCAGACAAAAGAAGAACTGACCTTGAGTTTGAAGTTGGTGATAAGGTGTTCCTTAAAGTATCTCCTTTGAGGAACGTCGTTCTCTTTGGATCCGCAGGAAAGTTAGCACCAAGATTTGTAAGGCCGTTCCCTATCATCGAGAAGATTGGGAAGATCTCTTATAGGGTATAGCTCCCCGAAAGATTTGTCGGGATTCATAATGTCTTTCATGTCTCTTACCTGCGAAATGCTTACACGAGTCTGCGGAAGTGGTAGAACCAAGTATGCTAGAGGAAGTTGAAGTTGAACGAGAAGCTACTGTGAGGAGAATTCCAACCCGTATCATGGGAACAGAGGTCAAAAAGCTATGCAACCGTGAAGTTAAGCTCGTCAAAGTTCAGTGGAGCGACACCGAGGAAGACGCGACTTGGAAAACTAAGGACAAAATACGCGCAACCTACCCTTTTCTTTTTAAGGGTACGTCTTTAATCTCTTTTTCCTCAAGTTTATGCTCGTATCTATCTTTTTAGGTATATCTCCTTGATCCTATCCTTTATCCTTTGGTAGGAAACCATTTGGATGTAAACATGTAATTGAAACATGTTATGATTAATGGTTGCAAGTGGTTGCTAGTGGATGCATATACACACACATTAGGTATTAGATCGACTCAGTCACTTCCATATTGCATATGCATATATGTATTGGTTTATGGATTAAAACTTGATGTGTTATCATATGGACGTTGCATTTGTATAAATGATTGTGCACTCATGTAAGAAATTGTGAGTAGGAAAAAATTGCATTCATAACGGACTCATGGCACTGACATAATTTGCATTAAGGAGGTCAACTGAATTAGTAGACCGCCTGATTTTGCATTAGATAAGGACATATACACACACAATGCATATGATCATGAAGAATTAGAAATCTTTTAAGGACAATGGACGCCTGTGTTTGATGGTTGAGTAGATGGGTGTTTAATGGTAGGATATAAGTTCTTCTCGACTTGGAGATTTCGGGGATGAAATCCTAAAAGGAGGGAAGAATGTAACACCCCATATTTTCTATTAACGTTATAATAATGAATCCTAGAATACTTAAATTAAAATGTGAGAATTAAGGGAAACGGGTTCCTCAATTGTGTTCTTCTCGGAATTATGGTTGAGATAGAGTCCGAGTTTGCATAAATTGGGCTTCGTATGAAGAAGTTATGGCCTCCAGAAGTTTCGGAAATTCAAATAAATTCAAATAGCTCGAAGAAAAACAAGTTCAAATTCAAACATAATCCAGAAGCGGGCTAGGCGGGAAAATTCCCGCCCAAGCAGGTCGACCAAGGGGTCGACCCGAGTGTCGACCTCCCCCCTTGGAGGTCGACCTGGCCCCCGGCCAGATCTGAAATTTGAACGACTGCTGACTTGATGCTGAGTCACTAGGGTTTCTGGAAGGTCCTGATCAGGTCTGAGTGGCTGTGATTAACCCTAGGTTCATCTGACGGCTATAATTAAATCGGAATTCTATATAAACAACTCAATTCTCAACCTAAACACACATAGAAAAATAATCCTAGAACTGAAATGCTGTAATAACCCGGAAATCTGAGCCAATCTAAAAAATTTATTTTGGAAAATTTAGCGAATTTTGAATATTTAAAATGAATTATTTTAAATAATATCGACGAAAAATTTATTTTGCATAGAATTCGAACATATATATTTATATAGATCGTCGCTAGAATATAAATATTTATTTATAATTATAAAAGGAATAGAAAATGGAGCGGTAGTTCGATAATTCGATTTCAAAGTTCAAATGAATGTATAGGATTCAAAATATACCATATTTTAGCGAAACCAAAATTATTTGAATCTAATTGAGAATATCTTTCCAACGAATCCGAAAAATTGAAATTTCATAGCGGGAATCAAAAGATATGCCCAGTTGAAAATTCAGAATAGTCGCTATGAAATTCTGGCCCATAAAAATGGGAATTTTGCAAACGACCTCGGATTTCGACGAAACCACTTTTTTTGGATCCGTGATGTCAAGTTATTTCTAGGTTTCAAGTTTCTTAATTTTTCAAATCAATATGTGAGCGTGGCAAAGGAAAACGTGTTTGACCAGTTTCAGTTGATTTTAATCGACTGGAAAATGGCCATTTTTCAAATGGTCTTAGAATTCGACGAAATTAGTTTTGTTAGGACCGTATTATCAATACGAAGTTAGAAAATATTTTTCGGGAATTTTTAGAGATAGTATGTGGGCCCAGCAGATTGAAATGTGGGTTCAAATTCAATATATAGAGTTAAATTTTGATTTAAATGAAAACTGATCGAAACGGTCGAATTGGCTTTCGATACATATCCCATTGTGTTCGGAATGGGGGTAATTAGCTGTGGACGACAGGCGGTGGGTCTCGTTTCAAGTTCGAAATAAAAAGTTGCTTTTTGAAAGTTAAAAATAATAAAATATATATATTTATAAAATACCCTCCCTCTTCCCTTTCCACGGTCAACGCTCATTATATATATTAAAAAAAAATTACGATCTCGATCTGCTCGTCGCCCACCTGGAGAACCTCGCCGTCGCTCCCCTTGCAAACGCGCGGATGGCCTCCCATTCCCCCTCCTCCTCCCTCCGCCGGCGATCCTCGTCGCCCTCCCCTTCTTCCGCGCGAACCAGAAAACCCCAAATTCCCCCAAACCAGACCACCGCGACCCCATAGCGCGCCACCCTCTCCAAGACTTGTCGCCGACCCTACCTCCTCCACCCTCTTTCCCCCTAAAACACCACGCAGCCAGAAACCTCGCCCAGATCCGCCGCTACAGGACATCCCACGACCGTCGTTACCCCCTGCCACCTCCCCTGCTTTCTTTACCGCCTTTGAACACCCCTCTCCATCAACAATCGAAGTTTACAAGAAGAAAATGTGAGGTTTTAATTTATATAATGCATTGTTTAAAGATCCGGTTTTAATGTATATAAAATATTGTTTTTAAATCAGATTTTATAGAAAAGCATTGTAGTAGTAGGAAGATATAATCTTTATTTATATAAATATAATCCTTAGCTATATAAAAATATATTTTTAGTTAGAAGGAAAATATGAAGTTGAAATTTATAAAAATTTTATTTTTATATATATGAATTAACGTGATAAAGATACGATTTTGGATATGAATAAAAATATGATTTTTATTCATGTAGAGTAATAAAAATGTAATTTTTATTAGAAGGCGAGTGATATAAAAATATAATTTTTATAAAGAAAAAAGGTTTGATTTTTATTTTATATATGAACAATATAGAAATATGATTTTTAAAACATATATAACAGTGAAATAAAATATATGATTTTTATTTATTGAAATAAAGTAATAAAAATATAATTTTTATTATGAACAGCGTGAAAAGGACTGCAATTGGCATTTCAAACAAATCCAGAAGGTTCAGCAGTTCAAAAGCAAAGCACGGCGGAGTGGAACCCTCTGTGAGAACTCCTCACTTTTAATTTATTTCTAGTTTAAAATATATACTAGGATGCAGACAGTGTTTAGTAGCACCCGACACCCGTCGTCCACAGACCATGGATGGCTTGTATGCTTGTTTGTTTCATTTTGATGTGTAGTTGATTGTGTGATGTGATGTGAAATGAAATAAAATATCTATATAGTTAAAAATATTTTATAGTTGAAAATAGAATTTTTAACTTGTATTTAAAATGAAATAAATATAAACAAATCGGATGATTTGTTTATATACACACATTTGACTGATATTGATTGGGACAATAAATTTTACACATCGCCCAACTGCACAAATGAAATATGTGTTTGATTGTTTGAAAACCCCACACGGGTATGGGATGATATATGACATACACTAGTCCCAATAATTAGCCGTATGTCGATCGATTGATTGACAGGATGTTATAAGCGTTAAATATTTATATTTGATGCTTATACAGTGTAGAACGCACTCAGGATGATGGTTGATTATTTATCGTTATTATTTTATACATGTGTTGTAGAAAATCCATATAATTAACATTATATGGTAATTGGTTGGGCTTCATTCCAGTTTTGAAATAGAATATTTGAAATAGAATATTTGAAATAGAATATTTGAATAGGAATGTAACAACCCGTATTTTAAATAAACTGTTATAACGTAAATCGAGGCAGAATTTAATTTATAAATCTGAATCAAGGGAAACGGGCTATGCCATTGCGTTCGTCTCGGAAAAATACGCGAAATAGAGTCCGAGTTTTCGAAAATCGGAGTCCGTATGACCCGATTAAGGCCCAACGAAGTTTTCAGAAAATTTCAAAGTAAAAACAGATTACAAATTCAAGTTTGAATTTGGAAATTAGGGCAGTTGGGCGCAGGCGGGAAAATTCCCGCCAGACCACCCATGTCGACAGCCCTGTCGACTGGGCAGTCGACATGGTTAGGCCCAAGTCGACAGCCCTGTCGACTTGGCTCAGCCGGGCAGTTTTGCCTGGTGCACCATTTTGGGAGTTGTGCTGAGTTTGGGGGCCAAATTCGGTTTTAAGGGCTGAGATTGGAATTAAGGTTTAATCCTAAGGTTGAAACTAATCTTAATCTCTATAAATAAGCCCCTAACCTAACCCTAAATCATCATTAATCAATCCTACAACTAAACTATGACAAAATCATTCCTCTCATGGCCTCCACTCTCTTCATAAAATTCTAAGTTATTTCTATGAGAGATTTTCCATGCATACAAGTGTTTTCAAGCTTGTATGAGTGTCAATAGCTTGCATTCAAGTCAAGTTTCCATATTTACATCATAAAGCAAGAGTTTTGATCATTTTGGCTCAAGGGTTTTTCTATTGGAGCTTGCATTTTGGGTTTATTTGATTGCATAAGGGCTTTGTCTCAATCTATATATATTTTTGTGTCTTCATAAGCATTGTAAGCCCTTTTCTACTTTCATATTTAAACTCTAAAGTTAAATGAATGATGCAAGTTTGTTTGATCATTATGATATGCAAGTTTGCCATGATATGCAAGTTTACTATGTCATGTTATGCAAGTTTGATATGTTATGATATGCAAGTTTGACATGTTATGTTATGCAAGTTTGCCATGTTATGATATGCAAGTTTATCAAGTTATGTTATGCAAGTTTGGGTTGATCATTTTGCTCATGTTATCATGTTATGCAAGCTTATCTTGGGTTTATGAGCTTAAAGCTTCAAGCTTTATGCTAATGGTTGCATTTTGGCAACATGTAAGTTATCATATCCCTTATGATAACTTGCATGTGAGGCTAAATGCGAACTTATGGCAACTTCTACATGTCATTTATCACCATGTATCACTTATATGCTAAGTTTGGTTTTATGCATACTTTTGAGGCCTAATGATGCAATATGCAAGTATATGAACATATGTACATTTCATATGCCACAATGTTAAACTTGTGGCTTCAACACCTTTATGTCATGATTATGCCAAGTTCCCTCTTTCTATCCTTTATGCGCTATTGCGATATGTAAGCGATGGGATTGCGTTTGGGGTTGGGTAAACTTAAAAGACATAAAAACATAAGATTGGGAATTTACCTATTAAGTTAGGTCTACCCATTGGGAATTTACCTATTAAGTTAGGTCTACCCAAATGCTTGAAAACTTGTAATATGTTTTGGAAACATAATGGACAAGACACTTAGAAAATATAAGTGTGACCAACTCGAGGTTGGGTTGAGTTTGTAGCGTAAACCTACCCGGAACCGACCGACTTAACTAGTTGCTACAAACAATAGGACCCAATGTGAGAAGTTGGTCATGTTGTACCTTGAACCCGAGGTTAGACCAAGTTGTGGTATAAAGCTACCTGGAACCGACCGGCTTAACTAGTAACCGCAACGAAGTCTAATGTGAGAGGTTAAGGCACACTAATTAATTAATGCCTCATGATTAGGGTTAAGTCATGGTCCACTTAATACTTAACCAATTTGGGCTTGGTAGATTAATCAGGGTTAAGTCGTGAACTCATCGTTACACTTAACCAAGTTAATCCATGATTAGCAAGAGGGTTAAACCGTACTTAACCCACTAGAAAATCCTAGCAATGGGGGTCCACTCCAGCAGTAATCCCAAGTTTGTATCATTAAGACCATAGGGACTAGGCTAGGGTGGGGGCACGATTACTGGGCTTGAGGTAAGTGACCAAAAACGACGGTAGAGTGGTACGCCGGTGTAGTTCCGGACGGACTATGGTCGTGCACATAGTCCATAGCCGGAGAAAACATGCACGGGTACCAATAGATCGAGACTGTGCACTTATGTTTATGGTGTCCAGGGGTTTACACCCTAGGGCTTGATACACCCGAAGGGTGGACCCGGCACAGTCCGACTACAATTATGTTTGGGCCGTATTGACACCAACACGTGACGAGTTAGGCTTAGGGAGCCGATCGACTAGACCGTTTGGTTGGACCTCGTATTAGGGTCACTTTATGTTATTGGACCTCGTATTAGGGTCACTTCATGTTATTGGACCTCGTATTAGGGTCACTTCATGTTATTGGACCTCGTATTAGGGTCACTTCATGTTATTGGACCTCGTATTAGGGTCACTTCATGTTATTGGACCTCGTATTAGGGTCACTTCATGTTATTGGACCTCGTATTAGGGTCATTTCATGTTATTGGGTCAATGCTTGGGCCAAGGGATCAATACGTGTTTATTCAAGTCATGTTAGTTTGCTAGTAAACCTGTGGTGCAAAACCTTAAACCTGATTATGCGATGACACCTTTATCTATCATGCCAGTATGTAGTTATCCTTATGTTCAACCCTGCTTCTCATGCCAGTTAACTTTATCAGTTTACATTGATTGTAGTAGGGCTTACTCAGTCTTTTTGACTGACCTGTTTTTCTTTCGCCTCTTTTCTTCCGTTTCCCCCCCAGGTTCTCAGGGTGGGAATATTGGAGCTTAGCTTGGATTTCTGATCGCTTGCTTGTGGGATTTTAGCTCATGTACGGTCTTGACATGAAGCTAGCTATGGTTATCACTTATTTTGGGGATAGTACTTATGTATTTCAGTTTTTCAGTGATATTGTTTTTATCTAGACTTGTGTATTTGGAAAGTTAACATTATGTTGTACCAGACTTGTTTTGAAATAGTTTGAAATCTTCCGCTATTTTACTTATCTTATTTACTCTGTTTACATATATACCTATGTTCTTGTTCTGCCTTGATATATCATTATGCATGTTTACCTGGTACAAACGCCCCTCCAAAGTCAGAGTGCTTGCAAGTGCCACCCTGGCGGAGGTGGGGTGTTACATTTGGTATCAAAGCATATGGTTTACGAGAAGGAACAAAAAGGTTTTTAAAACTTTTTGGAAAACTATTTTCAAAACCAAGTATAAAGTATTTTCCAAAGAAAAGTCTAGTTTATTTTAAAGGCTATTCCCCAAAACGCCATTAGCAAAAATTCCTTCGTTTTTCTCTATTCTGAATCTGTCTTTTTCTTCGTTTCAAGTATGGCCGATAACTTTGCTATTCCGGAGGGAGTACACGTACCTGTTTGGTATAGGAGACTTTTGGAGGCTAGGGCGACCGAAGCCGGCCCCTCAGATGTTCCTCCTCCTCCTCCGGTAGTTAATGTTCCTCCTCCTCCTGTCGCTGATGTTCCTCCTCCTCCTCCTGTCGCTGAGGTTCCTCTTCCTCCTCCCCCTCAGCATCCTCAAGCTGACTTCGCAAAGACTTGCAAAGATTTCAAAGCAATGGGTGGCAAGAACTTTCAAGGCACTGAGACTTTTGTAGAGGCCAGAAATTGGTTGAAAGAGACCGAGGATTTATTTGCTATCTTTGGGTTAGACGATCAGAGGAAGATCTTGTTGGCGGTTTGGCTTATGAAGGATGAAGCCGCTTATTGGTGGGAAGTCACCAATGGTACTAGGCCTATTGAGTCTTGGGCCGATTTCAGGGCAAGGTTCGTGCTTAAGTTTCTATCTTCTGCTGAGGAGAATCTGCAAATGGAGAGGTTCATAACTTTGAAACAAGGAGATATGTCTGTCAAAGAATATGTGAACAAGTTCAATCAGTTAGCTCGTTTTGGCTTGGATATGGTGAATACTCCTCAGAAGAAGGCTCTTCGTTTTGCTAGAGGATTGAATGAGCCGTTGCAGGGATTGGCTATGTCACATATTCCCCATGGGGCCACGTTTGAGAGCTTGGTTGATATGGCGTTACTTCAGGGAGATGTCAAGAAAGAGATCAAGATGAATGATACTCAAGCCAAGAAGACTGATTCCCAGTGGAAAGGAAATCAGGGTAATCCAAGTGGTCAGAGCAATCAGAACAAGAACAAGAACAAGAGTCAAGGCAACAAGGGGAACAACAACAAGGGCAATAACAAAAAGGGGAAGTGCCATTATTGCGGTTCAGTTGGGCATCTTATTAAGGATTGTAAGAAGAGGAAAAGGAAGAATCGTGAATGCTTTTTCTGCGGTGAGACTGGACATTTCAGTAAGGATTGCCCGAAGAAGCAAGGGCAAGGCCAGGGTCAGACTCAGCGTGCTGGACCTTCCGGAGGGCAAGTTCATGCTCTCAATGTCGCTCCAGTTCCCGATCGAGGTAGTATTTCTGTGAGAGCCTTGTATATATTTCTGATTTTCCAGTTCGTACCTTGTTTGATTCTGGTGCATCGCATAGCTTTATCTCACCTGATCTTGTTGATAGTTTGCACCTTAGTACTAGCTTGGTAGATGATCCCGTCTGTGTCTCAAATCCTATTGGGGGTTCCGCCCATCTTTCTATGATATGTGGGGATTTGAGGATCTTTATACTGAGTGTAGAGTTCTTGTGTAGTGCTTATGTTCTTGTTTTAGGGGATACGGATTGATATTGGGCATGGATTGGTTGTCCAGATATGGAGCCATCCTTGATTGTGAGCATAGGGTTGTGAGGCTCGTAACTCGCCTCGGAAACACCCTAGAAATTTCTTGTAATCCGAGTGGTCCCGTCATGTTGTGCTATCTTGAATCACTCGACTCGTCAATGGAAACTCTTCAGTCTGTGAGAGTGGTTCGAGAGTATCCGGATGTTTTCGATGAAGTTAGGGGGTTGCCCCCTAAGCGAGAGATTGATTTCCGCATTTATCTGGTGGATAATGCAAAGCCGGTTTCTTTGCCCGTTCGGCACATGGCTCCGCGTGAAAGGCGGGAGCTAAGTAAGCAAATGAAGGAGTTGCTTGAGAAGAACTTCATTAGACGAAGTATATCTGAATGGGGAGCGCCTGTGGTATTTGCTACCAAGGCAGATGGTTCTCTCTGACTTTGTGTTGACTATCGAGAGTTAAATAAGCTGACTAAGAAGAACAGACACCCGTTACCGAGGATTGATGATCTCTTTGACCAGCTTATCGGTGCTTCTGTTTTCTCTCAGCTTGATCTTGCTACTGGATTCCATCAGCTCAGGGTAGCTGAAGATAGTATAGACAAGACTGCGTTCAGAACTCCAGATGGATTCTTCGAATGGCTTGTCATGCCGTTCGGCTTGACTAATGCACCCGCATATTTTGTGGACTTGATGAGTAGGGTGTTCAGGGAGTTCTTGAACAAGTTTGTCGTGGTCTTCGTAGATGATATTCTGATCTTCTCTAAGGATGAGGAAGAGCACGCAAGGCATCTCGTGGAGGTGATGGATACGCTTAGAGCGCATCAGTTAAAGACCAAGTTCTCCAAGTGTCACTTTTGGAGAAGGGAAGTTAGATTCCTTGGGCATATAGTATCTAAGCAAGGCTTAGCGGTGGATCCCGCTAAGGTAGTTGCAGTTCAGGATTGGAAGACTCCAAGGAATGCAACCGAAGTGAGAAGTTTTCTAGGTCTTGCAGGCTTTTACCGGAAGTTCATCAAGGACTTCACGAAGATTTCCGCTCCTCTCACTAAATTGACGAAGAAGAATTTAGTTTTTGCTTGGAGCATAGAATGCGAGCTTGCTTTTTAGAGGCTCAAGAGAGCTCTCACATCAGCACCTGTTCTAGCTTTGCCCGATGGAGGGAAGTTATTTACAGTATACACCGATGCATGTGGCACGGGGTTAGGAGCTGTTCTGATGCAAGAAGGAAGAGTGATATGCTTTGGCGGTAGACAACTCAAAGTGCATGAGAAGAATTATCCCACTCATGACTTAGAGTTGGCAGCAATAGTATATGCACTCAAGGCTTGGCGCCATTATCTTCTGGGAGAAAGATTTGAGCTTTATACTAATCACAAGTCATTGAAGTATCTCTTTTCTCAGAAGGATCTGAATCTGAGGCAACAAAGATGGATGGAATTCTTGGTGTCCTACGATTTTGAGATAGCTTATACCCCTGGCAAGGGGAATGTGGTAGCAGATGCATTGAGTAGAAAAAGGTTGACTCTGAGTCCTCTATTCGTTGAGATGAAGAATTTAGAGTATGTGGCAACCTTTGATTTCTCTTTGGCGGTTGAGTCGATGACCGGTTCTTTAGCATCTCTGGAACTCAGACCTACCCTTCTTGATCAAGTTAGGGCTTCGCAGAGAGAAGACCCTCAGATAGTTGAGATTATGGATAAGCTGATTCGAGGAGAGGCATCTAGTCATCTCGCTCGATATTCTATTGATGAGAAGGGTTGGCTGAGGAGAGACTGAAGGTTATGTGTTCCAATGGTAGAAGATTTAGTAAGAAAAGTTCTTGAGGAAGCGCATCGCTCTAAGTTGACTATACATCCGGGCGGAGATAAGATGTATAAAGATATGAAGCGCATTTTCTTTTGGCCTGGGATGAAGAAGGGTGTGGCAGAGTTTGTCTCTAGATGTATCATTTTCCAGCAAGTTAAGGCCGAGTCGAAGAAGCCCGGTGGGCTATTGCATCCTCTAGACGTTCCACTATGGAAGTGGGAGAGTATTTCCATGGATTTTATCGATGGGCTGCCAAGGTCAAGGAAAGGGAATACGAGCATTTGGGTTATTGTGGATAGACTTACGAAGAGTGCTCATTTCATTCCGGTGAAGAGCAAGAGGACCGCATCTTGGCTAGCGTCTGTATATCTTCGTGAGATTGTGAGACTACATGGAGTCCCTTCTAGTATAGTCAGTGACCGTGACCCAATCTTTACAAGTCAATTCTGGAATAGCTTGCAAGAAGCTATGGGCACGAGGTTGAATCTAAGTACGGCTTATCACCCATAGACGGACGGTCAAACCGAAAGGGTGAATAGGGTACTCGAGGATCTGTTGAGGCTTTGTATTCTGGATTTTGGTGGTACTTGGGAAGACCATCTTCCTCTTGTTGAGTTTGCATATAATAACAGTTATCAGGCAAGCATAGGGATGGCACCATTTGAAGCTTTATATGGGAGGCCGTGCAAGTCGCCTACATGTTGGTGGGAGACTACAGATGAGCTTATACTTGGGCCTGATATGATCAGAGATACATCCGAGAAGGTCGAGTTGATTCGGAGACGGATGAAAGCGGCCCAAGACCGACAGAAATCCTATGCTGATAAGCGAAGAACTGATTTGAAGTTTGATGTTGGGGATATGGTTTTCGTGAAGGTTTCTCCTTTGCGGAATGTGGTCCGATTTGGAGCCGTTGGGAAGTTAGCACCGAGGTTTGTTGGACCATTCCCTATTATAGAGAGGATCGGGCAGATGGCTTATAGAGTGGAGTTGCCCGAGAAGCTTGCCGGAGTACACGATGTTTTTCATGTCTCGCATCTCCGGAAGTGTTTACATGAATCAGCAGAGGTTGTTGAGCCAAGTGTTCTGAAAGATGTGGAAGTGGAGAAAGAGGCTACCTTGAGGAGAGCTCCGATTCGTATCTTGGGGACGGAGACCAAGAAGCTAAGGAATCGAGAGGTTAAGTTGGTGAAGGTTCAATGGGGTGAAGCCGAAGAAGACGCAACTTGGGAAACCAAGGAGAAGATGCGTGGGCTTTATCCATTCCTTTTTGAGGGTACACTCTCAATCTCTTTTCTTTGTTAGCATATCTGTCTCTTTGTTATCCATGTTTATCTAGTTTATCGTGTTAATCTCGTCATGAGAACCTTAGGTAGAAACCCTTTGGATGAAACATGTGTTTGAAACATGTTATGCTTGATGTTTGCAAGTGGTTGCAAGTGTTTGCAAGTGGTTACTCGTGGATGCATTATACACATTAGGCACTAGATCGGCTCACACACTCCTCATATTGCATATGCATGAGTGTTTACGCTTATTCATGGATGAAAATTTTTGTGTTATCACATGGATGTTGCATATGGATGTATGTTATGTGCACACATATAGATGTTATACATTATGTTAGGAATTGCATACATATGGATTCATTTCACTAACATAATTTGCATTGATGATATTTACATTAGATAAGTACATATACACACACCTTTGCATATGTTCATACAACATTTAGAATCTTGTAAGGACAATGATTGCTCGTGGATGATGTTTTGAGTAGATGGATGTTGGATGGTAGGATACGTTCTTCCTAACTTGAAGATTTCGGGGACGAAATCCTTTAAGGAGGGGAGAATGTAACAACCCGTATTTTCAATAACCTGTTATAACGTAAATCGAGGCAGAATTTAATTTATAAATCTGAATCAAGGGAAACGGGATATGCCATTGCGTTCGTCTCGGAAAAATGCGCGAAATAGAGTCCGAGTTTTCGAAAATCGGAGTCCGTATGACCCGATTAAGGCCCAACGAAGTTTTCAGAAAATTTCAAAGTAAAAACAGATTTCAAATTCAAGTTTGAATTTGGAAATTAGGGCAGTTGGGCGCAGGCGGGAAAATTCCCGCCAGACCACCCATGTCGACAGCCCTGTCGACTGGGCAGTCGACATGGTTAGGCCCAAGTCGACAGCCCTGTCGACTTGGGTGTCGACTTGGCTCAGCCGGGCAGTTTTGCCTGGTGCACCATTTTGGGAGTTGTGTTGAGTTTGGGGGCCAGATTCGGTTTTAAGGGCTGAGATTGGAATTATGGTTTAATCCCAAGGTTGAAACTAATCCTAATCTCTATAAATAAGCCCCTAACCTAACCCTAAATCATCATTAATCAATCCTACAACTAAACTATGGCAAAATCATTCCTCTCATGGCCTCCACTCTCTTCATAAAATTCTAAGTTATTTCTATGAGAGATTTTCCATGCATACAAGTGTTTTCAAGCTTGTATGAGTGTCATTAGCTTGCATTCAAGTCAAGTTTCCATATTTACATCATAAAGCAAGAGTTTTGATCATTTTGGCTCAAGGGTTTTTCTATTGGAGCTTGCATTTTGGGTTTATTTGATTGCATAAGGGCTTTGTCTCAATCTATATATATTTTTGTGTCTTCATAAGCATTGTAAGCCCTTTTCTACTTTCATATTTAAAATCTAAAGTTAAATGAATGATGCAAGTTTGGTTGATCATTATGATATGCAAGTTTGCCATGATATGCAAGTTTACTATGTCATGTTATGCAAGTTTGATATGTTATGATATGCAAGTTTGCCATGTTATGTTATGCAAGTTTGCCATGTTATGATATGCAAGTTTATCAAGTTATGTTATGCAAGTTTGGGTTGATCATTTTGCTCATGTTATCATGTTATGCAAGCTTATCTTGGGTTTATGAGCTTAAAGCTTCAAGCTTTATGCTAAAGGTTGCATTTTGGCAACATGTAAGTTATCATATCCCTTATGATAACTTGCATGTGAGGCTAAATGCGGACTTATGGCAGCTTCTACATGTCATTTATCACCATGTATCACATATATGCTAAGTTTGGTTTTATGTATACTTTTGAGGCCTAATGATGCAATATGCAAGTATATGAACATATGTACATTTCATATGCCACCATGTTAAACTTGTGGCTTCAACACCTTTATGTCATGATTATGCCAAGTTCCATCTTTCTATCCTTTATGCGCTATTGCGATATGTAAGCGATGGGATTGCGTTTGGGGTTGGGTAAACTTAAAAGACATAAAAACATAAGAATGGGAATTTACCTATTAAGTTAGGTCTACCCATTGGGAATTTACCTATTAAGTTAGGTCTACCCAAATGCTTGGAAACTTGTAATATGTTTTGGAAACATAATGGACATGACACTTAGAAAATATAAGTGTGACCAACTCGAGGTTGGGTTGAGTTTGTAGCGTAAACCTGCCCGGAACCGACCGGCTTAACTAGTTGCTACAAACAATAGGACCCAATGTGAGAAGTTGGTCATGTTGTACCTTGAACCCGAGGTTAGACCAAGTTGTGGTATAAAGCTACGCGGAACCGACCGGCTTAACTAGTAACCGCAACGAAGTCTAACGTGAGAGGTTAAGGCACACTAATTAATTAATGCCTCATGATTAGGGTTAAGTCATGGTCCACTTAATACTTAACCAATTTGGGCTTGGTAGATTAATCAGGGTTAAGTCGTGAACTCATCGTTACACTTAACCAAGTTAATCCATGATTAGCAAGAGGGTTAAACCGTACTTAACCCACTAGAAAATCCTAGCAATGGGGGTCCACTCCAGCAGTAATCCCAAGTTTGTATCATTAAGACCCTAGGGACTAGGCTAGGGTGGGGGCACGATTACTGGACTTGAGGTAAGTGACCAAAAACGACGGCAGAGTGGTACGCCGGTGTAGTTCCGGACGGACTATGGTCGTGCACATAGTCCGTAGCCGGAGAAAACATGCACGGGTACCAGTAGATCGAGACTGTGCACTTATGTTTATGGTGTCCAGGGGTTTACGCCCTAAGGCTTGATACACCCGAAGGGTGGACCCAGCACAGTCCGACTACAATTATGTTTGGACCGTATTGACACCAACACGTGACGAGTTAGGCTTAGGGAGCCGATCGACTAGACCGTTTGGTTGGACCTCGTATTAGGGTCACTTCATGTTATTGGACCTCGTATTAGGGTCACTTCATGTTATTGGACCTCGTATTAGGGTCATTTCATGTTATTGGGTCAAAGCTTGGGCCAAGGGATCAATACGTGTTTATTCAAGTCATGTTAGTTTGCTAGTACACCTGTGGTGCAAAACCTTAAACCTGATTATGCGATGACACCTTTATCTATCATGCCAGTATGTAGTTATCCTTATGTTCATCCCTGCTTCTCATGCCAGTTAACTTTATCAGTTTACATTGATTGTAGTAGGGCTTACTCAGTCTTTTTGACTGACCTGTTTTTCTTTCGCCTCTTTTCTTCCGTTTCCCCCCTAGGTTCTCAGGGTGGGAATATTGGAGCTTAGCTTGGATTTCTGATCGCTTGCTTGTGGGATTTTAGCTCATGTACGGTCTTGACATGAAGCTAGCTATGGTTATCACTTATTTTGGGGATAGTACTTATGTATTTCAGTTTTTCAGTGATATTGTTTTTATCTAGACTTGTGTATTTGGAAAGTTAACATTATGTTGTACCAGACTTGTTTTGAAATAGTTTGAAATCTTCCGCTGTTTTACTTATCTTATTTACTCTGTTTACATATATACCTATGTTCTTGTTCTGCCTTGATATATCATTATGCATGTTTACCCGGTACAAACGCCCCTCCAAAGTCAGAGTGCTTGCAAGAGCCACCCTGGCGGAGGTGGGGTGTTACAAGGAATATTTGAAATAGAATATTTGAAAATAGAAATATATGAAGCCGTGTTGATTAGATTTACGCCATTTGGACGTGAACGATATTTATATTGATTTTATTCATTTTATAATGAACATCGAAAGTGATTTCAAAATCTGATATTTTGAAAAGAATTGAAATTCGAATTAAATAGAAAAGAATTGAAATTCGAATTAAAATGAAAAGAATTGAAATTCGAATTAAATTGAAAAGAATTGAAATTCTAATTAGATTGAAATAGAATTGAAATCGTTTTGAAATGAATTCTAATTGAAATTGAATAGAATTAAATTTGAATTGAAATTGAATAGAAATGAATTTGAATTGAAATTGAATTAATTTGAAATTCAAATTGAATTGTAAACGAATTGAACTTGAATTAAAAATCAATTTGAAATCAATTTAAAATGAATTTGTAAGGGAAAATTCAATTTTGATTTGAATTTGAAATAGAAGTTGAAATCGTTTTGAAAACGAATTTAAAACGATTTATAAAATACGTTTTAAAAGGAAATCGACGAAATATATAATATATACATATATATTATATATATATATATAATGGCCTGAATAGAACGCGCCGCGCCGCGGCAGTTCGTGAATTTTGACCATTGACTTCGAATGGATATTGCGGGAGATCCGACCGTCGGATTCTCCTGAAACTGGAACCGTTATGTTCGTATCGAAAAGAGCTTTCTAACGAATATTAGAAATTTGAAATCTAACGGTTGGATTTGGAATTATGTCCAAATCAAATTTGAAAAAGGTCGCTATAAGTGCAGTTCGATGGCCGTTGATGGAAATCGACTGTACGAGCCTTGATAAAATTATTAAAAATTGTAATAATTTGTGTAAAATCATAAGAAATGATTTGAGAAGAATTGGGATGAAAAATTCCATATTTGAAAAGATAAAAATAGATATTTATCGAAATGAAGTAGTTTTGAACTGGAAATATAATTCAATTATTTTTAGAAATAAATAAATTGGGTTTGAAATGGTTTTGAAAATAACCAAAATTTCCAATATATAGATTGGAAATGGATTTGAATCGAAATTATCTTCGGAATATTTCGATATTGAATTACGTGATTATATAGATATTGTTATGGAAATTTGAATGATATTTAAATCGTTATTTCCAATAGAATATTTGTTGGTCGTAGAATTTGATATTGAATATAAGCCGATATATTTTCTATTCAGAGCCTTGTATTTAATATCAAATGGGATTTGGGATTGTTATGAATGGTGTCTTCATTAACACTATTCTTTAACCCAGTTGAGAAAAAGATTAAATCTTTTTATTTAGATTTAATGAAGTGTTCCAATTAAATAATATTTAATTGGAATTGAAATGGGATTGATTTTGGGGTTTATCGTGAATGGTGTTTTAAATAACACTTGTTCTTTAACTCGATAATTAATGGAATATAATTTTGGGTTTTCGTGAACGGTATCTTCAATAATACTGTTCATAAACCCAAAGGAGTTAAGAAAATCAGAAACTAACTGGAGAATAGTTAAGTTGAATGGTTTCTGGGGTATTGATCTAATGTTGGTTTCGCCCTTCGGGGTTAACACTTAGGGAACTGCTCACTTGCTAATTTACGGTTAGGGACTGATTGAAATGTGATGTGATTTTGGGGTTTATCGTGAACCGTGTTTTAAATGACACTCATTCTTTAACCCTGTCAAAGATTAAAACTAAGTGGAGTTTTAATGAATCTTTAATTAGATTGAAAAGAACGAGAATGGAGTATCATTAGTTTTGCTCCAGGCGATAGTTAAATCTTTAATTAGATTTGAACGTGAAATGGTAATTGAATTTACCGATAACACCGTGGTGTTAGATATGAAGTATTACCAGTTTTACTTCATGGGATGAATAGGTTGGGATTGGGAAATTAAAACAAATGATTACTTCGGTGTGGTTCGCTAATCCCGACTAGTTTGAATTGATATTCAAAAGAAGATTAAAGAATAAATTTAAAGGAATTTATTGTAATAACCCGGAAAATCTGGGCCAGTTTAAAATTTTTATTTTGGCAATTTTAGCGAATTTTAATTATTTAAAATGGATTATTTTAAATAAAATCGACGTGAAATTTATTTTGAATAGAATTCGACGTATATATCTATATACGTCGTCGTTAGAATATAAATATTTATATATAATTATAAATAGAATTGAAAATGGCGCGGTAGTTCGATAATTCGATTTCAAACTTCAATTGGATGTATCGGGTGCAAAACAATCCGGATTTTAGTGAAACCAAAAATTTTAGGATCTATTTGATAATATCTTTCCAACGAATCCGAAAAATCGAAATTTCATAGCGGGAATCAAAAGTTATGCCCAGTTGAAAATTCAGGATAGTCGCTGTGTAAACTATACATGGCCCAAAAAGTCAAATTTTGCATACGGATGAATTTGGACTCGAAACCACTTCCATTGATTTCAAAATGCCGTTTAGAACTCCGAAAAGTATAAGCTTCGATATATTCCGATATCCGGAATAGTGGCTATGGGCTGGAGTTGTTCGGTTAACAAAACATAGCCCTTAAAAAGTGAAATTTTGCATACGAGCTTAGAACTCGACGAGATAAATTTTTATGGATTCACAATGACAAATCATTGTTGAGTTCCAAATGGCGCGTCGAACGGAGTTAGTATGTGGCCGTGCGAGCTGAAATAGTTCAGGGTAAAACGAGCAGTCATTTTACAAAGGAACATTATTGATACGACCTCGGAATTCAATTCTACTTTTTTTTATGGATTCATATCGTCTAATAATGGTTAAATCCAAGAGGGCTTGATTTTTTGAGTTAGCATGTGAGCGTGCGAGAAGAAAAGGTGCGCCAAAATCGCATCTTTAGAGCTTATCTGAGCATATTTGTGATTTTTAACGGACGGTCAAACGAACTCGGAATTCGACGAAACTTGTTTCGTTGGACTCGTCTTCACGTCTACTATCTCATGTCCGAAATTCGCGGCCATCGGAGATCGCTAGCGTTCGGGCGATACAGGAGAAACTAGCATATAATCACTTTTACTTCCTTTTTCTCTTCATTGTTTCTCACTCTCTCTTCCTCTCTTTCTTCAAAAAAAACTCAAAAATGGCCACCGCTCCCCAAACCCGCTGCCCCTCCTCCACCGGCGCCACCACCCACCTCCACCGCCGGCCGTCGGCCTCCTCCTCCTCCCCTCCTCCTCCTCTTCCTCCTCCTCCTTTCTCTCTTCCAATTTCAAATCCCTAAACCCCCAAATCATCATCACCACCACCACGGACCCCACCACCACCGCCACCACCCCTTAGCAACCTCCCCCACGTCCATCAGGCCCGCGCCCCCCTCCAGCCCGCTCAATTCCGGCCGTGGGCCCCGCTACACCCAAAAACCCATTTTCACCAAAATCGCCCATTTTGCAAATAAGTCCCTGACCGTATTTCGCGAATAACTCCCAAACCGTGCGTTTCTAGCCAAAGTTCCTCAAAACCAAAGTTGTAGAGCACGAAATTCAATTCGATTTGGTATATGATAAGTCTTATTTTGCATTGCGGAGTTGTCAGGAAAACGCGTCCGAAGTCTGCTGATCAAACACTGTCAAAATGCTGTCTTTTCGCGATTTCCGGCGAAATGGCACATTTTCGGCAAGAAGACCACTAGGCAAAAGTTGTTCAGAATGGCGTGTTTGTGCTAGAAAAAAAGATGGTGTGAAGATTGAAGCTCGTTTGAAAATTCTAGGACCCAAACAGCGAATCCGGGCGTTAGAAAAAAAGTGAGTTTTCTCCGTTTTAAAGCTTCTACAGTTTTGACCTATGAAATAAATAAAAATATGATCTTTATATTATAGAGAGAATAAAAATCCGATTTTTAGCTTATAGAAGATATAAAGATGAGATTTTTATATAATGTAGATAATAAAAATGTGATTTTTATACATGTAGCGGCTACGGGCAACGAAAGTGACAAAAGGCGAGAACGACAAGATTTTCTACATAAGAAGAGTCGAGATGATTGGATTAGCTAGTCGGTGAGAACTTCTCACTCAAAATCTCCTTTTCTAGTTATATATATATATATATATATATATATATACTAGGATGTAGACGGTGTTTAGTAGCACCCGACACCCGTCATCCACAGACCATGGATGGCTTGTTTGTTAAATTGTTTGGTTGTGTAGTTGGTTAGTCTAATTGGTTTGAATTGAATTGTTTGGTGAAATGGAATGGATTTGATTGATGTGTGAATGGCGTGGGCCTTCACTAGACCGGGGATAAGGCTAGACCTCGTCCCGTTTCTAGTATCTTGCCGTTATACCGCCGAAATTTTCTAAAATATGTTAGAAAAATGAAAATATCATTTTTATTGTGTAAATGAACTGAATAGAAATTCATGTGTTGAAATAGAATATTTTATCGTTAAAAATATAATTTTTAACGTGGAAGTGAATAAAATAAAATATTCATTTACAAACCGGACGGTTTGTTTATGTACACCTATTTGAAGAACATTGATTGGGAGGATAAATTTTACACATCGCCCAACTGCACAAATAAAATCTGTGTTTGATTGTTTGAAACCCCACACGGGTGTTGGGATGAAATTTGAAGTTCACTCATCCTGATTGATTAAATATGTCGATCGATTGATTGGCAGGCTGTTATAAGCGTAAGATATCTATATTTGATGCTTATACAGTGTAGTGCACTTTGGTTGATGGTTGACTATTTTTCAATGCTATTATATACATGTGTTGTATGGAATCCATATAATTAACATTATATGGTGATTGATTGGGCCTCATTCCAATCGGGAAAATAAGGAATATTATAAAAGAAAATTCATGTGTTGAATATAAAAATAGTCATGTGTTGACGATGTTCAGGTGTTGAGTGAAATATTTTATACAATGAAATTTACATCTTTATCATATTTAAAACTAGAACTACTTCCCAGTAGAAGTCTAATTAAAAATCAAACGATAGATACCATAGTTTTATAAAATATTTTACATAACAAAAATAGTGATGTGTTGACAGTACTCATGTGTTGAGATTAGTCAGGTGTTGGAAGAAATATAGATTCATGTGTTGAATAGAATAAATATTCATTTGTTGAATAGAATAACGGATTTATTGAAATATATAAAGCCGTGTTGATTAGAGTTGCGCTATTTTGACGTGAACGATATTTATATCGACTATATTCGTTTTTATAATGAATATAGAAAAGAAGTGATTTCAAAATATAACGATTTGAAAATATTATCATTTATATAGTAATGATATGAAATATTCAATTTTGATTAGAAATTGAATATAGAGTTGAAATGGTTTTGAAAACGAATTTAAAACGATTTATAAAATACGTTTTAAAAGGAAATTGACGAAATATATATAATATATATATATATATATTATATAAAATGGCCTGAATAGAACGCGCCGCTCCGTGGCAGTTCGTGAATTTCGACCATTGACTTCGAATTGACGTTGCGGGAGATCCGGCCGTCGGATTCTCCTAAAACCGGAACCGTTGGGTTCGTATCGAAAAGAGCTTTCCAATGAATATTAGAAATTTGAAATCTAACGGTTGGATTTGGAATTATGTCCAAATCAAATTTGAAAAAAGGTCGTTGTAAGTGCAGTTCGATAGCCGTTGATGGAAATCGACCGTACGGGCCTTGATAAAATTATTAAAAATATTGATAATTTGTGTAAAATCATAATATGTGAATTGGAAAGAACTGGGGTGAAAAATTCCACATTTGAAAAGATAAAAATAGATTTTTGTCAAAATGAACTAGTTTGAACTAGAATTAAAATCAATTTATTGTTGAAATAAATAAATTGAATTTGAAAGTGATTTTAAAAATAATCAATATTCCCAATACATGGATTGGACTGGAGTTGAATCGAAATTATCTTCGGGATATTTCGATGTTGGATTTCGTGACTATACAGATATTGTTATGGGAATTTGAAAGATATATTTTATGTCGTTATTTCCAATACGATATATGTTGGTTTCAGAATTTGATATTGAATATAAGCCGATATATTTTCTATTCAAAGCCTTGTATTTAATATCAAATGTGATTTGGGTTTATCGTGGATCGTGTTTTAGATGACATTGGTGCTTTAACTCAGTTAAAGGCAAGATATTGATTTTTGAGAAGATTAAAACTAAGTGAAGTTTTAATGAATCTTTAATTAGATTAAAATGTGAATTGATAATTTAAATTATCAAATCTGAAAAGTGATCGAGAATGGAGTATCACCAGTTTTGCTCCAAAGCGATAGTTAAATCTTTAATTAGATTTGAACGTGAAATGGTAATTAATTTTACCGATAACACCGTGGTGTTAGATATGGAGTATCACCAGTTTTGCTCCATGGGATATATAGGTTGGGATTGGGAAATAAAACAAATAATTACTTCGGTGTGGTTCGCTAATCCCGACTAGTTTGAAATGATATCCAAAGGAAGATTATAGGATAAATTTAGAAGAATTTATCTTGGATAAAATTAATGGGAACATTTCCCTAAGAATGTGATTTTGTGAATAAAAGAATATTCTGAATTGGAATGAGGCGTTCGTTGTGTTTGTGTAACATTCGTTTATTATATACGTGGGTAATTCAGAAAGGTCGGGTTTATACCCATTCTGAATAACCGATTCGACGAGATGTCGAAGATGAAGACGGTGGTTGAAGACCGGAAGTCTTCACATCGTTTGGGTGATTACTGATGATCTTGATTGGGCTGTACACCCAGGATGAGGGAAACAGTTGGTGATCGTCCAGACGTACTTGGAGATGGATGGATATGCGAGGAAAGTGCCTCCGGTTTCGTTCAGACCCAGAACGAACTTGTAAATGGATTGTGTGTCTGACATTGGATTTTATTCTGTGTTGATTGATCTCTATTAAATATACATCTGTTTGGCGGCGGAGAATTTATTCTCTTGCTTAACGCCCTTCTCTGAGACGTATGAGCTCAGAGGTTGTATATCGATGGACATCAGTCGCATGGAGTGAATTGCCAGTGTGGCATGCGTAAGTGGCAATTGATCAAGGCTTCTGTTGAAAAGCAAAGTCTTGTGGTTGATGATCAAAGCACGGCCTGTGTGGCATAGCTTTGTGTATAACGTGAATTCGCGAGCCTCACACCTCGGTATGAGTCAAAAACGGGATAGTGACTGCAGGGAGAGCACGACGTTTCTTTCTAGCTAGGGTGGTGTCAGTGACCTACCAGCCCTGACATTTATATACTTTTCACCTGTGTGGTTGTTGGATACGAGGCGCCTCGGATAAAGGTCTGTAAGGACCGGGAAACGTGTGTTCAGGAATAACTAATCCTCAAAAGTAAGAGAGGACCGGCCCTGAAGATCCAAGGATCATAGTGGGGTCCTGAGGCATTTGCTAGAGTGTCTCGAACGCGGAGAGGAGCTTGCCCCTTGCCTCGGCTCATGACGGAAATCCAATTTCCAATACGTGTATTGCGGTTTTAATTGTAGAACTAGTACGGCGACATGATATATGGTACCCATGCCGTCTATGATTGATATTTATGATTGAAATTGTTTTGACACTATACACTTATTATAGTATCAAATGATTTGTTTTAAACGTATCAAGCATGTTTGGCTATTATAAGGGAAAACCCTATCCTCCGGCTTGCGTTGCATTGTGTGATGGGACCTGGGTCTTATAATAGCTTCATTTTTCGAAAAAGCATTGCGCTGTTTATTCTATGCACTGGTATTCTTGGGAGGAAACCCGTTCCGTGTTATACGGCGTGGTCCCTTGAATTACTATCTTTAAAGTAAAGTTTTAAATAACTGTTTTAGTTCTCACACCAGTCACATGACTGACCTGGAGTTTATTGTTTTAACCTAAACTCTGGGTGCCCCTATTTTCCACACGGGCAGCTAGTAGTTTTGGTTTTGCAGATTTATATTCACAGGATCCTGATTTACAGCTGGAACGATGCTCGGAAAGCTCTGTATCCGTGTATTACTTTCAGTTGTGTTTTGTATTATTTTCCGCTGCTATGTAATTTATTGTAATCTCTGATATTTATCGAATGTAATTTATGCATTTATACTCTGTATATTCTTGTTATCTGATGTAATTGTTGTAATAACAATGAAATGTTCTTCCGTCTGCGTCCTTTTGTGTGTTGTTCTCAAAGTATTCGTGCTTTCCTTCATGGGGAAGTTACGGGTTCTTACAGGTGGTATCAGAGCTTTGGTTTACAGAGCTCGAGAACAAGACACATTAGAACCATACGAAAGAATTCATCAGATATTGGATTAGTAATATCCAATTAGAATGACTCGTTAGAGATAGGATCAGAAGTGTCCTAGAACGAGTGTTAAGAGTATATTTTTCAAATGAAAACAATTTTGTTTTGAAAATTTAAATCGCTTTATACGTATTTGATTATTTATTTATTTTGAATATGGACAGTCCAGTATATAAGGATTTTGCATATACGCGTCATGAACGTATATTCGAAGTTTTAATATATTTGATAGATATAGAGTCACATTCTAGACACCCGGGGATAATCCTGGTGATGTGGCCACATCATCAGTATTTATATTCGTGTTTCGAAGGTGTGATTTCTATATATTTCCATTAGACTGGTGTGAGAACCAAAACTAATATAGTTAGAACACTTTGTTGTGAATTGGCCTCAAAACAAGATTTTCAGTATATATATCAAATTTATAAATTTGAAACTCTAATCCACTAATTGATTGATGTTTGTGTTGTTTGGTTATTTGTTTGATAATTTTTATCCATTTAGCCTAATTGAATCAAATATTGAATTGTATTGAAAATATGTCGCATTTGCTTGCATATACATATACTTACATTGAACAGGTCATAGCAAGGAGGCTAGAGCCGAAGAATAAAATTTGTTTGCCCGACAAATAGGTACATGTTTACTACATAATTTCCTGTTTTGTTTGGGTGATGATGATTTTGTGAGCCTATTGGCTAGCCGCTTGGCTTTTTCTTTTTCTTTTTGAGATCTGAAGGACCTGGGAAGCTATTTGAAATTCCCCGATGCTCCCGGTGCAGGGGAGGTTATGGCGAAATTTTTCGAAAATTTAGGGTGTTAGCCAAATTTTTGAAAATTTGAAAATTCTTAGAAACTGAAAAGTTGGAGAATGGAAGCCAGATCGAACGTAGTGTTGATTAATCAAACCACTTTCGACTTTGTTCCGTTTCGGGGACGAAAAGTTTTAAGTGGGGGAGATTGTAATAACCCGGAAAATCTGGGCCAGTTTAAATTTTTTATTTTGGCAATTTTAGCGAATTTTAATTATTTAAAATGGATTATTTTAAATAAAATCGACGTGAAATTTATTTTGAATAGAATTCGACGTATATATCTATATACGTCGTCGTTAGAATATAAATATTTATATATAATTATAAATAGAATTGAAAATGGCGCGATAGTTCGATAATTCGATTTCAAACTTCAATTGGATGTACCGGGTGCAAAACAATCCGGATTTTAGTGAAACCAAAAATATTAGGATCTATTTGATAATATCTTTCCAACGAATCCGAAAAATCGAAATTTCATAGCGGGAATCAAAAGTTATGCCCAGTTGAAAATTCAGGATAGTCGCTGTGTAAACTATACATGGCCCAAAAAGTCAAATTTTGCATACGGATGAATTTGGACTCGAAACCACTTCCATTGATTTCAAAATTCCGTTTAGAACTCCGAAAAGTATAAGCTTCGATATATTCCGATATCCGGAATAGTGGCTATGGGCTGGAGTTGTTCGGTTAACAAAACATAGCCCTTAAAAAGTGAAATTTTGCATACGAGCTCAGAATTCGACGAGATAAATTTTTATGGATTCACAATGACAAATCATTGTTGAGTTCCAAATGGCGCGTCGAACGGAGTTAGTATGTGGCCGTGCGAGCTGAAACAGTTCAGGGTCAAACGAGCAGTCATTTTACAAAGGAACATTATTGATACGACCTCGGAATTCAATTCTACATTTTTTTATGGATTTGTATCGTCTAATAATGGTTAAATCCAAGAGGGCTTGATTTTTTGAGTTAGCATGTGAGCGTGTGAGAAGAAAAGGTGCGCCAAAATCGCATCTTTAGAGCTTATCTGAGCATATTTGTGATTTTTAACGGACGGTCAAACGAACTCGGAATTCGACGAAACTTGTTTCGTTGGACTCGTCTTCACGTCTACTATCTCATGTCCGAAATTCGGGGCCATCGGAGATAGCTAGCGTTCGGGCGATACAGGAGAAACTAGCATATAATCACTTTTACTTCCTTTTTCTCTTCATTGTTTCTCACTTTCTCTCTTCCTCTCTTTCTTCAAAAAAAACTCAAAAATGGCCACCGCTCCCCAAACCCGCTGCCCCTCCTCCACCGGCGCCACCACCCACCTCCACCGCCGGCCGTCGGCCTCCTCCTCCTCCCCTCCTCCTCCTCTTCCTCCTCCTCCTTTCTCTCTTCCAATTTCAAATCCCTAAACCCCCAAATCATCATCACCACCACCACGGACCCCACCACCACCGCCACCACCCCTTAGCAACCTCCCCCACGTCCATCAGGCCCGCGCCCCCCCTCCAGCCCCCTCAATTCCGGCCGTGGGCCCCGCTACACCCAAAAACCCATTTTCACCAAAATCGCCCATTTTGCAAATAAGTCCCTGACCGTATTTCGCGAATAACTCCCAAACCGTGCGTTTCTAGCCAAAGTTCCTCAAGACCAAAGTTGTAGAGCACGAAATTCTCTTCGATTTGGTATATGATAAGTCTTATTTTACGTTGCGGAGTTGTCAGGAAAACACGTCCGAAGTCTGCTGATCAAACACTGTCAAAATGCTGTCTTTTCGCGATTTCCGGCGAAATGGCACATTTTCGGCAAGAAGACCACTAGGCAAAAATTGTTCAGAATGGCGTGCTTGTGCTAGAGAAAAAAATGGTGTGAAGATTGAAGCTCGTTTGCAAATTCTAGGACCCAAACAGCGAATCCGGGCATTAGAAAAAAAGTGAGTTTTCTCCGTTTTAAAGCTTCTACAGTTTTGACATATGAAATAAATAAAAATATGATCTTTATATTATAGAGAGAATAAAAATCCGATTTTTAGCTTATAGAAGATATAAAGATGAGATTTTTATATAATGTAGATAATAAAAATGTGATTTTTATACATGTAGCGGCTACGGGCAACGAAAGTGACAAAAGGCGAGAACGACAAGATTTTCTACATCAGAAGAGTCGAGATGATTGGATTAGCTAGTCGGTGAGAACTTCTCACTCAAAATCTCTTTTTCTAGTTATATATATATATACTAGGATGTAGACGGTGTTTAGTAGCACCCGACACCCGTCATCCACAGACCATGGATGGCTTGTTTGTTAAATTGTTTGGTTGTGTAGTTGGTTAGTCTAATTGGTTTGAATTGAATTGTTTGGTGAAATGGAATGGATTTGATTGATGTGTGAATGGCGTGGGCCTTCACTAGACCGGGGATAAGGCTAGACCTCGTCCCGTTTCTAGTATCGTGCCGTTATGCCGCCGAAATTTTCTAAAATATGTTAGAAAAATGAAAATATCATTTTTATTGTGTAAATGAACTGAATAGAAATTCATGTGTTGAAATAGAATATTTTATCGTTAAAAATATAATTTTTAACGTGGAAGTGAATAAAATAAAATATTCATTTACAAACCGGACGGTTTGTTTATGTACACCTATTTGAAGAACATTGATTGGGAGGATAAATTTTACACATCGCCCAACTGCACAAATAAAATCTGTGTTTGATTGTTTGAAACCCCACACGGGTGTTGGGATGAAATTTGAAGTTCACTCATCCTGATTGATTAAATATGTCGATCGATTGATTGACAGGCTGTTATAAGCGTAAGATATCTATATTTGATGCTTATACAGTGTAGTGCACTTTAGTTGATGGTTGACTATTTTTCAATGATATTATATACATGTGTTGTATGGAATCCATATAATTAACATTATATGGTGATTGATTGGGCCTCATTCCAATCGGGAAAATAAGGAATATTATAAAAGAAAATTCATGTGTTGAATATAAAAATAGTCATGTGTTGACGATGTTCATGTGTTGAGTGAAATATTTTATACAATGAAATTTACATCTTTATCATATTTAAAACTAGAACTACTTCCCAGTAGAAGTCTAATTAAAAATCAAACGATAGATACCATAGTTTTATAAAATATTTTACATAACAAAAATAGTGATGTGTTGACAGTACTCATGTGTTGAGATTAGTCAGGTGTTGGAAGAAATATAGATTCATGTGTTGAATAGAATAAATATTCATTTGTTGAATAGAATAACGGATTTATTGAAATATATAAAGCCGTGTTGATTAGAGTTGCACTATTTTGACGTGAACGATATTTATATCGACTATATTCGTTTTTATAATGAATATAGAAAAGAAGTGATTTCAAAATATAACGATTTGAAAATATTATCATTTATATAGTAATGATATGAAATATTCAATTTTGATTAGAAATTGAATATAGAGTTGAAATGGTTTTGAAAACGAATTTAAAACGATTTATAAAATACGTTTTAAAAGGAAATTGACGAAATATATATAATATATATATATTATATATAAAATGGCCTGAATAGAACGCGCCGCTCCGTGGCAGTTCGTGAATTTCGACCATTGACTTCGAATTGACGTTGCGGGAGATCCGGCCGTCGGATTCTCCTAAAACCGGAACCGTTGGGTTCGTATCGAAAAGAGCTTTCCAATGAATATTAGAAATTTGAAATCTAACGGTTGGATTTGGAATTATGTCCAAATCAAATTTGAAAAAAGGTCGTTGTAAGTGCAGTTCGATAGCCGTTGATGGAAATCGACCGTACGGGCCTTGATAAAATTATTAAAAATATTGATAATTTGTGTAAAATCATAATATGTGAATTGGAAAGAACTGGGGTGAAAAATTCCACATTTGAAAAGATAAAAATAGATTTTTGTCAAAATGAACTAGTTTGAACTAGAATTAAAATCAATTTATTGTTGAAATAAATAAATTGAATTTGAAAGTGATTTTAAAAATAATCAATATTCCCAATACGTGGATTGGACTGGAGTTGAATCGAAATTATCTTCGGGATATTTCGATGTTGGATTTCGTGACTATACAGATATTGTTATGGGAATTTGAAAGATATATTTTATGTCGTTATTTCCAATACGATATATGTTGGTTTCAGAATTTGATATTGAATATAAGCCGATATATTTTCTATTCAAAGCCTTGTATTTAATATCAAATGTGATTTGGGTTTATCGTGGATCGTGTTTTAGATGACATTGGTGCTTTAACTCAGTTAAAGGCAAGATATTGATTTTTGAGAAGATTAAAACTAAGTGAAGTTTTAATGAATCTTTAATTAGATTAAAATGTGAATTGATAATTTAAATTATCAAATCTGAAAAGTGATCGAGAATGGAGTATCACCAGTTTTGCTCCAAAGCGATAGTTAAATCTTTAATTAGATTTGAACGTGAAATGGTAATTAATTTTACCGATAACACCGTGGTGTTAGATATGGAGTATCACCAGTTTTGCTCCATGGGATATATAGGTTGGGATTGGGAAATAAAACAAATAATTACTTCTGTGGTTCGCTAATCCTGACTAGTTTGAAATGATATCCAAAGGAAGATTATAGGATAAATTTAGAAGAATTTATCTTGGATAAAATTAATGGGAACATTTCCCTAAGAATGTGATTTTGTGAATAAAAGAATATTCTGAATTGGAATGAGGCGTTCGTTGTGTTTGTGTAACATTCGTTTATTATATACGTGGGTTATTCAGAAAGGCCGGGTTTATACCCATTCTGAATAACCGATTCGACGAGATGTCGAAGATGAAGACGGTGGTTGAAGACCGGAAGTCTTCACATCGTTTGGGTGATTACTGATGATCTTGATTGGGCTGTACACCCAGGATGAGGGAAACAGTTGGTGATCGTCCAGACGTACTTGGAGATGGATGGATATGCGAGGAAAGTGCCTCCGGTTTCGTTCAGACCCAGAACGAACTTGTAAATGGATTGTGTGTCTGACATTGGATTTTATTCTGTGTTGATTGATCTCTATTAAATATACATCTGTTTGGCGGCGGAGAATTTATTCTCTTGCTTAACGCCCTTCTCTGAGACGTATGAGCTCAGAGGTTGTATATCGATGGACATCAGTCGCATGGAGTGAATTGCCAGTGTGGCATGCGTAAGTGGCAATTGATCAAGGCTTCTGTTGAAAAGCAAAGTCTTGTGGTTGATGATCAAAGCACGGCCTGTGTGGCATAGCTTTGTGTATAACGTGAATTCGCGAGCCTCACACCTCGGTATGAGTCAAAAACGGGATAGTGACTGCAGGGAGAGCACGACGTTTCTTTCTAGCTAGGGTGGTGTCAGTGACCTACCAGCCCTGACATTTATATACTTTTCACCTGTGTGGTTGTTGGATACGAGGCGCCTCGGATATAGGTCTGTAAGGACCGGGAAACGTGTGTTCAGGAATAACTAATCCTCAAAAGTAAGAGAGGACCGGCCCTAAAGATCCAAGGATCATAGTGGGGTCCTGAGGCATTTGCTAGAGTGTCTCGAACGCGGAGAGGAGCTTGCCCCTTGCCTCGGCTCATGACGGAAATCCAATTTCCAATACGTGTATTGCGGTTTTAATTGTAGAACTAGTATGGCGACATGATATATGGTACCCATGCCGTCTATGATTGATATTTATGATTGAAATTGTTTTGACACTATACACTTATTATAGTATCAAATGATTTGTTTTAAACGTATCAAGCATGTTTGGCTATTATAAGGGAAAACCCTATCCTCCGGCTTGCGTTGCATTGTGTGATGGGACCTGGGTCTTATAATAGCTTCATTTTTCGAAAAAGCATTGTGCTGTTTATTCTATGCACTGGTATTCTTGGGAGGAAACCCGTTCCGTGTTATACGGCGTGGTCCCTTGAATTACTATCTTTAAAGTAAAGTTTTAAATAACTGTTTTAGTTCTCACACCAGTCACATGACTGACCTGGAGTTTATTGTTTTAACCTAAACTCTGGGTGCCCCTATTTTCCACACGGGCAGCTAGTAGTTTTGGTTTTGCAGATTTATATTCACAGGATCCTGATTTACAGCTGGAACGATGCTCGGAAAGCTCTGTATCCGTGTATTACTTTCAGTTGCGTTTTGTATTATTTTCCGCTGCTATGTAATTTATTGTAATCTCTGATATTTATCGAATGTAATTTATGCATTTATACTCTGTATGTTCTTGTTATCTGATGTAATTGTTGTAATAACAATGAAATGTTCTTCCGTCTGCGTCCTTTTGTGTGTTGTTCTCAAAGTATTCGTGCTTTCCTTCACGGGGAAGTTACGGGTTCTTACATTTATCTTTGATAAAATTAATGGGAACCTTTCCCTAAGAATGTGAAATTTAGAAACTAACTGTAGGTTGGCTAAGATGAATGGTTTCCTGGGTATTGATCTGATGTTGGTTTCGGCCTTCGGGGTTAATATTTGGGGAATTGTTCTCTTACTAGTTTACGGTTAGTGACTGATGAATTGGAATGAGGCGTATGTTTTGTTTGTGTAACACTTGTTTATTATACACGTGGGTTATTCAGAAAGACCGGGTTATCCCATTCTGAATAACTGATTCGACGATGAGTCGAAGATGAAGACGGTGGATGAAGACCGGAAGTCTTCACATCGTTCGGGTGATTGTTGATGATCTTGATTGGGTTGTACACCCAAGAAGATGGAAATAGTTAGTAATCGTCCAGACGTATTTGGAGAACGATGGATATGCGAGGAAAGTGCCTCCGGTTTCGTTCAGACCCAGCACGGACTTGTAAATGGACTATTTGTCTGACATTGGATATCATTCTGTGTGATTGATGGATATTGGTTGCATAGAGTGGTTTGCCTGTGTGGCATGCTGAGATGCAAATGATCAAGGCTTCTGTTGAAAAGAAAAGTCTTGTGGTTGATGATCAAAGCACGGCCTGTGTGGCATAGCTTTGTGTAGCGTTGATTCGCGAGCCTCACACCCAGGTTGTGAACCAGAAACGGGAGAGGACCTCAGGGAGGGCATGTGTTTCCTTCTAGATAGAAGTGGCATCAGTGGTTTTACACACCCTGACGAGTTTGACTTATGTGGTTGTTGCTGTTGCGAGGCGCCTCGGATATATCGGTGACTATGTGAAGCCGATGGAGTCATTCGCTGACTCATTTACACCCCAAAGGGCGGGGAAACACAGTGTTCAGGCATTTTAATCCACATCGGTGGACCGGCCCTGATGATCCAAGGGCCCACCTGAGTCTGGGTCCTAAGACATGGGCTAGATTGTCTCGAATCGGTAGAAGACGATCCCTGGCCTCGGTTCACAGATGGAAATCCAACTTCCAATACGTGACGTTTCGATTTTAGTTGTAATCCTATATATGGCGACATAGTGGGACGGGGCGCTTATGCCATCTATGATTGATATTTATGATTGTATATAAAATCAGAAACTAACTAGAAACGAGCTAAGATGGGTGGTTTCCTAGGTATTAGTCTGATGTTGGTTTCGGCCTTCGAGGTTAATACTTAGGGAATCGTTCTCTTACTAATTTACGGTTGGAGTCTGATTAAGAATTAAAAACATGGAATTTAGCGTATCAAGCATTCTTTGGCTATTATAAGGTAAAAACCCTATCCTCCAGCTTGCATTGCATTGTGTGATGGGACCTGGGTCTTATAATAGCTTCATTTTCTTTATTTAGCATTACGCTGTTGTTTTATGCACTGATGTTCTTGGGAGGAAACCCGTTCCGTGTTATACGGCGTGGTCCCTTGATTTACCTAACTTTAAAATAAAGATTAATAACGGTTTTAGTTCTCACACCAGTCCCATGACTGAACTGGAGTTTATTGTTTTAACCTAAACTCTGGGTGCCCTTATTTTGACACGAGCAGCTAGTAGTTTTGGTTTTGCAGATTTATATTCACAGGATCATGATTTACAGCTAGAACGATACCCAGAAAGCTCTGTATCCATGTATTACTTCTAGTTGTGTATTGTATTATTTTTCGCTGCGATGTATTTAAATGTAATTTAAATCTCCGATATTTTCTGTGTAGTATTTATTAATACTCTGTATATTATGGTATTCTGATGTAATTGTTGTAATTAACAATGAAATGTTCTTTTGTCTGCACTCTGATGTGGCTTGTTCTCAAAGTATCCGCTCTTTCCTAACCAGGGAAGTTATGGGTCCTTACAGCTGGTATCAGAGTTTTGGTTTACCAAGCTCAGAGAATAAGACACGTTAGAACCATACGAAAGAATTCATCAGAAATTGGATTAGTAATATCCAATGGGAATGACTCGTTAGAGATGGGATCAGTAGTATCCTAGAACGAGTGTGAAGAGTATATTTTTAAAAATGAAAACAAGTTTTATTTTGAAAATTTAATTCAATTATTCGTATTTGATTATTTATTTTATATTGAATTTGGACAATCCAGTATATATAGATTTTGCATATACGTCTGATCCACGTGTATTCGAAGTTTTAATATATTACGTAGATATAAAGTCACGCTCTAGTCGCCCGGATATGATTCTGATGATTGTAGCTACATCCTCAGAATTAGTGTTCGAGTTTCGAAGATGTGATATTTATATATTTCCAATTGACTGGTGTGAGAACCAAAATTAGATAGGGCCTATTGTTGTGATTTTGCATCAAAAATGTGATTTTCTGTATATGTATCAAGATTACGAATTTGAAATGATAATCAACTAATTGATTGCTGATTGTGTTGGTTGTTTATTGTTTGATTAATTAAAATTTGAACCATTTAGCCAAATTGACCAAAAAGTGAATTGTATTGAAAATTAGTCGCATTTGCATGCATATACATGTACTTACATTGAACAGGTCATAGCAAGGAGGCTAGAGCGAAAGAATAAAATTGTTTGCCCAACAAATAGGTACATGTTTATCATAATTTACTGTTTTGTTTGGGTGACGATGATTTTATGAGCCGATTGGCTTTTTCATTTTCTTTTCGATTGAAGAAGGCCATGGGAGGCTATATGAAATATCCCGACCCGGTGTAGGGGAGGTTATGGCGAAATTTTTCGAAAATTTAGGGTGTTAGCCAAATTTTTGAAATTTTTTTAAAAGTTTTTAGAAACTGAAAAGTTGAAAAACTTAAGCCGTAAAGAAAATACTGGAAGTTGAGTTGGTTTGTTAAACAACTTTCGGCTTCGTTCCTTTTCGGGGACGAAAAGTTTTAAGTGGGGGAGATTGTAATAACCCGGAAATCTGAGCCAATTTAAGAATTTTATTTTGGCAATTTAGCGAATTTTGAATATTTAAAATGAATTATTTTAAATAATATCGACGAAAAATTTATTTTGCATAGAATTCGAACGTATATATTTATATAGATCGTCGCTAGAATATAAATATTTATTTATAATTATAAAAGGAATAGAAAATGGCGTAGTAGTTCGATAATTCGATTTCAAAGTTCAAATGAATGTACAGGATTCAAAATAAATCGGATTTTAGCGAAACCAAAAATATTTGAATCTAATTGAGAATATCTTTCCAACGAATCCGAAAAATTGAAATTTCATAGCGGGAATCAAAAGATATGCCCAGTTGAAAATTCAGAATAGTCGCTATGGAATTCTGGCCCTTAAAAATGGGAATTTTGCAAACGACCTCAGATTTCGACGAAACCAATTTTTTTGGATCCGTGATGTCAAGTTATTGTTAGGTTTTAAATTTCATAATTTTTCGAATCAATATGTGAGCGTGGCAAAGGAAAACGCGTTTGACAAGTTTAAGTTGATTTTAATCGACTAGAAAATGGCTATTTTTCAAACAGTCTCAGAATTCGACGAAATTAGTTTTGTTAGGACCGTATCGTCAATACGAAGTTAGAAAATATTTTTCGGGAATTTTTAGAGATAGTATGTGGCCCCCGTAGATTGAAATGTGCGTTCAAATTCAATATATAGAGTTAAATTTTGATTTAAACGAAAACTGATCGAAACGGTCGAATTGGCTTTCGAAACATATCCCATTGTGTTCGGAATGGGGGTAATTAGCTATGGACGACAAGCGGCGGGTCTCGTTTCGAGTTCGAAATAAAAAGTTGCTTTTTGAAAGTTAAAAATAATAAAATATATATATTTATAAAATACCCTCCCTCTTCCCTTTCCACGGTCAACGTCATTATATATATATATATATTATACGATCTCGATCTGCTCGTCGCGCACCTGGAGAACCTCGCCGCCGCCCCCCTTGCAAACGCGCCGATGGCCTCCCCTTCCCCCTCTTCCTCCCTCCGCCGACGATCCTCGTCGCCCTCCCCTTCTTCCCCGCGAACCAGAAAACCCCCAATTCCCCTAAACCAGACAACCGCGACCCCATAGCGCGCCACCCTCTCCAAGACTTGCCGCCGACCCTACCTCCTCCACCCTCTTTCCCCCTAAAACCCCACGCAGCCAGAAACCTTGCCCAGATCCGCCGCTACAGGACATCCCACGACCGTCGTGACCCCCTGCCTCCTCCCCTGCTTTCTTCACCACCTTTTAGCACCCCTCTCCATCAACAATCGAAGTCTACAAGATGAAAATGTGAGTTTTTAATTTATATAATGCATTGTTTAAAGATCCGGTTTTAATGTATATAAAATATTGTTTTTAAATCAGATTTTATAGAAAAGCATTGTAGTAGTAGGAAGATATAATCTTTATTTATATAAATATAATCCTTAGCTATATAAAAATATATTTTTAGTTAGAAGGAAAATATGAAGTTGAAATTTATAAAAATTTGATTTTGATATATATGAAATAACGTGATAAAGATACGATTTTGGATATGAATAAAAATATGATTTTTATTCATGTAGAGTAATAAAAATGTAATTTTTATTAGAAGGTGAGTGATATAAAAATATAATTTTTATAAAGAAAAAAGATTTGATTTTTATTTTATATATGAACAATATAGAAATATGATTTTTAAACCATATATAACAGTGAAATAAAATATATGATTTTTATTTATTGAAATGAAGTAGTAAAAATATAATTTTTATTATGAACAGCGTGAAAAGGATTGCAATTGGCATTTCAAACAAATCTAGATGGTTCAGCAGTTCAAAATCAAAGCACGGCGGAGTGGAACCCTCTGTGAGAACTCCTCACTTTTAATTTATTTCTAGTTTAAAATATATACTAGGATGTAGACGGTGTTTAGTAGCACCCGACACCCGTCGTCCACAGACCATGAATGGATTGTATGCTTGTTTGTTTGATTTTGATGTGTAGTTGATTGTGTGATGTGATGTGAAATGAAATAAAATATCTATTTAGTTAAAAATATTTTATAGTTGAAAATAGAATTCTTAACGTGTATTTAAAATGAAATAAATATAAACAAATCGGACGATTTGTTTATATACACACATTTGATTGATATTGATTGGGGCGATAAATTTTACACATCGCCCAACTGCACAAATAAAATCTGTATTGGGATGATATATGACATACACTAGTCCCAATAATTAGCTGTATGTCGATCGATTGATTGACAGTTTGTTATAAGCGTTAAATATTTATATTTGATGCTTATACGGTGTAGAACACACTCTGGATGATGGTTGATTATTTATCGTTGTTATTTTATACATGTGTTGTAGAAATCCATAAAATTAACATTATATGGTAATTGATTGGCCCTCATTCCAGTTTTGAAATAGAATATTTGAAATAGAATATTTGAAATAGAATATTTGAAATAGCATATTTGAAATAGAATATTAGAAATAGAATATTTGAAATAGAATATTTGAATAGGAATATTTGAAATAGAATATTTGAAAATAGAAATATATGAAGCCGTGTTGATTAGATTTACGCCATTAGGACGTGAACGATATTTATATCGATTTTATTCATTTTATAATGAACATCGAAAGTGATTTCAAAATCTGATATTTTGAATAGAATTGAAATTCGAATTAAATAGAAAAGAATTGAAATTCGAATTAAAATGAAAAGATTTGAAATTCGAATTAAATTGAAAAGAATTGAAATTCGAATTAGATTGAAATAGAATTGAAATCGTTTTGAAATGAATTCGAATTGAAATTGAATAGAATTGAATTCGAAATAAAATTGAATAGAAATGAATTCGAATTGAAATGAATTTGAATTGAAATTGAATTAATTTGAAATTCAAATTGAATTGAAATTGAATTAAAAATCGATTTGAATTGAAATCAATTTGAAATGAATTTAAAACGAATTTGTAAGGGAAAATTCAATTTTGATTTGAATTTGAAATAGAAGTTGAAATCATTTTGAAAATGAATTTAAAACGATTTATAAAATACGTTTTAAAAGGAAATCGACAAAATATAATATATATATATATTATATATATATAATGGCCTGAATAGAACGCGCCGCGCCGCGGCAGTTCGTGAATTTCGACCATTGACTTCGAATGGATATTGCAGGAGATCCGACCGTCGGATTCTCCTAAAACCGGAACCGTTGGCTTCGTATCGAAAAGAGCTTCCAAACGAATTTTAGAAATTTGAAATCTAACGGTGGGATTTGGAATTATGTCCAAATCAAATTTGAAAAAGGTCGTTGTAAGTGCAGTTCGATGGCCGTTGATGGAAATCGACTGTACGAGCCTTGATAAAATTATTAAAAATAATAAGTTGTGTAAAATCATAAGAAATTATTTGGGAAGAATTGGGATGAAAAACTCCATATTTGAAAAGATAAAAATAGATTTTTATTGAAATGAACTAGTTTTGAACTGGAAATATAATTCAATTATTTTTAGAATTAAATAAATTGGGTTTGAAATGGTTTTGAAAATAACCAGAATTTCCAATATATAGATTGGAAATGGATTTGAATCGAAATTATCTTCGGAATATTTCGATATTGGATTGTGTGATTATACAGATATTGTTATGGGAATTTGAAAGATATTTACATCGTTATTTCCAATAGAATTTTTGTTGGTCGTAGAATTTGATATTGAATATAAGCCGATATATTTTCTATTCAGAGCCTTGTATATAATATCAAATGGGATTTGGGTTTGTTACGAATGGTGTCTTCATTAACACTGTTCTTTAACCCAGTTGACAAAAAGATTAAATCTTTTTATTTAGATTTAATGAAGTGTACCAATTATATAATATTTAATTGGAATTGAAATGGGATTGATTTTGGGGTTTATCGTGAACGGTGTTTTAAATAACACTTGTGCTTTAACCCGATAATTAATGGAATGTGATTTTGGGTTGTCGTGAACGGTATCTTCAATAATAATGTTCTTAAACCCAAAGGAGTTAAGAAAATGAGAAACTACCGGAGATTAGTTAAGTTGAATGGTTTCTGGGGTATTGATCTGATGTTGGTTTCGCCCTTCGGGGTTAACACTTAGGGAACTGCTCACTTGCTAATTTATGGTTAGGGACTGATTGAAATGTGATGTGATTTTGGGGTTTATCGTGAACCGTGTTTTAAATGACACTCATTCTTCAACCCTGTCAAAGATTAAAACTAAGTGGAGTTTTAATGAATCTTTAATTAGATTGAAAAGATCGAGAATGGAGTATCACCAGTTTTGCTCCAAGCGATAGTTAAATCTTTAATTAGATTTGAACGTGAAATGGTAATTGAATTTACCGATAACACTGTGGTGTTATATATGAAGTATTACCAGTTTTACTTCATGGGATGACTAGGTTGGGATTGGGAAATTAAAATAAATGATTACTTCGGTGTGGTTCGCTAATCCTGACTAGTTTGAATTGATATTCAAAAGAAGATTAAAGAATTAATTTAAAGGAATTTATCTTTGATAAAATTAATGGAAACCTTTCCCTAAGAATGTGAAATTTAGAAACTAACTGTAGGTTGGCTAAGATGAATGGTTTCCTGGGTATTGATCTAATGTTGGTTTCGGCCTTCGGGGTTAATATTTGGGAAATTGTTCTCTTACTAGTTTACGGTTAGTGACTGATGAATTGGAATGAGGCGTATGTTGTGTTTGTGTAACACTTGTTTATTATATACGCGGGTTATTCAGAAAGACCGTGTTATCCCATTCTGAATAACCGATTCGACGATGAGTCGAAGATGAAGACGGTGGATGAAGACCGGAAGTCTTCACATCGTTCAGGTGATTACTGATGATCTTGATTGGGATATACACCCAAGAAGATGGAAATAGTTAGTGATCGTCCAGACGTATTTGGAGATCGATGGATATGTGAGGAAAGTTCCTCCGGTTTCGTTTAGACCCAGAATGGACTTGTAAATGGACTGTGTGTCTGACATTGGATATCATTCTGTGTGATTGATGGATATTGGTTGCATAGAGTAGTTTTCCTGTGTGGCATGCTGAGATGCAAATGATCAAGGCTTCTGTTGAAAAGCAAAGTCTTGTGGTTGATGATCAAAGCACGGCCTGTGTGGCATAGATTAGTGTAGCATTGATTCGCGAGCCTCACACCCCGGTAGTGAGCCATAAACGGGAGAGGACCTCAGGGAGGGCATGCGTTTCCTTCTAGATAGAAGTGGCGTCAGTGGTTTTACACGCCCTGACGAGTTTGACTTATGTGGTTGTTGCTGTTGCGAGGCGCCTCGGATATATCGGTGACTATGTGAAGCCGATAGAGTCATTCGTTGACTCATTTACATCCCATAGGGCGGGGAAACGCAGTGTTCAGGTATTTTAATCCACATTGGTGGACCAGCTCTGACGATCCAAGGGCCCACCTGAGTCTGGGTCCTGAGACATGGGCTAGATTGTCTCGAATCGGTAGAGGATGATCCCTGGCCTCGGTTCATAGATTGAAATCCAACTTCCAATACATGACGTTTCGATTTTAGTTGTAATCCTATATATGGCGACATAGTGGGATGGGGCGCTTATGCCGTCTATGATTGATATTTATGATTGTATATAAAATCAGAAACTAACTGGAAACGAGCTAAGATGGGTGGTTTCCTGGGTATTAGTCTGATGTTGGTTTCGGCCTTCGGGGTTAATACTTAGGGAATTGTTCTCTTACTAATTTACGGTTGGAGTCTGATTAAGAATTAAAAACATGAAATTTATCGTATCAAGCATTCTTTGGCTATTATAAGGTAAAAACCCTATCCTCCGGCTTGCGTTGCATTGTGTGATGCGACCTGGATCTTATAATAGCTTCATTTTCTTTATTTAGCATTGCGCTGTTGTTTTATGCACTAGTGTTCTTGGGAGGAAACCCGTTCCGTGTTATACGACGTGGTCCCTTGATTTTCCTAAATTTAAAATAAAGATTAATAACTGTTTTTGTTCTCACACCAGTCCCATGACTGAACTGGAGTTTATTGTTTTAACCTAAACTCTGGGTGCCCTTATTTTGACACGGGCAGCTAGTAGTTTTGGTTTTGTAGATTTATATTCACAGGATCCTGATTTATAGTTGAAACGATACCCGGAAAGCTCTGTATCTGTGTATTACTTCTAGTTGTGAATTGTATTATTTTCCGCTGCGATGTATTTAAATGTAATTTAAATCTCTGATATTTTTTGTGTAGTATTTATTCATACTCTGTATATTCTGATATTCTAATGTAATTGTTGTAATTAACAATGAAATGTTCTTCTATCTGCGCTCTGATGTGGCTTGTTCTCAAAGTATCCGCTCTTTCCTAACCGGGGAAGTTACGAGTCCTTACAAATGTCATCAGTAAAGAACTTGGAGTAGCCGTCACCCTTTTTCAATTCAAAGACAAGTTGAAGCTTACATCTAAAATCAAATTAAAACTAGTTTAATTCAATGATCTTCATCAAAGGAGCGCATCTCCAATTTCTGAATTCAGATTTCAGAATGCAAGAATTCCTTTTAGATTGTAAGTGGGTTATTACGTAGATTTAAACATTCTTTCGCTTGAATCATGACATGTTGTAATTGGGATAAAGAATGATGCTTATGTATAAGATTTGATTCTCATTTATCTTAAAGTATCATTGTAATTAATCATGTCTATATGCTTATGGCGATGAACATGTTGTATATTTCATGTATATATGCTTATGGCGATGAATATGTTGTATATTTCATGTCTATATGCTTGTGGTTATGTACAATATCGTACGTTATTGGAATCTATTACGATTGGGTAAAGAACTTATTATGCCAAAAAAATGGTGAAACATGTCATGTTGTAATTTGGTGGTTATTTGCAAGTTTAGGATCTAAATCACATGCTTACATGTTAGATTAACATTCATGAATATTTAGAACTATGTCAAGTTGAATCTATTTATGTTGTAAGGTTGGATTTGTAGTCCTCTTAGGTTTTAACACATAAGTTACCATGCAAAGTTGTGATTTAAATATGTTCATTGTGGCTTTCTTATGTTTTGACATACATAAGTTAGCATGCTAAATTGTGGTTCAAAAATTGTGTTTATATGTTAAACCTCCATGTCAGACCCATGTCAAGTTTACATGAAAATTAGATTCAACTTAGTCACAAGTTCACCTTTACCTGTTTAGTTAAGATAATGATACATCTATGCCAAGTTACATATGATAAGTTAAATGTATGCTATTTTATGTTTATTTCATGTTCCTTGTTTATTACCCTTTTTGTTTATGGTTTTGGGCTAATTTTCTAGCCCAACATTTTATGTAATTCATACGTACGTTCTACGGGGATAGCGATGGGAAAACATGAAAATTCATGGCATAGGTTTGTTTATAAAATGGTATATTTGATACACCATTTATCATGAGCAATATTTGAAAGGATAATTATGGCATGAGTAAATTTAATTTAATTTACATAAAGAAATTTGATATACATAGAAAAATAATAATTTAGAAAAGACAAATATGCCTAACCCGAGGTTAGACTGAGTTGTGGTGTAAATCTTCCCGGAACCAACCGGCATATCCAGTGACCACAACAAGACATGTCTAATGTGGGTGGTTAGTGCATCAAGCCCAAAAGAACCCGAGGTTAGACTGAGTTGTGGTGTAAATCTGCCCGGAACCGACCGGCACATCCAGTGACCACAACAAGACCTGTCTAATGTGAGTGGTTGGTGCTTTAATAAATTAAAGCTAAGTCAGGATTGGTAGGGTTAAGTCGAATTAGGAAAGCACTTAACCGATTCAACATGTTAATTAAACGAATGGGTGGGGTTAGGTAAACATGGACACTTAACCAAATAGACATGTTGATTAAAAAACCCTAGTAACGGGGACCCATTTAAGCAGTAACCCACATAGATGTATCATGGTACCCTGAAACTAGGCAGGGTGGGGCACGATTACTAGGCTGAACTATAAGCGGTCAAAGCGTCGGCGGTTGGTGGGCCAGTGTAATGACCCGCATTGGCAGAGGTATTATAATTAATTTATTTAATTATATAAATAGTGATATAGTGAATTAAATGGTCATGGAATTAAATAATGATGAATATTTAATTAAAATAATAAATTAAATAATATATTTAATTCTGAAATAATCAGAATTGGCTGAAATGACGATATGGTGTGAACTGAATCATCTGTGATATTTAATTCAGTATAGAATTTGAATTAGAATAACGAATATATTATATAAACGACAGTTTGAACGTATAATTATATTATAATTAAAAAAGAGCGCGTAATGACATGGCAATTCGCTATTTGGCGATTTGAACTTCAACTGAATATAAAGGGTTCGTTTTAAATCGGATTTCTTTGAAACAAGAAACGTGTGTAGCTGGTGGAGTATATCTTTCTAGTGGAAGAGAAAAATTGGGATTTTGTCATGTAGATTTTGATATATGTCGAAATCAAATTTCAGAAAAGTCGCTGTGGAATTCCTTTATAATTTGCGACGCTTTACATACGTTATAAATGGATTTTCAGTATAAACTGAATATCGAGATAATCTGGAATCTGAGATATCAAGCTGTAAATTCTGATATGATATTCTAGAGCTGTACGATATCATATGTGAATATATACGATAATATTAATTTATTAATATTTAATTTAATTACATTTAAATATATTTATATATTTAAATGGGTCATCCAGAGCTTTAAAAATAGCCAGTTTTGCAAATGACCTCAGAATTCGACGAAACTAATTTTTTTGGATCCGCAATGTCAAATAGTTGTTAGATTCCAAGTTTGGTGATTTTTAGAGTCACTGTGTAGCTGCACAGATTTTTAGAGTGAGAAACAGTCAGTATTTTGACGGTTAAAAATACGCTGTGTGAGCATACAGAGTCGGAATTCGACGAAACCAGTTTCGTTGGAACCGTAATGTTGAACTCTAGCTACATGGCCAGTTTCGTGATTTTTGGGTGTTATGTGTGATCACACAAATTTTTAGAAGGCGAAATATATATTTATAACTAAAATATCTAAGTGTGTGAACCTTAGCGAGCCAACCATTCACGTTTTAAGCCACACAACAAAATTCTGTCCCCCTATAAAATCAAATATAAGCCGCCACTTCCACTTTTCTTCATTCTCAGCAAAAACGCAAGCAATATCCAAAGTAAGAAAATCAAAATCAAATCAAAACAATATCCATAAATCTGGAGATAAATATATTTAGACTCAGCATTGATAAAGCTTCGATCCTATGTAGTTTTTGGGTTGTTCGAACTCGTGTCTGTCGCTGGTTCGTTTGGGACGTCGGCTAGGGTTAGGGTTTGAGAGGGAGATGAGCATCAATGCATCGAATTGATGATAGTTTTGAGATGAGGAGGTAAAACAGCATGTTGTCTACCTTTTTGGGAATTTTCTGAAGCAAAAACCGTCGCTCAAATTATTGTTCATCGCTGGAAAAATGCCTGGGAATTTGAGGCGTGGTGCTGAGCGTGAGTTGGAGCTCTGAGGGTCGGTTGAATGGAGAACGAGATGAGGAGATGTTTTGAAGTTTCAGTGGTTGGATTCATGGCTTGTGGAGGGAGATGGGTATTTCCGTTCGGTTGTAAATGGTGGAGGATTTTGCCTGTAGTCGCGACCTTCATTTGGAGGAGGAGTACGTGGATACGGGTTTGACCAGGTCTGGGCTTTAGCAAGTGAGGGTGGGCCGAGAAATTTAAAGTTAAGGCCCATTTAAAAATAAATCAAGCTTTATTTGGATTTAAATATGTACTTACTTGTTAATGCAATATCTTTGTCATACGATACCAGATTAACGAACCGTAAGTTGCGTTGGGATCGTATGGACGAGAGCAACACCATGGAACTGACTGGAAGTCCATCGGAGTTCATTACAATTTATCGCAAAATAAATTGTCCGTCTGAACCAAATCGAGCGATGGTTATCGTTATTAACGATGATCGTCCAATGTGAGTAAATCTCACAAACTCTGAACAGTTTATATTTTCATGTTGTATTCTTAGAACTGTTAAATATTAGCTGATTGACTGTGTGTTGACTGTTTGATTAAACTGCTATTCAGTTAGTTGAATTTCTATATTGACTCTGTTTAACAGAATATATCATATAGTGATGTTGATGATATTGTGAAACATCTGTGGATGCAGGGAAACAGGTTGGAGGGACCCAACTGGGTTCCTCAATATATAAATATTGTTTTGTTTTATATATTGTGTTATACGATGTGATATGAAATCTGTTGATAATTTTATATTTGTGAATGATACTAATCATTGTTGTATGGTATGTTAAATACCATAACATACCGAAATGGTGGAAAAGGGAATTTTCAAAATGAATATTGAAAATAGATTATTCATAACAATCAAAGGATTTTATAAAAGAGATAATATTTATAACAATCAAAGGAGATTTTATAAAAGGAATTATTTATAAATGGAATATTTATAAATAGAAATTTATTTATGAATGGATTATTTATAAATAGAAAATACTTAGAAATCAAACCCTAAAGGAATTATTTGCAAACCATTTGCGAATAGATTAGAATGAGAAATGTTTGTAAACCATTTACAAATCAATCAGAAAGAGAAATGTGGTTTACAAATCAATCAGAAAGAGAAATGTTTGTAAACCATTTACAAATGGAATCGAAGAGGAATATTTGTAAAACCTTTACAAATGAAATCGAAAAGGAGGTATTTGTAAAACCATTTACAAACAGAATCAAAAAGGAAATATTTAGAAAGTAAATAGAGTTATAAAAAGGAAATTTGTTTATAACTGAATAGGATGTTATAAAAAGGATGTTATAAAAAGGATGTTATAAAAAGGAAATCATTTGTAAAGTGAAGAACCGTTACTAAAAGTAAATCTTTATAAATGAATAGTTTATTCGAAGGGAGTTAATCAAATATGGTATTCGAAAGTTAGTAAATCGAATATGTTGTTCGAAAGGGGTTAGTCGAGTCGAATTAGTTATTCGAATAGAGTTAAATAAATAAGAGTTATTCAAATTAGTTATTCGAATAGAGTTAAATAAATAAGAGTTATTCGAATTAGTTATTCGAATAAAGTTAAATAAAAATAGTTATTCGAATAGAGTTAAATAAATAAGAGTTATTCGAATTAGTTATTCGAATAGAGTTAAATAAATAAGGGTTATTCGAATTAGTTATTCGAATAGAGTTAAACACATAGGAGTTATCGATTATAGTTTAATCGAAAGGAGTTAAGTAAGGAGTTAAGTAAAAAAGAGTAAATCGATTAGGGTTAAATAAATAGAGTAAATCGAATTTAGTTTATTTGAAGAAAGGTTAATCGAATCTAGTTATGCGTAAGAGAGATTATCAAATATAGTTATTCGAAGGGAGGAGTTATCGAATAGAGATGTATTCGAACGAGAGTTACGTAAGGAAGTGTTAAAGTGTTAAAAGACGAACTTACCCTATTTCGAGATTTGAAATGTTGTTAAGTTAAGGTCTGAGAGGTGGTTATACCCCAACTTGATTGACTTCGTTTTTAATTTAGAAATGGTTAAGGTTCGAGAGTGAAAGTAGTTAAGTATATTTAGTGAATAAGTATAGTAGTTTGAGTTGTCGTAGCAATGTTGATTTAAACATCTGTTTAAATCCAAGTAAAGAAGATTTGGAAATGTTTTCCAAATAGAATCAGAAACATAATCAAATATTGAAATAGGAAATATGAATATATATATATATATGTATGTATGTATGATTGATGATTGATTGATAGAATTTCCATCTGGAAATAATATCGTTGGTTGCACACCTGTTTTTCTTTGATTGTTAAATCACAAATTATCGAAGTTTTGACCACTTTAACGTTGTTAATATGGGGAGATCGGTTGGATTATTATCCAAAGAACCACTCTGTATGTAGTGACCCGAAAATCCGGGGGAATTTGAGCTGACTAAATAACACAAGTCCAACCCCAAATTACACTGGAAATTCAAGAAACTAATAGAAAGAAGACAGAGGGTGAGGATAGATAAGGTAGAAACTTAGAATAAAGAAGAAGAACATATAACATCATCAAAGTAACACAAATCTCACAGCGGAACGAATAAAATATAACATAACTTTGGAAATACAAAGTTATAACTGTATATACATACCATTTCAGAGTACAACATATAACATCACAGCGGAATAAATAATAGCTATCGACTGCTGAAGACTCCTGCTCCAAGATCTTCAAATATAACTGTAAATCCTGACTACTTGACTGTCCGTACAAATTTAGGCACCCAAGAGTTTAGGGAAAACAAAATAAACTCCGGGTCAGTCATGTGACTGGTGTGAATAAACTCAAATCATTTAAACAGGTATATGATATCTCATAAGACCACGCCGTGAATACGGAACGGGTTTTTCCCTTATGAGAATCCAAATAACTTTTCAAAGCAATATCATTCTGATATTATAATAATGTCTAAGTACAAATAAATATCAATCTAGCAGAAACGCTTGCATCTCACGTTACTACATATATAGTATACAATCAAAATCGCAAGCACGTATTGGATGATTGGATTTCCAACTATGACAAGGTATGGAACCACCTTCCGATCAGTATACTCTAGGAACGATACACTGGAGTTCAACAAGAACATCTTGCAACTTAGCCACACATGACCGACCACTCATTTCGCTTGAGTGTATCGAATGTACATCACCAACGGTTGGGATCAGCAACCGTTCCCGTATATATATATGGGACAACATTGATAGATTAAAGAAGCAAATGAATATTCTCTAGATAGGTGATTATACACCCTACTTCGGTGCGACCCACTTAGCCATGCTGCCTACCCGATTTCTGTCATTTACCGGATGTGAGGCTAGAAGCTACGTTTATCTTTTCACATCATATCTTCATTTACTTGGAATACCACATCGTCATACCCACCAAATCATTATCGATTTCCCTAACAGTATCACGGGTATGAAGCTAAGAGAAACGAATTCCTCCGCCACCAAACGTAACACGTTGAAGAGATCAACATATATGATTCGTTAGGAATACTCTGTCAGACATTCGTCCAAACAAGTTGTCCTGGGACTGGACAAACCGAAGGCACTATTCAGTACATCCATCTTAGGCACTGTTATCTAAGACTTATACAATAGCCCTTGTACTTTACTCCGTCTTCACTTATCTTTGACATATATGATTCGCAACGCTTGTGCCAATACAGAGTGGTTCTTTGGATAATAATCCAACTGGTCTCTCCATATTAACAACGTAAAATGGTCAGAACATTGATAGTCTGTGATTTAACTATCAAAGAAAAACTCTTGTGCAAACAACGATATTATTTCCAGATGGAAATTATATCAATCAATCATCATTCAACATTTTTCTCATTAGTTCATTACTTTACTTATCTCATGTTTCCCTATATTCTACATTTCTTATTTTCTAATTTTAGAAAATATACTTTATTAACAATGGAAAACATTTCCATTTCATGTTTTCTATATTAGAAAACATTTCTGATTTCTTATTTGGAAAACATTTCTAAAGTTCCTTTATGGGATTTCAACAGATGTTTAAATAAAACATCGCTTTGCCAACTCAAACCATTTACTGAATTCACTTAACCATCATTCACTATCAAACCTTACCATTCCTTAGTTAAGAAGGAAGTCAATCAAGTTGGGGTATAATTACCTCTCAGACCTTAATTAAACAACGTTATAACTTCGAAATAGTAACAGTTTATCTTTTACCTTTAAAAACTTCTTTACGTAACTCTCGGATTCAAATTACGAATCCACTTCTTTATTGAGAACATTGATTATAACGATAACGTTAATATCCCTACTTTCACAATATCTAACTTCAATTATTACTTTTATTCTTAAATTTGAATAACATAACCCTATTTTATTAGTACATACTCTTGATTTAAAAACCAGAAAGTAAATATTACTTTCCCGAATTCAATATAATTGAATTCAACGTATATTTCTCTTTCGAGTAATCTCTATTTGATTAACTCTTCTTCGAATAACCTATATTCGATTATCTCTCTTCGAATAACTTATATTCGAAATCTCTCTCTTTCGAATAAACTATATTCGATCTCTTTCTTTCAAATAACTAACATTCGACTAACTCCTTTGACTCTATTCGAATAACTAATATTCGACTAACTCCTTTAACTCTATTCGAATAACTAATATTCGACTAACTCCTTTAACTCTATTCGAATAACTAATATTCGACTAACTCCTTTGGGTCAACTCATTTGGATTAACTCAGTTTGATTAACTCCTTTTTGACTAACTTAACTTAATTAACTCGACTTGATTAACTCCTATCGAATAACATATTTGATTAACTCTTCTTCTTTGATTTCGTTTGTAAATGATTTACAAATATTTCTCCTTTTCTAATTTATTCTTAAAAATATTCTATCTTCTTAAATTCTTGGGAAAATTTGCCATAACCTCCTTTGTATCGGGAGTATCGGGAAAATCCCCAAACCGCTACACAAGCCTTTCCATTCAAAAAGAAAATGATTTGCAGTTATTTCTTTTTTGAATATCTCCTATTTATTTCTAAGTAAATAATCCCTATTTAATATTTTATTTATTTAACAAATAAATAATCCATGTCATAATATCTTATCTGTTTATTCTAAATAAATAATTCACTTTATAAATATTCCATTTATAAAGGCTTTCCTTCATTTATAATTCCACTTAACGTATTTTCTATTTATAAATATTCCATTTATAAATATTTCTATTTATAAATATCCTATTTATAAATATTCTCTTTTATAAAATCCTCTTGATTCTATAAATATTCTCTTTTCAATATTTCGGTATATCACGGTGTTCAATCATATCAAATCACGATGTTCAATATCGTCCATACACACACAATCAACAACAGATTATAAATCACGTCATATATCACAATATATGAAAATTAATAAAATAACTGTTGAGGAATCCAGTTGGATTCCTCCAACCTGTTTCCCTGCATCCACAGATGTTATACAATAAAATCAATTATCACTTTCAGTTTCATATGATATATTCTGATAAACAGAATCAATACGGAAATTTAACTAACTGACTAGCAATTCAATCAAACGGTCAACACACAGTCAAACAGTCTATATTTAACAGTTCTAAAAATACAACATGAAAATATAAACTGTTCAGAGTTAGTGAGATTTACTCACATTTTGACGATCATCATCAATGACGATAACCATCGCTTGATTCAGACAATTTATTTTTCCATAAATTTTAACGGACTCCAATCGACTCGCGGTCAGTCTCATTTAGTAGTGTCCGTCCATACGATCCCAACGCAACTCATGGTTCGCGAATCCGACCTCGTATGGATGAGATATCACATTTATAAGTTCATACGTTTTTAAATAAAATTAAACTAAACTATTTATTTACTTTGGGCAACCGGACCCGACACTCTATCTTCCCCGAATCAAAACCACGATGTCTGCTCCTTTGCGTTTGCCATTACCGACCGTTCCTCCTTCCATAACTCGCTCCACACTCAATTAGAAAAAGCAACACGACTTCCATCGTTCTCCTCTTCCATTGCTCAATGGCCTCGACCTCCCACTACACTGCTCGCACCCCGAAGGATGACGCGACCACCACTGGTCCACGGTGACAGACCGATAAAAACGATCACCGAAACAGCCAAAACTCGGCGAGCACACCCCCTTCCATCCTCCGAACCTAGAAACAACATTGAACTCATGAATAGATGTGCCAACCTCCCACAAAAACCAAACCCTAGCTTACTGTTACAACCCCACGAGTCCGAAATCATGATCGCAACCCTCCAAACTTGTATGGGAATGAAGAGAAAGTGATGTGGATTCATAAGAAACTTGTTTGGGAATTTATAGAATTATGTTTGATTTGTTCTTGAATTTTGAACAAATCGGTTTTGCTGTTTTGAAGAAAAATGTGGCGGCTTAGATGAACGAGAGCTTTTAGGTCTTAAGGAAGGTTAGGTGTGGTATTTATAGAGGAGGTAGATATTTTAGATATTTTGAAAAATGGTATATTCCTGGTATATTCTCTTTTCTGTATTCATTTTGCTTTCTATGTCCTTGTTTTGATTGGTTTGATACCCTGATTGGGTTGGTTTTGGTAGTGGTTGAGACCGAAGGCCCCAAAGGCCTGTGCTGGATTGTAGAAAAATAAAGGGGATATTTCGAATTTGATTTTTATATTTTATTTTCTCGTTTTTCTCCTTGTCTTCGGTCCTTAAAAATCCGTGCGACCACATACGATCTCCTAAAATCACAAAAACTGACATGCCACTAGAATTTGACATTACAGACCCAACAAAACTAGTTTCGTCGAATTCTGACTTCGTATACTCACACAGCATATTTTTAACGCTCTGAATGACCCATTTAAATATATAAATATATTTAAATATTATTAAATTAGATATTAATAAATTAATATTATCGTATATATCCATATACGATGTCGTCCGGCTCCAGAATATCACCTCAGATTTTATGACTTGATTTCCAGACTCCAGATTATCCCGATATTCAGTTCATATCGAAAAATCGATTTATAACGTATATAAAGCGTCGCAAATTATAAAGGAATTCTACAGCGACTTTTCTGAAGTTTGATTTGGACATATCTCAAAATCTACACGATGAAATCCTGATTTTTCTCTTCCACTAGGAAGATATACTCCACCAGCTCCACGTGTTTCTCGTTTCACAGAAATCCGGCTTAAAACGAATCCTATACATTCAGTTGAAGTTCGAATCGCCAATTCACGAACTACAGCGCCATTTCGAGCTCGATTTTAATTATAATATAATTATACGTTCAAACTGTCGTCGATTGAATATATTCGTCAATATAATTCAACTCTAAGCTGAATTATATTTTAGGGATGACCCAGTTCACAGAATATTGTGATTTCCAATATTTTTGATTATTTCGACATTATAATATATTTTATTATATTATAATTATTAATTAAATATTCAATATTATTTAATTCACGTTCTCGATATCGATAAATCGATATTTAATAATTAAATAAATAAATTGTTCAACAGCTAAAAATGCGGGTTACTACAATCTTCCCCCCTTAATAAAATTTCGTCCTCGAAATTGCTAAGCTAGGGGATGACCCTATCTTCTGGGTAAAAATTTATCTGTTTACCTCTTGTCTCCGGTTTCAACTGAACCAATTAATATCGACTAAAATATTAATTTATTCTGACTAACTAATTTTTCAAAAATTCTGAAAATTTTCTAACACCTTAAATTTTCGAAAAATTTTGCCAGCACCTCCTTTGTACTGGTCAATATCTCAAACTCCAACTCGCCTCTTTGGGCCTTCTTTAACCCAAAAGAAAATCAAACAGCCAAGCGGCTTGCCAATTCAGCTTATAAATCTCATATCCATATATAATATAAACTGGTACCTTTTTGTTAGGAATATCAACTCTATCACTTCCATATGCTATCAACTCAGCATATACCAGTGTTATTTCCATCAAATTCCAATCAGTTCATATCCTCAAAACCAAATCGAATTTCATTCGAACCCGAATATCAAATTTCAAATTCTTAACTCATCAACCCAATTCCATAACAGATTATTCTCTAATCCAATTCAATTCTATTTAACTCAGTTCAAGTTAATATTTCAATTTATTTCTACTATCTTATTCTATTTAACTTCATAAGTTAAAATTAAATTCCGAAACTTAATTTCCTGGGTCTATTTCAAATCAATTTGAAATTACAATGCCAATTCAAAACCTTTGAATTTCTAAACAACTTGTTTTCTCAAAACAATTCAAAAACAAAACCTTTGGTAGTAGTCCGTCACTTAGAACTCGAAAATGAACACTGATGATGTCGTGATTCATCATCAGAATCTATTTTCCAGCTATCGAAGTGAGTTCAATACTATATCACCTTCAGTTTGAAAAACGTTTTCAAAATCTCCCAGGAATTTAAAATTTCCTTATTTTAATTCCAATCTGATTTAAATTCAGATTTTTCTTCATTTTATTTCATATACTTTACTTATATGAATTATGATTAGTCATTTATAATCATTTTACCTTTTTATAATCTTACTCGATTATAATAACAACCAACACAACCAATATACTATATCAAATATATTCGGGTAAAATTATTCCATTTACCCTCTTTCAAAACATACCATGACGGTTCATCGTATTCGAGTGTTTAGTAACCCCTATCGATACAGTGGATCAAACCGATCGACCAGAATTCACAAACAACTCAACCAATAAAAATCCACAATATAAAATCATTTTATATTAACTAACAAATACGTTCACTCGTATATATACACTCAAACTCAGTCTAGGATATTACTAATCCCATCTCTACTGAATCAAGCCACAGAGCCAAGGTAATAACTAAACCTCGCTCTGATACCAACTGTAGTGACCCGAAAATCCGGGGGAATTTGAGCTGACTAAATAACACAAGTCCAACCCCAAATTACACTAGAAATTCAAGAAACTAATAGAAAGAAGACAGAGGGTGAGGATAGATAAGGTAGAAACTTATAATAGAAGAAGAAGAAGAACATATAACATCATCAGAGTAACACGAATCTCACAGCGGAACGAATAAAATATAACATAACTTTGGAAATACAAAGTTATAACTGTATATACATACCATTTCAGAGTACAACATATAACATCACAGCGGAATAAATAATAGCTATCGACTGTTGAAGTCTCCTGCTCCAAGCTCTTCAAATATACCTGTAAATCCTGACTACTTGACTGCCCGTACAAATTTAGGCACCCAAGAGTTTAGGGAAAACAAAATAAACTCCGGGTCAGTCATGTGACTGGTGTGAATAAACTCAAATCATTTAAACAGGTATATGATATCTCATATGACCACGCCGTGAATACGGAACGGGTTTTTCCCTTATGAGAATCCAAATAACTTTTCAAAGCAATATCATTCTGATATTATAATAATGTCTAAGTACAAATAAATATCAATCTAGCAGAAACGCTTGCATCTCACGTTACTACATGTAACAACCCGTATTTTTGAATAACATGTTATAACATAAATGGAGGCAGAATTAAACTATAAAATCTGAATCAAGGGAAACGGGCTGTGCCATTACGTTCGTCTCGGAAAAATACGCGAAATATAGTCCGAGTTTTCGAAAATCGGAGTCCGTATGACCAAGATATGGCCTCGCGAAGTTTCACGAAAAATTCACATATTAAAGTATACTTAATTAAGTGAAATGGGTTGCGCAGAGAAATATATATATATTGATATATATATATATATATATATATTTGAAAATTAAATAAATAAATATGCAAAAATGTTCAAAACAGCGAATTGGGAGAGGGGAATAACCGAACCGGCCGATTTTTGAGGTCGACCCGAGCCCGTTGGGTCGACTAGGGGTTAATCCAGGGTGTTTGGCTGTCAACCCGTGGGCCGATTCGCTCAAAAGCAGATTTTGCATTTGAATGGTTCTCATGGTTCAGCTTTAATCTAAAGGCCCTAGATGGTTCTTACACTTGGCTTCTTCCCCAAGACATGCTTTGATGGCTTGGATTGAATCTAGGGTTAATCCTATGGCTAATACTATCCTAATCCTCTATAAAAAGACCCCTAAGCCTAGCCTAAATCATCATTATTCATTCCTATAACTAAACTATGTCAAAACTGTTCCTCTCATGGCCTCCACTCTCATGCTAAAATTTCTAAGTTTATTTCTATGAGAGGTTTTGAATGCATACAAGTATTTTCAAGCTTGTATGAATGTTCTTAGTTTGCATTCAAGTCAAGTTGCAACATTTCTATTTCAAAGCAAGGATTTTTATTGATTTGGCTCAAGGGTTTTCATTTGGAGATTGCATATTTGGGTTTTTGGTGCTTGCATAAGGGCTTCGTCTCAATCTTTGTAATAAATATTTATTTGTGTCTTCATAGCATTGTAAGCCCTTTTCTACTTTCTTTCTTTCAACTCTAAAGTTAAATGAATGATGCAAGTTTGGTTGATCATTATATGCAAGTTCGGTTGATCATCATATGCAAGTTTGGTTGATCGTCATATGCAAGTTTGGTTGATCATCATATGCAAGTTTGGTTGATCATTATGCAATTTATGTATGACACATGTTGCCATGTTATGCAAGTTTGGTTGATCATTATATGCAAGTTTGGTTGATCTGTAACGACCCGCAAATCCGAGCTATCTGAGTTGACTAAATACATCACACGTCCAACCCAAATAACACAGAAATACGAACCATTAATAGAAAGAAGTTAGAAGATGAGAAATAGAAAGAAAGAAATATTAGAATAGAAGAAAAACGAAGATCACAACTCACAGCGGAACGAATAAAAATATAATATATCATATACTTTTGTAATACAAAATTTCTGTATACATGTACATTCAGAATCAGAGTTCAACACTTACAATACAGCGGAAAATAACACTAGGTAACTAACGCTGAAGCCTCCTGCTCCAAGCTTCTCCAATGGTATCTGTAAACACCTGAACTACTTGACTGCCCGTACAAATTTGGGCACCCAAGAGTTTAGGGAAAACAAAACAAAATAAACTCTGGGTCAGTCATGGGACTGGTGTGAGTAAACTCCAACCACTTGTTTAACTTTAAAAATCCTTTCAAAAGAAAAGATAATAGTAAGACCAGCCCACACATAAACATGGACGGTTTTTACCTTACTATAACCCAAAACACTTTGATACGAAAATCCAGTGATATTATAATAATGTCTAATCAAATAAATAACCAAATAGTAGAACGCTTGCATCTCACGCTCTACATATATAGTATAAAATCAAAAACCGCATGGCGCTTATTGGAGATTGGATTTCCAACATGACAAGGTATGGAACCACCTTCCGCTAGTGTATCTCTAGAGAGGAATACACTGGGTTCAACAAGAACATCTTGTAACCCGGCCCACACATGACCGACCACTCATTTCGCTTGAGTGTATCGAATGTATATCACCAACGGTTGGGATCAGCAACCGCTTCCCGACTGGGACAGCATCGAATAGAATAAGAAATTAAATGAACCTCTAGATAGGTGATTATACATCCTAATGGGTGCGACCCACATAGCCATGCTGCCTGCCCGATTTTTGTCCTTTCCCGGTTGTTGAGGCCTGAGGCTACGAATACTTACCATTCATTGATAGCACAATCACTTTGAATGCCACATTGTCAGATCCGTAAATCACTAGTTGAGTTTGCACAAATATTCTGGATATTATGCTAAGGGATAAATCTGTTGCAACCATATATATATGTACAGACCAACTCATTTGATCATTGGAAATACTCTGTCAGACATTCGTCCATTTACGTTCGTTCTGGGATTGAACGAAACCGAAGGCACTATTTCTATTTAATAGAAAGAGTCCTTGCACTTTACTCCGTCTTCAATATATTCAGCATACCTGGTTCGCAACGCTTATGCCGATACGGAGTGGTTCTTCGGATAATAATCCAACCGGTCTCTCCATATTGACAACGATGGTCAAAAACTTCGATAGTCTGTGATTTAACTATCGAATAAAAACAAGTGTTCATCCAAACATATCAAACAAATCACTGGGCTCTTTAATTAATATTTCATTAATTAAATCTCTTCTCCATTTCCTTATCAATATTTGTTAACCAAATATTTCAATAATCATCTTGGCCTCTTATGCCATCTGGAAAACGTTTCCAAATGTCAACTTCTTTTATTTTCTATATATTAGAAAATATCTCTATTTGCAATTGGAAACAATTCCAATCACTTATCTCTATCTCGACTATTTTAATTATACTCAGGAAATATTTACTGTTATATTCCCAAAATTCCATCACTTGGGTTAAAACGAATGCTGTGTAAAACATCGTTACAACAACCCAAAATATTTTATTCAACTAACTCTTTTTCAAACACTTCTCTTCGAGACTGGATCTTGCTATTTATCCATTAAAAATGAAATCAATCAAGTTGGGGTAAAATTACCTCTCAGACCTTAACTGAAAACATCCTCAACTTCAAAACGGCTAAACCACTTACCTCGAATAAACACACTATACAATCCAATTATTCATTTTTAAAACATGTATAAAGTTCGCTTGCTATTTCTAATTTATAGATTTCCCTTTTTGTTTACAATATTCGATTTTAATTTCATTTCCTTATCGAATTCTACATATATTGATATATTGATTTATAACTATCAAATTATCTTAAAAATATTCTAACTCCTTAAATTTCCGGAAAAATTCGCCATAACCTCCCCTGCATCGGGAGCATCGGGAAATTTCAAATAGCTTTCCCGGTCCTTCTAATCTCAAAAAGAAAAAGAAAAAGCCAAGCGGCTTGCCGATACGGCGCATAAAATCTCATATATGAATTAAACATGTACCTTTATGTCGGGCACATCAATTAAAATCTTCATATACTTCATCCCATACCTGTCTAACACTGTTCACCTGTTTGCAATTCAATTCAACTCAAACCAATCGTTTGAATTCAGTTCCGCCCATTTATTCTTTAATTAGCTTCTTAGCCTATTTCACTTGTTATTTGAACATATCACGTTCAAATATATATTAATTTGTTGATACAACAATCGAATGTCATTTCTAATTCAAGTTTCACATTCGATTCCGAATATGAATTTACACACCCCTTGTCCGATTCAAAGCCCAAAATTTCGATTCTAAAATTCCATTAACTAATTTTCTTTAAATTAGTCAATTCTAATCAATAATTAAAAATCTGATTTTTGTTTCAACAATCATCTCATTTACACCACTTGAGTTCGTATTTAATTTACAACTCAAGTCTGGATTTTTCTCATGGCAAATTCGGATTTTTTTTTCTTTAAAAATCCTTTAGTTTATTTAAACAAACCGTTATGGTTTTATAATGGTTCTGGCGCTGCTTTTCTGAAAATTTGATTTTTGACATAACTCAAAATCTATTCGACGAAATCCAGATTTTTCTCCTTCATTAGAAAGCTATTATCAAATCGGTCCTGACATTTCTTATTTCAAAGAATTTCGACTTCAATTGAGTTCTGTATATTCAATTGAAGTTCGAATCGCCAATTTACGAACTGCAGCACTGCGGCGAGTTCGTTTTATTTATAATTTATATATAAAACTTTTAAACTTTCGTTAAAATGAATCCAACTCCATTCTGATATATTTTAATATATTCAAATCCATAGTTTCAATTCCATTTGAATTCAATATTCAAATCCCATAGTTTAAATTCTATTTGAATTCAATTTGAATCTCCTATATTCAAATTTCATTTGCCGTCTCCATTTGAATTCTAATATTCAAATTTATTTTTAACACCATTTGAATTCTAATATTCAAACTTAATTCTCTTGAATTCACATACCATATTTTATTTTCTTGATTTCAAATACCACCTTAATTTCAATAATCAACTCCCTTTTGAATTGTTATATTTGAAATTTCATACTTGAATTTAAATAATCAAACTCTATTTTGAATTTCTATTTTAAATTCAAATATCCAAACTCCATTCTAATACTATTTGAATTCTTATATTTGAATCCTCTTTATTTAAAACCCATTATTTAAATCCCATTTGAATTTCTTCACTCAAATCCATTTGAATTCCCTTGAATTCAAATTCCCTTTCAAACCATTTGGATTTCCTATTCTACTTTGAAATCCTATTTTCAAAGTTTATTTCAAATTCTATTTTGAAATTCTATATTCAAATCCCTATTTGAATTTCTTTATTCAAATTCTATTTCAATTCTCTTATTCAAATTCCATTATGAACTCTCTTATTCAAATGCTGTTTGAATCTCTTATTCAAACTCTATATTTAAAATTCCATTTGAACTTCCATATTCAAATTTCTATATTTGAATTTCATTCGAATTCTATATCCAAATCTCTATTTGAATTTTCTTTATTTGAATTCCTTCGAATTCAAATTCTATTTTTATCCCTTTGAATTCAAATTCTATTTTTATCCCTTTGAATTCAAATTCAATTTTTCATTCTAATTTCGTCTATTCATATTCTATTTGAACTTCTATTTGAATTTCTAATATTCAATCTCCTTTTTCTTTTATTTAAAATTCAAATATTTAAACTCCTTTTCTAATTCTACTATTCAAATGTTATACTCAAATTTCATTTGAGTTATATATTTAAAAATTTCATTTCACATCCTATTTTGAAATTTCATTTCCAATTTCAATTTCACAATTGTATTTCTATTTCTGAATTATCAAATGATAATTCTTTTCACTTCATTTATAACTTCGTTATAAAAGAACTATTTATAAACTTCGTTTATGAAGAAACTACTTGTTTTATTTTTCAAAACAAGTTTATATTTTTATTTCCATTTAAAATTCAAATTCTATTTAAAAATAGAATTTTTCCTTTTTAAAACTCAAATATCCTTCCACGATATTTTTAAATATCATTACTTAAGCCCAGTGATATTTAAACACACAAAGCAACGAATTATTTATTTTTCTAACACATCATATATAAAAATATATATGCAAACAAATAAACAAACAGATAATATATTTTTGAGGAATCTAGTTGGATTCCTCCAACCTGTTTTCCTGCATCCACAGATGTTAGCACATAAATAATACCAATTCTGCTTCGTGGCAGAATATCGCGGTATAGAAGGTCATCCACTAATCATAGCGTGTGGCGTATAGGGTAATCATCCGCTATGAAACTGTGGGCATCCGCTAATGAGACTGCGGGAATCCAACCAATCAATCAACCCAATATATATATAATAGCCTAAATAACTAATATATATAAAACAAGCAGAAAAATCCAAACAAGCAACAACAATTATTTTTACGAAGTAAAAATAATTATAAATAAAAGGTGAGTGAGATTTACTCACCGTGAATTTCCTATTGCCGAATATCCATCTAATTTCCAAATCGTCATGGCTACAAATTTTCTCGAGTTGATTTTCTTGCACCTATGATTATGTATTTTAATCTATCGATTAAATCCTATAAACCAAAATAAATTATCTTATGGGTTTAATTTTTTTAAAAAAAAGTATACCTTACTTTGCAACCCATTCGACTAATCCATGAACAACCTCAACAATCACCGATCAGCTTTGCTGCAAATCAGCCCTACAAAACTGCCACTATTCATTCTGGCATTTCATCGAACGATTGATGTTCATTACTGGTGCTTCTTCATTTCAGCATCTGAACCCATACTGACCAACCCTAGAACGGCTACAGTACGTCGTACTCCCAACATCGCACTTCTAGATCTTCGCAGATCACCCTACAGCTGAGTTCGAGCCTTATCTTCGAAGAACCAGTCGAACTTCCCCAGTTCGAACCCCTCAGCAACCATGTCAACATCAGTATCGAACCCCCAATATTGAAATCACGACCTCCCATGTATCGGCCAATTCTGAAACCTGCAGTGGCCTTCTCCTCCCATCGTCCTTCTCAACTCAGTCGCCAACCCTTTCCAAACCTCAACCACTAGTTCGTCGACCTCCACGAGATCGTTCTCTTCCACTACAACAAATCGCGCCTTCATCAGTCATCGCACCTCATGAAACCGCGATGACTCCACCGCGTACCTCAACTTCGAACGAACCACAATGCCCCAATTTTCAACAACTCCTCTACCCTAAATTGCAAGCACCTCGATTTAAATCTCGAGCTTCAGAAGACTCGGTTCCCTTTTTCTTCTGAAAGTTTCTGATTTTATTTCAATCGATTTGTTGAGGAAATCGTAAATGGTCTATAAGGGTGTTATCGGGTTTGAGGAATGAATTTGCGAAAGAGCGTTGGCCATTTTTGTTTGAGAAGCTCCGCTCGATTTGGATAGAGGGACGATGAGAAAAATGAAGGCCGGTGTCTTCAATTTATAGAATGAAAGAGTAGACAATCGTACATGGCCATAAAAATGTTGTCTCTTTGATATTGAGGATATAAAGCAGTTTTTTACAGCTCGAGGAAGGGATTGTCTGCGTTGATGTAAAATTTTAGGGTGACGCTGTTTAGTCTTAGTTCGGCTGATTTAAGTGATATAGGGTGGCTATTGTTTTGATTTTATTTTAATTAAAAACTGAAATATCTCACAGACCCTTATTTAAAAATCATGAACCGCTATTTAGTCGGAACGACCGACGTTTTCAAGATTATACGATATTTTAACTTAACAGAATCGGTTTAAAATGGAATACACTATTAAATTAAATTAAACCGTTTTAAAATGTAAATCGATTTCTGAATAAATAAATTCATTGAAAATAGATTATTATTATCGTTTTAAGTCAATATAGAATTTATATTAGTCGACTGAATTGTTCTGATTTAGTTTTACACTTCGAATTCGATTGTTTCTATTACGATAATTAAATATATTTGATATTAAATCGTATATCGATTATTAAATCGATAAATCCAATAAAAATTCATTTATATTATATATTCAATATTTAAAACCATACTAAATATTTAAAATAAACTGTTCAAAAATTCGGGTCGTTACATTCTTCCCCCCTTAAAATAATTTCGTCCTCGAAATTGCTAAGGTTGAAAAATGGTACAAATCCATTACTTTTCAAAATATCACTTATGTTGAAACTCAACTCCTCATATTTCAACATATTTAATTCCATCAAAACTTTTGGTCTTCTTTCATTTAATTCGAATGATCTATGATCAATCCATTTATATCTAATCTATATGCCATTAAATCTATTCAAATCGATTCTAGTCCATTGATTCACTTCAATCTATTTAACTAGCTTAAGTTGAATTCCACTTCCAGAATACAAATCCAAGTGTTTTCATTTCAAATTCTTTTGAAATCACTTAAATATATACATATATTTTTTTCCATTTCAAATTCAAAACATTTGAATTTTACAACTAAACTGGTTTTCTTTCAAACAAATTCCCTTCAAAACTTTTCTAAGGCAGCAATTTGTCACTTAGAAACTCGAAAATGAACACTGATGATGCTGCAGTCATCATCAGAATTATTTTCCAGTCACCGAAGTGAGTTCAGTGCTTTATCTATTTCAAAATCCATTTAAATATGATTTTTATTCAAATGGTCTTTTCAAAACAAAGCTATATTCTTTTAATGTACTTCGAAAATATTTTCCAACTTCCCAGGATTTAAATTCCCAATTCTGGCTTGAATTTAATTCAAGTTCATCCCATTTGTATATATTTCATTCATATACAAATTTTTATTTGGTTATAATTACCCATTCCAATTTTATAATCTCATTGGATTATAATCCTAACAATCAACACATCCATATAATATAATAATTTCAGAAAATTATTCCTTCTATATCGAAATAGAAATTTGGGTAAAATTATTTCATTTACCCAGTTAAAAACAATATCGTGTTCAGTCCTCTGTTCAAATGTTTATAAACTCTTATCGACGTCGTGGCGTCCCACGATTCGACCAGAATTCATAAACCACTCTACAGACTAGCCAACACAATATAAAACAACTTTTATATCAATTTACAAATACGCTCCCTCGTATATATACACTCAACTCATTCTAGGGTACTACTGACCCGATCTCTAATGAGCACATGCCACACAAGCCTAGGTGTTCGCTCAACCTAAGCTCTGATACCACTGTAACGACCCGCAAATCCGAGCTATCTGAGTTGACTAAATACATCACACGTCCAACCCAAATAACACAGAAATACGAACCATTAATAGAAAGAAGTTAGAAGATGAGAAATAGAAAGAAAGAAATATTAGAATAGAAGAAAAACGAAGATCACAACTCACAGCGGAACGAATAAAAATATAATATATCATATACTTTTGTAATACAAAATTTCTGTATACATGTACATTCAGAATCAGAGTTCAACACTTACAATACAGCGGAAAATAACACTAGGTAACTAACGCTGAAGCCTCCTGCTCCAAGCTTCTCCAATGGTATCTGTAAACACCTGAACTACTTGACTGCCCGTACAAATTTGGGCACCCAAGAGTTTAGGGAAAACAAAACAAAATAAACTCTGGGTCAGTCATGGGACTGGTGTGTGTAAACTCCAACCACTTGTTTAACTTTAAAAATCCTTTCAAAAGAAAAGATAATAGTAAGACCAGCCCACACATAAACATGGACGGTTTTTACCTTACTATAACCCAAAACACTTTGATACGAAAATCCAGTGATATTATAATAATGTCTAATCAAATAAATAACCAAATAGTAGAACGCTTGCATCTCACGCTCTACATATATAGTATAAAATCAAAAACCGCATGGCGCTTATTGGAGATTGGATTTCCAACATGACAAGGTATGGAACCACCTTCCGCTAGTGTATCTCTAGAGAGGAATACACTGGGTTCAACAAGAACATCTTGTAACCCGGCCCACACATGACCGACCACTCATTTCGCTTGAGTGTATCGAATGTATATCACCAACGGTTGGGATCAGCAACCGCTTCCCGACTGGGACAGCATCGAATAGAATAAGAAATTAAATGAACCTCTAGATAGGTGATTATACATCCTAATGGGTGCGACCCACATAGCCATGCTGCCTGCCCGATTTTTGTCCTTTCCCGGTTGTTGAGGCCTGAGGCTACGAATACTTACCATTCATTGATAGCACAATCACTTTGAATGCCACATTGTCAGATCCGTAAATCACTAGTTGAGTTTGCACGAATATTCTGGATATTATGCAAAGGGATAAATCCGTTGCAACCATATATATATGTACAGACCAACTCATTTGATCATTGGAAATACTCTGTCAGACATTCGTCCATTTACGTTCGTTCTGGGATTGAACGAAACCGAAGGCACTATTTCTATTTAATAGAAAGAGTCCTTGCACTTTACTCCATCTTCAATATATTCAGCATACCTGGTTCGCAACGCTTATGCCGATACGGAGTGGTTCTTCGGATAATAATCCAACCGGTCTCTCCGTATTGAGAACGATGGTCAAAAACTTCGATAGTCTGTGATTTAACTATCGAATAAAAACAAGTGTTCATCCAAACATATCAAACAAATCACTGGGCTCTTTAATTAATATTTCATTAATTAAATCTCTTCTCCATTTCCTTATCAATATTTGTTAACCAAATATTTCAATAATCATCTTGGCCTCTTATGCCATCTGGAAAACGTTTCCAAATGTCAACTTCTTTTATTTTCTATATATTAGAAAATATCTCTATTTGCAATTGGAAACAATTCCAATCACTTATCTCTATCCCGACTATTTTAATTATACTCAGGAAATATTTACTGTTATATTCCCAAAATTCCATCACTTGGGTTAAAACGAATGCTGTGTAAAACATCGTTACAACAACCCAAAATATTTTATTCAACTAACTCTTTTTCAAACACTTCTCTTTGAGACTGGATCTTGCTATTTATCCATTAAAAATGAAATCAATCAAGTTGGGGTAAAATTACCTCTCAGACCTTAACTGAAAACATCCTCAACCTCAAAACGGCAAAACCACTTACCTCGAATAAACACACTATACAATCCAATTATTCATTTTTAAAACATGTATAAAGTTCGCTTGCTATTTCTAATTTATAGATTTCCCTTTTTGTTTATAATATTCGATTTTGATTTCATTTCCTTATCGAATTCTACATATATTGATATATTGATTTATAACTATCAAATTATCTTAAAAATATTCTAACTCCTTAAATTTCCGGAAAAATTCGCCATAACCTCCCCTGCATCGGGAGCATCGGGAAATTTCAAATAGCTTTCCCGGTCCTTCTAATCTCAAAAAGAAAAAGAAAAAGCCAAGCGGCTTGCCGATACGGCGCATAAAATCTCATATATGAATTAAACATGTACCTTTATGTCGGGCACATCAATTAAAATCTTCATATACTTCATCCCATACCTGTCTAACACCTGTTCACCTGTTTGCAATTCAATTCAACTCAAACCAATCGTTTGAATTCAGTTCCGCCCATTTATTCTTTAATTAGCTTCTTAGCCTATTTCACTTGTTATTTGAACATATCACGTTCAAATATATATTAATTTGTTGATACAACAATCGAATGTCATTTCTAATTCAAGTTTCATATTCGATTCCGAATACGAATTTACACACCCCTTGTCCGATTCAAAGCCCAAAATTTCGATTCTGAAATTCCATTAACTAATTTTCTTTAAATTAGTCAATTCTAATCAATAATTAAAAATCTGATTTTTGTTTCAACAATCATCTCATTTACACCACTTGAGTTCGTATTTAATTTACAACTCAAGTCTGGATTTTTCTCATGGAAAATTCAGATTTTTTTTTCTTTAAAAATCCTTTAGTTTATTTAAACAAACCGTTATGGTTTTATAATGGTTCTGGCGCTGCTTTTCTGAAAATTTGATTTTTGACATAACTCAAAATCTATTCGACGAAATCCAGATTTTTCTCCTTCATTAGAAAGCTATTATCAAATCGGTCCTGACGTTTCTTGTTTCAAAGAATTTCGACTTCAATTGAGTTCTGTATATTCAATTGAAGTTCGAATCGCCAATTTACGAACTGCAGCACTGCGGCGAGTTCGTTTTATTTATAATTTATATATAAAAACTTTTAAACTTTCGTTCAAATGAATCCAACTCCATTCTGATATATTTTAATATATTCAAATCCATAGTTTCAATTCCATTTGAATTCAATATTCAAATCCCATAGTTTAAATTCTATTTGAATTCAATTTGAATCTCCTATATTCAAATTTCATTTGCCATCTCCATTTGAATTCTAATATTCAAATTTATTTTTAACACCATTTGAATTCTAATATTCAAACTTAATTCTCTTGAATTCACATACCATATTTTATTTCCTTGATTTCAAATACCACCTTAATTTCAATAATCAAATCCCTTTTGAATTGTTATATTTGAAATTTCATACTTGAATTTAAATAATCAAACTCTATTTTGAATTTCTATTTTAAATTCAAATATCCAAACTCCATTCTAATACTATTTGAATTCCTATATTTGAATCCTCTTTATTTAAAACCCATTATTTAAATCCCATTTGAATTTCTTCACTCAAATCCATTTGAATTCCCTTGAATTCAAATTCCATTTCAAACCATTTGGATTTCCTATTCTACTTTGAAATCCTATTTTCAAAGTTTATTTCAAATTCTATTTTGAAATTCTATATTCAAATCCCTATTTGAATTTCTTTATTCAAATTCTATTTCAATTCTCTTATTCAAATTCCATTTTGAACTCTCTTATTCAAATGCTGTTTGAATCTCTTATTCAAACTCTATATTTAAAATTCCATTTGAACTTCCATATTCAAATTTCTATATTTGAATTTCATTCGAATTCTATATCCAAATCTCTATTTGAATTTTCTTTATTTGAATTCCTTCGAATTCAAATTCTATTTTTATCCCTTTGAATTCAAATTCTATTTTTATCCCTTTGAATTCAAATTCTATTTTTCATTCTAATTTCGTCTATTCAAATTCTATTTGAACTTCTATTTGAATTTCTAATATTCAATCTCCTTTTTCTTTTATTTAAAATTCAAATATTTAAACTCCTTTTCTAATTCTACTATTCAAATGTTATACTCAAATTTCATTTGAGTTATATATTTAAAAATTTCATTTCACATCCTATTTTGAAATTTCATTTCCAATTTCAATTTCACACTTGTATTTCTATTTCTGAATTATCAAATGATAATTCTTTTCACTTCATTTATAACTTCGTTATAAAAGAACTATTTATAAACTTCGTTTATGAAGAAACTACTTGTTTTATTTTTCAAAAACAAGTTTATATTTTTATTTCCATTTAAAATTCAAATTCTATTTAAAAATAGAATTTTTCCTTTTTAAAACTCAAATATCCTTCCACGATATTTTTAAATATCATTACTTAAGCCCAGTGGTATTTAAACACACAAAGCAACGAATTATTTATTTTTCTAACACATCATATATAAAAATATATATGCAAACAAATAAACAAACAGATAATATTTTTTTGAGGAATCCAGTTGGATTCCTCCAACATGTTTTCCTGCATCCACAGATGTTAGCACATAAATAAACCAATTCTGCTTCGTGGCAGAATATCGCGGTATAGAAGGTCATCCACTAATCATAGCGTGGGGCGTATAGGGTAATCATCCGCTATGAAACTGCGGGCATCCGCTAATGAGACTGCGGGAATCCAACCAATCAATCAACCCAATATATATATAATAGCCTAAATAACTAATATATATAAAACAAGCAGAAAAATCCAAACAAGCAACAACAATTATTTTTACGAAGTAAAAATAATTATAAATAAAAGGTGAGTGAGATTTACTCACCGTGAATTTCCTATTGCCGAATATCCATCTAATTTCCAAATCGTCATGGCTACAAATTTTCTCGAGTTGATTTTCTTGCACCTATGATTATGTATTTTAATCTATCGATTAAATCCTATAAACCAAAATAAATTATCTTATGGGTTTAATTTTTAAGAAAAAAGTATACCTTACTTTGCAACCCATTCGACTAATCCATGAACAACCTCAACAATCACCGATCAGCTTTGCTGCAAATCAGCCCTACAAAACTGCCACTATTCATTCTGGCATTTGATCGAACGATTGATGTTCATTACTGGTGCTTCTTCATTTCAGCATCTGGACCCATACTGACCAACCCTAGAACGGCTACAGTACGTCGAACTCCCAACATCGCACTTCTAGATCTTCGCAGATCACCCTACAGCTGAGTTCGAGCCTTATCTTCGAAGAACCAGTCGAACTTCCCCAGTTCGAACCCCTCAGCAACCATGTCAACATCAGTATCGAACCCCCAATATTGAAATCGCGACCTCCCATGTATCGGCCAGTTCTGAAACCTGCAGTGGCCTTCTCCTCCCATCGTCCTTCTCAACTCAGTCGCCAACCCTTTCCAAACCTCAACCACTAGTTCGTCGACCTCCACGAGATCGTTCTCTTCAACTACAACAAATCGCGCCTTCATCAGTCATCGCACCTCATGAAACCGCGATGACTCCACCGCGTACCTCAACTTCGAACGAACCACAATGCCCCAATTTTCAACAACTCCTCTACCCTAAATTGCAAGCACCTCGATTTAAATCTCGAGCTTCAGAAGACTCGGTTCCCTTTTTCTTCTGAAAGTTTCTGATTTTATTTCAATCGATTTGTTGAGGAAATCGTAAATGGGCTATAAGGGTGTTATCGGGTTTGAGGAATGAATTTGCGAAAGAGCGTTGGCCATTTTTGTTTGAGAAGCTCCGCTCGATTTGGATAGAGGGACGATGAGAAAAATGAAGGCCGGTGTCTTCAATTTATAGAACGAAAGAGTAGACAATCGTACATGGCCATAAAAATGTTGTCTCTTTGATATTGAGGATATAAAGCAGTTTTTTACAGCTCGAGGAAGGGATTGTCTGCGTTGATGTAAAATTTTAGGGTGACGCTGTTTAGTCTTAGGTCGGCTGATTTAAGTGATATAGGGTGGCTATTGTTTTGATTTTATTTTAATTAAAAACTGAAATATCTCACAGACCCTTATTTAAAAATCATGAACCGCTATTTAGTCGGAACGACCGACGTTTTCAAGATTATACGATATTTTAACTTAACAGAATCGGTTAAAAATGGAATACACTATTAAATTAAATTAAACCGTTTTAAAATGTAAATCGATTTCTGAACAAATAAATTCATTGAAAATAGATTATTATTATCGTTTTAAGTCAATATAGAATTTATATTAGTCGACTGAATTGTTCTGATTTAGTTTTACACTTCGAATTCGATTGTTACTATTACGATAATTAAATATATTTGATATTAAATTGTATATCGATTATTAAATCGATAAATCCAATAAAAATTCATTTATACTATATATTCAATATTTAAAACCAAACTAAATATTTAAAATAAACTGTTCAAAAATCTGGGTCGTTACATGATCATCATATGCAAGTTTTGTTGATCATTATGCAAGTTATGTATGACACATGTTGCCATGTTATGCAAGTTTGGGTTGATAATGTTATCATGTTATGCAAGTTTGGGTTGATCATGTTATGCAAGTTGGGTTGATCATGTTATCATGTTATGCAAGTTTGGGTTGATCATGTTATCATGTTATGCAAGTTAAACTTGGGTTTGTGACCTTAAAGCTTCAAGCTTTATGTTAAAGGTTGCATTTTGGCAACATGAAAGTTATCATATCCCTTATGATAACTTGCATGTGAGCCAAAATGCGAACTTCTAGCAACTTCTTCATGTTATTTATCACCATGTATCACTCATATGCTAAGTTTGGTTTTATGCATGCTTTTAAAGCCTCATAATGCAATATGCAAGTATATGAACATATGTACATTTCATATACCACCATATTAAACTCGTGGCTTCAACACCTTTTTGTCATGGTTATGCCAAGTTCCCTATTTTATCCTTTATGCGTTATTGCGATTATGTAAACGATGGGATTACGTTGGGGTTGGGTAACATAATGACATGAACATGATTTTTATAACATGACGTGATATGTAATTATGTTTTGGAAACATAATGGACATGACACTTAGAAAAGATGAGTGTGGCCAACTCGAGGTTGGGTTGAGTTTGTAGCATAAATCTACCCGGACCCGCCCGGCTTAACTAGTGGCTACAAACAATAGGACCCAATGTGAGAAGTTGGTCATGTTGTGCTCGAACCCGAGGTTAGACCAGGTTGTGGTGTAAAGCTACCCGGACCCGCCCGGCTTAACTAGTAACCACAACAAGGTCTAATGTGAGAGGTTAAAGCACATTAAGTTAATGAATGCCTCCTGATTAGGGTTAAGTCATGGTCCACTTAATACTTAACCAATATGGGCTTGATGGATTAATCGAGGTTAAGTCAGGAGCCTTGGGTACTCTTAACCAATTTAATCCACGTGTGGATCGGGTTAACCACATTTAACCCGTTAAGAAACCCTAGTTGCGTGGTCCTTTTCAGCAGTAACCTTCTAGTTGTATCATAAGACCCTAGGACTAGGCTAGGGTGGGGCACGATTACTGGGCTGATTATAAGAGACCAAAAAGAGACAGCTGAATGAGGCCCCGGTTGTTCAGGCGGACCATGGTCGTGCACATCAAGTCCGGAGTTAAACACGGGCACCGGTAGGTTTGGACTGTGTATCATGGTATGGTGTCAGAGGGTTACACCGTAGGGCCAGATATACCCTAGGTTGGACCCTGCACAGTCAACTACATTACATGATTACGCCGTATGACACCGACACTTGATGAGTTAGGCTTATAGGAAGCCGATCGACTAGACCGAGTAGTTGGACCTTGATATAGGTCATCTCAAACTATTTGGGCCAAGCTTGGGCCAAGGGATCAATTCTTGTTTTTACTTGACATGTTAGAATGCTAGTACACCCGTGGTGCAAAACTTAACCTTGATTATGCGATGACACCTTTATCTATCTTGTTAGTTAATCATCATGCCAGTATGTTGTTATCCTTATGTTCATCTCAGCTTCTCATGCCAGTTAACTTTACTAGTTCATAGACAGATAGTAGTAGGGCTTACCAGTCTTTTTGACTGACCTGTTTTCTTTCGCCTCTTGTCTTCCGTTTCCCCCCCCCCCCTCAGGTCCTCAGGGTGGGAACATTGGAGCTTAGCTTGGATCTTTCCAGCTTGCTTACTGGATTTGCTCATGTACGGTTTTGGACATTGTGCTAGCTATGGTTTATCACTTCATTTTGGGGATAGTACTTTATGTATTTCGGTTTTTCAGTTTATGCTTTTATCTAGACTTTGTTGTTGGAAAATAATGACCAAGTACTTTGTTGTAACATGACTATGGTTTTGAAATGCTAAGTTTTATCCGCTGCTTTACTACTCTGTTTTACTTATATGTTCTGTCTTGTGATATCTGCATGCATGTTTACCTTGTTTAAACGCCCCTCCGAAGCTAGTGTGCTTGCAAGAGTCACCCTGGCGGAGGTGGGGTGTTACATTTGGTATCAGAGCATAAGGTTTACAAGATTTGAGCAAAAGTGTTTTTGAAACTTACCTTTTGAAAAATTATTTTCAAAACCAATTAAGTATTTTACAAGAAAAGTCTAGTTATTTTAAAAAGGCTATTCCCCAAAAGCCATAGCACTATCCTTCGTTTCTTCGTTCTGAATCTATCTTTTTCTTCGTTTTAGTATGGCCGATCGCTTTAACATCCCGGAAGGCGTACAAGTACCCGTCTGGTTCTGGAGATTTATGGAGGCAAGGGCGAATGAAGCCGGCCCCGCGAACATTCCTCCTCCTTCCCCCGTCGCTAACATCTCTCCTCCTCCCGTAGCTGAGGTTCCTTCTCCCCCTCAGCATCCGCAAGAGGATTTCGCAAAGCTTTGCAAAGACTTTAAGGCGATGGGTTGCAAGAATTTTGTCGGAACAGAGACTTCTGTGGAGGCAAGAAACTGGTTAAAGTAAACTGAAGACCTCTTTGCTATCTTTGATGTGGAAGATCGTAGGAAAGTTCTGTTGGCGGTATGGCTATTGAAAGGGGAAGCTGCTTATTGGTGGGTAGTCACCACCACTACTAGACCCATCGAGACTTGGGATGACTTTAGGAGAAGTTTTGGACTAAAGTTTTTATCATCAGCAGAAGAGAACCTTCAGCTAGAGAGGTTCCTATCACTAAAGCAAGGGGACACGACCGTTAGAGAATACGTGGATAAGTTTAATCAACTTGCTCAGTTCGGTCTAGAATGGGTTAACACCGCTCGGAAGAAGGCCCTATGCTTTGCTCTAGGATTGAATGAGCCATTGCGTGGTTTGGCCATATCTCATATACCCCTGGAGGCGACCTTCGAAAATTTGGTGAATATGGCCTTACTTCAAGAGGAAGATAAGAGTGGCAAGAAGGAGGTCAAGGCAAATGAGTCCCAAGGCAAGAAGGAAGATACCGAGGAAAGAGATAAGAACAACCATAGCAAGAACAACAAGTCAAGAGAAAGGAGGAAGTGCAACTTCTGTGGGATTACTGGGCACATAGCCAAAGACTGTAGGAAGAAGAAGAGGAAGTTGGGCGGATGCTTTCGCTGTGGAGAGCCTGAACATCTTAGCAAGGATTGCCCCAAGAAGCAAGGACAAGGGCAAGGGCAGAATCAGCGTGCAGGACCTTCTGTAGGGCTAGTGCATACTCTCAACATCGCTCCAGTTCTTGATCGAGGTAGTATTTCTGTAGAAAACCTTGTTTACATTTCTGATTTCCCTGTTCATAACTTGTTTGATTCTGGCGCATCGCATAGTTTTATTTCTGATTTTGTTGAAGGTTTGCACCTAAGTACTAGCCTAGTTGAGGATCCCGTTTTTGTTTCAAATCCAATTGGGGGTTCCGCCCATCTGTCTATGATTTGGGTGGATTTGAAAATTTCTATTTTGGCCGTAGAATTCACGTGTAGTGCTTATTTTCTCGGGGTCATGGGATATGGGTTGGTCTTAGGCACGGATTGGTTGTCCAGTTATGGAGCCATCCTCGATTGTGAGCATAGGGTGGAGAGGCTCATGACTAGCCTCAGTAATACCCTAGAAATTTCTTGTAACCCTAGAGGTCCCGTCATGTTATGTTATCTTGAATCTCTCGACTCGTCCATCGATGATCTGCAATCTGTAAGGGTGGTCCGAGACTATCCCGATGTCTTTGAAGAAGTTAAGGGGTTACCCCCTAAACGAGAGATAGATTTCCGCATTTATCTAGTCGATAATGCCTAGCCAGTATCATTGCCTGTTAGGCACATGGCCCCTCGTGAAAGAAGGGAGCTCAGTAAGCAAATCAAGGAGTTGCTTGAGAAGAATTTTATTAGACGAAGCATTTCTGAATGGGGTGCTCCGGTGGTATTCGCTACTAAGGAGGATGGTTCGCTTCGTCTATGTGTTGATTATCGAGAATTGAACAAGCTGACAAAGAAGAATAGGCACCCGTTACCGAGGATTGATGATCTCTTTGACCAGTTTGTTGGTGCTTCTGTTTTCTCTCTGCTCGATCTAGCTACCGGATTCCATCAGCTTAGAGTAGCTGAGGATAGTATTGATAAAACTGCGTTTAGGACTCCAGATGGATTCTTTGAATGGCTTGTCATGCCATTCGGTTTGACTAATGCACCCACATACTTCATAGACTTGATGAGTAGGGTGTTCAGGGAGTTCCTCAACAAGTTTGTTGTTGTCTTCGTGGATGATATTCTGATCTTCTCAAAGGATGAGGAAGAACATGCCAGACATCTCAAGGAAGTGATGGATACGCTTAGAGCGCATCAGTTGAAAGCCAAGTTCTCCAAATGTCATTTCTGGAGAAGGGAAGTTCGGTTTCTTGGACATATAGTTTCTAAGCAAGGCATAGCGGTGGATCCCGCGAAAGTGGTTGTGGTTCAAGACTGGAAGACTCCGAGGAATGCAACCGAAGTAAGAAGCTTTCTCGGTCTGGCAGGCTACCATAGGAAGTTCATCAGGGACTTCGCTAAGATTTCAGCCCCTCTTACTAAGTTGACGAAGAAGAACTTAGTCTTTGCATGGGACTTGGAGTGTGAGCTTGCTTTTCAAAGGCTCAAGAGAGCCCTTACCTCAGCTCCAGTTTGGCAACGTGGATTGGCACTGTTTTCAAGAGATAGTTTTCTGCGTGGGATACCGTATAGTATGTAAACGAGATCCAAGATTCACTAACGAATCTTGGAAAGCTTGCATGAAACCATGAGTACGCAGTTGGGTGAAAGCCAAGTATTTTAGGCAAAGAATAAGTGGAAGTGGAATGAGAGGCAACGATGAAATGAGTTCTAACTCATATTTTGGAAATAAGAATTAAGAACTACGGAATTGTGAAGTTAAAAGATGGTCAAGGCACGATGGGAATAAGCACAAGAAAAATGCGGCTTAGAAGATTGAAGTCTAGATACGCGCATTTAATCTCTTTCTAAGAGTATATCCTTGATCCCTATTGTTCCGTAGAGCTTACTCGCATGCTACCTTTTAAGTATATCCTCTCAGTCCTATCCTTAATCTTAGTTCTGTTACAAACCCCCTAAGGAGTATGGCTAGCCTATTTGTGATATATGGTTGGGGTGAAGAAGTTCGCCACCAAACTATTTGGGCTTTATGGGATATGGGTAATAATTGATAGATTTACAAAGAGAGCCCATTTTATTCCGGTGAAAAGCAAGAGGACCGTATCGCGGCTAGCATCTGTTTATCTTCAAAAGATAGTGTGGCTGCATGGAGTTCCTTCTAGCATAGTTAGCAATCGTGACCCAATTTTCACTAGCCAGTTCTGGAACAGTTTGCAAGAAGCAATGGGTACGTGATTGAATCTGAGTACAGCCTATCACCCCCGGACGGATGGCCAAACCGAAAGGGTGAATAGAGTGCTAGAAGATCTTTTGAGGTTTTGTGTTCTCGACTTCGGTGGTACTTGGGAAGACCACCTTCCTCTTGTAGAGTTTGCTTATAATAATAACTATCAAGCCAGCATAGGGATGGCACCATTTGAAGCTTCGTATGGGAGGCCGTGCAAGCCACCAACATGTTGGTGGGAAGACAACGGATAAGCCTATAATTGGGCCCGACATGATAAGGGACACATCCGAGAGGGTTGAATTTATTCGAAGACGGATAAGAACGGCCCAAGACAGACAGAAATCCTATGCAGACAAGCGAAGGAAAGACTTGGAATTTAAAATTTGGAGATATGGTCTTTGTGAAGATTTCTCCTTTGCGAAATATGGTTCGCTGACACCAAGGATCGTAGGACCCTTCCCTACTATAGAAAGAGTCGGGAAGATGACTTATAAGGTGGAATTGCCGAGAAGCTGGCCGGAGTGCATAATGTCTTTCATGTCTCGCATCTCCGGAAGTGTTTGCACAGATCCGCCAAAGTGGTTGAACCAAGTATTCTTGAAGTCATGGAGGTAGAGGATGAAGAAACCCTGAGACGAGCTACGATTCGTATCATGGAAATGAAGACAAAGAAGCTAAGAAGCAAAGAAGTTAAGCTTGTTAAGGCGCAATGGAGTGAAACAGAGGGAGACGCAACTTGGGAAACAAAGGAGAAGAGGCGCGTGCTTTATCCATTTCTCTTGGAGGATACATTTTCAATCTCTTTTCCTAGATTGGTATATCTTCCCTTTGCTATCCATGCTTATCTAGTTTATCTTGTATCGTAAATCTTGTCATGAGAACCTTAGGTAGAAACCCTTGGTTGAAACATGTATTTGAAACATGTTATGTTTGATGTTTGCAAGTGGTTGCAAGTGTTTACAAGTGGATACTCGTGGATGCATAATACACGTTAGGCACTAAGATCGGCTCACACACTTTCATACCGCATATGCATGAGTGTTTATGCTTATTCATGGATGAAAACTTGTTATGCTATCACGTGGATGTTGCATATGGATGAATGTTATGTGCACTCATGTAGAGATTATAAATTATGTTAGGAATTTGCATACATATGGACTCATTTCACTAACATATTTTGCATTAAGGGGGTTTCATGAATCAGTAACCTCCCGATTTTCGCATCAGATAAGTACATATAAACACACCTTTGCATATGATCATACAGCATTTAGAACCTTTTAAGGACAATGATTGCTCGTGGATGGTGTTTTGAGTAGATGGATGATGGATGGTAGGATACATTCTTCCTAACTTGGAGATTTCGGGGACGAAATCCTTTAAGGAGGGGAGAATGTAACAACCCGTATTTTTGAATAACATGTTATAACATAAATGGAGGCAGAATTAAACTGTAAAATCTGAATCAAGGGAAACGGGCTATGCCATTGCGTTCGTCTCGGAAAAATACGCGAAATAGAGTCCGAGTTTTCGAAAATCGGAGTCCGTATGACCAAGATATGGCCTCGCGAAGTTTCACGAAAAATTCACATATTAAAGTATACTTAATTAAGTGAAATGGGTTGCGCAGAGAAATATATATATATATATATATATATTGATATATATATATATATATATAATTGAAAATTAAATAAATAAATATGCAAAAAATTTCAAAACAGCGAATTGGGAGAGGGGAATAACCGAACCGGCCGATTTTTGAGGTCGACCCGAGCTCGCTGGGTCGACTAAGGGTTAATCCAGGGTGTTTGGCTGTCAACCCGTGGGCCGATTCGCTCAAAAGCAGATTTTGCATTTGAATGGTTCTCATGGTTCAGCTTTAATCTAAAGGCCCTAGATGGTTCCTACACTTGACTTCTTCCCCAAGACATGCTTTGATGGCTTGGATTGAATCTAGGGTTAATCCTATGGCTAATACTATCCTAATCCTCTATAAAAAGACCCCTAAGCCTAGCCTAAATCATCATTATTCATTCCTACAACTAAACTATGTCAAAATTGTTCCTCTCATGGCCTCCACTCTCATGCTAAAATTTCTAAGTTTATTTCTATGAGAGGTTTTGAATGCATACAAGTATTTTCAAGCTTGTATGAATGTTCTTAGTTTGCATTCAAGTCAAGTTACAACATTTCTATTTCAAAGCAAGGATTTTTATTGATTTGGCTCAAGGGTTTTCATTTGGAGATTGCATATTTGGGTTTTTGGTGTTTGCATAAGGGCTTCGTCTCAATCTTTATAATAAATATTTATTTGTGTCTTCATAGCATTGTAAGCCCTTTTCTACTTTCTTTCTTTCAACTATAAAGTTAAATGAATGATGTAAGTTTGGTTGATCATTATATGCAAGTTTGGTTGATCATCATATGCAAGTTTGGTTGATCATTATATGCAAGTTTGGTTGATCACCATATGCAAGTTTGGTTGATCATTATGCAAGTTATGTATGACACATGTTGCCATGTTACGCAAGTTTGGTTGATCATTATATGCAAGTTTGGTTGATCATCATATGCAAGTTTGGTTGATCATTATGCAAGATATGTATGACACATGTTGCCATGTTATGCAAGTTTGGGTTGATCATGTTATCATGTTATGCAAGTTTGGGTTGATCATGTTATGCAAGTTGGGTTGATCATGTTATCATATTATGCAAGTTTGGGTTGATCATGTTATCATGTTATGCAAGTTAAACTTGGGTTTGTGACCTTAAAGCTTCAAGCTTTATGTTAAAGGTTGCATTTTGGCAACATGAAAGTTATCATATCCCTTATGATAACTTGCATGTGAGCCTAAATGCGAACTTCTAGCAACTTCTTCATGTTATTTATCACCATGTATCACTCATATGCTAAGTTTGATTTTATGCATGCTTTTGAAGCCTCATAATGCAATATGCAAGTATATGAACATATGTACATTTCATATGCCACCATGTTAAACTTGTGGCTTCAACACCTTTTTGTCATGGTTATGCCAAGTTCTCTATTTTATCCTTTATGCGTTATTGCGATTATGTAAACGATGGGATTACGTTGGGGTTGGGTAACATAATGACATGAACATGATTTTTATAACATGACGTGATATGTAATTATGTTTTGGAAACATAATGGACATGACACTTAGAAAAGATGAGTGTGGCCAACTCGAGGTTGGGTTGAGTTTGTAGCATAAATCTACCCGGACCCGCCCGGCTTAACTAGTGGCTACAAACAATAGGACCCAATGTGAGAAGTTGGTCATGTTGTGCTCGAACCCGAGGTTAGACCAGGTTGTGGTGTAAAGCTACCCGGACCCGCCCGGCTTAACTAGTAACCACAACAAGGTCTAATGTGAGAGGTTAAAGCACATTAAGTTAATGAATGCCTCCTGATTAGGGTTAAGTCATGGTCCACTTAATACTTAACCAATATGGGCTTGATGGATTAATCGAGGTTAAGTCAGGAGCCTTGGGTACTCTTAACCAATTTAATCCACGTGTGGATCGGGTAAACCACATTTAACCCGTTAAGAAACCCTAGTTGCGTGGTCCTTTTCAGCAGTAACCTTCTAGTTGTATCATAAGACCCTAGGACTAGGCTAGGGTGGGGCACGATTACTGGGCTGATTATAAGAGACCAAAAAGAGACGGCTGAATGATGCCCCGGTTGTTCAGGCGGACCATGGTCGTGCACATCAAGTCCGGAGTTGAACACGGTCACCGGTAGGTTTGGACTGTGTATCATGGTATGGTGTCAGAGGGTTACACCGTAGGGCCAGATAAACCCTAGGTTGGACCCTGCACAGTCAACTACATTACATGATTACGCCGTATGACACCGACACTCGATGAGTTAGGCTTATAGGGAGCAGATCGACTAGACCGAGTAGTTGGACCTTGATCTAGGTCATCTCAAACTATTTGGGCCAAGCTTGGGCCAAGGGATCAATTCTTGTTTTTACTTGACATGTTAGAATGCTAGTACACCCATGGTGCAAAACTTAACCTTGATTATGCGATGACACCTTTATCTATCTTGTTAGTTAATCATCATGCCAGTATGTTGTTATCCTTATGTTCATCTCAGCTTCTCATGCTAGTTAACTTTACTAGTTCATAGACAGATAGTAGTAGGGCTTACCAGTCTTTTTGACTGACCTGTTTTCTTTCGCCTCTTGTCTTCCGTTCTCCCCCCCCTCAGGTCCTCAGGGTGGGAACATTGGAGCTTAGCTTGGATCTTTCCAGCTTGCTTACTGGATTTTCTCATGTACGGTTTTGGGCAATGAGCTAGCTATGGTTTATCACTTCATTTTGGGGATAGTACTTTATGTATTTCGGTTTTTCAGTTTATGCTTTTATCTAGACTTTGTTGTTGGAAAATAATGACCAAGTACTTTGTTGTAACATGACTATAGTTTTGAAATGCTAAGTTTTATCCGCTGCTTTACTACTCTGTTTTACTTATATGTTCTGTCTTGTGATATCTGCATGCATGTTTACCTTGTTTAAACGCCCCTCCGAAGCTAGTGTGCTTGCAAGAGTCGCCCTGGCGGAGGTGGGGTGTTACACTACATATATAGTATACAATCAAAATCGCAAGCACGTATTGGATGATTGGATTTCCAACTATGACAAGGTATGGAACCACCTTCCGATTAGTATACTCTAGGAACGATACACTGGAGTTCAACATGAACATATTGCAACTCAGCCACACATGACCGACCACTCATTTCGCTTGAGTGTATTGAATGTACATCACCAACGGTTGGGATCAGCAACCGTTCCCGTATATATATATATACATATATATATATATATATATATGGGACAGCATTGATAGATTAAAGAAGCAAATGAATATTCTCTAGATAGGTGATTATACACCCTACTTCGGTGCGACCGACTTAGCCATGCTGCCTGCCCGATTTCTGTCATTTTCCGGATGTGAGGCTAGAAGCTACGTTTATCTTTTCACATCATACCTTCATTTACTTGGAATACCACATCGTCATACCCACCAAATCATTATCGATTTCCCTAACAGTATCACGGGTATGAAGCTAAGAGAAACGAATTCCTCCGCCACCAAATGTAACACGTTGAAGAGATCAACATATATGATTCGTTAGGAATACTCTGTCAGACATTCGTCCATACAAGTTGTCCTGGGACTGGACAAACCGAAGGCACTATTCAGTACATCCATCTTAGGCACTGTTATCTAAGACTTATACAATAGCCCTTGTACTTTACTCCGTCTTCACTTATCTTTGACATATATGATTCGCAACGCTTATGCTAATACAGAGTGGTTCTTTGGATAATAATCCAACCGGTCTCTCCATATTAACAACGTAAAATGGTCAGAACATTGATAGTCTGTGATTTAACTATCAAAGAAAAACTCGTGTGCTAACAACGATATTATTTCCAGATGGAAATTATATCAATCAATCATCATTCAACATTTATCTCTTTAGTTCATTACTTTACTTATCTCCTGTTTCCCTATATTCTACATTTCTTATTTTCTAATTTTAGAAAATATACTTTATTAACAATGGAAAACATTTCCATTTCATGTTTTCTATATTAGAAAACATTTCTGATTTCTTATTTGGAAAACATTTCTAAAGTTCCTTTATTGGATTTCAACAGATGTTTAAATAAAACATCGCTTTGCCAACTCAAACCATTTACTGAATTCACTTAACCATCATTCACTATCAAACCTTACCATTACTTAGTTAAGAAGGAAGTCAATCAAGTTGGGTTATAATTACCTCTCAGACCTTAATTGAACAACGTTATAACTTCGAAATAGTAACAGTTTATCTTTTACCTTTAAAAACTTCTTTACGAAACTCTCGGATTCAAATTACGAATCCACTTCTTTATTGAGAACATTGATTATAACGATAACGTTAATATCCCTACTTTCGCAATATCTAACTTCATTTATTACTTTTATTCTTAAATTTGAATAATTTAACATAACCCTATTTTATTAGTACATACTCTTGATTTAAAAACCAGAAAGTAAATATTACTTTCCCGAATTCAATATAATTGAATTCAACATATATTTCTCTTTCGAGTAATCTCTATTTGATTAATTCTTCTTCGAATAACCTATATTCGATTATCTCTCTTCGAATAACTTATATTCGAAATCTCTCTCTTTCGAATAAACTATATTCGATCTCTTTCTTTCAAATAACTAACATTCGACTAACTCCTTTGACTCTATTCGAATAACTAATATTCGACTAACTCCTTTAACTTTATTCGAATAACTAATATTCGACTAACTCCTTTAACTCTATTCGAATAACTAATATTCGACTAACTCCTTTGGGTCAACTCATTTGGATTAACTCGGTTTGATTAACTCCTTTTTGACTAACTTAACTTAATTAACTCGACTTGATTAACTCCTATCGAATAACATATTCGATATAACTCCATTCGCTTGACTCTAGATCGCAGCGATCACAATGGTTACGCCTGATTCCCTCAGGAAACATCCGACCGCCGTAGGCTATTTACAGCCCTGCGAATTTCGCTAGCAGTCATACGAAAAGGCATCTTATTTGTATTAACTCTAACTGATTAACTCCGTTGATTAACTGTAACTGGTTAACTCTAACTGGTTAACTTGACTTACTTAACTCAACTAGTTAACTCGGCTTACTTAACTCAACTGGTTAACTCTAACTGTTTAACTCTAACTGGTTAACGCTACTGTTTAACCCTAACTGTTTAACTCTAACTGGTTAACTCTAACTAGTTAACTCTAATCGATTTACTCTATTCAACTAACTCGACTCGACTAACCCCTTTCGAATAACATATTCGATTAACTAACTTCGAATACCATATTCAATTAACTAACTTCGAATACCATATTCGATTAACTTCTTTCGAATACCCTATTCGATTTACTACTTTCGAATACCATATTCGATTAACTCCTTTTTATAATGTTTACCCTTTTAAAAAGATTTCCCTTTTACAACGTTTATTCATTTATAAAGATTTACTTCTAGTAACGGTTCTTCACTTCATAAATGATTTCCTTTATCTTTCTATTTATAAGTGCTTTACAAATATCCCCTATTCGATTTCATTTGTAAAGGTTTCACAAATATTTTTCTTTTGATTTCATTTGTAAATGATTTACAAATATTTCTCCTTTGGTTTCATTTGTAATGTTTTACAAATATTTCTCTTTTGATTTCATTTGTAAATGATTTACAAATATTTCTCCTTCGATTTCATTTGTAAATGATTTACAAATATTTCTCCTTTTCTAATTTATTCTTAAAAATATTCTATCTTCTTAAATTCCTGGGAAAATTTGCCATAACCTCCTTTGTATCGGGAGTATCGGGAAAATCCCCAAACCGCTACACAAGCCTTTCCATTCAAAAAGAAAATGATTTGCAGTTATTTCTTTTTTGAATATCTCCTATTTATTTCTAAGTAAATAATCCCTATTTAATATTTTATTTATTTAACAAATAAATAATCCATGTCATAATATCTTATTTGTTTATTCTAAATAAATAATTCACTTTATAAATATTCCATTTATAAAGGCTTTCCTTCATTTATAATTCCACTTAACGTATTTTCTATTTATAAATATTCCATTTATAAATATTTCTATTTATAAATATCCTATTTATAAATATTCTCTTTTATAAAATCCTCTTGATTCTATAGATATTCTCTTTTCAATATTTCGGTATATCACGGTGTTCAATCATATCAAATCACGATGTTCAATATCGTCCATACACACACAATCAACAACAGATTATAAATCACGTCATATATCACAATATATGAAAAATAATAAAATAACTGTTGAGGAATCCAGTCGGATTCCTCCAACCTGTTTCCCTACATCCACAGATGTTATACAATAAAATCAATCATCACTTTCAGTTCCATATGATATATTCTTATAAACAGAATCAATACGGAAATTTAACTAACTGACTAGCAGTTCAATCAAACGGTCAATACACAGTCAAACAGTCTACATTTAACAGTTCTAAAAATACAACATGAAAATATAAACTGTTCAGATTTAGTGAGATTTACTCAAATTTTGACGATCATCGTCAATGACGATAACCATCGCTTGATTCAGACAATTTATTTTTCCATAAATTTTGATGGACTCCAATCGACTCGCGGTCAGTCTCATTTTGTAGTGTCCGTCCATACGATCCCAACGCAACTCACGGTTCGCAAATCTTACCTCGTATGGATGAGATATCACATTTATAAGTTCATACGTTTTTAAATAAAATTAAACTAAACTATTTATTTACTTTGGGCCTTAATAAAAATACCTTGGCCCATCAAAACCATACAAAAACCGGACCTGACACTCTATCTTCCCCGAATCAAAACCACGATGTCTGCTCCTTTGCGTTTGCCATTACCGAACGTTCCTCCTTCCATAACTCGCTCCACACTCAACTAGAAAAAGCAACACGACCTCCATCGTTCTCCTCTTCCATTGCTCAACGACCTCGACCTCCCACTACACTGCTCGCACCCCGAAGGATGTCGCGACCACCACTGGTCCACGGTGACAGACCGATAAAAACGATCACCGAAACAGCCAAAACTCGGCGAGCACACCCCCTTCCATCCTCCGAACCCAGAAACAACATTGAACTCATGAATAGATGTGCCAACCTCCCACAAAACCCAACCCTAGCTTACTGTTACAACCCCACGAGTCCATAATCATGATCCCAACCCTCCAAACTTGTATGGGAACGAAGAGAAAGTGATGTGGATTCATAAGAAACTTGTTTGGGATTTTATAGAACTATGTTTGATTTGTTCTTGAATTTTGAACAAATCGGTTTTGCTGTTTTGAAGAAAAATGTGGCGGCTCAGATGAACGAGAGCTTTTAGGTCTTAAGGAAGGTTAGGTGTGGTATTTATAGAGGAGGTAGATATTTTAGATATTTTGAAAAATGGTATATTCCCGGTATATTCTCTTTTCTGTATTCATTTTGCTTTCTATGTCCTTGTTTTGATTGGTTTGATACCTTGATTGGGTTGGTTTTGGTAGTGGTTGAGACCGAAGACCCCAGAGGCCTGTGCTGGATTGTATAAAAATAAAGGGGATATTTCGAATTTTATTTTCGTATTTTATTTTCTCGTTTTTCTCCTTGTCTTCGGTCCTTAAAAATTCGTGCGACCACATACGATCTCCTAAAATCACAAAAACTGACTTGCCACTAGAATTTGACATTACAGACCCAACAAAACTAGTTTCGTCGAATTCTGACTTCGTATGCTCACACAGCATATTTTTAACGCTCTGAATGACCCATTTAAATATATAAATATATTTAAATATTATTAAATTAAATATTAATAAATTAATATTATCATATATATCCATATACGATGTAGTCCGGCTCCAGAATATCACCTCAGATTTTATGACTTGATTTCCAGACTCCAGATTATCCCGATATTCAGTTCGTATCGAAAAATCGATTTATAACGTATATAAAGCGTCGCAAATTATAAAGGAATTCTATAGCGACTTTTCTGAAGTTTGATTTGGACATATCTTAAAATCAATACGACGAAATCCCGATTTTTCTCTTCCACTAGGAAGATATACTCCACCAGCTCCACGCGTTTCTCGTTTCACAGAAATCCGGCTTAAAACGAATCCTGTACATTCAGTTGAAGTTCGAATCACCAATTCACGAACTGCAGCGCCATTTCGAGCTCGATTTTAATTATAATATAATTATACGTTCAAACTGTCGTCGATTGAATATATTCGTCAATATAATTCAACTCTAAGCTGAATTATATCTTAGGGATGACCCAGTTCACAGAATATTGTGATTTCCAATATTTTTGATTATTTCGACATTATAATATATTTTATTATATTATAATTATTAATTAAATATTCAATATTATTTAATTCACGTTCTCGATATCGATAATCGATATTTAATAATTAAATAAATAAATTGTTCAACAGCTAAAAATGCGGGTTACTACACTTATTGGCATAAGCGTTGCGAATCATATATGCCAAAGAAAATTGGAGACGGAGTAACGTGCAAGGGCTATTGTATAAGTCTTAGATAATAGTGTCTAAGATGGATATACTGAATAGTACCTTCGGTTCATCCTGTTCCTGGATGACTTGTATGGATGAATGTCTGACAGAGTATTTCCAGAAAGGTCACATACATTGATTTCTTCAACCGTACCAAGAGTGGAAGCGGAGAAGGAAACTTCTTTAGCTAACACGTAATCTACTATTATAGACGTAAATTAGTGATTTTCGATGGATCTGACAATGTGGCATTCGAAGCGAATCTGATGTGATGATGAAGCGTAACCTCGAGCCTCATCAGCCGGTAAATGACTAAAATCGGGCAGGCAGCATGGCTAAGTCGGTCGCTCCGAAGTAGGGTGTATAATCACCTGATCTAGAGTTTCATTTACTTCTAAAAATCTATTGTTGATGTTGTCCCATTCGGAAAACGGTTGCTGATCCCAACTGTTGGTGATATACATTCGATACACTCAAGCGAAATGAGTGGTCGGTCATGTGTGGTCGGGTTGCAAGATGTTCTTGTTGAACCCAGTGTATTCCTTTCTAGAGGTACACTAGCGAAAGGTGGTTCCATACCTTGTCATAGTTGGAAATCCATTACCCAATACGTGCTTGCGGTTTTGATTGTATACTATATATGTAGAACGTGAGATGAAAGCATTTCTGCTAGATGATTATTATATTGTGGTTGATAGACATTATTATAATATCAAAAGGTTTTTGATATAAAGATAATTTGGATTCTCATAAGGGAAAAACCCGTTCCGTTATACGGTGTGGTCTTATGAGATATCATTTACCTGCTTAAACTGTTTTAAACCGTTTTACTCACACAAGTCACATGACTGACCCGGAGTTTATTTGTTTGTTTCCCTAAACTCTTGGGTGCCTAAATTTGTACGGGTAGTCAAGTAGTCGGGATTAACAGATATACTGGAAGACCTTGGAGCAGGAGGCTTCAGGATTATATAGCTATAGTTATTTCCACTGTGTTGTAAGTATTGTACTTTGATAATGATGTATATTCAAGTACAGATGTATATTTCAAGTTATGTTATATATATTATATGTTATTCGTTCCGCTGTGAGGTTCGTGTTACTCTGATGTTGTGTTCTTCTTCTTCTTCTATTCTAAGTTTCTATCTTATCTTTCCTCACCCTCTAATTTCTTTCATTAACAATTCGGTTATTTTCAATCCTTGGATTTTCGATATGTGTTGTATATCGGATAACCAAGATTGCATTTTTCCGGGTCGTTACAATTGGTATCAGAGCATAAGGTTAATTGATACACTTGGCTCTATGGCGTGACTCGGTAGAGATAGGGTTAGTAATACCCTAGATTGAGTTTGAGTATATATATATATATATATATATATATATATATATATATATATATATATACGAGTGAACGTATTTGTAGGTGATATAAAAATAATTTTATATTGTGAAGATTTGTTGGTTGAGTCGTTTATGAGTTCTGGTCGATCAGTTTGATCCACTGTATCGGTAGGAGTTTATAAACACTCAAATACGATGGGTCGGCACGATATGTTTTGAAAAAGGGTAAATGATATAATTTTACCCGAAATAAATTTTGATATAAAAGATATATATATCAAAATTATAATATAGTGGACATATTGGTTGTTATCATAATCGAGTAAGATTATAAATTAAATGGTTATGTAAATAACCAATCAGAATTCATATAAGTGAAGTACGTGAAATCAGATGAGTTAAATTTGAAATTTTAAGCCAAAAATTGAATTAAAATTCTGGAAAATTGGATAAGTGTTTGTAAATTGATTTGGATTAAAAATAAGGAAAATTTAAGATCCTGGGAGATTTTAAATTGTTTTACAAGCAGTGTGAACTATATTTTTAAATGAATTTCAAAATGGAAATGTTTAGAAATGGTTTTATAGTATTGAACTCACTTCGATCGCTGGAAAATAGATTCCAATGATGACAGCTACATCATCAGTATTCATTTTCAAGTTGTAAGTGACGAATTACTACCAGAGATATTGTTTTGAATTTGTTTTGGGAAAGACAAGTTGTGTTGAATTTCAAAATAGAATTTGAAATATAGATTTGAATAATAGAAGTGATATAAAATTTGAATAGAAATTGAATAGAATAGGTCAAAGAGGAATTAAATAATCGAGTTTTGAATTTGAAGTTGAACTTTGAAAGGTGAATTGGATTTGTAAATGGATATTCAAAATCAAATATAGAACTTAAATTTGAAATTTGGATTCAAATTAGTTAATAAGCAAGTTAAAATATATTTGAACATGTCAGGTTCAAATATAAAAGTGAAATAGACTTAGAGTTAATTAACAAATTAATTAACGAATTGAGTTAAAACGATCAGGTATAGTTAAAATAGATTGGGCAGGTATAAATATACATGAGATAGGTGTGGATAAGGTATGAAGGTATATAAATAGAATGCTCAACGAAAAGGTATGTATTTAATTCATATATGAGATTTTATGCGCCGTATCGGCTAGCCGCTTGGCTTTTTCTTTTTCTTTTGGATTGGTGAGGGCCATGGGAGGCTATTTGAAATATCCCGATGCTCCTGGTACAAAGGAGGTTATGGCGAATTTTTTCCGGGAATTTAAGGAGTTAGAATATTTTTAAGATAATTTGATAGTTAGAAATCAACGTATCGATATATATATATATATATATATATATAGAAGTCGATAAGGAAACGAACTTAGAAATAAAATAGTAAAATCAAAAAGGAAGACTAAGAATAAAATCTAGTAAGAATAGAAAGAGGAAGCGTATACGTGTTTAAAAGTGAATAAGTAGTTGTATGGTATTGATTATTCGAGTAAGTAGTCATATCTGTTTTGACGTTATAAATGTTATTCAGTCAAGGTCTGAGAGGTAGTTATACCCCAACTTGATTGATTTCATTATTAACAAATAAATAATAAGATTTCAGGCTCGAAGATCAATGTTGAATAAGAGTTAGTTGAATATAGTATTTGGGTTGTCATAACGATGTTTTACACAACATCTGTTTTAACTCAAATAAGTGTAAGCCTGGAAATAGAATAAAGAATATTTCCTAAGTATAGAAATAAACGAGATCGGAAAAGAGATAAGTAATTGGAATATTTTCCAATTATAAATAGCATATATTTTCTAAAGTTTAGAAAATAAAGGAAGGCGATATTCGGAAATGTTTTCCAAATAACATAAAAGGCCAATATGGTTATTGAAAATATTTGGTTAAAAAATATTGATAAAGAAATAGAGAAGTGATTTAACTAATTGAATATTAATTAAGGGCTCAGTGACATGTTCAAAAGGAAAATTTGATTTTTGAAAAGAGTAAATTGTTTGAAAACTCCCAGGGAAAGACTGTTTCAATTAAAAACAAATTTAACAGAAATTTGTGAAAGCAAATTTGAATTAAATTAAATCCAGTAAAGTGGTAACTGAGATTGAATTAGAATGATATCAAGACAAATTGGATTGTGAGATTCAAATTTGAAGTGTAATGTGATAATCAAGTTAATAGTTGGTAATTGAGAAGAAACCCGAGTTGAAATGATATTTGGCTTGGATAAGCGAATGGTTGTGTTGAGGATAAATTGATCAGAGTTTGATTTGATTAATATTGGTATATGCTGAGTTGATAGCATATGGAAGTGATAGAGTTGATATGCCGACAAAAGGTACAAGTTTATATTTCTATTGGATATAATATTTATGAGCCGAATTGGCAAGCCGCTTGGCTGTTTGATTTTCTTTTGGGTTGGAGATAGCCCAGAGAGGCAAGTTGGAGTTTGAGCTATTAACCAGTACAAAGGAGGGGCTGGCGAAATTTTTTGAAAAGTTAAGGTGTTAGAAAATTTTCAGGATTTTTGATAATTTTCGTTGATAAGAATTAATTAATAATTTAATTGAAATTAAATTGGTTCAGTTGAAACTGAAGCTAAGAAGTGAACAAATAAATTCTAACCAGTCGATAGGGTCGTTCTCTACCTTAGCAATTTCGAGGATGAAATTATTTTAAGTGGGGAAGAATGTAATGACCCACATTGGCAGAGGTATTATAATTAATTTATTTAATTATATAAATAGTGATATAGTGAATTAAATGGTCGTGGAATTAAATAATGATGAATATTTAATTAAAATAATAAATTAAATAATATATTTAATTCTGAAATAATCAGAATTGGCTGAAATGACGATATGGTGTGAACTGAATCATCTGTGATATTTAATTCAGTTTAGAATTTGAATTAGAATAAAAAATTTATTATATAAATGACAGTTTGAACGTATAATTATATTATAATTAAAATAGAGCGCGTAACGACGCGGCAATTCGCTATTTGGCGATTTGAACTTCAACTGAATATATAGGGTTCGTTTTAAATCAGATTTCTGTGAAACAAGAAACGTGTGGAGCTGGTGGAGTATATCTTTCTAGTGGAAGAGAAAAATCGGGATTTCGTCGTGTAGATTTTGATCTATGTCCAAATCAAATTTCAGAAAAGTCGCTGTGGAATTCCTTTATAATTTGCGACGCTTTATATACGTTATAAATGGATTTTCAGTATAAACTGAATATCGAGATAATCTGGAATCTGAGATATCAAGCTGTAAATTCTGATATGATATTCTAGTGCTGTACGATATCATATGTGAATATATACGATAATATTAATTTATTGATATTTAATTTAAGTATATTTAAATATATTTATATATTTAAATGGGTCATCCCGAGCTTTAAAAATAGCCAGTTTTGCAAACGACCTCAGAATTCGACGAAACTAATTTTGTTGGATCCGCAATGTCAAATATTTGTTAGATTCCAAGTTTGGTGATTTTTATAGTCACTGTATGGCCGCACGGTTTTTTAGAGTGAGAAACATTCAGTATTTTGACAGTTAAAAATATGCTGTGTGAGCATACGGAGTCGGAATTCGACATAACCAGTTTCGTTGGGACCGTAATGTTGAACTCTAGCTACATGTCCAGTTTCGTGATTTTTGGGTGTCGTGTGTGATCACACAAATTTTTAGAAGGCGAAATTTATATTTAAAATTAAAATATCTAAGTGTGTGAACCTTAGCGAGCCAACCATTCACGTTTTCAGCCACACAAAAAAATTCCGCCCCCCTATAAAATCAAATATAAGCTGCCACTTCCTCTTTTCTTCATTCTCAGCAAAATCGCAAGCAATATCCAAAGTAAGAAAATCAAAATCAAATCAAAACAATATCCATAAATCTGGAGAAAAATATATTTAGACTCAGCATTGATAAAGCTTCGATCCTATGTAGTTTTTGGGTTGTTCGAACTCGTTTCTGTCGCTGGTTCGTTTGGGACGTCGACTAGGGTTAGGGTTCGAGAGAGATGAGCATCAATGCGTCGAATTGATGATAGTTTTGGGATGAGGAGGTAAAACAGCATGTTGTCTACCTTTTTGGGAATTTTCTGAGGCAAAAACCGTCGCTCAAATTGTTGTTCATCACGGGAAAAATGCCTGGGAATTTGAGGCGCGGTGCTGAGCGCGAGTAGGAGCTCCGAGGGTCGGTTGAATGGAGAACGAGATGAGGAGATGTTTTGAAGTCTCGGTGGTTGGATTCATGGCTTGTGGAGGGAGATGGGTATTTCTGTTCGGTTGTAAATGGTGGAAGATGTTTCCTGTAGTCGCGACCTTCATTTGGAGGAGAAGGAGTACGTGGATACGGGTTTGACCAGGTCTGGGCTTTAGCAAGTGAGGGTGGGCCGGGAAATTCAAAGTTAAGGCCCATTTAAAAATAAATCAAGCTTTATTTGGATTTAAATATGTACTTACTTGTTAATGCAATATCTTCGTCATTCGATATCAGATTAACGAACCGTAAGTTGCGTTGGGATCGTATGGACGATAGCAACACCATGGAACTGACTGGAAGTCCGTCGGAGCTCGTTACAATTTATCGCAAAATAAATTGTCCGTCTGAACCAAATCGAGCGATGGTTATCGTTATTAACGATGATCGTCCAATGTGAGTAAATCTCACTAACTCTGAACAGTTATTTTCATGTTGTATTCTTAGAACTGTTAAATATTGGCTGATTGACTGTGTGTTAACTGTTTGATTGAACTGCTGGTCAGTTAGTTGAATTTCTATATTTATAACAATCAAAGGAGATTTTATAAAAGGAATTATTTATAAATGGAATATTTATAAATAGATATTTATTTATAAGTAGATTATTTATAAATAGAAAATACTTAGAAAAGAAACCCTAAAGGAATTATTTGCAAACCATTTGCGAATAGATTAGAACGAGAAATGTTTGTAAACCATTTACAAATCAATCAGAAAGAGAAATGTGGTTTACAAATCAATTAGAAAGAGAAATGTTTGTAAACCATTTACAAATGGAATCGAAGAGGAATATTTGTAAAACCTTTACAAATGAAATCGAAAAGGAGGTATTTGTAAAACCATTTACAAACAGAATTAAAAAGGAAATATTTAGAAAGTAAATAGAGTTATAAAAAGGAAATTTGTTTATAACTGAATAGGATGTTATAAAAAAGATGTTATAAAAAGGAAATCATTTGTTAAGTGAAGAACCGTTACTAAAAGTAAATCTTTATAAATGAATAGTTCATTCGAAGGGAGTTAATCAAATATGGTATTCGAAAGTTAGTAAATCGAATATGTTATTCGAAAGGGGTTTGTCGAGTCGAATTAGTTATTCGAATAGAGTTAAATAAATAAGAGTTATTCGAATTAGTTATTCGAATAGAGTTAAATAAATAAGAGTTATTCGAATTAGTTATTCGAATAGAGTTAAATAAATAAGAGTTATTCGAATTAGTTATTCGAATAGAGTTAAATAAATAAGAGTTATTCGAATAGAGTTAAATAAGTAAGAGTTATTCGAATTAGTTATTCGAATAGAGTTAAATAAATAAGGGTTATTCGAATTAGTTATTCGAATAGAGTTAAACACATAGGAGTTATCGATTATAGTTTAATCGAAAGGAGTTAAGTAAGGAGTTAAGTAAAAAAGAGTAAATCGATTAGGGTTAAATAAATAGAGTAAATCGAATTTAGTTTATTTGAAGAAAGGTTAATCGAATCTAGTTATGCGTAAGAGAGATTATCAAATATATTTATTCGAAGGGAGGAGTTATCGAATAGAGATGTATTCGAACGAGAGTTACGTAAGAAAGTGTTAAAGAGTTAAAAGATGAACTTACCCAATTTCGAGATTTGAAATGTTGGTCAGTTAAGGTCTGAGAGGTAGTTATACCCCAACTTGATTGACTTCGTTTTTAATTTAGAAATGGTTAAGGTTCAAGAGTGAAAGTAGTTAAGTGTATTTAGTGAATAAGTATAGTAGTTTGAGTTGTCGTAGCGATGTTGATTTAAACGTCTGTTTAAATCCAAGTAAAGAAGATTTGGAAATGTTTTCCAAATAGAATCAGAAACATAATCAAATATTGAAATAAGAAATATGAATATATATATATATATATATATATATATGTATGTATGTATGTATGTATGATTGATGATTGATAGATAGAATTTCCATCTTGAAATAATATCGTTGGTTGCACACCTATTTTACTTTGATGGTTAAATCATAGACTATCGAAGTTTTGACCATTTTAACGTTGTTAATATGGAGAGAACGGTTGGATTATTATCCAAAGAACCACTCTGTATTGGCATAAGCGTTGCGAATCATATATGCCAAAGAAAATTGAAGACGGAGTAAAGTGCAATGGCTATTGTATAAGTCTTAGATAACAGTGTCTAAGATGGATATACTGAATAGTACCTTCGGTTCATCCTGTTCCTGGATGACTTGTATGGATGAATGTCTGATAGAGTATTTCCAGAAAGGTCACGTACATTGATTTCTTCAACCGTACCAAGAGTGGAAGCGGAGAAGGAAACTTCTTTAGCTAACATGTAATGTACTATTGTAGACGTAAATTAGTGATTTTCGATGGATCTGACAATGTGGCATTCGAAGCGAATCTGATGTGATGATGAAGCGTAACCTCAAGCCTCATCAATCGGTAAATGACAGAAATCGGGCAGGCAGCATGGCTAAGTCGGTCGCTCCGAAGTAGGGTGTATAATCACCTGATCTAGAGTTTCATTTACTTCTAAAAATCTATTGTTGATGTTGTCCCATTCGGGAAATGGTTGATGATCCCAACCGTTGGTGATATACATTCGATACACTCAAGCGAAATGAGTGATCGGTCATGTGTGGCCGGGTTGCAAGATGTTCATGTTGAACCCAGTGTATTCAATTCTAGAGGTACACTAGCGAAAGGTGGTTCCATACCTTGTCATAGTTGGAAATCCATTACCCAATACGTGCTTGCGGTTTTGATTGTATACTATATATGTAGAACGTGAGATGAAAGCGTTTCTGCTAGATGATTATTATATTGTGATTGATAGACATTATTATAATATCAAAAGGTTTTTGATATAAAGATAATTTGGATTCTCATAAGGGAAAAACCCATTCCGTTATACGGCGTGGTCTTATGAGATATCATTTACCTGCTTAAACTGTTTTAAACCGTTTTACTCACACCAGTCGCATGACTTACCCGGAGTTTATTTGTTTGTTTCCCTAAACGCTTGGGTGCCTAAATTTGTACGGGTATTCAAGTAGTCGGGATTTACAGATATACTGGATGAGCTTGGAGCAGGAGGCTTCAGGATTATATAGCTATAGTTATATCCACTGTGTTGTAAGTATTGTACTTTGATAATGATGTATATTCAAGTACAGATGTATATTTCAAGTTATGTTATATATATGTTATTCGTTCTACTGTGAGGTTCGTGTTACTCTGATGTTGTGTTCTTTTTCTTCTATTCTAAGTTTATATCTTATCTTTCCTCAACCTCTAATTTCCTTCATTAACTTTCTGGTATTTTCCGATGTTTGGTTAGTCATCATTGAGTTTATAGCGATAACCAAAGTCGACAAAATCCGGGTCGTTACAGCCAGTGTAGGTTCCGACGGAGTATGGGCGTGTACGTACTCTGGAGTGGAAAAATCAAGCACTGGGCATCAGTAGTGTACACTGTGCATCTTGAATCGTGTCGGGTTGCCACCAGAGGGACTGATACACCCCATGGTGGGACCAGCACAGGTAGCTACAGTCAATCGGGGGCCGAATGACACAGGACATGAATGCATGCGAGTAGGAGCCGATCATTAAGGGGATCGTTTGTTGTAAACACATGGGCTGGTTGAACCAATAGTTAAGTAGGTGCAATGACTGTAGTAATGGGTGCGATCACACGTCCCTCTTATCTTATATTAGGATATTGTCCTATGTTCTGTTATCACTGTCATGATCCCTTTCCTTGTTTAAATACTAGTAATCACTGAACTTACCAGACTTATTGTCTGACCCATTTTCTCTCGTCTTCTTTTCTTCCGTCCCCCCCCCTCAGGTCCACAAGGAGGGAATACTCCAGCTTAGTCAGACTCTTTGCAAGCTTCAAGAAAGTAGATGTATGATTTGGACTATCTCTCACCTCGGCTATGGCTCTTGGACATTTTCCTTGGGGATTTATGCAATTTATACTTTTGGTTTATGCTTCTTTATTTAATAATGAAGACAGAGATTATGTTGTGATGTTTTGGAAGTTATTTTGAGACAATTTGATGTAATGCTTTTGTATTGAACTACGTATGCAATAAATGTTTTGAATTTCCGCTGCTTAAATTTATATGTCTTGTAAATTTTTCTGTGTCTTGTACCCATAACCCTCCACCAAAGTTAAGGCATTCCCTTTGTGAGTGACCTTAATGGAGGTGGGGTGTTACAATTTATAAGTATTTCAATTATAATCCAATTCGATTATAATAACACCCAACACACCCAATATATATTATAATAATTCCAATATATATACTTTCTTTATATCAAAATATATTTTGGGTAAAATTACTTCATTTACCCTCTTTTAAAAACATACCGTGTCGAATTGCTCTGTTCAAAAGTTTAGAAACACCTACCGACGCAGTTTGCATTACTGTTTCAACCAGAATTCATAAACCACTCGACTGGCCAGTCAACACAATATAAAACATTTTTTTATATAAATCTACAAATACGTTCACTCGTATATATGCACTCAAACTCGATCTATGGTACTACTGACCCCTTCTCTATTAAGTCACGCCACAGAGCCAAGGTACATCACTTAACCTTCATCTCTGATACCACTGTAACGACCTGCGATTTTCGACCCCGAAAATCGACTTAAAACTCAATGTCGACTAATCCAGCATCGAAAACACCGGATCATTAATAGAAAGAAGTTAGAGGGTGAGAATAGATAAGATAGAAATTTAGAATAGAAGAAGATCACTACAGAACAGAATCAGAGTAATAAGAATCTCACAGCGGAACGAATAAAATATAATATATAACATAACTTTGCAATAAAACAGTATATATATATATCCAATAACATTATCAGAGTACAAAACTTACACACAGAGAAATAACAATAGCTATATAATCATGAAGCCTCCTGCTTCAAGCTCCTCTAAGTATCTGTAAAGACCTGAACTACTTGACTGTCCGTACAAATTTAGGACCCCAAGAGTTTAGGGAAAACAAAACAAAATAAACTATGGGTTAGTCATGGGACTGGTGTGAGTAAACTCAAATCATTTGATTTAACTTTTCAAAAATCCATTTTCAAAAGAAAAGATAATCGTAAGACCGATCCACACATAAAGACGGATGGTTTTTACCTTACGATAACCTAAACCAGTGTTTGGAAATCAATATTATCTGATATTATAATAGTGCCTAATCACAAGTAATTAACAATTTAGCAGAACGCTTGCATCTCACGTTCCACATATATAGTATACAAACAAAACCGCGGGCGCTTATCGGAGATTGGATTCCGACTATAACAAGGTATGGGACCACCTGCCGATAGTGTATCTCTAGAGGCGAATACACTGGGTTCAACAAGAACGTCTTGCAACCCGGCCCACACATGTCCGACAACTCATTTCGCTTAAGTGTATCGAATATATTGTCACCTACAGTTGCTAGCAACATAACCGTTCCTGGGAGATACAGAAGCGAAAAGAAGTAACAATATGAATATTTTCTAGATGGTGACAATACACCCTAATGGGGGCGACCCACATAGCCATGTTGCCTGCCCGTTTTTTGTAATTTCCCGGTTGTGAGGCTTGAGGTCGTAACGTATCTTTTGACAGATCACACCTTCATTTACTTTGAATGCCACATCGTCATACCCGCCAAATCACAAATTGATTTCCACAAAAATACCACGAGTATAAAGCTAAGAGAAACGAATTTCTCCGCCACCAAACGTAAGTAGGTTTGAAGAGCTCAACTTACGCGATCTATTAGATATACTCTATTGGACATTCGTCCATTCAAGTTATCCTGGGACTGGACAAACCGAAGGCACAACTCTATAAACAGGATAGCCCTTGCATAACTCCGCCTTCAATTATCTTTATCATATTTGATCGCAAAGCTAACGTCCATACAGAGTGGTTTTCAGATAATGAATCTGATCGCGGTCTCTCCGTATTGACGACGGAAAGATGGTCAAAAACTTCGATAGTTGGTGATTTAACTATCAATGAAACATAGGTGTACAAACAACGGTCGTATTTCCAAATGGAAATCTTACCAAGAAAATCATCAATCAACACTTATCTCCTTTAATTCAATTTATCATAAATTATTCATTTTTTGAATTACCACTAGTTTCCTTTGATCACTATTTCACTCTGTAAAACGTTTCCCTTTGAATCATTATTCACTTTGAAATGTGAATACTGTTCCTTTACGGAAAATTGAGTTCGTTATATTAATTAAACTTGGTTTTTATTTATAAATACCATCGCAGGATCACATTCTTGTTTATCGAGTTATTTATAAATTCGTACTCATATTCTACTTTATAAACTTTGTTTATAAGTAAACTCCTTGTTAATTTTATATTAAGTTTATAACTTAAATCTTGACTTCATATTTGTTTTAAATTAGCAGTTTCAAACCAAATATCGACTACCTTATAAGATTCTAAATTTTAAAATATATAGTTTCTAAAAATAAATTTCTTTTACAACATTCGACGTTGTCGAATTCTATTTACAAATCCCTATGGATTCATTTCGCTTCTATTTCATTTTGAACATTGAAATACTTTCATCGTTTTACCTTTGGAACGATTCACCGTTTCCCTTATATTATCCATTCTTGTATTTCCAAATTAACTTAATGATAATAACTATTCCTCTTTATTACTACTCATTGGTTATAAGTCAAACTACTTGTTTAATATAGTTTAAAACAATTTATTATAATTTAGTCCATTCGAAATTCAATTATTATTTAAAATATAGACTTTTCCCTTTTAAAACCCGTATTCCTTTCCAATATATTTGAATATATTTCACAATATTTTAATACCAATTTTTGTTGTGCAAATATCGTACACCACACAATAATCAACACCAGGTTGTTTGTCATATCATATAAAACAATATATGAATATCAACAATAAAATTATTGAGGAATCCAATTGGATCCCTCCAACCTGTTTCCCTGCATCCAAAGATATTAATCAACAGAAATCACATTTATTTCATATTAATATGAAATATTAGAATCAATATATAAGCAATGGTTTATAGCGGTGTCTATAATTTCAACCAATCAGTTAACAAATTGTCCAAATAACCATAATATTCAATCATTTTTATCGAAAATAAATAGCGTTTATAAAATTATAAAACTAAACAGAGTTAGTGTGTTTACTCACCTTGGTCGTTAATCGTTAAATAAGATTAACGGCGGTTGATTCGAATCAGTAAGTTTGATTTTGCCGTAAATGTAACCGAGCTCCAGATGGTTCCAAATCCGCTCCATAGCGTTGCCTGTGTTCATATGATCCCGACGCGATGGACGGCTTTAAATACTGTTAACAGACATCACTATAAATTATACGGTAATTTAATCACATTTACTGTAATTAAATTCGACCACTAATACCTTACTGACATTTTACTTTTAACCAAATATACTAAACTAACCGTGTTTTATTAGTTGACATGAATCTAATCGTTCAAGGTTAATAGCTAAACGGACTTCCTAGTTATCGTTACTATTAAAAGTTTGATGGACTTTCATAAATAAAACCCTGTAGATTTCTTCTGGTTATCACCTACTTACCAAACACATTTGTAGTTGTTCATTTCGACAATTCGCTAACAAATTTATAATCATACCTTAACTAAATAATATAGTTAAATTATTATAGTATATAATAAACCTTAAACTCACCGTTCTGCAAGCCCAAGCCACAATGAAATGCGCCAACATATACCGCCTAGGTGAGCAGTCAGATGTACCCTCAGCCCTCAGTCATGTTCATTTGCATGCCATGACCATTCAGTATAACGCAATTCTCCTCTTCATTTTCTTTTTCTTTTAATCTCCCTCAAAAATTCCAAACCGCAAGTGCTCCCTTTTCATACAAACAGTATTTCCCTCCATCATCACAAAACACTTGCAACTAATTACTCTAACTCGCATGTTTGCCCTCCTTTTAGTCCACGGTTCCCCTTTTTTTCCAAAGTTTAGATTTATCCAAATATGGACTCACCCTTCATTACAACGTCGGCCCATCATTCCCAAATACCCACCGTTATGCTTCCTTCTCCCCTGAGTGAAGACGCACGCTACTCCCTATCCTTTCCAGTTCACCATGAGAAACTTCGGTCCGATTGGTTTTTGGTAAAGATAAATTGGCATATGTATTTATAGCAGGTGACACTTGGTGGCCAAGTAGTGTACAGGGATCCTAGTTAAGCTCGTAGGTGGTGTAGGTGCGTAGACGTGAATTGAAAATACAATGAGGGTATTGAATTGATTCGAAAACTTGACAGCATTTTTAAATTGCTTTGCTTCACATGTGGGAGATTTACTCCCTTTTCAGAGGCATAACTAGCGAAGGTCTCAAACTGGCATGTGCATTGATGTGCACTACCGAGTAAATAAGTGTGCATGATTGGAAATGGCTTGGGCATGTGCAGTTCTTTAAATCTCATGGGGTAGGCTTTCACTTCATTGTTCTGTATGTTGAAACTACAGGTTACTGATTTTATGTTGAACCATCGAAGAAACTAACAGCAGTGAATTGTTACATCCTGAGTTTTCATTTTCTCTTTTGGTTCTTACAGATTTGAAAGTATAGCTATTGAGTTGGTAGCATGTGGGAGGAGCGTACGAGCCGTGGGCTTGAAGGAAAGCAAATTTATATTATTTTTTTATATTTAATGTAAAGTACTTGCATACTATTTTAATTCCTCCGGTCCGATTGCATGCCTGAGCATGGTGCTCCTTGCTGTTTTGATTGCACATTACTTTTGCATACGTTTTTGCTGGCACTTGCTCCTGTTTATTGCATTTAGTGTTTCACCTGAATAAATCATGTATAACTCTCCTTGAATTTTCATTTTCCCTTAGCTTATTGTATTAGTGTGGTAAGCTTAATCAGATTAAATGCAGTTTTGTCCATGTTTAACCCTCACCATTTATATACCTTGACTTCAGGTATTATCTCACATGTACACTCCATACGCATTACCCCACACGTACATTCCGTATGTATACTGTATTGCTAAGGCCTATATTTGGTAGGTATAGCAGCTATAGTATTTGATTAAAAAAAATTCCTGTATCTTTTAATAGATCGTTTTGGGATGTGTGGAAAGCCTGTTTCCAATGTTTGGCCGCTGATACAAAGAATAGGATATTCACATGGGATCTTAAGTTGGCACATTTATGGTTGCACTGTTGATTTTCTTGACAATAGATTTCTTATTTCCCTGTGCATTTAGAAAGGAAGACGGTGACAATTCATTTAGTAAGCAGGAGTTGAGTGCTCTATTTTTAAGTGGAAAAAAAGAGTAGGGGTGGTCATAGTGCGTCAATCAGTAGTCAAGTATACATATATAATGTTTGAAAAGTTAAAGGTTATACGGTATCCGCTATATATTGAATCTTGTTTATTTATGGAACCCTATGGACAAAAATAAAAATACATTTGTGTTGAGTGATGTGCCACAATACCAAAAATATAATAATATCGGTAGGTTGACTCATATTTTGAAATCCGAAAATATTGATATAGGGTGCAAAATACTCTAAATAAAAAGTTGCATATTTAATTAATAAAAAATTACAGTAAAATTCTAAAAATTAAATTATAACTGCATCTCAAAAGAACCTTGTCTAAATTCGAATTCATTATGCAGTTATTTCAAATAAATGGTTACGGTCGATGAACGATTCTACAGCGACTATTCGAAAATTTGATTTGGGCATATCTTGAAATCTATACGATGAAATCTCCATTTTCCACTTCCGTTAGAAAAATATAGTTCAACAGATTCGAACATCTCTTGTTTCGAAGAAATTCGGTTTATAACGCGTCTTGTACAGTCAGTTGAAGTTCAGAACATCAAATTACGAACTGCCGCGATATTACGGGCTCGATTATATTTAATAAATATTTTTATACGTTCAACTTTGTTTTTATTAAAAATATATAAATCCTCTTATATTACGAATTCAATATTTAAACTGATTTAAATATTCCAATACAAACCGATAAAAAAGCGGGACGTTACAACCGGGTTGAAGTTTTGATGTGATGTGGAACAATATTAAATTTTTGTTCTCCTGGCTTTATTACATCCGCAGCGAGTAATTGAAAAGCGTTTAGGACATCATGAAAACAAACTGAAATTGTGCTACCTGATCGTTGAAAATCTTTCTTGAAGTTGTCTATTGGAAAACCCAGTAGCCATTGTATAAATGAATATTCCAACCATTTCGACGACACATATTTCTGGTCTGGAAGCGAGACCATGATGTTGCAGTTTTTCACATAATGCATGGAAACAAATTCTTTTCATCCGAAAATTATTTTGACAACGGTTCTGATGTCTGTAATGACCCAGATTTCCGTAACATCAGAGTTGACTATATACATCATACGTCCAACCCAAATATCACGAAAATACGGAACATTTTTTTTTAGAAGAAAAAGATAGAAGCAGAACAGAAATAACAACACAGAATCTCACATCGCAGTGGAACAAAATATAATATATCATATCTTCGAAATACAAAATCTTAACTGTATAACATACACTTATCAGAGTACAACACTTACAATACAACAAAACCACTATAACTAGATAACGCTGAAGCCTCCTGCTCCAAGCTTCTTTAGATATATCTGAAAAATCCTGAACTACTTGACTGCCCGTACAAATTTAGGCACCCAAGAGTTTAGGTAGAACAAAACAAAATAAACTCCGGGTCAGTCATGGGACTGGTATGAGTAAACAGTTTAAAACAGTTTCAGAAAACTAAATGATATCTCATAAGACCACGCCGTATAACACGGAACAGGTTTTTCCCTTATGAAAATCCAAACGCTTGATTTAACTTTCAAAAATCCCTTTGAAAGGAACTATAATCTTTATATCAAAACTCTTTTGATATTATAATAATGTCTAAATCAAGTAGATAACAATCTAGTGGAACGTTTGCATCTCACGTTCCACATATATAATTACAATCATAAACCGCAAGCACGTATTGGGTAATTGATTTCCAACTATGACAAGGTATGGAACCACCTTCCGCTGGTATATCTCTAGAGGAGAATACACCGAGTTCAATAAGAACATCTTGCAACTCAGCCACACATGACCGACCACTCATTTCGCTTGAGTGTATCGAATGTATATCACAAACGATTGGGATCAGCAACCGTTTCCCGAATGGGGCAGCATCGACAATAGATTTTTAGAAGTAAATGAAACTCTAGATCAGGTGATTATACACCCTAATAGGTGCGACCTACATAGCCATGCTGCTTGCCCGATTTCTGTCATTTACCGGTTGATGAGGCTAGAAGCAACGCTTTATCATCACACCAGATTCACTTCGAATGCCACCTCGTCAAATCCATCAAATCACCGATTGACGTCCTCAACAGTACATTACGTGTTAGTCAAAAGAAGTTTCCTTCTCCACTTCCACTCTTGGTACGGTTGAAGAAATCAATGTACGTGACCTTTCTGGAAATACTCTGTCAGACATCCATCCATACAAGTCACCCAGGAACAGGATGAACCGAAGGCACGATTTCTATTAATAGAAAAAATCCTTGCACTCTACTCCGTCTTCGATTATCTTTATATAATCTGATTCGCACGCTACTGCCAATACGGAGTGGTTCTTCGGATAATAATCCAATCGGTCTCTCCATATTGACAACGATGGTCAAAACTTCGATAGTCTGTGATTTAACTATCGAATAAAAACAAGTGTTTCGATAGTCGATGATTTAACTATCGAATAAAAACAAGTGTTTCGATAGTCAATGATTTAACTATCGAATAAAAACAAGTGTTCATCCAATTATCAACCAATTACTAAGCCCTTAATTAATATTCCATTAATTAAATATCTTCTCTATTTCTTATCAATATTTGTTAACCAAATATTTTCAATAACCATATTGGCCTTATACGTTATTTGGAAAACATTTCCATATATCGCCTTCTTTTATTTTCTAAACTTTAGAAAATATATGTTATTTATAATTGGAAAATATTCCAATTACTTATCTCTTTTCCAATCTCGTTTATTCCTATACTTAGGAAACGTTCATTATTCTATTTCCAAGCTTTGCACATATTTGGGTTAAAACAGATGTTGTGTAAAACATCGTTACGACAACTCAAATACAGTATTTAACTAATTCTTATTCCACATTGATCTTCGAGCCTGAATCTTGCTACTTATCGGTATATCATGAAATCAACCAAGTTGGGGTATAATTACCTCTCAGACCTTGACTGAATAACATTTAACGTCAAAACAGACAAGACTACTTACTCGAATAATCAATACCATACAACTGATTATTCACCTTTAAACACATATACACTTTCTCCTTCTATTCTTACTAGATTTTATTCTTATACTTTCTTTTTGATTATACTATTCTATTTCTATGTTCGTTTTCTTATCGACTTCTATATATATCGATACGTTGATTTCTAACTATCAAATTATCTTAAAAATATTCTATCTCCTTAAATTCCTGGAAAAATTCGCCATAACCTCCTTTGTATCGGGAGCATCGGGAAATTTCAAATAGCTTTCCTGGTCCTTCTCATCTTAAAAAGAAAAAGAAAAAGCCAAGCGGCAAGCCGATACGGTGCATAAAATCTCATATGGAAATTAAATACGTACCTTTTTTGTCGGGCATTCTATTTATTTCACTTCTATACTTTATTCCATACCTGTCTCCTGTATATTTATGCCTGTCCAATCTATTTTAACTATACCAATCGTTTTAACTCAATTTGTTAATTAAATCTGTTACTTAACTTTTCAGTCTATTTCACCTTCATATTTGAACATGACATGTTCAAATATATTTTAACTGCATATTAACAAATTCTAATTATACTCATACTCTCGTTTCCTTATCGACTTCTTATTCAAATTCCAATTCAATTCTATTTGAATTATCTTTAATTAAACTTCATTTGAATTCTATTTTCAAAGTCTACAGTTTAAAGTCCATTTGAATTATATTATTCAAATTCTATTTGATTTCTATATTCGAAGTCCATTTGAATTCTCTGCATTATTTATAAACAACGTTTATAACTACAATTCAAATCCCATATTTTCATTTATAAACAAAGTTTATAAATTCGATTCAAATCCCATCTTCCATTTATAAACAACGTTTATAAATTCAATTCAAATCCCATATTTTCATTTATAAATAAAGTTTATAAATTCGATTCAAATCCCATATTTTCATTTATAAACAAAGTTTATAAATTCGATTCAATTCCCATATTTTCATTTATAAACAAAGTTTATAAATTCAGTTACTTGTTTTATATACCTTCAAAACAAGTTAATATTTTCTATAGTTTTATTTAAAAATTCAAATTCTATTTTAAAAAAAATAGAATTTTTTTTTTTAAATATCAAATACCCTTTCCGATATTTTATGAATCAATATTCAAGCTCTAGTGGTATTTTCAACAATCAAATCAACCACTTTTCAATCACTTGATTTTTAACACATCATATATGAATATATATGAAATCAAACAAACAACAACAGATAATATATTTTTGAGGAATCCAGTTGGATTCCTCCAACCTGTTTTCCTGCATCCACAGATGTTAGCACATAAATAATACCTATCCTGCTTCGAGGCAGGATATCGCGGTATGAAGGTCATCCACTAATCATAGCGTGGGGCGTATAGGGTAATCATCCGCTATGAAACCGCGGGCATCCGCTAATGAAACTGCGGGAATCCAACCAATCAATCACCCAATATATATATATATATATATATATATAATAGCCCTAAATAACTAATGTATATTTTAAAACAATCAGACTAAACAGCATTCAAACAAGCAACAACAATTATTTTTAACGATGTAAAAATAATTCTAAACAAACAGGTGAGTGAGATTTACTCACCAGGGTTTTTCCTTTGCTGATATCCAATTAAAATTCAACTCGTCTAAGCCATAAATCATCTCGAGTTTGTCGTGCATGAATTTATTCCTACGATATTTTATTTTAAATTTAACGATTAAACATGATTTATTTAAATTTACTTAACAAATAAATTAACTATTCTATGAATTCAAATTTATAAAGAAATAAATTCTTTTAGGTGTATTTAAATGTTTAGAACTATATACCTTAAGGCCTCGCCAATATCTTGACAGATAGACGAACAGATCTCGATCCATCTCTATTTCAATCAGCCCCAAAAGCTTCAGCCATTCCTTTAAGGCATTTCATCAAACACCTTGCAGTCGACTATCTTCACCTTTGAACCAAAATTCTACCATCAACTCGCCCCTTCTACATCTCACATCTTGGAAACCACCTCACACTAGAACAGCTCGCAGGCCTGACAACGACCTCCGATGTCGTCAGTTCGAAGTCGCCCTCTGCCCAAAATCCATCGCGATGCTACCCTTGAATCGAAAGAAGAAGAAAAGGTTCGATCCCGAATCTACTGCTACTCCGAACCCTAAAACACCCTCAAATGCCTCCTTGACCTGCTAAAAACAAATCGCGACTTCCTTGTTGTCCTTCGTTGTCTCTGCAGAAACCGCGACATCAAAGATCGATCGTCGACGGTCCTCGACAAATCGCGATTTCCACTATCGAGCACGGTCTTCCACTGGAGTTTGATTCGAGGTAACGGAAGTATATAAAAGGAGAAAGCGGGCGACCATTGATTTTAGTTTTAACAGAAGAGAGGATTAAAGAGGAGGGTAGGTGTGGTTTTAAATAGAAAAGGGTGGTTGTAATTTGTGGTAATGGAGGAAGGCACGGCTTTGTTTTTTCAGTCGTGTGGTTTTAAATGGAAGGAGATGTGGCCATTTTATTTTCCACTTGATTTTATATTTAAAACCCGTATCCTTTAATTAAAATACTCCTTGACTGCGAACTCCTTTCTGAACCTAACAACTGTCAATTTTAGGGTAAAACCACTATTCTGAACACATTGGGATAAGTTACGATGTCTAGTTCGATCATCCCGAACATATATTAATTTAAATTGATTTAATTTAAATTTCAAACCATTTAAATTCTTAGATAATTATTGTAGCACCCCACTCCCGCTATGATCACTCACTAAGGGAATGCCATAGCATCGGTGGAGTATTTTAGTGAATATAGAACAGAAAAATTACAACAAGACAGATATAAATAGTACTTGAAATTTAAAACATCATCTCATAACAGCGGAAGTAAAACATGTCTGGTTACATCATAAAACCACAATAAAAGTCAAGTACAATATCCATCAAAATAAAGAAGTACATAATCCCACTCTCATACAATAGCCATGACAAAAGAAAAGATAACTGGGTAACTGGAGCTTTACATCTATCCAAGCTCCTAAAGACTGGAACAGCAATCCGATCAAGCTCCACTACTGCTAGGATCCACCGTAGGACCTGAGGGTTGGGAAAAAAAGATAAAAACAACGGGGTCAGACATAAGTCTGAGCGAGTCCTATAACTTTAACAATACAATCGTTAAAGTAACCAGAGAAGACATAAACTGATATACGGTAACAAATGGGGATGAATGACTACACTAAGCAGTCAACTAAACTAAGATAAAAGATAAAGACGCATCTACCCTTCCAAAGGTAAATTACTAAACTGCACCACACCGGTCGTTCCTAACTTAAAGGTTGATCCCACCCATGGACTTATAAAACTAACTTAATAGTTCACGCGTACCCCTAGGTGACTAAGTAGACGCCACGGGGCCCTACAATCCACTTGGTGTACACACTACTCCCCATTCGATCGGCTCCCTAATGTAGATACCCGTGCTGGCCCCACCGTGGGGTGTACCATTCCCCAATGTGGCAACCTGATAAAATTAACGGTGCACGGCTTATATCTACACGATGCAACAACGTCTTATTTACCAGCCCGGGTCCACACACGCATATGAAACCCGTTGGTCATGCGTTGCCACCGCTAACCCATTTTGGCCTCTTATAGTCAAGCCCAGTATGCGTGTCCCGTCCTCGACATGGGTCGAGCCCACTAAGATACGTATGGGTTACTGGTTGAAATGGGCCCCCAGCACAAGCCATCCTCCTAAGCTTGGCCCACACACTAGTGTTTCCCACTTAACCCTTTAATCATGTTTAATTACATGTTTCATCTTGGTTAAGTATTTTATCATATTTTCTATTGGCAACCACTAGCAATTTCCACATACCACCCAAGGTACCCACTTAACCCCCATGCCCCACTACATGCTTATCTGGTTAAGTGTTTCTTAATTGATTAACACCGTAACCGTGTAAAGGACCCCTCACATTGGACCGTCATTTGTAGATGCCTGGTTAAGCCGGTAGGTTCCGGGCAGTCTTACACTACAAACGGGTCCAACCTCGTGTCATTTACCCTTGTTACGTATTTAATTTATGATTAAGACCCCTCACATTGGACCGTCATTTGTAGATGCCTGGTTAAGCCGGTAAACTCCGGGCAGTCTTACACTACAAACGGGTCCAACCTCGTGTCTTAATCGATTAATTACTCCTAATTAATCACCCCCATAATTTGTGTTAATTATCCTGTTTATTTTAGGAATATGGGTACACCTAACTTAATAGGCAAATTCTCAACTCCAAAGTGTGGGTACACCTAACTTAATAGGCAAATTCCCAACACATAGTATGGGTACACCTAACTTAATAGGCAAATTCCCATACTATGTTCATTTATTTTATGTTATGCATAATTATATTAATTTCACACAATCTTATTAACATATGCATTTAATTAACCCCATCGTTCCCACGTAATTTCGTTCTCATGACATAACACATATAAAAGGTGTCAACTTGCATATGTATGAACATGTTTCAAAGGTGCCATCTTGCATATTAACAAACACATAACTTGCATATGAACTTGCATAACATGTCACATAACTTGCATATAATCTTGTATAACATGTCACATAACTTGCATATAATCTTGTATAACATGTCACATAACTTGCATATAATCTTGTATAACATGTCACATAACTTGCATATTAACTTGCATAACATGTTACATAAACTTACATATTAACAAATACATGACTTGCATATGAACTTGCATAATATGTCACATAACTTGCATATGAACTTGCATAACATGTTACATAACTTGCATATGAACTCATAAACTTGCATATGAACTTGCATAACATGTTACATACTTGCATATGAACTCATAAACTTGCATATGAAGAAACATACAACTTGCATAATTACCATACATGTAACTTGCATATTATCATACATGTAACTTGCATATTAACATATGATCACAAAGCACAAAACTTGCATAACCCACATACATTAGCAAACTAACATCATGTCATATGACTTAAAACCCATTAATCCCCAAACAAAACCATATGATCTCATCATATCTCATCTACTTAGTTTAGCAATTGATCATTAGAGTGATAGAAACTCACAACTAGCCAATTTCCACTCCAAATGAAGAAGATTAAGATGCTTAGAATGGATTAGAGGTTGATCAGAGAGTGATTAGCTTGCAACCCTCTTCATAAATTAGTGGAGGCTCCTTCTAAGATTTAATTTGGCGGCATGTAGCCCTCAATTCTATTTTTAGTATGGATTAGGGTAGGTTTAGGGTGTATTTATAGATTAGGTGAGTGTTTTAGGCCCTTAGATTAACCCTAAATTAGATTAGGACCCTTAGATTTCGGAACCTTCCAGAAACCAGCCCTCAGACCAAGCCCAAACCCCAAACTGGTGCACCCAACCACAGAACTCTCTAGAAACTGTGCAGGTTTCCTGTCCCGACATGGGTGCACTTCCCAAGTGCGCCAGTGTATTTTTGTACTGGCGCACTTCACAAGTGCGCCAGTGCATTTCTGGCCTGTTTCGGGTTTTTCTGCCTAACTTCGTTCGTCCATATCTCTTTCATACGGTACCCGTTTTACGCAAACTCGGACTCCATTTCGCGTATTTTTCTGAGACGAACGCAATGACGCAGCCCGTTTCCCCTGATTCTCAAATCTGAGATTAAGTATACTTTAATTACTAACCATTAGTGTTAATTGAAATTCGGGGTGTTACATTCTCCCCTACTTAAAGGATTTCGTCCTCGAAATCTCTAAGTCAAGAAGAACGTATCCTACCAACCAAACAACCATCTACTAAACCATCAACCACAAGCAACCATTATCCTTAGAAACTTCTAATGATGTATGAACATATGCAGAAAGTGTGTGTATATGTCCGTATACTAATGCAAAATCAGGCGGTCTACTGATTCAGTCGACCTCCTTAATGCAAACCATGATAGTGCCATGCATCCAATATGTATGCGAAACCCTATTGACACATACAATTTCTATATGCGTGCACAACCATACACAAAAATGCATCATCCACATGATAACACAGCCATGATACATCCATCAATCTAAGTACCACATCCATTTATGCGATATGCAACATGAAGTGACTGAGCCAATATAGTGCCTAATGTGTGTGTATATGCATCCACGAGCAACCACTAGCAAACAATTGCATCCACATGCATCCATCAACCATAACATGTTTCAAACATATGTTTCAACCATAGGCTTTACCCTATCTAAAGGTCATAGGTACTAGCGAGAGGATATACTAAAGATAAGATAAGTACTAGACAAGCGATAAAGGAGAAGTTAAAAGACATACTCTCAAAAAGAAATGGGTACAAAGAACGCATCTTCGCTTCCGTCTCCCAAGTAGCATTGCTTTCGTCATCTCCCCATTGCACTTTAACAAGCTGAACTTCCCTGTTCCTCAACTTCCTAGTTTCTGACCCAAGGATGCGAGTAGGAGCTCGTCGAATCGTCGCATCACGCTCTACCTCTACATCTCTAAGCAAGATCGGCTCTACCACCTCTGCGGTCTCATGTAAGCACTTCCTCAAATGTGATACATGGAATACATCATGAACACCACTAAGTCTGTCGGGCAACTCCACCCTATATGACATCCGTCCAATCCTTTCCTTAATAGGAAATGGCCCAACAAACCTCGGTGCTAACTTCCCAACGGACCCAAAGCGAACAACATTTCTCAACGGAGATACTTTGACAAAAACCATGTCCCCAACCTCAAACTCAAGATCCGTCCTTCTCCGATCCGCATAAGATTTCTGTCTATCTTGCGCTGCCTTCATCCTTCTTCGAATCAAATCAATCTTCTCTGAAGTCTCTCTAACCATATCAAGCCCAAGCAAGATCTTATCCGTAGATTCCCACCAACATGTAGGAGATCAACAAGGCCTTCCATAAAGAGCTTCGAAAGGTGCCATGCCAATACTAGACTGAAAGCTGTTATTGTATGCGAACTCCACCAAAGGAAGATGTTCTTCCCATGTACCTCCAAAATCCAAGATACAAAGCCTCAAAAGATCTTCTAAGATACGGTTCACCCTCTCGGTCTGACCGTCCGTCTGAGGATGATATGCGGTGCTCAAACACAACTGAGTCCCTACCGCCTCTTGCAAACTTCTCCAAAACTCACTAGTGAAGATAGGATCTCGATCACTCACAATGCTGGATGGTACGCCATGCAATCTAACAATCTCTCTAACATAGACTGAAGCAAGCCATGGAGCGGTCCTCTTACTCTTCACGGGTATAAAATGGGCACTCTTGGTAAGTCTGTCTACCACAACCCAAATTCCCGTATTGCCCTTCCTCGATCTCGGTAACCCATCGATGAAATCCATCGAGACACTATCCCACTTCCATTTCGGAACTTCCAATGGGTGTAGCAACCCACCGGGTTTCCTTTGCTCCGCTTTAACTTGTTGGCACACTCAGCATCTAGCCACATACTCGGCCACATCTTTCTTCATACCGGCCCAGAAGAAAACTCTCTTCATGTCTTGGTACTCCACCGGGATGAATAGTCATCCTTGAACGATGTGCATCATCCAAAATAGCCTTCTTCAAACCCTCATCTTGCGGTACACAAAGTCTACCGTCTCTATGCAACCATCCCCTATCATCTATGGTGTATCTACCCAAATGGCTGGACGACTCCCCCCTTATAAGCTTCTCTACCAACTCAACCAACTGTGGGTCGTCTCGCTGAGCCTCGCCAATCCGTCCCAAAAGAGTAGGTCTAACCTCCAAGGATGCTAACAAACCAGGTACAAAGTCAACAGAAGGTCTGAAGTCGAACAAAGAAAGAAACTCCAAGCTTCGCCGTTCCACGAACAATGGACTCAAAGATAGCCTTTTTCTACTCAAGGCGTCCGCCACCACGTTACCCTTGCCAGGGGTATACGCTATCTCGAAATCATAGGATGCTAAGAACTCCATCCACCTTTGCTGTCTTAAGTTTAAATCCTTCTGAGAGAATAAGTACTTCAATGATTTATGGTCAGTGAACAACTCGAATCTCTCACCAAGAAGATAATGGCGCCAAGACTTAAGTGCGAAAACAATCGCGGCCAACTCTAGATCATGGGTAGGGTAATTCTTCTCATGCACTCTCAATTGCCTCCCTCCATAGGCTATTACCCTTCCCTCCTGCATCAAGACTATGCCTAATCCTATCCCACAAGCATCGGTATAAACAACAAACGGCTTACTCCCATCTGGAAGCACTAAAACTGGAGCGGTGGTCAAAGCTCTCTTTAACCATCGGAAAGCATCATCACAATCTACGTCCCATGAGAAAACCAGATTCTTCTTCGTCAAGCGGGTTAATGGGGCTGATATCTTCGTGAAGTCTTTGATGAACTTCCTATAATATCCTGCCAACCCCAAGAAACTTCTTACTTCGGTAGCATTTCTAGGAACTTTCCAATCCTGGATAGATACTATCTTTGCGGGATCCACAGCTATCCCTTCCTTAGAGACCACATGCAATAAGAATCGCACTTCTCTTCTCCAAAAATGACATTTAGAGAATTTAGCTTTAAGACTATGTGCTCGAAGAGTCTCCAACACTTCTCTGAGATGTAAGGCATGCTCTTCTTCACTCTTGGAAAAGACCAAGATGTCATCCACAAAGACCACTACAAACTTATTCAGATACTCTCTGAACACTCTACTCATCAGATCAATAAAGTATGTCGGGGCGTTTGTCAACCCAAATGGCATCACAAGCCGCTCATAAAAACCATCCGGAGTCCGGAAAGCAGTCTTCTCTATACTGTCCTCCGCCACTCTCAACTGATGAAACCCTGTAGCTAAGTCCATCTGCGAAAACACTGAGGCGCCAACCAACTGATCAAAGAGATCATCTATCCTCGGTAATGGGTGTCTATTCTTCTTCGTGAGCTTATTAAGTTCTCTATAATCCACACAAAGTCTGAGGGACCCATCCGCCTTCGTGGCAAACACTACTGGAGCTCCACACTCCGATATACTTCGCCTTATGAACCCCTTCTCAAGCAACTCTCCTACTTGCTTATGAAGTTCTCTTCTCTCACGAGGAGCCATGTGGCGCACTTGCAAAGACACTGGTTTGGCATTATCCACCAAATAAATTCAGAAATCTATCTCCCGCTTCGGAGGCAAACCCTTCACCTCTTCAAACACATCCGGATATTCCCAGACCACTCTGACAGAACGCAAACTCTCGACCGAAGCATCGAGCGATTCAAGATAACTTAGCAAAACAGATTCCATGGGATTACAAGAGATCTCGAGAGTATTACCCAAGCGGGTCATAAGCCTGACAACTCTCCTTTCACAATCAAGAACGGCACCATTACTGGATAACCAGTCCATGTCCAAAATCAACCCATAGCCCGTGAAGCCCAATACAAAAGCATCACATCCAAACTCAACGCTAAGTATAGAAATCTTCAAACCCAAACATATCATAGACAGATATATGGAGCCCCCAATTGGGTTTGAAACAACCTAGGGATCATCAACTAGACTGGTGTCTAAGTGCAGTGACTCAACTAACGATGATGAGATAAAAGAATGCGATGCGCCAGAGTCAAACAAAGTACGAACTGGATGATCAAACAGAAAAACCAGACTTTCAACGGAAATAGTTCTACCTCTCTGCTGAATCGGTGGAACTGAGAGAGCCTGAACTTGCCCCCCTGCCTGAGCTGGTGCCATAAGAGCTTGCACCTGACCTCCTGAGGTAGACCCCGTCTTCTGCCCCTTCTTTGGCCAGTCCTTCACAAGATGTCCTGCTTCACCACAATGAAAGCAACCGGTCTTCTTCTTTTTGCGACAATCCTTGCTGAGTTGGCCTGGGGTCCCACAATTGAAGCACTTCTTCTTCTTCTTCTTCCCCTTGTCACCGTTGCCTTTTCCACCCTTGCCTTGTTGTTGTTGTTGCGGTTTCTTCTGATCCCCCTTCTTCTCTGGTGCCTTAGAACTCTTATCATCCTCATGCATAAGTGCCATGTAGACAAGCTTCTCAAAGGTGGCCCCCATAGGAATGTGAGTCATAGCTATTCCTTGCAATGGTTCGTTCAAGCCTCTAACGAACCTCAAAGCCTTCTTCTCCGGTGTATTCACCAACTCTATGCCAAACCTTGCTAATTGATTGAATTTGTTGACATATTCTTTCACCGTGAGATTCCCTTGCTTCAAATTCAAGAACTTCTCCATAAACAGATTCTCTTCCGCCCTTGAGAGAAACTTAGCCCCAAACCTTTGCTTGAAATCTGCCCAAGAGTCAACAGGGCGTTCTCCATTAGTGACCTCCCACCAGAATGAGGCCTCTCCCTTCATTAACCAAGCCGCCAACTTGACTTTCTTTCCCTCTTCCACTTCAAAGATATCTAGCAACTCTTCCACTTCCTTAAGCCAATCTCTAGCCTCTACGAAAATCTCTGAACCTAGAAAAGGTTTTCCTCCTATAGCCTTGAACTCCTTGCAAATCTTAGCAAAATTATCCACTCTAGGCTGAGGAGGAGGAGCGGTTGCCTCTGGTGTAGTAGCATTGGCTGGACCCGCAGCCGCGGCCCTAGCCTCTTGTAACCTCCTATACCATAGTGGTATAACTAAGCCCTCCGGGATGTTAAGATCTTCAGCCATGCTGAAACGAAAGAGGAAAGATTCAAAAAGGAGATTCCGAAAGATAAAGATATGGCTATTGGGGATTATGCTTTTCTTTTTTCTCTTAAAAGACATGTTTTTGAAAATACTTTTTCCAAAAATAATACCTTTACTATTTAAAAAAAAAAGTATTTTTCTCGAAAATTTATCTGTTCCGGTAACCTTCAGCTCTGATACCACGTGTAGCACCCCACTCCCGCTATGATCACTCACTAAGGGAATGCCATAGCATCGGTGGAGTATTTTAGTGAATATAGAACAGAAAAATTACAACAAGACAGATATAAATAGTACTTGAAATTTAAAACATCATCTCATAACAGCGGAAGTAAAACATGTCTGGTTACATCATAAAACCACAATAAAAGTCAAGTACAATATCCATCAAAATAAAGAAGTAAATAATCCCACTCTCATACAATAGCCATGACAAAAGAAAAGATAACTGGGTAACTGGAGCTTTACATCTATCCAAGCTCCTAAAGACTGGAACAGCAATCCGATCAAGCTCCACTACTGCTAGGATCCACCGTAGGACCTGAGGGTTGGGAAAAAAAGATAAAAACAACGGGGTCAGACATAAGTCTGAGCGAGTACTATAACTTTAACAATACAATCGTTAAAGTAACCAGAGAAGACATAAACTGATATACGGCAACTAATGGGGATGAATGGCTACACTAAGCAGTCAACTAAACTAAGATAAAAGATAAAGACGCATCTACCCTTCCAAAGGTAAATTACTAAACTTCACCACACCAGTCGTTCCTAACTTAAAGGTTGATCCCACCCATGGACTTATAAAATTAACTTAATAGTTCTCGCGTACCCCTATGTGACTAAGTAGACGCCACGGGGCCCTACAATCCACTAGGTGTACACACTACTCCCCATTCGATCGGCTCCCTAACGTAGATACCCGTGCTGGCCCCACCGTGGGGTGTACCATTCCCCAACGTGGCAACCTGATAAAATTAACGGTGCACGGCTTATATCTACACGATGCAACAACGTCTTATTTACCAGCCCGGGTCCACACACGCATATGAAACCCGTTGGTCATGCGTTGCCACCGCTAACCCATTTTGGCCTCTTATAGTCAAGCCCAGTATGCGTGTCCCGTCCTCGACATGGGTCGAGCCCACTAAGATACGTATGGGTTACTGGTTGAAATCGGCCCCCAGCACAAGCCATCCCCCTAAGCTTGGCCCGCACACTAGTGTTTCCCACTTAACCCTTTAATCATGTTTAATTACATGTTTCATCTTGGTTAAGTATTTTATCATATTTTCTATTGGCAACCACTAGCAATTTCCACATACCACCCAAGGTACCCACTTAACCCCCATGCCCCACTACATGCTTATCTGGTTAAGTGTTTCTTAATTGATTAACACCGTAACCGTGTAAAGGACCCCTCACATTGGACCGTCATTTGTAGATGCCTGGTTAAGCCGGTAGGTTCCGGGCAGTCTTACACTACAAACGGGTCCAACCTCGTGTCATTTACCCTTGTTACGTATTTAATTTATGATTAAGACCCCTCACATTGGACCGTCATTTGTAGATGCCTGGTTAAGCCGGTAAACTCCGGGCAGTCTTACACTACAAACGGGTCCAACCTCGTGTCTTAATCGATTAATTACTCCTAATTAATCACCCCCATAATTTTTGTTAATTATCCTGTTTATTTTAGGAATATGGGTACACCTAACTTAATAGGCAAATTCCCAACTCCAAAGTGTGGGTACACCTAACTTAATAGGCAAATTCCCAACACATAGTATGGGTACACCTAACTTAATAGGCAAATTCCCATACTATGTTCATTTATTTTATGTTATGCATAATTATATTAATTTCACACAATCTTATTAACATATGCATTTAATTAACCCCATCGTTCCCACGTAATTTCGTTCTCATGACATAACACATATAAAAGGTGTCAACTTGCATATGTATGAACATGTTTCAAAGGTGCCATCTTGCATATTAACAAACACATAACTTGCATATGAACTTGCATAACATGTAACATAACTTGCATATAATCTTGTATAACATGTCACATAACTTGCATATAATCTTGTATAACATGTCACATAACTTGCATATAATCTTGTATAACATGTCACATAACTTGCATATTAACTTGCATAACATGTTACATAAACTTACATATTAACAAATACATGACTTGCATATGAACTTGCATAATATGTCACATAACTTGCATAACATGTTACATAACTTGCATATGAACTCATAAACTTGCATATGAACTTGCATATGAACTTGCATAACATGTTACATACTTGCATATGAACTCATAAACTTGCATATGAAGAAACATACAACTTGCATAATTACCATACATGTAACTTGCATATTATCATACATGTAACTTGCATATTAACATATGATCACAAAGCACAAAACTTGCATAACCCACATACATTAGCAAACTAACATCATGTCATATGACTTAAAACCCATTAATCCCCAAACAAAACCATATGATCTCATCATATCTCATCTACTTAGTTTAGCAATTGATCATTAGAGTGATAGAAACTCAAAACTAGCCAATTTGCACTCCAAATGAAGAAGATTAAGATGCTTAGAATGGATTAGAGGTTGATTAGAGAGTGATTAGCTTGCAACCCTCTTCATAAATTAGTGGAGGCTCCTTCTAAGATTTAATTTGGCGGCATGTAGCCCTCAATTCTATTTTTAGTATGGATTAGGGTAGGTTTAGGGTGTATTTATAGATTAGGTGAGTGTTTTAGGCCCTTAGATTAACCCTAAATTAGATTAGGACCCTTAGATTTCGGAACCTTACAGAAACCAGCCCTAAGACCAAGCCCAAACCCCAAACTGGTGCACCCAACCACAGAACTCTCTAGAAACTGTGCAGGTTTCCTGTCCCGACATGGGCGCACTTCCCAAGTGCGCCAGTGTATTTTTGTACTGGCGCACTTCACAAGTGCGCCAATGCATTTCTGGCCTGTTTCGGGTTTTTCTGCCTAACTTCGTTCGTCCATATCTCTTTCATACTGTACCCGTTTTACGCAAACTCGGACACTATTTCGCGTATTTTTCCGAGACGAACGCAATGACGCAGCCCGTTTCCCCTGATTCTCACATCTGAGATTAATTATACTTTAATTACTAACCATTAGGGTTAATTGAAATTCGGGGTGTTATAATTATTGAATATTATTATTCTAATTCAAATAGAATTATGTATTGATTATCTGAACTGTTTTCAAATCAGTTTTCTCTTCGAATTCAGTTATTCGCTAATTCCTTATTTTGATAATTTAATATATACAATATTAAATCGAAATCGATATTTAAATCGATAACATAAATATAAAAATTCATTTATATTATCAACTAAATATTTAAATCCATTCTAAATATTTAAAATTAGTTGGTCGAAATCCCGGGTCATTACAATGACCATTCAAAATTTCGTTGATCCAAGATAAGCCAGTGAACTCTGAAGTATTAATCCGCATCATATGATTTCTTGTTCCATTCCGACATAGATAAACCCCGTAGAGATCAATCAAATCGTCGTAATCAGAGGATGAATTGGAGTTAGACATTAATCAAATAAGAAGAAAATGTTGAAGTAGTAGTTGTGAAAATTGTTAAGGAAGGAGGGGGTGATTTATAGGAAGAAATGGGAAGTTGAAAATCAAGTCGTTGGCGTTCGACGCGTCCGACGCGTCGGACGCCAACGGCTTGATTTTCAACTTTCAGGAATCATTCTATCTGGAAGGGGAAAATGTGCAAGTAGTTTTGTTGGTTGGTTAATTGGTCACATTTTATTCATGAAATGGGTTGGATTGGTATTATTCTGGATACGGCAAAATCATTTGATTCGATCTAATAAGTACCTTGTGTCAGAATTGAGAAATTCTATGGCTAGAATCTTTAGAATTCTCTTACGCGTCGGACGCCACAGAAATCTCAAACGTGCCAAAATTTAGCTGTGAACGCACCCTTAGTATGAAGCAGATGGTACCATGACTGTACTCTGTGCTTTGATACTGTTTTGTACTTTCAATATTAATAGAGTTGCCATGTCATATATTTTCCTTTTTGTACTTCAGAGGCTGAAACTTCATTATTGCTTTAAATTAGTCTCCTTGAAATAAACTATACTTTCCTTCCATATGATTTAGGACTTAAGTTCAAGTCAAAGGAAAACCAAAGACTGTAACCTTTTTGGTTTTATTAAATTTGAGCAATTTTATGAGAGGGGTGGGTATTTTGGATAACTCAAAATGACAACAAGAGAGTTATTGTTCAAATTAATGTCTGAATTTTAATATTTACATAACTAACTAAGTTAATGTGTGAATTTTAATATTCAAATTAATCGACACAATCACTAAGTGAATTTACATATGTAAGTCATGCATCTGTAATAATGAATACTTGGAATAAACTAGTGATTTAATTAACTTAGGATAATTGTGAGTTAATTAACTTAGTTAAAATCTCTAAAATACTGACTACTAAATTTTATTTTATTTATTTGTATTCCATTAAAATTTAATAAGGATCCTGCTACATGAATTGAAATTTGTTAGTCAAAAAATATGAATCTAGCATTCCATGGTGCAAATCACGGGGGTGTCATCCGATCTAATCATTATCATTTGTTTCGCATAAATCGACTAAAAGAATTTCAGTCTGAACAACATTTTCGATTTAATAGTGCATAAGCAAAAGTTACAAATCCATGAATATATATGTACGATATCACCTGATGCCTGTTATGCCTTTATGTTTGACCAACTACAATAATTAAAGGAAAAAAGATTAGTTTTCAAAAGAAATAAAAGAGGGAAAATAATGATAAAAATAATAAAATGTTCTCTGTTTAATTATGCATTGATTTCCTTCTTTATTTCCTATTTTTATAACTTTCAAACTATCCATTTTTAATGTTATCTTCTTAATCTCTAATTGCCAAATTTACCACATTAGGGGATTAGACAAGTAACAACCCCTATTTTTCGATAATTCAGATTATTTAACTTAATATGACTTTTGAATATATATTTTTTAAAATAAAATTTAATGAATTAATTATATAAATTTTGATGTGTGAACTTAATTAAAGAGAATTAGGTAATGAATTTCAACTTATTATAACTATGATAAGCTACGTTGATCGTAAACTTAACTATAATTTTGTTTGTACTAGTTAACACTGAAATTTGAAATCTTAAGGGAACTGGACGGAATTAAGTTAAAGAATTTATAGTTTAAATTCAATTGAATTAGTAAATAATCAATTTTGAAATTAAATACAAATAATATCAATTTACAAAGTTAGTTTGAATTTATTTTAATTTGAGTAAAATTAACATGTTTTGTAATTAAATTGAAATAAATGTTTAATTGGGAGAGAGTGATAAGAAATGTAATTGAGGAATTTATAGCAAGTTATTAAGACTTAAAATGAAATTGATTATTTTTAAAATTTAATTGCTCAATTTAATGTGTATATCCAATTGAATACGATCTTTGATTTTGGTATGATTTAATGATATATCTATTACTTGCATTTTCACATATAGATAGTTCTTTTTTATTTTGATATCTTTGATTGTTGTGGTTTGAATTGTCATTACATTATATTAATTCAAATTTCAATGACAGAACAAATTTTATGCTTCATTTTTGCAATGGGATAGACTGTTGTTGACATTTAATGTAATATAGCAAACAAACAGAAATAATGGAATTGTAATGAATGTTGAAATAATACAATGAAACAAAAAAATTAATTCTATAATTGAAGTACAATGTTAATGTGATTTTTAACCATAATGGGTTAAATATGGAATTTAATGATTTGTGTCTTGAATTGTTAAGCAATGAATTGTAATAACTACATACGGTAATAACCTGTATTTGGCAAGTTAATTATATTGAAATTTGAAATTAATATTAAATAAATAAAATATAAAATAGATCAGCTAATTTTGGAATTCCTTATATATTGAAAATTTTTGTAGTAATTAACTTTGAAATCTATATATGAATTTGTTTTAAACTATGGCAAATTTTTAAGTAATCAAAACGATAAGATTTGCTACGTATGAAACTTGAATAAAAAGGAAAGTAATTAATCTAATATAATTACTGTTTAACGGAAATTGGTAAATAATAATTGAATTTGAGATTTTAATGTATGTAAATTGATGGAAGTCCTATTTTGGAATTGGATTCAAAATGTGTATCATGTAAAAAAAAAATTGTTTTTCTATAAATAATTTTTTTTCCTAAATTGTAACTTCCATCTCAATGAAAATAAGTCGTCACAAAGAAATAGTCATGGCTTTTGTAACAGCCCGCACTTTACGTATTGGAAGATCGTAAAATATTTTTATTTTATTCCCTGAGGGTTGGATCATTCTCATCTTTTAGAATGTTGCTTATGGAGATGTGAGACATGTCCATAAATTTTACCGATTTTGTTTGTGACCATTTTGCCCCTGTCAGTCTTGTACAGGGCATAACTTTTGACTCAGGTCGAATCAGAGGGTGATACCTGTGCCATTGGAAAGGAATTGATGATTCTCTTTCTGTAGAGTGGTTACATTAAGGATTTGGTTCAGCGGTTTGGGAGAAATCGCTGTTTTAAGGTTTTTCAGTTGGCTGTTCAGGTTTTGGAAGGCTAATGGGCTGATTTGGAGAAGGCCCATTAGAGGGTGGGTGGAGACTATAAATAGGGGGCAATGGGTATGGAGAAAGGTTGGCATTTTCCATTCTCTTATGGGGAGGCCTTGATCTCCTTCTTCCTCTAACATCTTTCCACCATTAAAATTCCAAAATCCAAGGAGGGAAATCGAAGATCTACACCATAAGAGGCTAGATCTACATCATCTCAAGGGCGAATTCATCGGATTGAAGAGTTTGATTCGAAGTGTTCGCTGTCCGGATTGCGTTTTCATTGCTTTTGCTTAGATTTGGATAATTGGTGAGTGATTTACATCTCTCATTCGGATTCATGCAAGTATATGGGTTTTAGGATGTTAATTTTATCATTTCCATGTTATTTTCCTTAGATCCACACCATGCTAAGTCCATTTTATATATGAATCACCTTAGGATTTGATCTAGATAATTTTAATGGTTAATTTTATGATTTTTCTCAAGATTATGCAAGTTTGATCCGTTTTTATGTTCATATGATTCACTTATCTTGTTTTGGGAAATTTAGGTGTTTTGATGGAAATTGTTAGATTGATGATATTGTTGGTTGCATAACATGTTTGTGATTGCGTTTGGATGAATAGGATAAGCTGGTTTCGTCGGATTCGTCGTTTGGCGAAGTTTTGGTCGAAATCGGAGTCGAATTGGAGATGTGCAGGTTTCTAGTCGTCCTGGAGTTGGTCGGGTCGGTCTGGAATGAGGTGGTCGGTTATGGTATGGCTTGGGAAGCAAGTCAGGGAGCTGGTCGGTTTAAGCTGGTCAGTCCAGAAGGAGCAGAAGTATTTCTGGTCGGTTTCAGATGGTGGCATTCTGGTCGGTTTCAGATGGTGGCATTCTGGTTGGTTTTTACTGGAAGCAAATCCTGGTCGCTCTAAAGGAGCTGGTAGGTCAGGAGGAGCAAAATCTGGTCGGTCTTGACATGGTCGATCCAAAGCTGGTCGGTCCCAAGGAGGTCGAGTCGATCCAAAGCTGCAAGGAGGTCGAGTCGATCCAAAGCTGCATGGAGGCGGGTCGTTCTGAAGCAAGGCTGGTCGGTTTTTGACTGGTCGTTCTGGAGCAATTCTGGTCGGTTTTGACTGGGTCTTGGAGCTGGTCGGTTTGATCGGTCCAGAAGGCTGAGGAGGGAGTCTGGTCGGCTCAGGAGGGTCCTGGTCGGTCCAGGAGGAGCAAAGGGAGGTCTGGTCGGTCCAGGGGGTCTGATCGGTCCAGAAGTACCGGAAGAGGTCTGGTCGGTCCAGAATGGGCCTAGTCGGCATTTCTAGTGGAAATTTCTGATCGGACACTTCTGGTGATGACGTAACTTCGAGGTGGTTCAAGTAGGAAGGCTCGAAGTGATGAATGTGTTCGTTGATCAAGGTGGAACAACGAATGCGGAGACAACTCAAAGGTCATGAGTTGGTGGATAATGACTGCTCGAGAAGGTTGCTTGAGCTATGAAACATCTTCAAGGTTGGACGATTAGAGATGCGAAGGCTGAGAGGTCATCATTGTCGTAAGTTCTAGTAGGCTCAAAGCAGGGGTACGATGGGTATCGTTGAAAGGCCCAAAAGACTGGAAGGTTGCTGGTCGAGTACCTTGGGTCTCGGGGAGAGGCGTAGTGTCAAGGTTGGACATTGCCAAGGTTGGGCATATGGAGTTCATGCTAGAACTGGGGTTATCATTAGCCCTTGACATATGGCAAGGTTGGCCGTCATACGATAATGATGGTTTCGAAGAAAGATTGGCGGTGATAGCCAGAGTTTGTCATGTATGCTGGATGTTTTGCATGTGCCATCCCACGTGGGTTATCCAACATCGAAGTAGATGTTCCTTGAGTGCTTGTCTGATATTGGTTTCGGCCTCTGGGGCTTGTATTCAAGGGATGTCGAATTCGACTAGGATGATCTACGTGAGATATATATAGTCTCGATGCCATGACTGCTATTGTTGGTTGTTTCTGTTTTCCATGGATGAATGGTTGTTCTGGTTCCTATGGATTAATGGTTGAAATGCTTGGTGTAAAGGCTATCACTGTCCGATGTGGGGAAGATAAGGTTGAGTTCTTCTCTGGTGATGTGGGTAGATAAGTTGTTCATTTACCCATTCTCATATGCTTTCTTGTTGAAGTTTGTTAGCTGTATTATCGCTCACTAAGACTATTGTCTGACTCAAGGTTTTATGTCTCCTCTTATTACCTTGGGCTGTTCATCCGGTTGTGGATGGGCAGACTAAGTAGCAGGTTACAGGTAATGGAGCTTAGTGATACGAGGAAGCTGAGCGATGACGAGCAGGAGGCTGGCGTACCAGTTTTATTCTGTCTAGTATTTCTGTTTCCGCTGTTTGGGTTGCTTGAGAGTTGTAGTGAGGCCTTATGTACAAACTTGGATATCAGTTGGATAATCTTTCTGGATGTTGAAAGAGTTTCAAAAGTTTGTTATATGATACCTCATTACTATCACCTGTTGTATATGTTCTATTATATTTTATCCTTGCGCTGTGAGTTCTACGACAGGTTCCGATGTGTTCACTTACTATGATGATCGTCCATAGCAGCCTGGCACGCCTTTCAGCGCATTATTCCTCTTGTTTAGTGCGGGGGTTATGGGCGGTCGTCACATTTGGTATCAGAGTCTGGTCAACAATTTTGGCCAAAGTTCAAAGACGTAATTGCGTATGAGGGACGTATTTGTAGATTTCAGTTGGATGTTACTATATATATTAGCATATATAGTAGTAGCGGTTGTATTCTTTTAGTAGTTTTCTTGGAAGTGGCTAACTATTCTAAATTTCAGATTTAGAATGAGTAGACGACCATCAAGGCACGCTGCTAGGAGAGCTAATACTGGAGGGGGAAATGGTGGTGAGCCAAATTACCCGGCCATGTTTGAAGCCATGGGAGAAGCAATTATGCGAAGGGTACCCGCTCCAGTGGCGGCCACGGTAGATGTAGGGGTGCGAGTTCCTAGAATAGATTTTGCAAAGATGTGCAAGGACTTTATATCTCTAGGAGGGAAACCATTCAAGGAAACTGAACCAGCTGAAGAGGTTCAGAGGTGGATGGATTCATGTGTTCGAATCTTTGGAGACTTGGGTATTGAAGATGCAATGAAGAGAAAGCTTGCATCAAGGCAGCTGCAAAGCAGGGCCATGGAATGGTGGAATTCTGTTATACTCGAGACTCCGGAAGAGGAGATTTCATGGGAGCAATTCCAAGCTAAATTTGAAGCAAAGTTTATCTCCACTGCTCAAAAGTCAGTTCTCTTCAAGAAGTTCGTAGAGTTGAAGCAGAATGGCAGATCAGTTCTTGATTATATTTCTGATTTTGAGGCTTTGTCTAGATATGCTCGTTCATACATTGATACGCCCTATCAGAAGAACGAGAAGTTTGTCTTGGGTTTAGATGCACATATTGGGAAGCCACTTGTGGACCATCTTGATGATTCATTTGAAAAGATTGTGGAAAAAGCTATTCGCCATGAGAGCTTGTTTCCCAAGGAAGCAAATGTTGTCGCTGCAACCAAGGAAGCTCAGAAACTACAGCAGGGTGGTAATAATAAAAAGAGGAAGCAGCAACAACAGAAAGGAAAGGATGGCCAAAAGAAACCCAAGAGTGAGGTGGTTTGCTTTAACTGCCAATAGAAGGGTCATTATTCAAATGAGTGTAAGAATCCCAAAGATGAGAAGAAGTGCTTCAAGTGTGGAAAGCCTGGGCATGAGAAGAAAGATTGTCCAGAATTAGCTAAGGGCAAGCAGATTGTGAAGGCATATGCTTTGGACGCTGTGCCATCTTCTTCAAGAGCTCCTACTGCAGAGGGGAAGGGAAAGGGTGTCATGGTGCAAGGTACTTTTTCCGTTAACGGTGTTTCAGTTCGAGTGTTGTTTGATACTGAGCATCACATTCATTCATCTGCAATGAGCTTGTGTATTCCTTGGGTTTGGAGCCCGAGATTTGTGATAGACCATTGATCGTGACTAATCCAGTTGGGGGTTCGTCCAGTTTGTGCATGATTTGCCGTGGTCTAGTATTATCGAGTCATGGTTGATCTTTTATGTGTGATTGCTTTGTTCTTAACTTCGCTGGGTATGGGATCATCTTGGGCATGGATTGGCTCAAGAAGTATGCGGCAAGGGTGAATTGCGAGAAGCTAGAGGTGAGGGTCGGGGATGTGGAAGGGCGAAAGGTGTTGATTAGATGTAAGCGCGAAGACGGGGTCTTCGTGAGTTATCTATATTCGCTTGGGATTCCACAGGGAGACCTATCATCAGTGCTAATCGCTAATGAGTATGTGGATGTCTTTGACGAGGTCAAAGGGTTGCCGCCGCATCGTGAGATCGAGTTTAGGATCGATTTGGTCGAAGGTGCTAGACCAATTGTTATGCCCCTTAGGTGGATGGCGCCTAGGGAACAGCGAGAGTTAGAGGTGCAAGTTCGTGACCTTTTGGGAAAAGTTTTCATTCGGAGGAGTGTTTCCGAGTGGGGTGCACCAGTCGTGTTTGCAACGAAAGCAGATGGCTCGTTAAGGTTGTGTGTGGACTATCGTGAGCTGAACAAGGTGACTAAGAAGAACAAGTATCCGTTGCCAAGGATTGATGACTTGTTCGATCAGCTTCACGAAGCCAAAGTGTTTTCTCAGATGGATTTGGCAACGGGATTTCACCAATTGAGAGTAGCTAAGGATAGTGTGCCAAAGACTGCTTTTAGGACACCGTCCGGATTTTTCGAATGGTTGGTGATGCCATTCGGGTTGACTAACGCGCCAGCATATTTTGTGGATCTTATGAATAGAGTGTTCAGAGATCAGTTGAATAAGTTCGTGCTTGTGTTCGTGGATGATATACTGGTTTACTCCAGAAATGTGGAAGAACATAAGACGCACTTGAGAGTTGTGTTAGAGATCTTGCGAAAGCATCAGCTTAAAGCTAAGTTCTCAAAGTGTCACTTCTGGAAGGATGAAGTGAGGTTCTTAGGTCATGTTGTTTCTGGAAAAGGTATAGCAGTTGACCCCGCTAAAGTTGCAGCAATCCAAGACTGGGATAGACCTAAGAATGCAACGGATGTTCGGAGTTTCCTTGGATTGGCTGGTTATTACCGAAGGTTTATCAAGGATTTCTCTAAGATGGCCGCACCATTAACAGGATTGACAAAGAAGAACCAAGTGTTCGCATGGGATGCGAAGTGTGAACAAGCGTTCAAAATCTTGAAGGAGAGATTGACGAGTGCACCTGTGTTGACCATTCCAAGTGGGAATGAAGAGATGGTGGTATATACTGATGCATGTGGTACTGGACTTGGAGCAGTGCTAATGCAGAAGGATAAAGTAGTGGCTTACGCAAGTCGACAGCTAAAGCCACATGAGAGAAACTATCCAACTCATGATTTGGAGTTGGCAGCGATTGTGTTTGCTCTGAAGATGTGGAGACATTACCTGTTGGGAGTACGATTCGAGTTGTTTACGGATCACAAGTCGTTGAAGTATCTTTTCTCCCAAAAGGATTTGAATCTTCGGCAGCAACGATGGTTAGAATTTCTGGCATCGTATGATTTTGGGACAGCCTATACTCCTGGCAAAGGCAATGCATTTGCAGATGCATTGAGTCGAAGACACGCAAGTTTGGGAGCGATGTTTTCGGAATGGAAGGGCCTCGAGTATTTGGCAAGTTTCGATTTCAGGCCAAGGTGTGAGTTGGAACCTGAAATATTGGCAAGCTTGTCGATAAGGCCTACTCTTATCGAAAGGATTGGCGAGAGCCAAAAGAAAGATGCGAAGCTTGTCGAGTCCATTCAGAAACTGAAACCAGAGGATAAGGAGTTCAAGGTCGACCGAGAAGGCTGGCTTCGAAAGCAAGGACGATTAGTTGTTCCTGATGTCGACGGATTGAGGGATGAGGTTCTGAGAGAATGTCATCACTCGAAGCTAACGATTCATCCCGGTGGTAATAAAATGTATCAGGACATGAAGCGAGTCTACTACTGGGAAGGGATGAAAAGAGATATTGGAAAATTCATTTCCAAGTGTATGAACTGTCAGTTAGTGAAAGCTGAACAGAAGAAGCCGAGTGGTTTACTTCAGCCATTAGAGGTTCCTACGTGGAAGTGGGAGCAGATATCGATGGATTTTATCGATGGACTATCTAGAACTAGGGCAGGGAATGAAGGGATTTGGGTCATTGTGGATCGTTTGACCAAAAGTGTGAGATTTATTCCTGTCAAGTCGACTAGGACAGCATCAAAATTGGCTGAGCTTTATGTGAAATGGATAGTTCGATTCCATGGTGTCCCAAAGAGTATAGTAAGTGACCGGGATCCATTGTTCACGAGTGGATTTTGGAAAAGTTTGCAAGAAGCTTTGGGAACCTAGTTGTGCTTAAGTACGACATACCATCCCCAAACTGATGGTCAGACCGAGAGAGTCAACCGAGTTTTAGAAGATCTCCTGAGGGCTTGTGTGATAGACTTCGGAGGATCATGGGAAGACCATCTGCATCTGGTTGAGTTTGCGTATAATAATAGCTACCAGTCAAGTATTGGGATGGCACCATACGAGGCGTTGTATGGAAGGCCGTGCAATTCTCCAGCTTGTTGGTTAGAAACTGGAGATAAGTTGGTACTTGGGCCCGAGATGATTAGAGAAACCTCGGGTTGTATCAAAATTGTTCGGCAACGAGTGAAAGCGGCCCAAGATCGTCAAAAGAGTTACGACGATAAGCGTCGTAAGGATTTAGAATTCGACGTAGGTGATATGGTTTTTGTGAAGATTTCACCGTTAAAGCATATGGTTCGATTCGGAAGTAAAGGGAAGTTGGCTCCTAGGTTTGTTGGACCATTTCCGATAGTCGAGCGAATAGGAAAGCTCGCATATAGGTTGGAGTTACCCGAGAAGATGTCGAGTATGCATAATGTTTTCCATGTGTCGTTTCTACGGAAGTTTTTGCACGACTCGAATGTGGTGGTATCTCCAGAACAGTATGAAGATTTAGAAGTCGAGACCGCAGTTGCGAAACCTCGTAGGCCACTTCGTGTTGTGAGAAATGATACGAAACAACTTAGGAGGAAGACGGTTAAGCTAGTCAAGGTACAATGGAGTGAAGATGGCGACGATTGTACATGGGAGACGGAAGAGAGCATGAGGGCGACTCATCCAGAACTCTTCGTCGGTAGGACCCTTTGATATCGTATCTTCGTTGTGTCGTTGTATCTTGTGGTTGTGTGGTAGAATTCTGCGTGCTAGGATAAAGCTATGAATGCATGGCTTGATGGTTGCTAGTTTGGATGATAGAATTGGCTTCACATGGATGATAGGCATACGGAATTGTTGTGTTTTCTTGTGTTTGCTTGGAATTTCGGGGGCGAAATTCTTAAGGGGGGGAGAATGTAACAGCCCGCATTTTACGTATCGGAACATCGTAAAATATTTTTATTTTATTCCCTGAGGGTTGGATCATTCTCATCTTTTAGAATGTTGCTTATGGAGATGTGAGACATGTCCATAAATTTTACCGATTTTGTTTGTGACCATTTTGCCCCTGTCAATCTTGTACAGGGCATAACTTTTGACTCAGGTCGAATCAGAGGGTGAGACCTGTGCCATTGGAAAGGAATTGATGATTCTCTTTCCGTAGAGTGGTTACATTAAGGATTTGGTTCAGCGGTTTGGGAGAAATCGCTGTTTTAAGGTTTTTCAGTTTGCTGTTCAGGTTTTGGAAGGCTAATGGGCTGATTTGGAGAAGACCCATTAGAGGGTGGGTGGGGACTATAAATAGGGGGTAAGGGGTATGGAGAAAGGTTGGCATTTTCCATTCTCTTATGGGGAGGCTTTGATCTCTTTCTTCCTCTAACATCTTTCCACCATTAAAATTCCAAAATCCAAGGAGGGAAATCGAAGATCTACACCATAAGAGGCTAGATCTACATCATCTCAAGGGCGAATTCATCGGATTGAAGAGTTTGATTCGAAGTGTTCGCTGTCCGGATTGCGTTTTCATTGCTTTTTCTTAGATTTGGATAATTGGTGAGTGATTTACATCTCTCATTCGGATTCATGCAAGTATATGGTTTTTAGGATGTTAATTTCATCATTTCCATGTTATTTTCCTTAGATCCACACCATGCTAAGTCCATTTTATATATGAATCACCTTAGGATCTGATCTAGATAATTTAAATGGTTAATTTTATGATTTTTCTCAAGATTATGCAAGTTAGATCCGTTTTTATGTTCATATGATTCACTTATCATGTTTTGGGAAATTTATGTGTTTTGATGGAAATTGTTAGATTGATGATATTGTTGGTTGCATAACATGTTTGTGATTGCGTTTGGATGAATCGGATAAGCTGGTTTCGTCGGATTCGTCGTTGGGCGAAGTTTTGGTCGAAATCGGAGTCGAATTGGAGATGTGCAGGTTTCTGGTCGTCCTGGAGTTGGTCGGGTCGGTCTGGAATGAGGTGGTCGGTCATGGTATTGCTTGGGAAGCAAGTCAGGGAGCTGGTCGGTTTAAGTTGGTCAGTCCAGAAGGAGCAGAAGTGTTTCTGATCGGTTTCAGATGGTGGCATTCTGGTTGGTTTTTACTGGAAGCAAATCCTGGTCGCTCTAAAGGAGCTGGTAGGTCAGGAGGAGCAAAATCTGGTCGGTCTTGACTGGGTCGATCCAAAGCTGGTCGGTCCCAAGGAGGTCGAGTCGATCCAAAGCTGCAAGGAGGTCGAGTCGATCCAAAGCTGCATGGAGGCGGGTCGTTCTGAAGCAAGGCTGGTCGGTTTTTGACTGGTCATTCTGGAGCAATTCTAGTCGGTTTTGACTGGGTCTTGGAGCTGGTCGGTTTGATCGGTCCAGAAGGCTGAGGAGGGAGTCTGGTCGGCTCAGGAGGGTCCTGGTCGGTCCAGGAGGAGCAAAGGGAGGTCTGGTCGGTTCAGGGGGTCTGATCGGTCCAGAAGTACCGGAAGAGGTCTGGTCGGTCCAGAATGAGCCTAGTCGGCATTTCTAGTGGAAATTTCTGATCGGACACTTCTGGTGATGACGTAACTTCGAGGTGGTTCAAGTAGGAAGGCTCGAAGTGATGAATGTGTTCGTTGATCAAGGTGGAACAACGAATGCGGAGACAACTCAAAGGTCGTGAGTTGGTGGATAATGACTGCTCGAGAAGGTTGCTTGAGCTATGAAACATCGTCAAGGTTGGACGATTAGAGATGCGAAGGCTGAGAGGTCATCATTGTCGTAAGTTCTAGCAGGCTCAAAGCAGGGGTACGATGGGTATCGTTGAAAGGCCCAAAAGACTGGAAGGTTGCTGGTCGAGTACCTTGGGTCTCGGGGAGAGGCCTAGTGTCAAAGTTGGGCATATGGAGTTCATGCTAGAACTGGGGTTATCATTAGCCCTTGACATATGGCAAGGTTGGCCGTCATACGATAATGATGGTTTCGAAGCAAGATTGGCGGTGATAGCCAGAGACTGTCATGTATGCTGGATGTTTTGCATGTGCCATCCCACGTGGGTTATCCAACATCGAAGTAGATGTTCCTTGAGTGCTTGTCTGATATTGGTTTCGGCCTCTGGGGCTTGTATTCAAGGGATGTCGAATTCGACTAGGATGATCTACGTGAGATATATATAGTCTCGATGCCATGATTGCTATTGTTGGTTGTTTCTGTTTTCCATGGATGAATGGTTGTTCTGGTTCCTATGGATTAATGGTTGAAATGCTTGGTGTAAAGGCTATCACTGTCCGATGTGGGGAAGATAAGGTTGAGTTCTTCTCTGGTGATGTGGGTAGATAAGTTGTTCATTTATCCATTCTCATATGCTTTCTTGTTGAAGTTTGTTAGCTGTATTATCGCTCACTAAGACTATTGTCTGACTCAAGGTTTTATGTCTCCTCTTATTACCTTGGGCTGTTCATCCGGTTGTGGATGGGCAGACTAAGTAGCAGGTTACAGGTAATGGAGCTTAGTGATACGAGGAAGCTGAGCGATGACGTGCAGGAGGCTGGCGTACCAGTTTTATTCTATCTAGTATTTCTTTTTCCGCTGTTTGGGTTGCTTGAGAGTTGTAGTGAGGCCTTATGTACAAACTTGGATATCAGTTGGATAATCTTTCTGGATGTTGAAAGAGTTTCAAAAGTTTGTTATATGATACCTCATTACTATCACCTGTTGTATATGTTCTATTATATTTTATCCTTGCGCTGTGAGTTCTACGACAGGTTCCGATGTGTTCACTTACTATGATGATCGTCCATAGCAGCCTGGCACGCCTTTCAGCGCATTATTCCTCTTGTTCGGTGCGGGGGTTATGGGCGGTCGTCACAGCTTTGTTTCCTCTTGTCTTCATAAATCAATTAAAAATACATTTCTTAATGAAATCGTGCAAATCTAGATTTATTGAACTCGTGTGTCAATTCTCTTTGATCCTATATGAGATATGCAAGTTGCATCATGAAAATGCCTTGGTCGACGTTTCCATAGTGAAGAGAAAAGGACATAGGGTTTGAATTTCTAACAAATTTAGGGATTGATTCACGAATCAGATACCGTATTAAAGTTTGTGACATGAAATGACATCCAGTATGCGATTTTGGTGGGATTCAATGACAAAAAGCATCGGAACTTTACTGTACCGTGCGTTTTAAGCCTGGGAACACGAAATTTTGGGTGAGGCCGAGTTTAACTTTGAGGTGCCGGGGAGTAAGGTTATGCGAAGAGAAGTTCGTGGGATCCGACGGTGCTGAATTTTGTTGAGAATGAATGAGATATGACTATGAGAATATTTGGTCATGGTGGGTTCTAAAAGTGAGAGTCAAGACCTGGGAGAAACACTGGGTAGAAGAAGATGGAATAAGGTGGTGACGTGGCATTTCAATTGGTAAAAATTTGTTTATTTTGTTTTAATTCAATTTTCAAATCACAGAAACATGAATAACTTTTTCATACGAATTCAGAATGACACGCGGATTGTTGCGTTGGAATCGTATCGATGAGCTCTTCACGATGGCGCTAATTTGGACTAATTCCGAGACTGTTGAATTTTGAGCTAAAATTTGGATTTCAATCTCGTTTGAAACCAAGGTGAGTGATTTAACCAACTCACGCTTAACTAAAGTATTCTAATATTAGTTGAAATAATATTATGTCATGATATGATTGTTTGGATTGATATTTGACAGTTTAAATTGCATATTTATATTGATTTGCATCGATAATGTAGTTTAATTTGACTGTTAGGTTAAATTTTATAATTAAGTTAAATTTTGACATTTAATTACTGTTTTAAAACTTGATAATTGATAAATTTATATGATATCTGACTGTTTGTATGTATTGATGTGATAAATGACTTGAATTTGATATGTTTGACATATTGATGTTAATTGTGTGAATTTACGTGTTATTCACGTTTATTCATATACGACCATTTGTTTGTGCTGATTAATCCCAATCATTACCCCAGATGTTACGGGCATCGAATAAACCCGGGATTAATCATTAAAATGAATTATGAACGTAGGTTGAAATGATAAATACCTATGACCCTGATTTGGATTGAAATGATATATATCCTTTCCCAAAATACTAAAATTAAAATTTAAGTTACACTTGGCCATAGTATAGAAAATTATATACGGACACCGGTTGATTAAATAAAATTTGTTTTAACCATGAATTTTGAAATATTGTTTAAACACAATATAAGCGATGATTTATAATTTATTTCCTTTGAACTTGAACCTTGAATTAAAAAAAAGGGAACTAAATTTGTATTGTAACTTAAGCTAAATAAAAAGTGAAATATAATGTAAATCAAATTTATTGAAATTGAATGGTTTCACCCACCTTTGAATTTTATTATGAATCAACATTGATTTGAATTATATATGAATTGTGAACTCGATATTTGCCATAAAATTGAAATCATTGAAAATGAGAATCTGATTTGGACTGTAACTAGTTGAATTAATTTGATCGAATTGAAATGAATGTGAAACGACCCGCAAATCCGTGCTATCTGAGTTGACTAAATACAACACACGTCTAACCCAAATAACACAGAAATACGACTCATTATTAGAAAGAAGATAGAGGGTGAGAATAGATAAGATAGAAAACTTAGAATAGGAGAAAAACGAAGATCACAACTCACAGCGGAACGAATAAAATATATTATATAACATAACCTTTGAAATACAAATATGTTCTGTACATATATACATACCATCATCAGAGTACACATAACATTTGATTCAACGGAAGTAACTCTAAATAACTAATGTTGAAGCCTCCTGCTTCAAGCTCCTCCAAGTGTATCTGTAAAAGCCTGAAACACTTGACTGCCCGTACAAATTTGGGCACCCAAGAGTTTAGGGAAAACAAAACAAAATAAAACTCTGGGTCAGTCATGGGACTGGTGTGAGTAAACTCCAACCACTTGTTTAACTTTTAAAACTCTTTTCAAAAGAAAAGGTAATAGTAAGACCAGCCCACGCATAAACACGGACGGTTTTTACCTTACTATAACCCAAAACACTTTGATATCAAATCCAGTGATATTATAATAATGTCTACATCAAGTAAATAATCAAGTAGCAGAACGCTTGCATCTCACGCTCCACATATATATTATAAAATCAAAAACCGCATGGCGCTTATTGGAGATTGGATTTCCAACATGACAAGGTATGGAACCACCTTCCGATGATGTATCTCTAGAGGCAAATACACCTGGGTTCAACAAGAACGTCTTGCAACCCGGCCCACACATGACCGACCACTCATTTCGCTTGAGTGTATCGAATGTATATCACCAACGGTTGGACTCAAACCACCGTTTCCCGAATGGGCAGAATCGATAGATTTAGAAACAAAAGGAATTTCTCTAGATAGGTGATTATACACCCTAATGGGTGCGACCCACATAGCCATGCTGCCTGCCCGATTTTTGTCCTTTCCCGGTTGTTGAGGCCTGAGGCTACGCATACTTACCAGTCCTTGATAACACAATCACTTTGAATGCCACATTGTCAGATCCGTTAATCACTAGTTAAGTTTGCACAAATATTCTGGATGTTATGCTAAGGGATAAATCCGTTGCAACCATATATATTCATACAGACCAGCCCATTTGATCATTGGAAATACTTTGTCAGACATTCGTCCATTTACGTTCGTTCTGGGACTGAACGAAACCAAAGGCACTATTTCTATAAATAGAAAAAGCCCTTGCACTTCACTCCGTCTTCAATACATTCAGCATACTTGGTTCGCAACGCTTATGCCGATACGGAGTGGTTCTTCGGATAATAATCCAACCGGTCTCTCCATATTGACAACGATGGTCAAAAACTTCGATAGTCTGTGATTTAACTATCGAATAAAAACAAGTGTTCAATCAACATATCAAACAAATCACTGGGCCCTTTAATTAATATTTCATTAATTAAATCTCTTCTATATTCTCTTATCAATATTTGTTAACCAAATATTTCAATAATCATCTCGCCTCTTATGCCATTTGGAAAACGTTTCCAAATATCAACTTCTTTTATTTTCTATATATTAGAAAATAGCTCTATTTGCAATTGGAAATAATTCCAATCACTTATCTCTATCCCTTTTTGTTTACAACATTCGATTTTTATATTCACTTTACTATCGAATTCAATACGTCGATAAAATGATTTCAAATTATCGAAATATCTTAAAAATATTCTAACTCCTAAAATTTCCGGGAAATTTCGCCATAACCTCCCCTGTATCGGGAGCATCGGGAAATTTCAAATAGCTTCCCGGTATCTTCTAATTCCAAAAAGAAAAAGAAAAAGCCAAGCGGCTTGCCGATACGGCGCATAAATCTCATATATGAATTAAACATGTACCTTTTTGTCGAGCACATTATTTATATACTTTATATACTTCATACACCTCATCCCATACCTGTCTAACACCTGTTCACCTGTTTTCAATTCAATTCAATAACGTCTAATCGTTTGAATTCAGTTCCGCCCATTTATTCTTTAAATCGGCCATTTTGCCTATTTCACTTCTTTGTTGAACATAACATGTTTAAACAAAATGTTTAACTCGTTCATAACCAAATTGAATTTCAAATTTCAATTCTAGTTCTCTTTTTGATTTCGAATATAAATTTCAAATCGAATTTATTTATTCAACCCCCAATATCCATTCGAAATCGTCTTAACTAATTTCTATTCAATTTAGTTAATTCCATTCAATAAATCAAAAATCTGGTTTCTGTTTCAAAAATCATATTCATTTACACTACTTGAATTCGCATATATTTTACAACTCAACTCTGAAATTTTCTAAATAGAAATTCGGATTTTATCGCTTAAAATCCTTTTATAATATTAAATAAACCATTATGGTTTTAAACCGATTCTGGCGCTGCTTTTCTGAAAATTTGATTTTGACATAACTCAAAATCTATACGACGAATTCCAGCTTTTTCTCTTTCATTAGAAAACTATTATCAAATCGGTCCTGACGTTTCTTGTTTCAAAGAATTTCGACTTCAATTGCACTCGGTATATTCAATTGAAGTTCGAATCGCCAATTTACGAACTGCAGCGCTGTGGCGAGTTCGTTTTAATTATATTTATATATATAAACTTTTTAAACTTCTTAAAATGAATTCAACTCCATTTAATATATATATATTCATATATATTTCAAATTCCATTTGAATCCTTACATTTCAAATTCCATAGTTTTAAATCCTGTATTCAAATCCTATTTGAAATCCTTTATTCGAATACCATTTCAAATCATTCATTCGAATTCTATTTCAAATCCTTTATTCGACTTCCACCTTAATTCAACTCTTTTTTTTTTGAATTTCCATATTTGAAATCCATACTTGAATTTAGATATTCAAACTCCATTTTTAATTCCCTTTGAAATCCTTTGAATTAAATTCCACTTTAAATTCTATAATCAAATCCCTTTTGAATGGTTATACTTGAAAATCATATTTGAATCTAAATATTTAAACTCCCTTTTAAATTTCGATTTGAAATCTTATATTTAAATCCTCTTGGAATTTCTTTATTCGAACCCATTTGAATTCCTTTGAATTCAAATTCCATTTCAAACCCTTTGGATTTACTATTCTACTTTGAAATCCTATTTTCAAAGTTTATTTCAAATTCTATTTTGAAATCCAATATTCAAATCTCTATTTGAATTTACTATTTTCAATTTCCCATTTCAAACTCCATTTGAATTTTCATATTCAAATCTCTATTTGCATTCCAATTCTATATTTCATGCTAATTTCGCATATTCAAATTCTATTTGAACTTCGCTTTGAATTTCTAATATTCAAACTCCTTTCCTTTTCTATAAAAATTCAAATATTTAAACTCCTTTCCTAATTCTACTATTCAAATCCCATTTGATTTCTATTATTCAAATTCTACTATTTAAATGCCCTTTGAATTTCCTTTATTCAAACTCTATTTGAATTTCTATATTCAATTTCAAACTTTGAAATTTCTTTATTCAAATTCTGTATTCAAATGTTATACTCAAATTTTATTTGAATTATATATTTAAAAATTCCATCCCAAATCCTATTTGAAATTCTTTTGTATTTCAAATATTTCAACTTCTTTCTAATATTTAAATTCTATTTAAATTTCTACTTAAAAATTCTATTTCAAGTTCTATTTTGAAATTTCATTTCAAAATTTAATTTCGCACTTGTATTTCTATTTCTGAATTATCAAATGATAATTCTCCTTACTTCATTTATAACTTCGTTATAAAAGATTGTTTATAAACTTCGTTTAAAAGAAACTACTTGGTTTATTTTTCAAAACGAGTTTATATTTTATTTCCATTTAAAAATTCAAATTCTATTTTAAAATAGAATTTTCCCTTTTTAAATCGCCAATATCCTTTTTACGATATTTTAAAATATCATTACTTAAGCCCAGTGATAAAACACACAAAGCAACCAATTATTTATTTTTCTAACACATCATATATATAAAGATATATATGCAAACAAATAAACTAACAGATAATATATTTTTGAGGAATCCAGTTGGATTCCTCCAACCTGTTTTCCTGCATCCACAGATGTTAGCACATAAATAATACCAATTCTGCTTCGTGGCAGAATATCGCGGTATAGAAGGTCATCCACTAATCATAGCGTGGGGCGTATAGGGTAATCATCCGCTATGAGACTGCGGGCATCCGCTAATGAGACTGCGGGAATCCAACCAATCAATCAACCCAATATATATATATATAGCCTAATAACTAATATATATAAAACAACCATAAAACATGCACACAAGCAACAGACAATTATTTTTAACGAAATAAAAATAATTTTTAAAGGTGAGTGAGATTTACTCACCGGAATTTCCCTTTGTCGAATACCCAATTTCATCCCATATCTGCGTTCATGAATCGACTCGGCTTGTCTTAATTGATTTTATCAAGCTCCTATGAATGTAAAATTCATAATTAACGATTCATACTCTTAACAATTTAATTAACTATTTAATTAATTAAATTTGAACTACTCTAATTTATCAAAAGACATTACTAAATTATTTTAAATAAATTTACCTTAATCTCCTTTAACCTTAATCATGTCAAAGTTTCTCTCCGTGGTTCACTACAATCACTAAGCTTGACAACCTCCTTTGTCATCATGAACCAACATTGAGTCTTCCTTTATTCAAACCCGAACAGACCTTGACCCTTCCCTCTTGCCGAAAATGGAGCGATCATAAAAACCCCACAGTATCTCCATTAGTTATCCTTCAATATTTTCAACTAATAAAATTAAAAACCCAAAGCTGCTAAAACCCCACACCTCGTCAATCAACGAAGCACCACTGTCAGGAACTTCCCTCTCGGTTTCAAACTCCCGATCCACATCAGTCCCTCCATTCAAAACCGCATTCCTCAGAGCCCCTCTAACTGACTTTGTTCAAGCACAACTACCCGTACCCAAAGTCGCAACTTCGCCTCAAGCAAGTGCCCTCATCTCAAAGTCGAACTACGGGAGCTCTTCACTTGTGATTCGCGATGAAGCTCTAGGGTCGAAATGGAATAGTCGAACCCCTAAACCATACGGTTCGAAATCGAACCCTAAAATCGAGCACCCCTAATTCCATCTTTCACCACAATACCTACAATCTAAACCCCATCTCCCTTTTTGAAATCGCGAGCAGCTATGTGCCGAGCCCCAGGAATTCACGGATTGAACCTCGATTTTTATTTCGAAATCATTTAATTGACAGGAAAAGGGGGAAAAAGGAACGAAGGCAAAGGTCTTCGAATTGGTTTTAGAAAATGGGACAAAATTATGAAGGCAAAGGCTAATTATATAGGCGCGAGAGCAGATAGGCATTAAAACGTTGTCCCCTAGATTTTGAAGGAGGGAGACCAATTTTTCAACTCGAGGAAGAACAGGCTGTGTGATTTGAAACTCCAGGGTGGCTTACTACAGAAGGAGGTCGGCTGATGTAACGTATAAATATATTTAGCTTTGATATATTAATCAAAGTATCTCGTGGTCTTATAATGCACCATCCTGAACCGCTAATCTAAACCAACGACTGATGTTATAAGATTATTACGTTATTCTAGGCTTAACTGAACATGTTCTGAAATGAAATTCGATCTTTATGCAAACCATCAATATTAAATTGACGATTTTCATTAAATTCATTGATAAAAATAATTATCATCGTTCTAATTCAGATATGATTTATTTAATCAACTGAATTGTTTTTGATTCACCTTTAACTGCATATTACATTATTAAATCATTTTTTTGTATAACGGTGATTTGATATATTCGGCAATAATCGTATATCGATTATTAAATCGATAAATTCAATAAAAATTCTTTTATATTGTTGATTCAATATTTAAACGATACTAAATATTTAAAATAACTGTTCGAAAAATCCGGGTCGTTACATTCTTCCCCCCTTAAAATAATTTCGTCCTCGAAATTGCTAAGTTAGGAAAAATGATACAAATCCATTAACTTTCAACAATCCACTTATGTTGAAACTCAACTCCTCATATTTCACAAATTTTAGTTTTACCAAAACATTTGGTTTCTCATTCACATGCATTCAAATTGATTCTAAATCAATTCATTCACTTGGTTTATTTAACTTGTTTTAAGTTAAATTTTAATTCCAGAATTCGAATTCCCGGGTTTTTATTTCAAGTCCTTTTGAGATAATATGAACATATATTTATAATCCTTTCAAATTCAAAATATTTGAATTTTTCAACTAAACTTGTTTTCTTTTAAACAAATTCCCATCAAAAATTTTCTAAGGTAGCAATCCATCACTTAGAAACTCGGAAATGAACACTGATGATGTTGCAATCATCATCAGAATAATTTCCCAGCCACTGAAGTGAGTTCAGTGCTTTATCATCAAAATGATTTTCATTCAAAAACCCTTTCAAATTAAAACTATATTATTTTAATATACTTTGAAAATTCTTTGTCAATTTCCCAGGATTTTTGAATTCTTAATTCTGGTTTGAATTTAATTCTAATTTATCTCATTTGTATATTTAATTTCTATACAAATTCTATTTTGGTTATAAATAACCATTCCAAATTTATAATCTCATTTGATTATAAAGTCAACATCCAACACACCCATATAATAATAATTCTAGAAAATTATTCTTTTATATCAAAATAGGATCTTGGGTAAAATTATTTCATTTACCCTCTTTAAAACAATATTATGTCGATTCTTCTGTCCAAGTGTTTACAAACTCCTATCGACGTCGTGGCGTCCCACGATTCGACCAGAATTCATAAACCACTCACAGACTAGCCAACACAATATAAAACAATTTTTTTATATCAACTAACAAATACGCTCTCTCGTATCTATACACTCAACTCATTCTAGGGTACTACTGACCCAATCTCTAATGAGCACATGCCACACAAGCCTTGGTATTCGCTCAACCTAAGCTCTGATACCACTTGAAACGACCCGCAAATCCGTGCTATCTGAGTTGACTAAATACAACACACGTCTAACCCAAATAACACAGAAATACGACTCATTATTAGAAAGAAGATAGAGGGTGAGAATAGATAAGATAGAAAACTTAGAATAGGAGAAAAACGAAGATCACAACTCACAGCGGAACGAATAAAATATATTATATAACATAACCTTTGAAATACAAATCTGTTCTGTACATATATACATACCATCATCAGAGTACACATAACATTTGATTCAGCGGAAGTAACTCTAAATAACTAACGTTGAAGCCTCCTGCTTCAAGCTCCTCCAAGTGTATCTGTAAAAGCCTGAAACACTTGACTGCCCGTACAAATTTGGGCACCCAAGAGTTTAGGGAAAACAAAACAAAATAAAACTCTGGGTCAGTCATGGGACTGGTGTGAGTAAACTCCAACCACTTGTTTAACTTTTAAAACTCTTTTCAAAAGAAAAGGTAATAGTAAGACCAGCCCACGCATAAACACGGACGGTTTTTACCTTACTATAACCCAAAACACTTTGATATCAAATCCAGTGATATTATAATAATGTCTACATCAAGTAAATAATCAAGTAGCAGAACGCTTGCATCTCACGCTCCACATATATATTATAAAATCAAAAACCGCATGGCGCTTATTGGAGATTGGATTTCCAACATGACAAGGTATGGAACCACCTTCCGATGATGTATCTCTAGAGGCAAATACACCTGGGTTCAACAAGAACGTCTTGCAACCCGGCCCACACATGACCGACCACTCATTTCGCTTGAGTGTATCGAATGTATATCACCAACGGTTGGACTCAAACCACCGTTTCCCGAATGGGCAGAATCGATAGATTTAGAAACAAAAGGAATTTCTCTAGATAGGTGATTATACACCCTAATGGGTGCGACCCACATAGCCATGCTGCCTGCCCGATTTTTGTCCTTTCCCGGTTGTTGAGGCCTGAGGCTACGCATACTTACCAGTCCTTGATAACACAATCACTTTGAATGCCACATTGTCAGATCCGTTAATCACTAGTTAAGTTTGCACAAATATTCTGGATGTTATGCTAAGGGATAAATCCGTTGCAACCATATATATTCATACAGACCAGCCCATTTGATCATTGGAAATACTTTGTCAGACATTCGTCCATTTACGTTCGTTCTGGGACTGAACGAAACCGAAGGCACTATTTCTATAAATAGAAAAAGCCCTTGCACTTCACTCCGTCTTCAATACATTCAGCATACTTGGTTCGCAACGCTTATGCCGATACGGAGTGGTTCTTCGAATAATAATCCAACCGGTCTCTCCATATTGACAACGATGGTCAAAAACTTCGATAGTCTGTGATTTAACTATCGAATAAAAACAAGTGTTCAATCAACATATCAAACAAATCACTGGGCCCTTTAATTAATATTTCATTAATTAAATCTCTTCTATATTCTCTTATCAATATTTGTTAACCAAATATTTCAATAATCATCTCGCCTCTTATGCCATTTGGAAAACGTTTCCAAATATCAACTTCTTTTATTTTCTATATATTAGAAAATAGCTCTATTTGCAATTGGAAATAATTCCAATCACTTATCTCTATCCCTTTTTGTTTACAACATTCGATTTTTATATTCACTTTACTATCGAATTCAATACGTCGATAAAATGATTTCAAATTATCGAAATATCTTAAAAATATTCTAACTCCTAAAATTTCCGGGAAATTTCGCCATAACCTCCCCTGTATCGGGAGCATCGGGAAATTTCAAATAGCTTCCCGGTATCTTCTAATTCCAAAAAGAAAAAGAAAAAGCCAAGCGGCTTGCCGATACGGCGCATAAATCTCATATATGAATTAAACATGTACCTTTTTGTCGAGCACATTATTTATATACTTTATATACTTCATACACCTCATCCCATACCTGTCTAACACCTGTTCACCTGTTTTCAATTCAATTCAATAACATCTAATCGTTTGAATTCAGTTCCGCCCATTTATTCTTTAAATCGGCCATTTTGCCTATTTCACTTCTTTGTTGAACATAACATGTTTAAACAAAATGTTTAACTCGTTCATAACCAAATTGAATTTCAAATTTCAATTCTAGTTCTCTTTTTGATTTCGAATATAAATTTCAAATCGAATTTATTTATTCAACCCCCAATATCCATTCGAAATCGTCTTAACTAATTTCTATTCAATTTAGTTAATTCCATTCAATAAATCAAAAATCTGGTTTCTGTTTCAAAAATCATATTCATTTACACTACTTGAATTCGCATATATTTTACAACTCAACTCTGAAATTTTCTAAATAGAAATTCGGATTTTATCGCTTAAAATCCTTTTATAATATTAAATAAACCATTATGGTTTTAAACCGATTCTGGCGCTGCTTTTCTGAAAATTTGATTTTGACATAACTCAAAATCTATACGACGAATTCCAGCTTTTTCTCTTTCATTAGAAAACTATTATCAAATCGGTCCTGACGTTTCTTGTTTCAAAGAATTTCGACTTCAATTGCACTCGGTATATTCAATTGAAGTTCGAATCGCCAATTTACGAACTGCAGCGCTGTGGCGAGTTCGTTTTAATTATATTTATATATATAAACTTTTTAAACTTCTTAAAATGAATTCAACTCCATTTAATATATATATATTCATATATATTTCAAATTCCATTTGAATCCTTACATTTCAAATTCCATAGTTTTAAATCCTGTATTCAAATCCTATTTGAAATCCTTTATTCGAATACCATTTCAAATCATTCATTCGAATTCTATTTCAAATCCTTTATTCGACTTCCACCTTAATTCAACTCTTTTTTTTTTGAATTTCCATATTTGAAATCCATACTTGAATTTAGATATTCAAACTCCATTTTTAATTCCCTTTGAAATCCTTTGAATTAAATTCCACTTTAAATTCTATAATCAAATCCCTTTTGAATGGTTATACTTGAAAATCATATTTGAATCTAAATATTTAAACTCCCTTTTAAATTTCGATTTGAAATCTTATATTTAAATCCTCTTGGAATTTCTTTATTCGAACCCATTTGAATTCCTTTGAATTCAAATTCCATTTCAAACCCTTTGGATTTACTATTCTACTTTGAAATCCTATTTTCAAAGTTTATTTCAAATTCTATTTTGAAATCCAATATTCAAATCTCTATTTGAATTTACTATTTTCAATTTCCCATTTCAAACTCCATTTGAATTTTCATATTCAAATCTCTATTTGCATTCCAATTCTATATTTCATGCTAATTTCGCATATTCAAATTCTATTTGAACTTCGCTTTGAATTTCTAATATTCAAACTCCTTTCCTTTTCTATAAAAATTCAAATATTTAAACTCCTTTCCTAATTCTACTATTCAAATCCCATTTGATTTCTATTATTCAAATTCTACTATTTAAATGCCCTTTGAATTTCCTTTATTCAAACTCTATTTGAATTTCTATATTCAATTTCAAACTTTGAAATTTCTTTATTCAAATTCTGTATTCAAATGTTATACTCAAATTTTATTTGAATTATATATTTAAAAATTCCATCCCAAATCCTATTTGAAATTCTTTTGTATTTCAAATATTTCAACTTCTTTCTAATATTTAAATTCTATTTAAATTTCTACTTAAAAATTCTATTTCAAGTTCTATTTTGAAATTTCATTTCAAAATTTAATTTCGCACTTGTATTTCTATTTCTGAATTATCAAATGATAATTCTCCTTACTTCATTTATAACTTCGTTATAAAAGACTGTTTATAAACTTCGTTTAAAAGAAACTACTTGGTTTATTTTTCAAAACGAGTTTATATTTTATTTCCATTTAAAAATTCAAATTCTATTTTAAAATAGAATTTTCCCTTTTTAAATCGCCAATATCCTTTTTACGATATTTTAAAATATCATTACTTAAGCCCAGTGATAAAACACACAAAGCAACCAATTATTTATTTTTCTAACACATCATATATATAAAGATATATATGCAAACAAATAAACTAACAGATAATATATTTTTGAGGAATCCAGTTGGATTCCTCCAACCTGTTTTCCTGCATCCACAGATGTTAGCACATAAATAATACCAATTCTGCTTCGTGGCAGAATATCGCGGTATAGAAGGTCATCCACTAATCATAGCGTGGGGCGTATAGGGTAATCATCCGCTATGAGACTGCGGGCATCCGCTAATGAGACTGCGGGAATCCAACCAATCAATCAACCCAATATATATATATATATAGCCTAATAACTAATATATATAAAACAACCATAAAACATGCACACAAGCAACAGACAATTATTTTTAACGAAATAAAAATAATTTTTAAAGGTGAGTGAGATTTACTCACCGGAATTTCCCTTTGTCGAATACCCAATTTCATCCCATATCTGCGTTCATGAATCGACTCGGCTTGTCTTAATTGATTTTATCAAGCTCCTATGAATGTAAAATTCATAATTAACGATTCATACTCTTAACAATTTAATTAACTATTTAATTAATTAAATTTGAACTACTCTAATTTATCAAAAGACATTACTAAATTATTTTAAATAAATTTACCTTAATCTCCTTTAACCTTAATCATGTCAAAGTTTCTCTCCGTGGTTCACTACAATCACTAAGCTTGACAACCTCCTTTGTCATCATGAACCAACATTGAGTCTTCCTTTATTCAAACCCGAACAGACCTTGACCCTTCCCTCTTGCCGAAAATGGAGCGATCATAAAAACCCCACAGTATCTCCATTAGTTATCCTTCAATATTTTCAACTAATAAAATTAAAAACCCAAAGCTGCTAAAACCCCACACCTCGTCAATCAACGAAGCACCACTGTCAGGAACTTCCCTCTCGGTTTCAAACTCCCGATCCACATCAGTCCCTCCATTCAAAACCGCATTCCTCAGAGCCCCTCTAACTGACTTTGTTCAAGCACAACTACCCGTACCCAAAGTCGCAACTTCGCCTCAAGCAAGTGCCCTCATCTCAAAGTCGAACTACGGGAGCTCTTCACTTGTGATTCGCGATGAAGCTCTAGGGTCGAAATGGAATAGTCGAACCCCTAAACCATACGGTTCGAAATCGAACCCTAAAATCGAGCACCCCTAATTCCATCTTTCACCACAATACCTACAATCTAAACCCCATCTCCCTTTTTGAAATCGCGAGCAGCTATGTGCCGAGCCCCAGGAATTCACGGATTGAACCTCGATTTTTATTTCGAAATCATTTAATTGACAGGAAAAGGGGGAAAAAGGAACGAAGGCAAAGGTCTTCGAATTGGTTTTAGAAAATGGGACAAAATTATGAAGGCAAAGGCTAATTATATAGGCGCGAGAGCAGATAGGCATTAAAACGTTGTCCCCTAGATTTTGAAGGAGGGAGACCAATTTTTCAACTCGAGGAAGAACAGGCTGTGTGATTTGAAACTCCAGGGTGGCTTACTACAGAAGGAGGTCGGCTGATGTAACGTATAAATATATTTAGCTTTGATATATTAATCAAAGTATCTCGTGGTCTTATAATGCACCATCCTGAACCGCTAATCTAAACCAACGACTGATGTTATAAGATTATTACGTTATTCTAGGCTTAACTGAACATGTTCTGAAATGAAATTCGATCTTTATGCAAACCATCAATATTAAATTGACGATTTTCATTAAATTCATTGATAAAAATAATTATCATCGTTCTAATTCAGATATGATTTATTTAATCAACTGAATTGTTTTTGATTCACCTTTAACTGCATATTACATTATTAAATCATTTTTTTGTATAACGGTGATTTGATATATTCGGCAATAATCGTATATCGATTATTAAATCGATAAATTCAATAAAAATTCTTTTATATTGTTGATTCAATATTTAAACGATACTAAATATTTAAAATAACTGTTCGAAAAATCCGGGTCGTTACAGAATGTAAATTGGAAGTTTAATCGATGGAATTATTGAAAATTGAGTTGGTTGAATTGAAGTTGAAGTTTGACTTCAAGTTTAATTGAAAATGTTAGAGAAACGATTCTAATTCCAACTATAATATTTCAAATCATTTTATAAACTATTTTAATAATAATTATTTTTCTTTATAAACTATTTTACTTTATTACTATTTTATTTTATAAATTATTTTAAATAAATCATTTTAAAATTAACTATTTATTTTATAAATTACTTAATGTTTTAACTATATATTTTCAAAAATTTGATAAATTCTATTTTAATTACAAACTATTTATTTTCAAACTATTTCAATTATTTATCTAAACTATTTTAAATATACTGTTAACTATTTTAATATTCAAATTATTAAAGTTGGAATTGTTTGAAAATTTTAACTGGTTTAAATGGAGATTTTAGTATGAATAATATTCTCTCTTGAATATTTAATGATTTTGAAAAATCTGATATTTTGATATGAAGTACGAACCCCTTTGAAATATAAAAGAACTGACCGGTGTGAAAAATATAAACGATTGGTTGTTAAAGAGACCAGGATCAGATATTGTCATATTCTCTGCCAATACCGAAAACCACTTTAACAACTGTGTACGCGGTGGAGTTACAGAAATGGTGTTGGATGGATTTAGAGGCGATTAATGGATTTGAAGAAAGAGAACGATGATGGATATCCTTGACCTTAGGGTCATAATTAAAATGACTAAAACAGGGCTATACCGTGACCAAGTGGGGTTAGCTACCTCCATCGGCAACACTTCTTCCTTTATTACTATAGTCCTTCGGTTTGATTGATTTGATGCGCATCCATGATTTCGAAGTGTTGTTCGAGGTGGGCGGTAGCTGCGGCTATGTGTTACCACCAGTCCGGGCATGCAACTAGTATACTCCTACTCTGGGCATTCCTCGTGTGCCTTGTCATATTATCCTGATCGAGACCCTACGACTTTGATTTGTACCATACCTATGGAGTGCCCTCAGATAGCCACTACGTACTGTGGACTTTACGGTATCTGTATAGACTACGGTATTATAAACGGTGTAAGGGTAAAAATGTAATCCCTCTTACGCTATTTTAATATGTTATATTTAACCATATACACTATTGTAATAGCGTATTATATTATATGATATTAGTTTAACGGACCCTTAGGAGATGGAAATTCCCGTAACATCTCTTAAGTTATTGCATTCATATTATTACATGAAATTTGATTTAACTAATATGAGAATGATTTAGTTCTGATCCAACTGTTTGTTGTGTTTCTTTTTGTTGCAATACGCTCGGGTCAGACCGAGTTACAGTTAACGAAGATTCCCTTGCTTTGAAGATTCCATTATGAAGGTGAAGATGGAGCTCAACAGACGTATTAAAATTATTATTCCGCTGCATATGTTGGTATGTTGTATGTTAATTTACTCTGATAAATTATGTAAATATAATAAAATGTATATTTTTTACAGCTTCATGAACTGTTATTTAATTATTATATTTCCGCTGCAAGATTCTATATTTGTTTCCTTCTTTCTTCTTTTTCTTATTTTAATCCCAATAACTACCCGTATTTTTGATCTGTTTATGTCAACATTAAGGATCATTGTCGATTTGAACGGTCGAAAATTATGGGTTGTTACATTTGGTATCATAGCTTTGGTTTAGCGAAAACCTTGGCTCTATTTGGGATTAACTCGTTAAAGATGGAGTAGTAATACTCTAGAATGAGTTTGAGTGTATATGAGGGAGTGTACTTGTAATTTTGGTATAAAATGATTTTATTTGTGTTAGTTTGTTCCGTTGAGTATTTATGAATTCTGGTCGGTACTTGGGACGCCAAGGCATCGATAGGGATTTCTAAACACTCGAGTAGGACTCATTAACATAATATTGTTTGAAAACTATTTTATATATATAAAGAATTATTTGAAAAGAATTTTGATTTTGTTGATGATAATATTAAATTTTCATCATTAATTACTCGATTAATCATAATTAGGACAATTGGTTGTGAATGGTTAAGAGAAAAATAAAATATTGAAATTAATCAGCAACGAAATAAGAAGTAAAATATAAAGTTGAGAATTTGATTTCGGGTGATTTTGTTACATTGATTTGCAAATGGTTTGAAATAATATATTTATATTTTAAAATGTGTTTCATGTAGAAATTGTTCTAAATGAATTATAGGAAGAAAAAAGTGTATACCCTCTTGTCCTTGGAAATGATTTCGGTGATGAGTGCACGCATCATCGATGTTTATTTTCAAGAATCTAAGTAGGGAGACATTTAATACTTTTTGTAGTTTGTTTTACAGAATTGGACTTTATTTAAATCTTTTATAGTATGGTTTTATGTAAACGATATATTATATGAAAAAAAAATTGAAATTTAATAAGTAATGAATTGAATCTTCTGAATACTAAGAGAGTTATAATTAAAATAAAATTCTTAAGAATTGGAAATAAATTGAAACGAACGGTAACCATTAAAACTTGTGTAATAATCAATTCTGCTCTATAACATGAATAACTTACCAATTAACTAAAAAGTATGTTATAAGAATAAGAAATTAATTAATGCACAAGTATAAGAATGGAAAATCAAAGTGGGAAATTTTGATTGGTTATAAATAAAATTTAAGTTACGTAATAAAACAAGGTACACTTAGTTACGTTGTGAAATTCAATTTAACTAAGTAACATGAATTAAATGAATCAATGAAAAATCAATTAAGCAAATTGTTTAGTAATACACTAAATGTATTGATATTAATGTTTGGTTTGGTGAAAATATAAGTGAATAGACTTATAATATAAACTTAATGATGGTTGAACGAATTAATTAAATTAATTAAAAATGAGCTCGTCACGTAGCGAAAGTTCTTAATCTTCCGAATTGAAGTTTAAATGAATGTATAGAATCCAAAATAAGTAGGAATTCTTTGAAATAATAATCTTCCGATTCTACTGGATTATAATTTTCTAATGAAAGAGAAAATTTTAAATTTCAACTTGTAAATTTCAAGATATGTGTAAACTAAAATTTCAGAAAAACGGCGCCAGGGAAATTCGCAATTTAAAATGTAATTATAAAAAAAATGGACGATAATAAAGCCGATAGAATTGTTGAAGGAAATTGAAATTAAATGTGAAACATAATTCAATGTCAGTCAGCTAAATATGTATTGGATAATTTTGTCGTTTAAATAAAATGGCAACAACTCGTGGCTTGGGTAATTAATCAGTAATAAACATAATAAACCAAGCGTTGAAATTGGAAATGAACTTGATAATGAAATATAACAAATGAAAATATCAATTGTTTAAAAGCGAAGTAAATAATGACATCATACAAATAAAATAGTGGCATTGAAAAATTCTGTATATTTGCTTGGTTGAATAAATATATTTGATTGGATATTTTATTTATGTTTTAGTTGCATTTGCAAATTCATGTGTGTTTACTCTAAACATATAAATATTATTTCTTTTATACGTTGTTGAGTTTTAGTAGGTACTGAAGGCAATTTGCTTGCATTGGAGCTACTTGCGCATAAAAATTTGCTAATTCTTGCTCAAAAATAAATAAATCGCTAATAACGAAAATGAAAGGTACGTATATCGAATTATATAGTGTATTTTGGCAATTTATATTGTTTTTCCCATTTTGGGATGCCACATCATTGAGATGAGATTTATATTTATGATTATATATATATATATATATTATTGTTTTTCGGACCTAACCGTACAAAGGAGACTCTACCAAAATTTTTCGTGAAATTATGACTTAGAAAATTTTGTGAAATTTGTTTTCAAACTCATGTTTCTATATATTTAAGTAAATGTTTTCTAAGTTTATTTGAAATTTTATATTATTTTGAATTTTATTTTTTTTCCACTTCATTTCTACGTTCCTTTTCGAGGACGAAAAGTTCTTAAGTGGGGGAGAGTGTAACAACCCCTATTTTTCGATAATTCAGATTATTAAACTTAATATGACTTTTGAATATATATATTTTTTAAATAAAATTTAATGATTTAATTATATGAATTTTGATGTGTGAACTTAATTAAAGTGAATTAGGAAATGAATTTCAACTTATTATAAATATAATAAGCTACGTTGATCGTAAACTTAACTATAATTTTGTTTGTACTAATTAACATTGAAATTTGAAATCTTAAAGGAAGAATTTATAGTTTAAATTCAATTGAATTGGTAAATAATCAATTTTGAAATTAAATACAAACAATATCAATTTACAAAGTTAGTTTGAATTTATTTTGATTTGAGTAAAATTAACATGTTTTGTAATTAAATTGAAATAAAATTTTAATTGGGAGAGAGTGATTAGAAATGTAATTGAGGAATTTATAGCAAGTTATTAAGACTTAAAATGAAATTGATTATTTTTAAAATTTAATTACTCAATTTAATGTGTATATCCAATTGAATACGATCTTTCATTTTGGTAAGATTTAATGATATATCTGTTACTTGCATTTTCACATATCGATAGTTCTTTTTTATTTTGATATCTTTGATTGTTGTGGTTTGAATTGTCATTACATTGTATTAATTCAAATTTCAATGACAGAACAAATTTTATGCTTCATTTTTACAATGGGATAGATTGTTGTTGACATTTAATGTAATATAGCAAACAAACGGAAATAATGGAATTGTAATGAATGTTGAATTAATACAATGAAACAAACAAATTAATTCTATAATTGAAGTACAATGTTAATGAGATTTTTAACCATAATGAGTTAAATATAGAATTTAATGATTTGTGTCTTGAATTGTTAAGCAAGGAATTGTAATAACTACATACAGTAATAACCTGTATTTGGCAAGTTAATTATATTGAAATTTGAAATTAATATTAAATAAATAAAATATAAAATAGATTAGCTAATTTTGGAATTCCTTATATATTGAAAATTTGTGTAGTAATTAACTTTGAAATCTATATATGAATTTGTTTTAAACTATGGCAAATTTTTAAGTAATCAAAACGATAAGATTTGCTACGTATGAAACTTGAATAAAAAGGAAAGTAATTAATTTAATATAATTAATGTTTAACGGAAATTGGTAAATAATAATTAAATTTGAGATTTTAATGTATGTAAATTGATGGAAGTCCTATTTTGGAATTGGATTCAAAATGTGTATCATGTAAAAAAAATTGTTTTTCTATAAATATTTTTTTTTCCTAAATTGTAACTTCCATCTCAATGAAAACAAGTTGTCACAAAGAAATAGTCATGGCTTTGTTTCCTCTTGTCTTCATAAATCAATTAAAAATCCATTTCTTAATGAAATCGTGCAAATCTAGATTTATTGAACTCGTGTGTCAATTCTCTTCGATCCTATATGAGTTATGCAAGTTGCATCATGAAAATGCCTTGGTCGACGTTTCCATAGTGAAGAGAAAAGACATAGGGATCGAATTTCTAACTAATTTAGGGACTGATTCACGAATCGGATACCGTATTCAAGTTTTTGACATGAAATGACATCCAGTGTGCGATTTTGGTGGGGTTCAACGACAAAAAGCATCGGAACTTTACTGTACCGTGCGTTTTAAGCCTGGGAACACGAAATTTTGGGTGAGGCCGAGTTAAACTTCGAGGTGCCAGGGAGGAAGGTTATGCGAAGAGAAGTTCGTGGGATCCAACGGTGCTGAATTTCGTTGAGAATGAATGAGATATGACTATGCGAATATTTGGTCATAGTGGGTTCTAAAAGTGAGAGTCAAGACCTGGGAGAAACGCCAGGTAGAAGAAGATGGAATAAGGTGGTGACGTGGCATTTCAATTGGTAAAAATTTGTTTATTTTGTTTTAATTCAATTTTCAAATCAAGGAAACATGAATAACTTTTTCATACGAATTCATAATGACACGCGGATTGTCGCGTTGGAATTGTATCGACGAGCTCTTCGCGATGGCGCTGACTTCAACTGATTCCGAGACTGTTGAATTTTAAGCTAAAATTTGGATTTCAATCTCGTTTGAAACCTAGATGAGTGATTTAACCCACTAACGCTTAACGAAAGTATTCTAATATTAGTTAAAATAATATTATGTGGTGATATGATTGTTTGGATTGATGTTTGACAATTTAAATTGCATATTTACATTGATTTGCACTGATAATGTAGTTTAATTTGACTAGTAGATTAAATTTTATAATTAAGTTAAAATTTAACATTTAATTACTTTTTTAAAACTTGACACTTGATAATTGGTAAATTTATATGATATTTGACTGTTTGTATGTACTGATGTGATGAATGACTTGAATTTGATATGTTTGACATATTGATGTTAATTGTGTGAATTTACCTGTTATTCACGTTTATTCATATACGACCATTTGTTTGTGCTAATTAATCCCAATCATTACCCCAGATGTTACGGGCATCGAATAAACCCGGGATTAATCATTAAAATGAATTAAGAATGTAGGTTGAAATGATAAATACCTATGACCCTGATTTGGATTGAAATGATATATATCCTTTCCCAAAATAATAAAATTAAAATTTAAGTGTCACTTGGCCATAGGATAGAAAATTATACACGGACACCGGTCGGTTAAATAAAATTTGTTTTAACCATGAATTTTGAAATATTGTTTTAAAGACAATATAAGCGATGTTTTATAATTTATTTCCTTTGAACTTGAACCTTGAATTAAATAAAAGGAAATAAATTAGTATTGTAACGACCCGCAAATCCATACTATCTGAGCTGACTAATACAACACACGTCCAACTCAAATAATACAGAAATACGAGTCATTAGGGTTAAAGAAAATAGAAAAGATAGAAGAAGAACAAAAATAACAATACAGAACCTCACAGCAGAACGAATAAAATATGGTATATAACATAATCTTGAATACAAAATTTGTATCATATATACATACCATCATCAGAGCACAATACAATATTTGATACAGCAGAAATAACTCTAAAATAACTAGTGGTGAAGCCTCCTGCTTCAAGATCCTCCAAGTGTATATGTAAAAACCAAAAAAACTTGACCTGCCCGTACAAATTTGGGCACCCAAGAGTTTAGGAAAAACAAAACAAAACAAACTTTGGGTCAGTCATGGGACTGGTGTGAGTAAACTCCAACCATATGGTTTAACTTCAAAAATCTTTTAAAAGAAAGAGATAATAGTAAGACCAGTCCACACATAAACACGGACGGTTTTTACCTTACTATAACCCAAACATTTTTTATATCAAAATCCAGTGATATTATAACAATGTCTAATCAAATAAATAACCATATAGTAGAATGCTTGCATCTCACGCTCTACATATATAGTATAAAATCAAAAACCGCATGGCGCTTATTGGAGAATGGATTCCAACTATGACAAGGTATGGGACCACCTGCCGATAGTGTATCTCTAGAGGGGAATACACTGGGTTCAACAAGAACGTCTTGCAACCCGGCGCACACATGACCGACCACTCATTTCGCTTGAGTGTATCGAATGTATATCACCAACGGTTGGGCTCAAACCATCGTTTCCCGAAAAGGGACAGCATCGAAATAGACTAAAGAAGTAAAAGGAATTTCTCTAGGTAGGAGATTATACACCCTAATGGGAGCGACCCACATAGCCATGCTGCCTGCCCGATTTTTTTCATTTCCCAGTTGTGAGGCATGAGGCTACGTCTATCTTTTAGAACATCTGGCCACCATACACTTTGAATGCCACATCGTCAAACCCATCAAATCACTAGTTGATCTTCCCAAAAATATTACGGGTATAAAAGCTAAGAGAAACGAATATCTCCGCCACCAGACGTAATACCTTGAAAAGATCGTCTTATGTGACCGTTAGGAATACTCTGTCAGACATTTGTCCATACAGGTTGTCTTGGGACTGGACAAACATAACAGCTCTTGAATTTCACTCCGTCTTCGATTATTTTCAGCATAATCTAATTCGCAGCGCCTATGTCTATACGGAGTGGTTTTCGGATATTAAATCCAACTGATCTCTCCGCATTGACAACGATGGTAAAAATCTTTGATAGTTGGTGATTTAACTATCAAAGGGAAAAATAAACATCCATCAAACAATTTCACAATCACTGGCCCTTTCTAATATTTCATTTTTAATTCATTTTCTTAGCGAATTCTATACATATATATATATATATAGTTATATCAATTTCTATTATCAAAATTTCTTAAAAATATTCTAACTCCTTAAATTTTTGGAAAATTTCGCCATAACCTCCATCGTACCGACCAATAGTTCAAACCACAACTCGCCTCTCTAGGCCCTATCCATTCAAAAAGAAAATCAAAAAGCCAAGCGGCTTGCCGATTCGGCTCATAAAACCTCATATGGAAATTAAACATGTACCTTTTTGTCGGGCACTTAAATTAAAATCTGCATATCCTCTTCATACTCTTCATCCCATACCTGTTTACATATGTATGTCCATTTCCAACTTATTTTAATTAACCCATTTCCTTTTAAACAAATTCTGCTAACAACATTTTTAATTCGATCTTTTGCCTAATGCACTTTCAATTTGAACACATCAAATTTGCATATATTTTAATTTGCTTATACACAATCGGATTCCATTTCTAACTCGAGTTTTAGATTCGATTTCCAGTTTGAATTCACAAATCCGATTTTTGCTTAACAAAGGTTAAGTTTGGTTCGAAATCCCATTAACAGATTTCTTTTCAAATTAGTTAATACTATACCACAATAAAAAAAATCTGATTTTTATAACAGAAATCGCTTCATTCACTCCGCTTGAGTTCAGATTTATTTGATAACTCAAACCCGGATTTTTCCTAAAAATATTCGGATTTTATTCACTTAAAATCTTTTAAATTTATTAAATAAACTGTTATTGTTTAAAAACGATTATGGCGTTGTTTTTCCGAAAATTTGATTTTGATATAACTCAAAATCTATAAAATGAAATCTTTATTTTTCTCTTCCATTAGAAAACTATCGTTCAATCGGTCCGGGTGTTTCTTGTTTCATCAAATTCCGACTTATATTGAGTTCTGTATACTCAATTGAAGTTCGAATCGTCAAATAACGAACTACCACGCCGCAGCAAGTTCGTTTAATTATAATTTATATATAATGTTTAAAAACATCGTTTAGTAATTAAGTCTCAATTCCATTTTCAATATTTTTGAAAATAAACCAGTTATCTGAATCTAAAGTTAAAAATCCCTATTTCCCAAACTCGTCGATTATTTTATTCCATATCCATAACTCAGTTTAAAACTCAAATTTCTATATTCAAGTCCAATTTCCATAAATTATTTTATTAAAGTTCGATATAATCAAATTTAAATATTTATTCTCCTTTTATGGGAATAATCTATAAATTCAACATCCTTCACCATTACAAACTAATATCATCTCTTGATAATAGTGAAGTTGTTCAAGTTGGGGTATTTTAATTACCTTTCAGACCTTGATCGACGACGTTCTTATCTTGAGATGAATAAAAGCTTGTAATATCAATACTTGATTTAAATATCACCTTTGATTCCATTTCTTTCATTTGGAAATTTATTTCTAAATTGCTCGATGAAAATTACCTCATCACATATATAAACCTTGTTTATAAATTTACTCCTTTACTAGATTCAACTTCCATTTAAATAATCTATTGAAAATCGATTTCTATTTTGGAATATTTGATTTCCCTTTTTAAATCCCAAGTTTATTTGAAAATACTTAATTACCTTCACTTATATTTATGTAATCTATTTTCATATTAAAAATTAATTTTAAATTTAATACAATTCCAATATCTTTTGAACTATAAATTTATTTATGTATTCGACAATAGTCGAGTTAAAATCATAAATCCATGTAGATTTATTTAAATTCAGTTTATATTCCGAATATCGGAATAAACCTCATCGTTTCCTTTTGAAACGATTTCAAGTTATAAATCTCTTTTTAAATTCAAATTTGAATTTAAATACCCAAATCATCCCATGATAATCATCCCCTTGTATTTATAAACATCGTTTATAAATTTTACTTCTTGTTTTAAATATTTAAAACAAGCTTGTATTTCATATTCTATTTGAAATCAAATTTCTACTTCGACGGATAAGTTTCCTTCTTTAAACCCCTTACTTGAAATTAAAGTTTAATATTATCAAATGATAATATTTCTTTCTATTTATAATCATCATTTATAAATTCCCCTACTAGTTTCAAATACTGAAAACATGTTTCTATTTCAAATTCCGTTTCCGCTTTCGGAAATAATTTTCCTTTTTTTTAAATAGCACTTGAGTTTCCATTTCAAAATTATCCAATGATAATTTTTCTACTCAATTATAAACATCGTTTATAAATTCAAATACTTGTTTTTATTTCTAAAAACAAGTTAATGTTTTCCTAGCCAAATCTGAAATTCAATTTCTATTTGGAAAAATATATTTTTCCTTTTTTAATCTAAAAATCCCTTTTATGATATTTTTTAAATATCAATCTCTAGGGCCAGCGATATTTAAATACCCAAATAAGAAAATCATCAATCCAATTCAACACATCACACACATATAAATATGTAAACAGTAATAAATAAATTTGAGGAATCCAGTTGGATCCCTCCAACCTGTTTTCCCTGCATCCACAAATGTTAGTCAACAAAAATAATACCAATCCTGCTTCAAGACAGGATATCGCGGTATAAAAAAGGGGATCCACTTATATATCGTGGATGTAGGGTCATCCGCTAATGATACTGCGGTCATCCGCTAATAGTATTGTATAAAAACCCGTAACTTCTCCGGTAAGGGAAAGCGCGGATAGTTCGAGAACAAGCCACAACAGAACGCAGACGGAAGAACATTTCATTGTATATTACAACAATTCCATCAGAATACAAGAATATACAGAGTATAAACCAATAATACACATTTACCAAATATCAGAGATTACAATAAATTACAAAGCAGTGGAAAATAATACAATACACAACTAGAAGTAATACGCGGATACAAAGCTTTCCAAGTATCGTTCCAGCTGTAAATGAGGACCCTATGAATATAAATCTGCAAAACCAAAACTACTAGCTGCCCGTGTTGAAAATAAGGGCACCCAGAGTTTAGGTTAAAACAATAAACTCCAAGTCAGTCATGGGACTGGTGTGAGAACTAAAACAGTTATTTAAAACTTTACTTTAAATCAGATATATCAAGGGACCACGCCGTATAACACGGAACGTGTAACAATCCGTATTTTGAATAACAAGTTATAACATAAATCAAGGCAGAATTAAATGATAAATTCTGAATCAAGGGAAACTGGCTGCACCATTGCGTTCGTCTCGGAAAAATACGCGAAATAGAGTCCGAGTTTTCGAAAATCGGAGTCCGTATGACCCAGTTATGGCCCATAGAAGTTTTCAGAAAATTCAAGTTTAAAAACAGATTCGAATTCAAATTCAGCTGGGCAGGTAGGCGGAAAAAGTTCCCGCCACTCCCCAAGTCGACTGGGGAGTCGACTTGGGAGTCGACACACCCCAGGCTGTGTCGACTGCCCAGTCGACCCCCCTGTCGACTTGGGTGGTCGGCCAGTCTGGCCTGGGTGCACCTGACTTGTTTCTCAAGACATGTTTGGAGGCTAGTGACGGGAATTGATGGCCCAGATCTGAATTAGGGTTAATCCTATGGTCTAAACTAACCTAATCATCTATAAAAAGACCCTAATACCTAGCCTAAATCATCATAAATCAATCCTACAACTAAACTATGCCAAAATGTTTAATCATGGCCTCCACCCTCTTGTCATAGCCTCCATCTTCATTCATATGAGAGTTTCTAAGCTTGTTTGAGAGTTTCAAAGCTTGATTCAAGGCCAAAGTTCAATCTTTCTTCATTAAAACGAGGATTTTTCTTCATATAATCAAAGGAGTTTCTTGGAGCTTGTATTCATTTGGGGTTTTTAGAGTTGCTAGTGGCTTCGTCTCAATCTTATTTTATTTTATAAGTCTTCATAGCATTGTAAGCCCTATTCTACTCTTAGATTCTAACTATGAAGTTAAATATGACATGTTGCAAGTTTAAGTTTGGGCCTAAGTATGATTTGTGCTTTGATTCTATCATGTTATGCATAAGATTTATTCTATGCATGTTTGTAAAGCTATCACCTTGACTTTGTGCATAGAAATCTATGAGCTTTGATTCTATCATGTTATGCATAGACTTATTCTATGCATGTTTGTAAAGCTACCACCTTGACTTTGTGCATAAATAGCTATGAGCTTTGGTTTTATATGTTGCATAAAAGCAACATAGAAACTCTCATGACCCTTATGTTAGCTTGCATATGATGTTATATGCGAATCACTTGCTATCATCCCATGTTATTTATGACCATGTTTCATCTATTTTGCTAAAGTTGATATCATGCATTTTTTGAGGCCTATAATGAAATATGCAAGTTTATGAACACATATGCCACCATGTTTAACTTGTGGCCCAAACCTTATTAATTATGTCATGATTCTAAGTTCCCCCTTTGAGATCTATTTGCGTTTATGCGAACTTACATGCGATGGGGTTACGTTATGGGTAAATTAGAATGACATAAAAACATGACTTGAAAAGATGACATGAAATATGACATGTGATTATGCTTGAAACATGAACATGAACTTGGACTTGACTTCTAGAAAACATGGGAATGGCCAACTCGAGGTTGGGTTGAGTTTGTAGCATAAATCAACCCGGAACCGACCGGCTTAACTAGTGGCTACAAGCAATAAGACCCAATGTGAGTAGTTGGTCATGTCGCACTTAAAACCCGAGGTTAGACTAAGTTGTGGTGTAAAGCTACCCGGACCCGCCCGGCTTAACTAGTAACCACAACAAGGTCTAATGTGAGAGGTTAGGTGCATTAAATTAATTAATGCCACATGATAGGGTTAAGTCATGGACCACTACTTAACCAATTAAACACGATGGGTTGATAGGGTTAAGTCATGAACCTTGGATACACTTAACCAACTTGGTACTTGATTGGATAGGGTTAACCACGCACAACACCAGAAAAGGGTTTTTCTAACAGTTATTACCGTTACTAATAAACTTGGTAACAGTTAAAACCGTTACTATAACATACGTGACAAATGGTTGTCACAAATATTGTAACGGTTATAACCGTTATAAAGTGCGTATATTACAATAGTTATAACCGTTACAAAACTTCTATTTTATCACACTTATAATCGTTAGTAATGGAAAATTTATAACACTTATAACCGTTATAATAAATTTTTTTATAACACTAATTACTGTGACAAATATTAAATATGTAACAGTTATTATTGTTAGTATGTAAAATTGACTATTGCATACAATAAATTTAATAACAGTTATAACTGTTACAAACTTGAATATTATATCAAACATATAGTAGGTAATTCCTTTAAACAAGTAACAATCATAATATGCTCCAATTGATTTCATAAAGCATATAACAATAAGAATATACAACATATTATATATCAATATCCCAAAACAAATACAAAACATCACAATGTATCCAAAAGCAAATTCCATTTCGACAAACATTAAACTATCACAATTTAACATACAACCGTTCATTATACGTAACAAATATCAAATAACATCAAAATATCACATTTTAACATACAACCATTACACATACCACCAATGACAAACCACCTTACATAGCAAGTTGCCTTGTAGTTGGACATGCTTTTCCTCCCTTGCAACCCGAAAGAAAAGCCATTTTATTCGAATCAAATACATTGAAGCTATAAATTAATAATTTTGATGAACATACAGATAAAAGTTACAATTTTGAAAATCACCCAAAGAAGAAGAAGAAAAAGACGCGTATGAAAAGGAAAAAATCTAATAGAATTGTGTTGTAATTTTCAAACTTAATCTATTTTCCAGAACTGTGTTATAATTCCGAATTTCGATGAGCATGAAAAATTCAAAGGTATTAGACAAGTCTGTTCAATCCAACAACACTTTCAAAGGATAGCTTTTCCCAAGAGATACAACGAGCTTAACAATTTGAGAAGTTACTAGAAGAAAATTATCATAGTAAAATTAGTATTTGGTAATATATGCAATAACATCACACTTTAATGAAATCTACTCTTATGAACTCATTTTGCATCAGCTTTGCATTAGTCCACATGTTTAATTCTGCTATTTTCGAGCAGCAATAGACCCATTGTTCTACACTGTTATTCCACTCATCATGCCGCTGTCACACACCAGTTTTACATCATATTTGTTCTTATTCAGGTTAATATAAAGACTCCTATGAGATTTTAGGACTCCAAAAAAATTTCAGTGAACCTATTCAGAAGTTAGGCAGATAAGATAGGTGCATTTTCATATGATTACTTTTCATACTCATGGTTTTCGTATGAAAAGGAACAAAATTTCAAATTTCAAGATTCTTTAATTTTCTCGAATCGTGTTGTAATTTCTATGCCATTTAATCAATTTTCTAAGTTAGAGTGCAGAAAAGTAATTACTTTCCAATGGAAGTTAAAAGGTGTCTTTTGAAACTTGCTAAATATTGCCCATTCGTGTAGTTTTTATTTTTTACAAGGGAGACAATTAACTTACGTTAAGCTGTCAAAAGAACCCCTTAGTCATATAGCAAGTTTGTCATGCCTTTTGGAAGAATCTACATATGATTCTTCAATAAACTAATAATACTTCACTTTCTATATATAATTAGACAATCTAGTGTATGAATTCGACCCAGCAAACAATTGAATGAAACTAATAATTAAGCAAAAACAAATGCATATATTACCTTCGCATCAGGTGCAGACACCAATGTTAGTTTTGGACTCTTTTATCTTGGCATTAGGTGAAGACGCCAATGCATATATTCCCTTGTCATGTATAAGTGAGGTATGTTTTAAAAAAAGCAAACCTAATGGGTAATGCTTGTTAATACAATCAATGTACAAATTCATCATACCTGCCAAAATCAAACATGTTAGTTATTAACACAGAAAATCATTAGTGAACAACATACCATTTTATATGCACTAGAATTCAATATGAGCGATTGATGTTTAAGATAATTATTTTGTGATAGATATTCAATATGAGTGAACAAATGTCCCCTTTTATGTGCGTTTTAATCACGAAAATATATGTTATAGTTGTAACTTACAAGAAAAACTTGATTTTTTCTCTCCAATTCATCGATGTATTGTAGTTTCCAAACATGGAATCACTGTGTAAGCTGCCTAAAGTGATAAAACAGAAATAAATAGAAATTTATTGAGCAAAACGTTAAAGCATACAATGTATAGCTCGAGTAGCTAAGCACAGCTGCCACAAGAAAATACCTGGCACCTACTTTGTCCATGTATGCAAGATGGTTAAAACAACAATATAAAAGCAACTGAAGAGTTGGAGAAATATGATCCTCATAAAGATCCCAATGCAACTGGGGACCCTTACAAGACGCTTTTTGTTGCAAGACTTAATTGCAAAACAGCTGAAAGTAGGATCAAAAGGGAGTTTGAAGCTTATGGACCTATTAAACAGGTCAGGTTGGAGACGGATGCAGAGACTAATAAGCCTAGGGGATATGCCTTTATTGAGTATATGCATACAAGAGACATGAAGACTATTTAAGCTGATGGGAGAAAGCTTGACAACAGAAGAGTTCTTGTCGAGGTTGAGCGCGGTAGAACTGTCCCTAACTAGAGACCTCGACGACTGGGTGGTTGTCTAGGTTCTACTAGGATCGGAGGCGATGACCTTAATCAAAGAATATATGGAAGGGAAATACAATAATCTGGGGGACACCGCAGATCCGAAGAACCAAGAGTACGTGAAGATCGTCAGGATGATCGTGAACAACACTCCAATACACACAATTATATCAAATTAACTACCAAGTTCAATGTACCAACAATCCATAAATAAGCTGTCAAGCTGAAATATACTATAGAGTGTACCTGTAATATATAATTCTTGCCTTGTTGATGTAAACCCGAGTAATTTGAAGTTAATGATCTAAAATCATATAGCTAAGCAACTTTAGCTATAAACCATATAGTTATGACCTAAAATTACTGGTTTACTTACATGATTTTCCAATAAGTTGGATTGCTCAGTAGCCAAATTTATAAGGGGAATATGGTTATCTTCAACAAATATTATTAATTTTTAAATGCTTCAACCTCCAACACACAATTTTTTGTCTAAAGTTCATTGCTTCAGTTAATCAAATGAAGAGGCTAAGCTAATGATATGTTAATATAAATGTAATTAACAGTTTAACGGGCATTATCAAATAAGATAAAGCACAAGCTTTATGTAATAAAAAAACAAGTAGCCAGAACTTAGAATATACACTTTTTTTTTACATAATTGGGATTATCATATACAAGAAAATTTAAATTTTCCTACCTACCTCGACATCTTGCAAAATAACAGTCTTTCGCATTCTCTCTTATATGCCTATTTGTGACAATACTCATATTAACTGACTACTAGCTAGCTAGAACACTAAAATATGTGTACAAAACAGTCTTTCGGTGCTCCAAAACTCTTTACCACTACTTCAATTGTTAAGAAGGGACATATGATTCTCTTGCTTTATATTTGTGAAACAGATATAGATGATAATAGAAAAAACCAAATTCAGGAAGAGGTATATGTTTGTTGTCAAACATATAATTGATACCAAAATTCCAAGAGAAATTATTTTAAACCGATTATGAGAAGGGTTGTATCACAGTTTGGACATCTGACCAGTAACACTAGTGTTTTTAAAATTAATCATAAGCGCAAAATAAATTTTTGGTAACTTGAAGATAGTTTTTTAATCAGAAAGAGAACCTATATATGCTGATCTAATCACTGAAATAAAGACAGAAACTGCAAATGCTTGTAGCCCAAACTGATGTGGAAATTAAGAACAAATTTAGAATATACAATGACATACGAATATACAATGACAGAAACTTCAAATGAGGTAATTTTAATTGCTAACCAATCTTACTAGGAAAAGCATAATTATTGAAGTTATTTTGTAGGCTAAAGCCACACTGCCATAAGGATGTCATAAATAATCCATAATGAGATCAATATGCAACTCCGCACAAAAGTAAGGTATGAAAATAATGAAAAAGCTGAGTGACATTACAAATAAAATATCCATTTGTTGTTTATTAGAAATTTTTGATTACTGCATATGACGTATACAAGCTTATTAAACCAGAAAAGGGCTTTTAAAAGGTTCTAATTGAAAAAATAATCATAGCGGATAAAATAATAAGATCCACAAAAAAATTTGCACTAAAATAGATATCAACTAATCACGTAGTTCAAAAACTAAGTCTGATTAACGCAATGGAAAACTCAAAAACTAAGTCTGATTACACTTGTTAATCATATACCGCTAAGGTTACTTTCCAAAAGGATATTAGAATTGTGTTCAAACCAGTATAAAGGGTTCAAAATTTTGATACAACATAAAATATTGTAAAGAGTTAAACGTTGGATTGAAATAATAGAAAAAAACATGTATGCATTAAAATTAAGTGTCGACTGTATTTAATTTTGTGAAACAATAACACGACAAGTATATGTATATATAATTATGTGCATGTGTGTATATATATATATATATATAGAGAGAGAGAGAGAGAGAGAGGCAGGTTCAATGTCATCCCAAATAGTGAGCACCCCTTTAGCCTACCACTTTTCCACCACTCATTTCCCACTAACTCCACTTCTCTCTCCTTCCACTAACTCTCTCACTTCCCACTCACTTTCTTTAATATAAATGAGAGGTGGAAATCATGGGGCTTTTGGCGTGCTCCATTTTTGGGGTGCAACGGAACGCTTGCCATATATATATATATATATATATATATATATATATATATATATAGTTATAATTAACTTTGAAATTGTTAGAGGTCAGAAATTCAATATTTCTAGAAATAAATTGAGACATTCATTCTAAGTTTAGTATGAAACTTCAAGTTTGATTTTGCACAATATATAAATATATATACACACACACCCCCATATATATGTTTGTATGTGTATGTGTATGTGTGTGTGTGTGTGTGTGTATATATATATATATATATGTTTGTAGCACATGCGAATAATGTACTTAAGAATACATAATATTAGAAAATGAACACACCTAATCAAAATTAAATTAAATTAAATTTTCATGAATTCAAAAATGCTATAAAAAAAGATGTATGAAGAATATGCGGTTATAGGTGATATTTAACTTTTTTAATTCTAAAAACAAATTAAATTATATCAACATATATCAAAATTTTGAATGTTTTTTTTTTTGGAACCAACTAACCATGATAGTGCTACTAAGAGAACAATTGTACCGATGAAAAATAGTATAATAGGTATCAACCCGTTTGAACAATGTTAAAAAAATCTTTAAAAACTATGAATAAATCTATATTCATCTTTAAAAGAAAGAGAACTCATCAATCGTGTTTTATCCACTATCATCATATAAATATGTAAGACCTGACCTTTACCGTAGTTACACCTGGGTACGAGATTATGTATAGAAATTTAGGAAATTACAGAATTATTAAAAACATTCACATACAACATTACACTTAGTATCTTAGTAACCATATAATTATGAAGTTAAGAACCCAAATATCTCTAATTTTCAAACATGTTTGTCAAAAAAACAATCCAAAACTACCTAATATTCAGCATCGAAACAGTACCCAAATCTCAATTTCAAACAAAACTTTCCAAACTTGCTAACTTCTTTTCCTAGTTCATTGCTACTAAACACTAAAATTAATTAAATAAATAATAGTATATAAAAAACCTGTTGGAAGCTTTTGACAGCCTCCCCAGAGTTGCGTCTAATTTCAGGTAGCAGTTTAGGAATGAACAGAAGGGCTGCGACACCAGCAATCATTTGCAGCTTCGGTACGCTTAGATGGAACAAGCCACGACACACAGCACTTTCCCGTTCATCGATTCGACAGAGTTTCGGGATCGATTCTCATCTTTCTATGAAATCAAACTGGTAATTTGTTTGGACAAGGCACTTTTGGTGAAGAATAAGCTATTTGAAGATAAAAAATTATCCGAAGGCGACGGAAGAAGCATGGAGACGATGTAGAAAAAATTGGAGGGCCGAAATCCTAGAATGAAAAGGGGATAAAATGAGGACGCTATTCGTGAGAGACGTGAGAATGCATAACTAATAAAAGAAGATAAATTACGGTCCTATCCAAGTTTGGTTTGACTATTTGCAAAATTACCAAACATAGCTGAACAATATCACAGTAATAACCGTGATAACAAGTTATAACGAAAATATCCGTTATAACTTTATAACGGTTATTACTGCTATAACTTGAAAGCGAAAAAGTGTTACAAAATGGCATGTATGGTGTAGTGAGTTTAACCCGTTAGAAAACCTAGTTACGTGGTCCTTTTCACCAGTAACCCTCTTGGTTGTATCATGGTACCCTAGGGACTAGGCTAGGGTGGGGCACGATTACTGGGCTGACATGTAAGCGACCAAAACGACGGCTGAGTAGGTGCGCCGGTGTAGGTTCAGGCGGACTATGGTCATGCACATAGTCCGGAGTTGAAAAAGCAGACACGGGCACCCGTAGGTCTAGACTGTGCGTGCTTGATGTGTGTCCGTGGTTGACACCCTAGGGCTTGATACACCCTAGGGTGGACCTAGCACAGTTTGACTACACTTCGTGATTGGGCCGTATGACACCGACACTTGACGAGTTAGGCTATAGGGAGCTGATCGATTAGACCGTGTTGTTGGACCTTGATTTAGGTCACCTCATGATATTGGGCCAGCTTTGGGCCAAGGTATCTTTTCTTGTTTATACTTGACATGGGTTGGAATGCTAGTACACTTGGTACAGAAAACTTAACCTTGTATATGCGATGCCACGCTTGATCTATCCTGTTAACTTTTCACCAAGCCAGTTATCACCCTTTGTTTCATCTCTGCTTTACATGTCCAGTTAACTTTATTAGTTTTTATACTAATAGTAGGTAGGACTTACCAGTCTTTTTGACTGACCCGTTTTCTTTCGCCTCTTTTCTTCCGTTTACCCCCCCCCCCCAGGTTTATAGGGTGGGAACACTGGTACCTAGCTCGGATCTTTAACTGCTTTTCTGGATAGCTCATGTACGGTTTGGACTTGAGCTTGCTATGGCTTTATTCTACCTTGGGGATAGTTACTTTATGATTTTCTTTCCAGTTTTCAGTTGATGTTTCTAGACTATGTTTTGTGGAAAATAATGACATAGTACTTTGATGTAACTTGACTATGGTTTTGAAATGTTTGTTTTATCCGCTGCTTTATTTACTCTGTTTTTACTTATATGTTCTGTCTTGTGAGATCTACATGCATGTTTACCTTGTTTAACGCCCCTCCAAAGCTAGTGTGCTTGCAAGAGTGGCATTGGCGGAGGTGGGGTGTTACATTTGGTATTAGAGCATAAGGTTTACAAGATTTGAGCAAAAAGGGTTTTTAAAAACTTACCTTTTGGAAAACTATTTTCAAAACCAATTAAGTATTTTCCAAGAAAAGTCTAGTTTATTTTAAAAGGGTTATTCCCCCAAAAGCCATTAGCACTATCCTTCGTTTCCTCGTTCTAAATCTATCTTTTCCTTTTTCAGCATGGCCGATCTTAACCTTCCCGAGGGAGTAACCATTCCCGGATGGTTCCGGAGGTACTTGAAAGATAAGGCCAACAATGTGGACCCAGTAAACACCCCCACCGTAACTGAGGTTCCTCCTCCTCCTCCTCAGCACCCACAAGCAGATTTCGTGAAGGTTTGCAAAGACTTTAAGGCGATGGGTGGCAAGAATTTTATCGGGACGGAGACTTTTGTTGAGGCGCGAAATTGGTCGAAAGAAAATGAAGATCTCTTCGCCATCTTTGATGTGGAAGACCGTAGAAAGGTTTTATTGGCAGCATGGCTATTGAAAGAGGAAGCTTCTTATTGGTGGGAGGTCACCAATGCTACTAGGCCTATAGAGACTTGGGCCGACTTTAGGATGAGGTTTGGGCTTAAATTTCTATCATCTGCTGAGGCGAATCTGCAATTGGAGAAGTTTATGTTTTTGAAGCAAGGGGATATGACAGTGAGAGAGTATGTGAATAAGTTTAACCAGCTTGCTCGATTCGGTTTGGACATGGTTAATACTCCTCAAAAGAAGGCTCTACGCTTTGCACGAGGGTTGAATGAGCCAATACAAGGTTTAGCCATGTCTCATATACCCATGGGGCCACTTTTGAAAGCCTAGTAGACATGGCATTGCTTCAGGGAGACGATAAGATGAAAGAAGTCAAGCCCAATGAGACTCAAACCAAGAAGACGGACTCCAAGTGGGGAGGGAATCAGAGCAATCAGAGCAACCAGAACAACAAGAACAACAAGAACAACAAGGGCAACAAGGCCAAGGCAAAGGACCCAAGAAAATGCAACTACTGTGGGATTGTTGGGCACATAGCTAAAGATTGTAGGAAGAAGAAGAGGAAGTTGGGCGAATGCTTTCATTGTGGAGAGACTGGACACTTTAGCAAGGATTGCCACAAGAAGCAAGGGCAGACTCAACGTGCAGGACCTTCTGGAGGGCAAGTGCATGCTCTCAACACTGCTCCAGTTCAGGATCGAGGTAGTATTTCTATAGAAAGTCTTGTTTATATTTCTGACTTTCCTGTTCGCACTTTATTTGATTCTGGCGCATCGCATACCTTTATTTCTTCTGACATTGTTGAAAGTTTGCACCTAAGTACTAGTCTAGTTGAGGATCCCGTTAGTGTTTCAAATCCAATTGGGGGTTCCGCCCATTTATCTATGATTTGTGTGGATTTGAAGATTTCTATCTTGACCGTAGAATTCACGTGTAATGCTTATGTTCACGGGTTCACGGGATACGGGTTGATTTTGGGCATGGATTGGTTGTCCAGTTATGGAGCCATTCTCGATTGTGAGCATAGGGTGGTGAGGCTCATGACTCGCCTCGGTAATACCCTAGAGATTTCTTGCAACCCGCTGGATCCCGTCATGTTATGTTATCTTGAATCGCTTGACTCGTCCATCAATGATCTGCAATCTGTAAGGGTGGTTCGAGAATATCCCGATGTCTTTGAAGAAGTTAAGGGGTTACCCCCTAAACGAGAGATAGATTTCCGCATTTATCTTGTTGATAATGCCAAGCCAGTATCATTGCCCGTTAGGCACATGGCCCCACGAGAAAGGAGAGAGCTCAGTAAGCAAATCAAGGAGCTACTTGAGAAGAATTTTATTAGGCGAAGCATTTCTGAATGGGGTGCTCCTGTGGTATTCGCTACTAAGGTGGATGGTCCGCTTCGTCTATGTGTTGATTATCGCGAGTTGAACAAGCTGACAAAGAAGAATAGGCACCCGTTACCAAGAATAGATGACCTCTTTGACCAGCTTGTTGGTGCTTCTGTTTTCTCTCAGCTCGATCTAGCCACCGGATTCCATCAGCTTAGAGTGGCTGAGGATAGTATTGATAAAACTGCGTTTAGGACTCCAGATGGATTCATTTAATGGCTTGTCATGCCATTCAGTTTGACTAATGCACCCGCCTACTTCGTAGATTTGATGAGTAGGGTGTTAAGGGAGTTCCTTAACAAGTTTGTTGTTGTCTTCGTGGATGATATCTTGATCTTCTCAAAGGATGAGGAAGAACATGCTAGGCATCTCAAGGAAGTGATGGATACGCTTAGAGCGCATCAGTTGAAAGCCAAGTTCTCCAAATGTCATTTTTGGAGAAGGGAAGTTCGGTTTCTTGGACATATGGTTTCTAAGCAAGGCATAGTGGTGGATCCTGCGAAAGTGGTTGTGGTTCAAGACTGGAAGACTCCTAGGAATGCAACCGAAGTAAGAAGCTTTCTCGGTCTGGCGGGCTACTATAGGAAGTTCATCAGGGACTTCGCTAAGATTTCGGCCCCTCTTACTAAGTTGACGAAGAAGAACTTAGTCTTTGCATGGGACTTAGAGTGTGAGCTTGCTTTTCAAAGGCTCAAGAGGGCCCTTACCACAACTCCAGTTTTGGCATTACCCAATAGTGGTAAGTTGTTTACCGTGTACACCGATGCATGTGGCACGGGGTTAGGTGTTGTTCTGATGCAAGAGGGAAGAGTGATGTGTTATGGGGGTAGGCAACTTAAAGTTCATGAGAAGAACTATCCCACTCATGATTTAGAGTTGGGGGCGATTGTCTTTGCACTCAAATCCTGGCGCCACTATCTTCTAGGCAAAAGGTTTGAGTTATATACTGATCACAAGTCGCTCAAGTACCTCTTCTCGCAGAAAGATCTGAATCTAAGGCAGCAAAGGTGGACGGAATTCTTGGCATCATATGACTTTGAGATAGCTTATACCCCTAGCAAGGGTAATGTTGTGGCAGATGCACTAAGCAGAAGAAGGTTGACTTTGAGTCCCTTGTTTGTTGAAATGAAGAACCTAGAATTCTTGGCAACCTTTGATTTCACGACGGTTGTTGAGTCGATGACGGGTTCGTTAGCATCTCTTGAGCTTAGACCCACACTTCTTGATCAAGTAGGGACTTCGCAGAAGGAAGACCCGTAGATAGTCGAGATCATGGACGAGTTGATTCGTGGTGAGACGTCTAGTCACCTTGCTAGATATGCTATTGATGACAAAGGTTGGCTAAGGCGTGATGGAAGGCTATGTGTTCCACAAGTAGGAGACTTGGTGCATAAAGTTCTCGAAGAAGCGCATCACTCGAAGATGACTATACATCATGGAGGAGATTAGATGTATAGGGATATGAAGCGCATTTTCTTTTGGGCAGGAATGAAGAAGGTTGTGGCAGAGTATGTTTCAAAGTGCATGGTGTGTCAACAAGTGAAAGCCGAGTCGAAGAAACCCGGTGAGCTATTACATCCATTGGAGGTCCCGCAATGGAAGTGGGAAAGTATCTCTATGGATTTTGTGGATGAATTGCCTAGGTCGAGGAAAGGGAATACGAGCATATGGGTCATAGTTGATAGACTTACGAAGAGTGCTCATTTCATCCCAGTGAAGAGCAAGAGGACCGCATCATGGCTAGCATCTGTTTATCTTCGAGAGATAGTGCGATTGCATGGAGTTCCTTCTAGCATAGTTAGCGATCGTGACCCAATCTTCACTAGCCAGTTCTGGAATAGTTTGCAAGAAGCAATGGGTACGCGATTGAATCTAAGTAGAGCCTATCACAGTAACACCCCACACCCGCTACGGTCACTCACCAAGGGAATGCCATAACATCGGTGGAGTATTTTAAGTGAATATAAAACAGAAAAATTACAACAAGACAGATATAAGTAATACTTGAGAATTTAAAACATCATTTCATTTCAGCGGAAAGTAAAACATGTTTGGTTACACCAAAACCATAAATAAGAGTCAAGTACATAATATCCATCCTGATAAAAACGAAAGTACATAATCCCACTAAATAACCTAATAGCCATAATAGAAAAGATAAACTGAGCTTTACATCCACGGTCCAAGCTCCAAAAGATAGATAAAGCAGTCTGATCAAAGCCCACTAGTGCTAGGCCCACTCTGAAAACCTGAGGGTTGGGAAAAAGATAAAGAAACAACGGGGTCAGACATAAGTCTGAGTGAGTCCTATAACCCTAACAATACAATCATTAAAGTAATTAGGGTATAATATAAACAAGGTACGGTACCTCTGGGGATAATGACTACACTAAGTAGCCAACTAAACACAGGACGTACTAAGATAACCGAAAAGACGCATTTATCCACCCAAGGATAATTACTGGATTACACCACCCCAGATCTACCCACCCAAGGGTAATTCCTACACTGCACCACACCAGTCATTCCTAACTTAAAGGTTGATCCCACCCCTGGACTTATAAAATTAACTTAATAGTTCTCGCGTACCCCTAGGTGACTAAGTAGACGCCACAGGGCCCTACAATTCACTAGGTGTACACACTACTCCCCATTCGATCGGCTCCCTAACGTAGATACCCGTGTTGGCCCCACCGTAGGGTGTACCATTCCCCAACGTGGCAACCTGATAAAACTAACGGTGCACGGCTTATATCTACATGATGCAACAACGTCTTATTTACCAGCCCGGGTCCACACACGCATATGAAACCCGTTGGTCATGCGTTGCCACCGCTAACCCATTTTGGCCTCTTATAGTCAAGCCCAATATGCGTGTCCCGTCACTCGACTAGAGTCGAGCCCACTAAGATACGTTTGGGATATTGGTTGAAATGGGCCCCCACAAGCTACCACCTAAGCTTGTTATTTTATCTAGTGTATCCCACTTAACCCCTTTTATAATCATGCCCACCTACATGTTAAGGTTTGGTTAAGTCATCTAATCATATATCAATAGCCACTTAAGGCACCCACTAGATTTCCACATGCCACCCAAAGCACTTACTTAACCCTTTTACCCATGTTTAATTACATGTTCCTCTTTGGTTAAGTATTCTAATCGTATTTTCTATTGCCACCCAAGGCAACCCACTAGATTTCCACATGCCACCCAAGGCACCCACTTAACCCCTCATGTCCCTCTACATGCTAATATGGTTAAGTGTTTCTTAATTAATTAAGATCATGACCTCATAAAGACCTCTCACATTAGACCATCTTTTATGACTGCTGGATATGCCGGTTGGTTCCGGGCAGACTTCTGTCATAAAAAAGGTCTAACCTCGTGTCTTTACTTTAATCACGTATTTAATTTATGACTAAGACCTCTCACATTGGGCCAATCATTTGTAGCTACTGGATGGCCGGTCGGTTCCGGGCAGACTTCCGCTACAAAAGGGTCCAACCTCGTGTCTTAGTTGATTAATTACACCTAATTAATCACCCCCATAATTTGAATTAATTATGCCTAATTAATTACACATTTTTAAGAATATGGGTAGACCTAACTCAATAGGTAAATTCCCAATCCCATAGTATGGGTAGACCTAACTTAATAGGTAAATTCCCAACTCCATAATATGGGTAGACCTAACTTAATAGGTAAATTCCCAATTACGTCCATTTAATTTGTGGTATGATTAATCATACCCATTTCACATCATTTTATTAACATGCATATTAACCCCATCGTTCCCCACGTAGTTCGTTCTCATAACACGACATAATAAAGGGAAGATTCATCACAAAGGTCATGGGTTTAGCCAACATAGCATGTAACTTTATCATGGGTTCAAAAGGTGTCAACTTGCATATATGAACATACATTAAACCCAACTAGTATTTAACCCAAACTTGCATTATGCATATCATAAAAGAGACAACTTGCATATGAACTTGCACATAAACTTGCATATGAACTTGCATCATAACTTGCATATGAACTTGCATCATAACTTGCATATGAACTTGCATCATAACTTGCATATGAACTTGCATCATAACTTGCATATGAACTTGCATCATAACTTGCATATGAACTTGCATCATAACTTGCATATGAACTTGCATCATAACTTGCATATGAACATGCATCATAACTTGCATATGAACTTGCATCATAACTTGCATATGAACATGTATCATAACTTGCATATGAACTTGCATCATAACTTGCATATGAACATGTATCATAACTTGCATATGAACTTGCATCATAACTTGCATATGAATATGTATCATAACTTGCATATATTATGCATATCATAAAAAGAGACAAACTTGCATAAAACCAAACACTTAGCGTGCATAAAACCAAATACTTAGCATGCATAAAACCACATACATAGCATGCATAAAACCAAATACATAACTTGCATAACATGTTACATATGAATCAATGTTCAACATAGTGTTTTGCATCATAAAACATAGAATTAAACTTGCATATAGCACACAACATACACTATACTAAACTTGCATAAACACATTGATTCCACAAACATAGCCATATCTTATCATATCCTATCATAATCAATTTAACAATTGATTGTTAAGTCTATAGAAACTCACCACTAAACTCCAATAAGAAAACCCTTGCCACAAATCACCCAAAAACTCTAGCCTTGAACATAAAGCTTGCAACTTGATGATGAATGCAAGCCAATGATAACTCATACAACTCAAAGATGCTTGTATGCACATGAAAGCCTTCATAGAAATAGTTTAGAAATAGGATGGAGGCTAGGGTTTTGAGTGGAGGCCATGATCATAGAAAATTTTGGCATAGTTTAGTTAGGAGATAGGATTATGACCATTTAGGGCTAGCTTAGGGTCTTATTTATAGGATTAGGCAAGTGTTTTAGGCCATTAGATTAACCCTAAATTAGATTAGGACCCTTAGATTTCGGAACCTTCCAGAAACCAGCCCTAAGACCAAGCCCAAACCCCAAACTGGTGCACCCAACCACAGAACTCTCTAGAAACTGTGCATGTTTCCTATCCCGACACGGGCGCACTTCCCAAGTGCGCCAGTGTAAAAATGTGTTGGCGCACTTCACAAGTGCGCCAGTGCATTTTTGTGTTGGCGCACTTCACAAGTGCGCCAGTGCATTCTTGCTTGTTTTCGGTTTTTCTGCCTAACTTCGTTCGTCCATATCTTCTTCATACGGACTCCGATTTTCGAAAACTCAGACTCTATTTCGCGTATTTTTCCGAGACGAACGCAATGGTGCAACCCGTTTCCCCTAGTTCCCACATCAGGGATTAGTTATTCTTTAATTTGTGAATTTTAGCATTAACCGAAATTCGGGGTGTTACATTCTCCCCTCCTTAAAGGATTTCGTCCCCGAAATCTCTAAGCTAAGGAGAATGCATATCCTACCATCCAAACAAACATCTACTCAATCCATCAAACACGGGCATCCATTGTCCTTAAAACAGTTTCTAATGATGTATGAGCATATGCAAAAAGTGTGTGTATATGTTCCCTATCTAATGCATGAACATATGCAAACCTTGATAGTGCCATGCATCCATTATGTATGCGAGAGAACCCTATCGACACATACAATATCTACATGAGTGCACAATCATTCACCAAAATGCATCATCCATATGATAACACAATCATTATACATCCATAAATATAGCTTCCTACACACAATTTTATGCAATATGCAATATGAAGTGATTGAGCCGATCTAGTGCCTAGAGTGTGTATACATGCATCCACGAGCAACCACTAGCAACCACTTGCATCCACATGCATCCATCAAACATAACAGGTCTCAAACACATGTTTCAACCATAGGTTTACCCTATCTAAAGGTTAAAGGTACTAATGAGAGGACATACTAAAGATAAGATAAGTACTAGACAAACGATAAAGGAGAAGTTAAAAGACATACTCTCAAAAAGGAATGGGTACAATGAACGCATCTTCGCTTCCGTCTCCCAAGTAGCATTGCCCTCGTCTTCTCCCCATTGTACTTTGACTAGTTGAACCTCTCGATTCCTCAATTTCCTAGTTTCTGACCCAAGGATGCGAGTAGGAGCTCGTCGAATCGTCGCATCACGCTCTACCTCTACATCTCTAAGCAAGCTCGGCTCTACCACCTCTGCGGTCTCATGTAAGCACTTCCTCAAATGTGATACATGGAATACATCATGAACACCACTAAGTCTGTCGGGCAACTCCACCCTATATGCCATCCGTCCAATCCTTTCCTTAATAGGAAACGGCCCAACAAACCTCGGTGCTAACTTCCCAACGGACCCAAAGCGAACAACATTTCTCAACGGAGATACTTTGACAAAAACCATGTCCCCAACCTCAAACTCAAGATCCGTCCTTCTCCGATCCGCATAAGATTTCTGTCTATCTTGCGCTGCCTTCATCCTTCTTCGAACCAAATCAATCTTCTCTGAAGTCTCTCTAACCATATCTGGCCCAAGCAAGATCTTATCCTTAGATTCCCACCAACATGTAGGAGATCGACAAGGCCTTCCATAAAGAGCTTCGAAAGGTGCCATGCCAATACTAGACTGAAAGCTGTTATTGTATGCGGACTCCACCAAAGGAAGATGTTCTTCCCATGTACCTCCAAAATCCAAGATACAAAGCCTCAAGAGATCTTCTAAGATACGGTTCACCCTCTCGGTCTGACCGTCCGTCTGAGGATGATATGCGGTGCTCAAACACAACTGAGTCCCTACCGCCTCTTGCAAACTTCTCCAAAACTCACTAGTGAAGATAGGATCTCGATCACTCACAATGCTGGATGGTACGCCATGCAATCTAACAATCTCTCTAACATAGACTGAAGCAAGCCATGGAGCGGTCCTCTTACTCTTCACGGGTATAAAATGGGCACTCTTGGTAAGTCTGTCTACCACAACCCAAATTCCCGTATTTCCCTTCCTCGATCTCGGTAACCCATCGATGAAATCCATCGAGACACTATCCCATTTCCATTGCGGAACTTCCAATGGGTGTAGCAACCCACCGGGTTTCCTTTGCTTCGCTTTAACTTGTTGGCACACTAAGCATCTAGCCACATACTCGGCCACATCTTTCTTCATACCGACCCAGAAGAAAACTCTCTTTATGTCTTGGTACATTTTGTCTCCACCGGGATGAATAGTCATTCTTGAACGATGTGCATCATCCAAAATAGCCTTCTTCAAACCCTCATCTTGCGGTACACAAAGTCTACCGTCTCTATGCAACCATCCCCTATCATCTATGGTGTATCTACCCAAATGGCTGGACGACTCCCCCTTATAAGCTTCTCTACTAACTCAACCAACTGTGGGTCGTCTCGCTGAGCCTCGCCAATCCGCCCCAAAAGAGTAGGCCTAACCTCCAAGGAGGCTAGCAAACCGGGTACAAAGTCAACGGAAGGTCTATAGTCAAACATAGAATTAAACTCCAAGCTTCGCCATTCCACGAACAATGGACTCAAAGACAGCCTTTTTTCTGCTTAAGGCGTCTGCCACCACGTTACCCTTGCCAGGGGTATACGCTATCTCAAACTCATAGGATGCTAAGAATTCCATCCACCTTTGTTGTCTTAAGACAATGCGCTCAAAGAGTCTCCAACACTTCCCTAAGATGTAGGGCATGCTTTTCTCCACTTCTAGAGAAAATCAGGATATTCTCCCATGAAAAATCGTCACAACTATCCATCTCTCACGCAGACCACCCTAGTCGAACTCGACATCCCCCAAATGCAAGCCCCAAAGGCCTAAACCAATATCAGACAAACACCCAAGGGATACCTCCTTCGAATTCAGATGACCTACGTGAGATGATACTAGTAAAAACGGCTAAATAATTAAGCCCTTGTTCAACTCTGGATGTCCTTGCCAGTCTCGCTCCAAAACCACCGTTTATCCCATAACGGGCTTTGCTCAACCTATTGAGCACATACGAAACATATTTCGCTCCTAGAAAAGACCAAGATGCCATCCACCAAGATCATCACGAACTTATTTAGGTACTCCCTGAACACCCTTCTCATCAAATCAACAAAGTATGCGGAGGCGTTCGTCTAACCAAATGGCATCACCAGCCACTCATAAAACCATCTGGAGTCCTAAAGGCAATCTTCTCTATACTATCCTCAGCCACTCTCAACTGACGAAACCCCGTGGCTGAGTCCAACTTGCGAAAATACTGAGGCGCCAACCAACTGATCAAAGAGATCATCAATCCCCGGCAATGGGTGTCTATTCTTCTTTGTGAGTTTATTTAGTTCTCTTTAGCCTACACAAAGTCTGAGGGACCCATCCGCCTTCGTAGCAAAAACTACTGGAGCACCCCACTCCGATATACTTTGTCTTATGGACCCCTTCTCAAGCAACTCCCCTACTTGCTTATGGAGTTCCCTCCTCTCGCGAGGAGCCATGTGGCGAACTGGTAAAGATACAGGTTTAGCATTGTCTACCAGATATATTCGGAAGTCAATCTCCCGCTCCGGAGGTAAGCCCTTCACCTCCTCAAACACATCCGAGTATTCCCGGACCACTCTAACAGATCGCAAACTCTCGACCGATGTGTCAAGCGATTCTAGATAACTTATCATAACAGATTCCATGGGATTACAAGATATCTCGAGAGTGTTACCCAAGCGGGTCATAAGCCTAACAACTCTCCCTTCAAAATCAAGAACGGCACCCCTATTGGATAACCAGTCCATGCCCAAACTAACCCATAGCCCGTGAAGCCCAAAAAGCATCACATCTAAACTCAACGCTAAGTATAGAAACTTTCAAACCCAAACACATCATGGAGCCCCAATTGGGTTTGAAACAACTAAGGGATCATCTACCAAACTGGTGTCTAAGTGTAGTGACTCAACTAACAATGATGAGATAAACGAACTCGATGCGTCAGAATCTAATAAAGTTCGAACCGAATAATAAAGAAATCCAAATTCCAACCTAGACGGTCCTATCCCCATCTGGTACACTAGCCGCGAGGGAATACAACTATCCTCCAGGAGATTCCATACCTTGCCCATGCCCCTTTGGACAATCCTAATACGGTGTCCCATTCCTCCAAAAGGATAACTACTCGCCTTCTTCTTCCCATTCTCCACTCGTAACCTCCCACCAATGAGGTTTCATCCTTCATTAACCAAACAACTATTTGAGCCTTCCTCCCATCGTCTATCCAATAGATACCTACCAGTCCTCCTCCTTCTTGAACCAACTTCTAATCCGACTAATGTCTAAGTCCCTTGAAGTGGTTTTCCGTTCTTATCTATCTTAGAAAGGTCATCTATACGCGGAGGGGAAACTCAAAACGAGAGAGGAAGAGATTCAAAACGGAGAATTCGAAAGATATAGATATGGCTATTGGGGATTATGCTTTTCTTTCAAAAACTTTTCTCTTAAAAGACATGTTTTTGAAAATACTCCTTTCAAAAATATTCTTAGAAAATAGTTTTTCTAAAAATTTTATATGTTCTGGTAACCTTAAGCTCTAATACCACGAGTAACACCGCACACCCGCTACGGTCACTCACTAAGGGAATGCCATAACATCGGTGGAGTATTTTAAGTGAATATAGAACAGAAAAATTACAACAAGACAGATATAAGTAATACTTGAGAATTTAAAACATCATTTCATTTCAGCGGAAAGTAAAACATGTTTGGTTACACCAAAACCATAAATAAGAGTCAAGTACATAATATCCATCCTGATAAAAACGAAAGTACATAATCCCACTAAATAACCTAATAGCCATAATAGAAAAGATAAACTGAGCTTTACATCCACGGTCCAAGCTCCAAAAGATAGATAAAGCAGTCTGATCAAAGCCCACTAGTGCTAGGCCCACTCTGAAAACCTGAGGGTTGGGAAAAAGATAAAGAAACAACGGGGTCAGACATAAGTCTGAGTGAGTCCTATAACCCTAACAATACAATCATTAAAGTAATTAGGGTATAATATAAACAAGGTACGGTACCTCTGGGGATAATGACTACACTAAGTAGCCAACTAAACACAGGACGTACTAAGATAACCGAAAAGACGCATTTATCCACCCAAGGATAATTACTGGATTACACCACCCCAGATCTACCCACCCAAGGGTAATTCCTACACTGCACCACACCAGTCATTCCTAACTTAAAGGTTGACCCCACCCCTGGACTTATAAAATTAACTTAATAGTTCTCGCGTACCCCTAGGTGACTAAGTAGACGCCACGGGGCCCTACAATCCACTAGGTGTACACACTACTCCCCATTCGATCGACTCCCTAACGTAGATACCCGTGCTGGCCCCACCGTGGGGTGTACCATTCCCCAACGTGGCAACCTGATAAAACTAACGGTGCACGGCTTATATCTACACGATGCAACAACGTCTTATTTACCAGCCCGGGTCCACACACGCATATGAAACCCGTTGGTCATGCATTGCCACCGCTAACCCATTTTGGCCTCTTATAGTCAAGCCCAATATGCGTGTCCCGTCACTCGACTAGAGTCGAGCCCACTAAGATACGTTTGGGATATTGGTTGAAATGGGCCCCCACAAGCTACCACCTAAGCTTGTTATTTTATCTAGTGTATCCCACTTAACCCCTTTTATAATCATGCCCACCTACATGTTAAGGTTTGGTTAAGTCATCTAATCATATATCAATTGCCACTTAAGGCACCCACTAGATTTCCACATGCCACCCAAAGCACTTACTTAACCCTTTTACCCATGTTTAATTACATGTTCCTCTTTGGTTAAGTATTCTAATCGTATTTTCTATTGCCACCCAAGGCAACCCACTAGATTTCCACATGCCACCCAAGGGACCCACTTAACCCCTCATGTCCCTCTACATGCTAATATGGTTAAGTGTTTCTTAATTAATTAAGATCATGACCTCATAAAGACCTCTCACATTAGACCATCTTTTATGACTGCTGGATATGCCGGTTGGTTCCGGGCAGACTTCTGTCATAAAAAAGGTCTAACCTCGTGTCTTTACTTTAATCACGTATTTAATTTATGACTAAGACCTCTCACATTGGGCCAATCATTTGTAGCTGCTGGATGGCCGGTCGGTTCCGGGCAGACTTCCGCTACAAAAGGGTCCAACCTCGTGTCTTAGTTGATTAATTACACCTAATTAATCACCCCCATAATTTGAAATAATTATGCCTAATTAATTACACATTTTTAAGAATATGGGTAGACCTAACTCAATAGGTAAATTCCCAATCCCATAGTATGGGTAGACCTAACTTAATAGGTAAATTCCCAACTCCATAATATGGGTAGACCTAACTTAATAGGTAAATTCCCAATTACGTCCATTTAATTTGTGGTATGATTAATCATACCCATTTCACATCATTTTATTAACATGCAGATTAACCCCATCGTTCCCCACGTAGTTTGTTCTCATAACACGACATAATAAAGGGAAGATTCATCACAAAGGTCATGGGTTTAGCCAACATAGCATGTAACTTTATCATGGGTTCAAAAGGTGTCAACTTGCATATATGAACATACATTAAACCCAACTAGTATTTAACCCAAACTTGCATTATGCATATCATAAAAGAGACAACTTGCATATGAACTTGCACATAAACTTGCATATGAACTTGCATCATAACTTGCATATGAACTTGCATCATAACTTGCATATGAACATGTATCATAACTTGCATATGAACTTGCATCATAACTTGCATATGAACTTGCATCATAACTTGCATATGAACTTGCATCATAACTTGCATATGAACTTGCATCATAACTTGCATATGAACTTGCATCATAACTTGCATATGAACATGCATCATAACTTGCATATGAACTTGCATCATAACTTGCATATGAACATGTATCATAACTTGCATATGAACTTGCATCATAACTTGCATATGAACATGTATCATAACTTGCATATGAACTTGCATCATAACTTGCATATGAATATGTATCATAACTTGCATATATTATGCATATCATAAAAAGAGACAAACTTGCATAAAACCAAACACTTAGCATGCATAAAACCAAATACTTAGCATGCATAAAACCCCATACATAGCATGCATAAAACCAAATACTTAGCATGCATAAAACCAAATACATAACTTGCATAACATGTTACATAAAGACTTGCATATAATCTCCCATATAGCTTGCATAACATGTTACATATGAATCAATGTTCAACATAGTGTTTTGCATCATAAAACATAGCATTAAACTTGCATATAGCACACAACATACACTATACTAAACTTGCATAAACACATTGATTCCACAAACATAGCCATATCTTATCATATCCTATCATAATCAATTTAACAATTGATTGTTAAGTCTATAGAAACTCACCACTAAACTCCAATAAGCAAACCCTTGCCACAAATCACCCAAAAACTCTAGCCTTGAACATAAAGCTTGCAACTTGATGATGAATGCTAGCCAATGATCACTCATACAACTCAAAGATGCTTGTATGCACATGAAAGCCTTCATAGAAATAGTTTAGAAATAGGATGGAGGCTAGGGTTTTGAGTGGAGGCCATGATCATAGAAAATTTTGGCATAGTTTAGTTAGGAGATAGGATTATGACCATTTAGGGCTAGCTTAGGGTCTTATTTATAGGATTAGGAAAGTGTTTCAGGCCATTAGATTAACCCTAAATTAGATTAGGACCCTTAGATTTCGGAACCTTCCAGAAACCAGCCCTAAGACCAAGCCCAAACCCCAAACTGGTGCACCCAACCACAGAACTCTCTAGAAACTGTGCAGGTTTCCTGTCCCGACACGGGCGCACTTCCCAAGTGCGCCAGTGTAAAAATGTGTTGGCGCACTTCACAAGTGCGCCAATGCATTTTTTTGTTGGCGCACTTCACAAGTGCGCCAGTGCATTCTTGCTTGTTTTCGGTTTTTCTGCCTAACTTCGTTCGTCAATATCTTCTTCATACGGACTCCAATTTTCGAAAACTCAGACTCTATTTCGCGTATTTTTCCGAGACGAACGCAATGGTGCAACCCGTTTCCCCTAATTCCCACATCTGGGATTAGTTATTCTTTAATGTGTGAATTTTAGCATTAACCGAAATTCGGGGTGTTACAATCACCCTCAGACGGATGGCCAAACCGAAAGGGTGAGTCGAGTGCTAGAAGATCTTTTGAGGCTTTGTGTGCTTGACTTTGGTGGTACTTGGGAAGACCACCTTCCTCTTGTAGAGTTTGCTTATAATAATAGCTATCAAGCTAGCATAGGGATGGCACCATTTGAAGCTTTGTATGGGAGGCCGTGTAGGTCACTATCTTGTTGGTGGGAGACCACGGATAGGCTTATACTTGGGCCCGATATGATACGGGACACATCCGAGAAAGTTGAATTGGTGAGAAGGCGGATGAAAGCGGCCCAAGACAGACAAAAATCCTATGCTGACAAGCGAAGGACAGATTTGGAATTCGAAGTTGGAGATATGGTTTTCGTGAAGGTTTCTCCTTTGCGTAATGTGGTTCGTTTCGGAGCAGTTGAGAAGCTGGCACCAAGGTTCGTAGGACCCTTCCCTATCATAGAGAGAATTGGGAAGATGGCTTATAAGGTGGAATTACCCGAGAAGCTGGCCGGAGTACATAATGTCTTTCATGTCTCTCATCTCCGAATGTGCCTACATGAGTCCGCTGAGGTGGTTGAACCTAGCATTCTTGAGGACGTGGAGGTAGAGAAAGAGGCAACCTTGAGGAGAGCTCCGATTCATATCCTGGGAATGGAAATCAGGAAGCTAAGAAATCGAGAAGTCAAATTGGTGAAAGTTCAGTGGAGTGAAGCCGAAGAGGATGCAACTTGGGAAACCGAGGAGAAGATGCGTGGGCTTTATCCATTTCTTTTTTAGGGTACATTCTCGATCTCTTTTTAGCATATCTTTCTTTTGCTATCCATGTTTATCTTGTTATCTCGTTAACCTTGTCATGTGAACCTTAGGTAGAAACCTTTTGGATGAAACATGTATTTGAAACATGTTATGCTGATGTTTGCAAGTGGTTGCAAGTGTTTGCAAGTGGATACTCGTGGATGCATGATACACATTAGGCACTAAGATCGGCTCAGACACTTTCATATTGCATATGCATGAGTGCTTATACTTATTCATGGCTGAAACTTGTTATGTTATCACGTGGATGTTGCATATGGATGAATGTTATGTGCACACATATAGAGATTATAAATTATGTTAGGAATTTGCATACATATGGACGCATTCCACTAACATACTTTGCATTTAAGGAGGTTTACTGAATCAGTAACCGCCTGATTTTCGCATTAGATAAGTACATATACACACACCTTTGCATAGTTCATACAGCATTTAGAATCTTTTAAGGACAATGACTGCACGTGGATGGTGTTTTGAGTAGATGGATGATGGATGGTAGGATATGTTCTTCCTAACTTAGAGATTTCGCGGACGAAATCCTTTAAGGTGGGGAGGATGTAACAACCCGTATTTTGAATAACAAGTTATAACATAAATCAAGGAAGAATTAAATGATAAAATCTGAATCAAGGGAAACGGGCTGCGTCATTGCGTTCGTCTCGGAAAAATACGCGAAATAGAGTCTGAGTTTTCGAAAATCGGAGTCCGTATGACCCAGTTATGGCCCATAGAAGTTTTCAGAAAATTCAAGTTTAAAAACAGATTCGAATTCAAATTCAGCTGGGCAGGTAGGTGGGAAAAGTTCCCGCCACTCCCCAAGTCGACTGGGGAGTCGACTTGGGAGTTGACACACCCCAGGCTGTGTTGACTGCCTAGTCGACACCCCTGTCGACTTGGGTGGTCGGCCAGTCTGGCCTGGGTGCACCTGACTTGTTTCTCAAGACATGTTTGGAGGCTAGTGACGGGAATTGATGGCGCAGATCTGAATTAGGGTTAATCCTATGGTCTAAACTAACCTAATCATCTATAAAACACCCTAATAGCTAGCCTAAATCATCATAAATCAATCCTACAACTAAACTATGCCAAAATGTTTAATCATGGCCTCCACCCTCTTGTCATAGCCTCCATCTTCATTTATATGAGAGTTTCTAAGCTTGTTTGAGAGTTTCAAAGCTTGATTCAAGGCCAAAGTTCAATCTTTCTTCATTAAAACGAGGATCTTTCTTCATATAATCAACGGAGCTTCTTGGAGCTTGTATTCATTTGGGGTTTTTAGAGTTGCTAGTGGCTTCGTCTCAATCTTATTTTATTTTATAAGTCTTCATAGCATTGTAAGCCCTATTCTACTCTTAGATTCTAACTATGAAGTTAAATATGACATGTTGCAAGTTTAAGTTTGGGCCTAAGTATGATTTGTGCTTTGATTCTATCATGTTATGCATAAGATTTATTCTATGCATGTTTGTAAAGCTATCACCTTGACTTTGTGCATAGAAAGCTATGAGCTTTGATTCTATCATGTTATGCATAGACTTATTCTATGCATGTTTGTAAAGCTACCACCTTGACTTTGTGCATAAAAAGCTATGAGCTTTGGTTTGAAATGTTGCATAAAAGCAACATAGAAACTCTCATAACCCGTATGTTAGCTTGCATATGATGTTATATGCGAATCACTTGCTATCATCCCATGTTATTTATGACCATGTTTCATCTATTTTGCTAAAGTTGATATCATGCATGTTTTGAGGCCTATAATGTAATATGCAAGTTTATGAACACATTTGCCTCATATGCCACCATGTTTAACTTGTGGCCCAAACCTTATTAATTATGTCATGCTTCTAAGTTTCGCCCTTTGAGATCTATTTGCGTTTATGCAAACTTACATGCGATGGGGTTACGTTATGGGTAAATTAGAATGACATAAAAACATGACTTGAAAAGATGACATGTGGTTATGCTTGAAACATGAACATGAACTTGGACATGACTTCTAGAAAACATGGGAATGGCCAACTCGAGGTTGGGTTGAGTTTGTAGCATAAATCTACCCGGAACCGACCGGCTTAACTAGTGGCTACAAGCAATAAGATCCAATGTGAGTAGTTGGTCATGTCGCACTTGAAACTCGAGGTTAGACTAAGTTGTGGTGTAAAGCTACCCGGACCCGCCCGGCTTAACTAGTAACCACAACAAGGTCTAATGTGAGAGGTTAGGTGCATTAAATTAATTAATGCCACATGATAGGGTTAAGTCATGGACCACTACTTAACCAATTAAACACGATGGGTTGATAGGGTTAAGTCATGAACCTTGGATACACTTAACCAACTTGGTACTTGATTGGATAGGGTTAACCACGTTTAACCCGTTAGAAACACTAGTTACGTGGTCCTTTTCACTAGTAACCCTCTTGGTTGTATCATGGTACCCTAGGGACTAGGCTAGGGTAGGGCACGATTACTGGGCTGACATGTAAGCGACCAAAACGACGGCTGAGTAGGTGCGCCGGTGTAGGTTCAGGCGGACTATGGTCGTGCACATAGTCCGGAGTCGAAAAAGCAGACACGGGCACCCGTAGGTCTTGACTGTGCGTGCTTGATGTGTGTCCGTGGTTGACACTCTAGGGCTTGATACACCCTAGGGTGGACCTAGCACAGTTTGACTACACTTCGTGATTGGGCCGTATGAAACCGACACTTGACGAGTTAGGCTATAGGGAGCCGATCGATTAGACCGTGTTGTTGGACCTTGATTTAGGTCACCTCATGATATTGGGCCAGCTTTGGGCCAAGGGATCATTTCTTGTTTATACTTGACATGGGTTGGAATGCTAGTACACTTGGTGTAGAAAACTTAACCTTGTATATGCGATGCCACACTTGATCTATCCTGTTAACTTTTCACCATGCCAGTTATCACCCTATGTTTCATCTCTGCTTTACATGTCCAGTTAACTTTATTAGTTTTTATACTAATAGTAGGTAGGACTTACCAGTCTTTTTGACTGACTCATTTTCTTTTGCCTCTTTTCTTCCGTTCCCCACCCTCCCCCCAGGTTTACAGGGTGGGAACACTGGTACCTAGCTCGGATCTTTAGGTGCTTTTCTGGATAGCTCATGTACGGTTTGGACTTGAGCTTGCTATGGCTTTATTCTACCTTGGGGATAGTTACTTTATGATTTTATTTCCAGTTTTCAGTTGACGTTTCTAGACTATGTTTTGTGGAAAATAATGACCAAGTACTTTGATGTAACTTGACTATGGTTTTGAAATGTTAGTTTTATCCGCTGCTTTATTTACTCTGTTTTCACTTATATGTTCTGTCTTGTGAGATCTGCATGCATGTTTACCTTGTTTAAAGCCCCTCCAAAGCTAGTGTGCTTGCAAGAGTGGCATTGGAGGAGTTGGGGTGTTACAGAACGGGTTTCCTCCCAAGAATACTAGTGCATATAACAAAACAGCGCAATGCTTTTTGGAAAAATGAAGCTATTATAAGACCCAGGTCCTATCAAACAATGCAACGCAAGCCGGGGAATAGGGTTTTCCCTTATAATAGCCAAACATGCTTAGTACGTTTAAAACAAATCGTTTGATACTACTATAAGTGCATAGTGTATAAAACAACTTCAAATCATAAGTATCAATCATAGGCGGCATGGGTACCATATATCGTGTCGCCAATACTAAGCTCTACAAATAAAACCGCAAACGTCACGTATTGGAAATTGGGTTATCATTTATGGTATGAACCGAGGCTAGGGATCGTCCTCTACCGATTCGAGACGCTCTAGTCCGCCCCTCAGGAACAGCCGCAACTGCCCCTTGGATCGTCAGGGCCGGTCCACCGATATGGATTATTATGCCTCAACACTGCGTTTCCCCGCCCTATGGGGCGTAGGTGAGCCAACTAAATGACTCCATCGGTTCGAGAACGACCGATATATCTGAGGCGCCTCGCAACAGCAACAACCACATAAGTCAAACTCGTCAGGGCGTGTAAAACCACTGACACCACTTCTAACTAGAAAGAAACGCATGCCCTCCCTGATGTCCTCTCCTGTTTCTGGTTCATACCGGTTTGAAACTCGCGAAGTAAACGTTACACAAAGCTGTGCCACAAAGTCCTTGCTTTGATCATCAACCACAAGACTTTGCTTTTCAACAGAAGTCTTGATCAATTGCCACTTAGGCATGCCACACAGGCAATTCATTCCATGCGATGGATATCCATCAATATATAACCCCTGGGCTCGTACATCTCAGAGAAGGGTGTTAAGCAAGAGAATAAATTCTCCGCCGCCAAACAAATATATATTTAATAGAAATCAATCACACAGACTGAAATCCAATATCAAACACACAGTCCATTTACAAGTTCGTTCTGGGTCAGAACGAAACCGGAGGCACCCAGTACCCCGCACATCCATCGATCTCCAAATATGTCTGGACGATCACCAACTGTTTCCATCTTCTGGGGTGTACATCCCAACCAAGATCATCAGTAATCACCCAAACGACGTGAAGACCTCTGGTCTTCGACCACCTTCTTCATCTTCGACTTATCGTCGTATCAGTTATTCAGAATGGGATAAACCCGGTCTTCTCGAATAACTCGCGTATATAATAAACATGTGTTACACAAACACAACATACGCCTCATTCCAATTTATCGGTCACTAACCGTAAATTAACAAGAGAATATTTCCCCAAATATTAACCCCGAAGGCCGAAACCAACATCGGATCAATATCCAGAAAACCATTCTGCTTAGCTAACCGACAATTAGTTTCTAAATTTCACGTTCATAGGTAAAGGTTCCCATTAATTTTATCAAAGATAAATTCCTTGAATTTATTCTTTAATCTTCTTTTGAATTTAGATTCAACTAGTCGGGATTAACGAACCTTACCGAAGTAATCATTTGTTTTAATTTCCCAATCCCAACCTATTCACCCCATGAAGTAAAACTGGTAATACTTCATATCTAACACCACGGTGTTATCGGTAAATTCAATTACCATTTCACGTTCAAATCTAATTAAAGATTTAACTAACGCCTGGAGCAAAACTGGTGATACTCCATTCTCGATCATTTCAATATAATTAAAGATTCATTAAAACTCCACTTAGTTTTAATCTGTGACTGGGTTGAAGAATCAGTGTCATTTAAAACACGGTTCACGATAAACCCAAAATCACATCACATTTCAATCAGTCCCTAACCGTAAATTAGCAAGTGAGCAGTTCCCTAAGCATTAACCCCGAAGGCCGAAACCAACATCAGATCAATACCCCAGAAACTATTCAACTTAACTAATCTCCAGTTAATTTCTGATTTTCTTAACTCCTTTGGGTCTAAGAATAGTATTATTAAAGATACCACTCATGACAATCCAAAATCACATTCCATTAATTATCAGGTTAAAGAACAAGTGTTATTTAAAACACTGTTCACGATAAACCCAAAATCAATACCAATTCAATTCCAATTAAATATCATTTAATTGGTACACTTCATTAAATCTAAATAAAAAGATTTAATCTTTTCTCAACTGGGTTCAAGAACAGTGTTAATGAAGACACCATTCACGACAAACCCAAATCACATTTGATATTAAATACAAGGCTCTGAATAGAAAATATATTGGCTTATATTCAATATCAAATTCTACGACCAACAAATATCGTATTGGAAATAACGATATAAATATATCTTTCAAATTTCCATAACGATATCTGTGTAATCACGAAATCCAACATCGAAATAATCCAAAGACAATTTCGATTCAAATCCATTCCAATTCAATTATCGGAAATTCTGGTTACTTTTAAAACCCATTTCAAATTCAATTTATTTATTTAAAAATAAATCGAATTTTAATTCTAGTTCAAAACTATTTCATTTCTATAAAAATCTATTTTTATCTTTTCAAATATGGAGTTTTTCATCCCAATTTTTCCCAAATCATTTCTTATGATTTTATACAAATTATTGATATTTTTAATAATTTTATCAAGGCCCGTACAGTCGATTTCCATCAACGGCCATCGAACTGCACTTATAGCGACCTTTTCCAAATTTGATTTAGACATAATTCCAAATCCAACCGTTAAATTGCTAATTTATAATATTCTTAGAAAGCTCTTTTCGATACGAACCCAACGGTTCCGATTTTAGGAGAATCCGACGGTCGGATCTCCCGCAATATCCATTTGAAGTCAATGGTCGAAATTCGCGAACTGCCGCGGCGCGGCGCGTTCTATTCAGGCCATTATATTATATATATAATATATACTTCGTCGATTTCAATTCAAAACGTTCTTTATAAATTCATTTTCAAAACAGTTTCAACTTCATATTCAATTTCAAATCAGAGTTGAATTTTTCCTTATAAATTCGTTTTAAATTCATTTCAAATTGATTTCAATTCAAATGGATTTCTAATTCAATTTCAGTTCGTTTTCAACTCAATTCAATTTCAATCCGAATTCATTTATATTCAATTTCAATTCGAATTCATTTCTATTCGAATTTCAATTCTTTTCAAAATATCAGATTTTGAAATCACTTTCGATACTCATTATAAAATGAATAATATCGATATAAATATCGTTCACGTCAAAATGGCGTCAATCTAATCAACACGGCTTCATATATTTCTATTTGCAAATATTCTATTTCAAATATTTCTTTTTCCAATATGGAATGAGGCCCAATCAATTACCATATAATGTTAATTATATGGATTTTCTACAACACATGTATACAATAACAACGATGAATAATCAACCATCATCCAATGTGCATTCTACACTGTATAAGCATCGAATATAAATATTTAACGCTTATAACAGTCTGTCAATCAATCGATCGACATACAACAAATTATTGGGATTAGTGTATGTCATATATCATCCCAATACCCGTATGGGGTTTCAAACAATCAAACACAGATTTTATTTGTGTTGTTGGGCGATATGTAAAATTTATCGTCCCAATCAATATCAGTCAAATGTGTGCAGATAAACAAATCGTTCGATTTGTTTATATTATTTTATTTCATTTTCATGTTAAAAATTATATTTTCAACTATAAAATATTTTTAACTACATAAATATTTTATTCCATTTCACTTCACATCACACAATCAACTACACATCAAAATCAAACAAACAAGCATACAAGCCGTCCATGGTTTGTGGACGACGGGTGTCGGGTGCTACTAAACACCTTCTGCATCCTAGTATATATACGTAACTAGAAAATTAAATTAAAGAGTGCGAAATTCTCACTCAGGGTTCCACTCCGTCGTGCTTGGCTGTTGAACTGCTGAACCGTTTCGATCTGCTTGAAATTCCAATGCAGTTCTTTTCACGCTGTTCAAATTAAAATATTATTTTTATCACTTCATTTCAATAAAATAAAAATTATATTTTTAATATGCCACTAGTATAAAAATTATATTTTTAACTTCTCTATTATATAAAAATTATATTTTTAACATTTCTATATTATAAAAAATATATTTTTAATTCGCCTTCATTCATATAAAAATCGAATTTTTATGTCACTAGTCTACATATAGAAATCAAATCTTTACAAGTATAGCAATCACCACTTTCATATGAATGAAATCGTATTTTTTTCCTAGTTAAAAATTAAACTTTCTTTCAAGCTAAAAATTATAACTTTCCTTTATCACTTTCAAAATCTTAACTTTATCCCTTTAAAAATCTTACCTTTTCTCAAAAAAAAAAATCAATTCCTTTTTATATATAATAAAAATCAAAGCTTTTATAAATTAAAATCAACGCTTTTATAAAATCACATTTTTAAATTACTAAACTAAACGAAATACATTAAAAATTTATTGCGTAGGGGAGGAAAGAGGGCGTCGGGCACTGCTGCGCCGGACTGGTGGCCGGAGGATGGACGCTGGCGTTCGGCAGTGGTGGCATGGCCCACGGGGTGCGGTGATGGTTGATTTGGGGATAGGGGGTTGCGTTCGATTCGGATGTAAGGGGGAGAATGAGAAGAGCGGAGGAGGGGGAAGGCAGGAGGCGGCGCGTCGGAGGTCAGGTGGGGCCAGCGGTCGGCTGATGGCGACTAGGGAGGTCTCGATATGCACGAGGCTTGAAGTGGAGGGAGGCGAGAATAGAGAGAGGAGGAGAGAGGGTGCTGGCGTCTTCGAACGCCGGAGGGAGGGGGAGGTGTCGCGGTGGCGACGGATCGCCTAGGGGAGGAGCGAGCGTATTTTTTCTCTATTTTCCTTTCTGAATCTCGATCTGAACAAATGAGGGGAGGGTTGACCATTTCGTGGAGAAAGGGGAGGGATAAAAGGTAATATAATATATTTATTTTATTTCATTTCAAAAAGTACCTTTTATTTTCGAACTCTAAACGAGGCCCACCGCCTGTCGTCCATAGCTAATTACCCCATTCCGAACACAATGAGATATGTATCGTAAGCCGATTCTATCGTTTCGATCAGTTTTCGTCAAAATCAACATATAACTCTATATATTGAATTTGAACGCGCATTTCAATTTACTGGGGTCACATACTAACTCGAAAAATCCCAGAAAAATATTTTCTAGCTTCGTATTGACGATACGGTCCTAACAAAACTAGTTTCGTCGAATTCTGAGACCGTTGGAAAAATGGCCATTTTTCAGTCGATTAAAATCAACTGAAACTGGTCAAACGCATTTTCCTTTGCCACGCTCACACATTGATTCGAAAAATTATGAAATTTGAATCCTAGCAATAATTTGACATCGCGGATCCAACAAAAGTGGTTTCGTCGAAATCCGAGTTCGTTTGCAAAATCGCTATTTTCAAAGGCCGAAATTCCATAGCGACTATTCAGAATTTTCAACTGGACGTATCTTTTGATTCCCGCTATGAAATTTTGATTTTTCGGATTCGTTGGAAATATATTCTCTATTAGATTTTATTATTTTTGGTTTCACTAAAATCCGGTTTATTTTGAATCTTGTACATTCATTTGAAGTTTGAAATCGAATTATCGAACTACCGCACAATTTTCAATTCCTTTTATATTTATAAATAAATATTTATATTCCAACGACGATCTATATAATATATACGTTCGAATTCTATTCAAAATAAATTTCTCGTCGTTATTATTTAAAATAATTCATTTTAAATAATCAAAATTCGACAAAATTGCCAAAATAAAAATTTTAAACTGGCCCAAATTTCCGGGTTATTACAATCTTCCCCACTTAAAACTTTTCGTCCCCGAAAAGGAACAAAGCCGAAAGTTGTTTAAAAATTCAACTCAACTTCCATTATTTTGACTACGGCTTAAGTTCTTCAACTTTTCTATTTCTAAAAACTTTTCAAATTTTTCAAAAAATTGGCTAACACCCTAAATTTTCAAAAAAATTCGCCATAACCTCCCCTGCACCGGGAGCACGGGAAAATCCCGAAACTGCCATACAGGCCTTCTGATCTCAAAAAGAAAAAGAAAAAGCCAAGCGGCTAGCCAATCGGCTCATAAAATCATCATCACCCAAACAAAACAGTAAATTATGATAAACATGTACCTATTTGTCGGGTAAACAAATTTTATTCTCTGCTCTAGCCTCCTAGCTATGACCTGTTCAATGTAAGTACATGTATATGCAAGCAAATGCGACCAAATTTTCAATACATTTCAATATTTGACCAATTTTGTTAAAGGTTCCACATTTAATTATTCAAACAATAATCAAATAACACAACCATCAATCAATTAGTGAATTATCATTTCAAATTCACAATTTTGATATATAGTCAAAAATCATATTTTTGGTGCCAAATCACAACAATATATTCTAATTATATTTTGGTTCTCACACCAGTCAATTGGAGATATATAGATATCTCACCTTCGTCCCTCGAATATAAATATTGATGATGCCATGGTCATTATCAACATCATCTCCGGGCGGCTAGAGTATGATTCTATATCTATCCAGTATATTAAAACTTCAAATACACGTGGATCAGACGTATACGCAAAATCTTTATATACTAGACTGTCCAATTCAATATAAATAATCAAATACGAATACTTGATTTAAATTTGAAAACAAAATTTGTTTTCACTTTCAAAAATATACTCTTCACACTCGTTCTAGGATACTACTGGTCCCATCTCTAACGAGTCATTCTCGTTGGATATTACTAATCCAATTTCTGATGAATTCTTTCGTATGGTTCTAATGTGTCTTGTTCTCTGAGCTTTGTAAACCAAAGCTATGATACCAACTGTAAAAACCCGTAACTTCCCCGGTGAGGGAAAGCGCGGATAGTTCGAGAACAAGCCACAACAGAAAGCAGACGGAAGAACATTTCATTGTATAATACAACAATTCCATCAGAATACAAGAATATACAGAGTATAAACCAATAATACACATTTACCAAATATCAGCGATTACAATAAATTACATAGCAGCGGAAAATAATACAATACACAACTAGAAGTAATACGCGGATACAAAGCTTTCCGAGTATCGTTCCAGCTGTAAATCAGGACCCTGTGAATATAAATCTGCCAAACCAAAACTAATAGCTGCCCGTGTTGAAAATAAGGGCACCCAGGGTTTAGGTTAAAACAATAAACTCCAGGTCAGTCATGGGACTGGTGTGAGAACTAAAACAGTTATTTAAAACTTTACTTTAAATCAGATATATCAAGGGACCACGCCATATAACACGGAACGGGTTTCCTCCCAAGAATACTAGTGCATATAACAAAACAGCGCAATGTTTTTTGGAAAAATGAAGCTATTATAAGACCCAGGTCCTATCACACAATGCAACGCAAGCCGGGGGATAGGGTTCTCCCTTATAATAGCCAAACATGCTTAGTACGTTTAAAACAAATCATTTGATACTACTATAAGTGCATAGTGTATAAAACAACTTCAAATCATAAGTGTCAATCATAGGCGGCATGGGTACCATATATCATGTCGCCAATACTAGGCTCTACAAATAAAACCGTAAACGTCATGTATTGGAAATTGGGTTATCATTTATGGTATGAACCGAGGTTAGGGATCGTCCTCTACCGATTCGAGACGCTCTAGTCCGCCCCTCAGGAACAGCCGCAACTGCCCCTTGGATCGTCAGGGCCGGTCCACCGATGTGGATTATTATGCCTGAACACTGCGTTTCCCCGCCCTATGGGGCGTAGGTGAGCCAACTAAATGACTCCATCGGTTCGAGAACGACCGATATATCTGAGGCGCCTCGCAACACCAACAACCACATAAGTCAAACTCGTCAGGGCGTGTAAAACCACTGACGCCACTTCTAACTAGAAAGAAACGCATGCCCTCCCTGATGTCCTCTCCCGTTTCCAGTTCATACCGGGTGTGAAACTCGCGAAGTAAACGTTACACAAAGCTGTGCCACAAAGGCCTTGCTTTGATCATCAACCACAAGACTTTGCTTTTCAACAGACGCCTTGATCAATTGCCACTTAGGCATGCCACACAGGCAATTCATTCCATGCGATGGATATCCATTAATATATAACCCCTGGGCTCGTACGTCTCATGGAAGGGCGTTAAGCAAGATAATAAATTCTCCGCCGCCAAACAGATATATATTTAATAGAAATCAATCATACAGACTGAAATCCAATGTCACACACACAGTCCATTTACAAGTTCGTTCTGGGTCAGAACGAAACCGGAGGCACCCAATACCCCGCACATCCATCGATCTCCAAATACGTCTGGACGATCACCAATTGTTTCCATCTTCTTGGGTGTACATCCCAATCAAGATCATCAGTAATCACCCAAACGACGTGAAGACCTCCGGTCTTCGACCACCGTCTTCATCTTCGACATATCGTCGTATCAGTTATTCAGAATGGGATAAACCCGGTCTTCCCGAATAACTCGCGTATATAATAAACATGTGTTACACAAACACAACATACGCCTCATTCCAATTTATCAGTCACTAACCGTAAATTAACAAGAGAATAATTCCCCAAATATTAACCCCAAAGGCCGAAACCAACATCAGATCAATATCCAGAAAACCATTCTTCTTAGCTAACCGACAGTTAGTTTCTAAATTTCACATTCATAGGGAAAGGTTCCCATTAATTTTATCAAAGATAAATTCCTTGAATTTATTCTTTAATCTTCTTTTGAATTTCGATTCAACTAGTCGGGATTAACGAACCTTACCGGAGTAATCATTTGTTTTAATTTCCCAATCCTAACCTATTCATCCCATGAAGTAAAATTGGTAATACTTCATATCTAACACCGCGGTGTTATCGGTAAATTCAATTACCATTTCACGTTCAAAATAATTAAAGATTTAACTAACGCCTAGAGCAAAACTGATTATACTCCATTCTCGATCATTTCAATCTAATTAAAGATTCATTAAAACTCCACTTAGTTTTAATCTGTGACTGGGTTGAAGAATCAGTGTCATTTAAAACACGGTTCACGATAAACCCAAAATCACATCACATTTCAATCAGTCCCTAACCGTAAATTAGCAAGTGAGCAGTTCCCTAAGCATTAACCCCGAAGGCCGAAACCAACATCAGATCAATACCCCAGAAACTATTCAACTTAACTAATCTCCAGTTAATTTCTGATTTTCTTAACTCCTTTGCGTCTAAGAATAGTATTATTAAAGATACCGTTCACGACAACACAAAATCACATTCCATTAATTATCAGGTTAAAGAATAAGTGTTATTTAAAACACTGTTCACGATAAACCCAAAAATCAATACCAATTCAATTCCAATTAAATATCATTTAATTGGTACACTTCATTAAATCTAAATAAAAAGATTTAATCTTTTCTCAACTGGGTTCAAGAACAGTGTTAATGAAGACACCATTCACGACAAACCCAAATCACATTTGATATTAAATACAAGGCTCTGAGTAGAAAATATATCGGCTTATATTCAATATCAAATTCTACGACCAACAAATATCGTATTGGAAATAACGATATAAATATATCTTTCAAATTTCCATAACGATACCTGTGTAATCACGAAATCCAACATTGAAATAATCCAAAGACAATTTCGATTCAAATCCATTCCAATTCAATTGTTGGAAATTCTAGTTACGTTTAAAACCCATTTCAAATTCAATTTATTTATTTAAAAATAAATCGTATTTTAATTCTAGTTCATTTCGATAAAAATCTATTTTTATCTTTTCAAATATGGAGTTTTTCATCCTAATTTTTCCTAAATCATTTCTTATGATTTTATACAAATTATTGATATTTTTAATAATTTTATCAAGGCCCGTACAGTCGATTTCCATCAACGGCCATCGAACTGCACTTATAGCGACCTTTTCCAAATTTGATTTAGACAAAATTCCAAATCCAACCGTTAGATTTCTAATTTCTAATATTCGTTAGAAAGCTCTTTTCGATACGAACCCAACGGTTCCGGTTTTAGGAGAATCCGACGGTCGGATCTCCCCCAATATCCATTTGAAGTCAATGGTCGAAATTCGCGAACTGCCGCGGCGCGGCGCGTTCTATTCAGGCCATTATATTATATATATATAATATATAATATATACTTCGTCGATTTTAATTCAAAACGTTCTTTAAAAATCGTTATAAATTCATTTTCAAAAAGGTTTCAACTTCATATTCAATTTCAAATCAAAATTGAATTTTTCCTTATAAATTCGTTTTAAATTCATTTCAAATTGATTTCAATTCAAATGGATTTCTAATTCAATTTCAGTTCGTTTTCAATTCAATTTCAATCCGAATTCATTTATATTCAATTTCAATTCGAATTCATTTATATTCAATTTCTATTCGAATTCATTTCTATTCAATTTGATTCGAATTTCAATTCTTTTCAAAATATCAGATTTTGAAATCACTTTCGATACTCATTATAAAATGAATAATATCGATATAAATATCGTTCACGTCAAAATGACGTCAATCTAATCAACACGGCTTCATATATTTCTATTTGCAAATATTCTATTTCAAATATTTCTATTTCAAATATTTCTTTTTCCAATATGGAATGAGGCCCAATCAATTACCATATAATGTTAATTATATGGATTTTCTACAACACATGTATACAATAACAACGATGAATAATCAACCATCATCCAAAGTGCATTCTACACTGTATAAGCATCGAATATAAATATTTAACGCTTATAACAGTCTGTCAATCAATCGATCGACGTACAACTAATTATTGGGATTAGTGTATGTCATATATCATCCCAATACCCGTTGGGGTTTCAAACAATCAAACACAGATTTTATTTGTGTTGTTGGGCGATGTGTAAAATTTATCGTCCCAATCAATATCAGTCAAATGTGTGTAGATAAACAAATCGTTCGATTTGTTTATATTATTTTATTTCATTTTCATGTTAAAAATGATATTTTCAACTATAAAATATTTTTAACTACATAAATATTTTATTCCATTTCACTTCACATCACACAATCAACTACACATCAAAATCAAACAAACAAGCATACAAGCCATCCATGGTCTGTGGACGACGGGTGTCGGGTGCTACTAAACACCGTCTGCATCCTAGTATATATATGTAACTAGAAAATTAAATTAAAGAGTGAAAAATTCTCACTCAGGGTTCCACTCCGCCATGCTTTGCTATTGAACTGCTGAACCGTTTCGATCTGCTTGAAATTCCAATGCAGTTCTTTTCACACTGTTCAAATTAAAATATTATTTTTAACACTTCATTTCAATAAAATAAAAATCATATTTTTAATATGCCACTAGTGTAAAAATTATATTTTTAACTTCTCTATTATATAAAAATTATAATTTTAACCTTTCTATATTATAAAAAATATATTTTTAATTCGCCTTCATTCATATAAAAATCGAATTTTTATGTCACTAGTCTACATATAGAAATCAAATCTTTACAAGTATAGAAATCACCACTTTCATATGAATGAAATCATATTTTTTTCCTAGTTAAAAATCAAACTTTCTCTCAAGCTAAAAATTATAACTTTCCTTTATCACTTTAAAAATCTTAACTTTATCCCTTTAAAAATCTTACCTTTTCACAAAAAAAAAATCAATTCCTTTTTATATATAATAATAATCAAAGCTTTTATAAATTAAAAATCAACGCTTTTATAAAATCACATTTTTAAATTACTAAACTAAACGAAATACATTAAAAACTTACTGCGCACGGGAGGAAAGAGGGCGTCGGGCACTGCTGCGCCGGAGTGGTGGCCGGAGGATGGACGCTGGCGTTCGGTAGTGGTGGCATGGCCCACGGGGTGCGGTGGCGGTTGATTTGGGGATAGGGGGGTTGCGTTCGATTCGGCTGTAAGGGGGAGAATGAGAAGAGCGGAGGATGGGGAAGGCCAGGAGGCGGTGCGTCAGAGGTCAGGTGGGGCCTGCGGTCGGCTGATGGCGACTAGGGAGGTCTCGATATGCGCGAGGCTTGAAGTGGAGGGAGGCGAGAATAGAGAGAGGAGGAGAGAGGGTGCTGGCGTCTTCGAACACCAGAGGGAGGGGGAGGTGTCGCGATGGCGATGGATCGCCTAGGGGAGGAGCGAGCGTATTTTTTCTCTATTTTCCTTTTTGAATCTCGATCTGAACAAATGAGGGGAGGGTTGACCATTTCGTGGAGAAAGGGGAGGGATAAAAGGTAATATAATATATTTATTTTATTTTATTTCATTTCAAAAAGTACCTTTTATTTTCGAACTATAAACGAGGCCCACCGCCTTTCGTCCATTGTTAATTACCCCCATTCCGAACACAATGGGATATGTATCGTAAGCCGATTCGATCGTTTCGATCAGTTTTCGTCAAAATCAACATATAACTCTATATATTGAATTTGAACGCGCATTTCAATTTACTGGGGTCAGATACTAACTCGAAAAATCCCAGAAAAATATTTTCTTGCTTCGTATTGATGATACGGTCCTAACAAAACTAGTTTCGTCGAATTCTGAGACCGTTGGGAAAATGACCATTTTCCAGTCGATTAAAATCAACTGAAACTGGTCAAACGCGTTTTCCTTTGCCACGCTCACACATTGATTCGAAAAATTATGAAATTAGAAACCTAGTAATAATTTGACATCGCGGATCCAACAAAAGTGGTTTCGTCGAAATCCGAGGTCGTTTGCAAAATGGCTATTTTCAAAGGCCGAAATTCCATAGCGACTATTCAGAACTTTCAACTGGACGTATTTATTGATTCCCGCTATGAAATTTTGATTTTTCGGATTCGTTGGAAAGATATTCTCTATTAGATTCTATTATTTTTGGTTTCACTAAAATTCGGTTTATTTTGAATCATGTACATTCATTTGAAGTTTGAAATCGAAATATCGAACTACCGCGCCATTTTCAATTCCTTTTATATTTATAAATAAATATCGATATTCCAACGACGATCTATATAATATATACGTTCGAATTCTATTCAAAATAAATTTCTCATCGTTATTATTTAAAATAATTCATTTTAAATAATCAAAATTCGCCAAAATTGCCAAAATAAAAATTTTAAACTGGCCCAGATTTCCGGGTTATTACATATTGCGGGAAATCCAATATATATATATATATAATAGCAACAACCACCAAGCCTGAATAACTAATATATATTATAACCACAATTGATAAACAATTTATAAAAGCAATTGTGACAGCCCGCCCCACACCAGCCGGCATTTCCTCCGAAAGTGCGCTGTACACATGCCCGACTTGCACGGAACGGTCGCCAAAGAAAGGAAAGAAGAGAATGAACTAATCGAAAACCTGTAGAATGTCTCACAGCGCATGGAACAAAATATAATAATAATATACTTGACATAAAACAGGCTAGACAGTGCATAAGCTGATAACTAAAACCAATATCAACATCATCATCAGAGTAGCGAAATCCAAATACAGCTTATTACAACTTTCCAAATTATTGTCTCTAAAGAAAAGAAAGAGAGGGTACACTACTAATGCCCAAAGTAGTGACCAGCAGCGACACAGGGAGAATATCTATATATCATACAAGGAAGCTTCCTGCTCGTCTCCGGTACAGCTACTCGTGCATGCCACCTAACCTGTCTCTAGTGTGCTCGTGAGAGCACCCAGAGTAATAAGAAGAGACATAAAACTCTGGGTTAGACAAAAAGTCTGGTACGAGCGATAAGCACCTAAACAGAACAATAACAGGTATACTAAGCCATACCTGAACCTAGACCTGCAACCAAAGAGTTAGCACTACATACCGTACAATTCTCTAAGGTGCCATTAAACAGATGGTGTAAAGAATACGGGGGTGGGGGTGTGCATGTCATAGTGATGGCGAATAAATCAAACATAACAACCATCCTCACATCTCTCACTCAGTGCGTAAAGCATACGATGTCCACCACTTCAATCACTAGACCCGTCGAAGTAGTGACGGAGTTCGACTTGTACGACTACTACTAATACCAAGCTTACCCCATGGAGTCATGACCAAATCTTTACAAATGACCCCACCTCATTGGTCTATAGCTCTTTAGTCGTACCTAGGCCATTATGGCCCTGAATCCGTTCACGTACTCCCTACACATAGTGGTTCAAAGTTACAGACATCGACAAACCCTTAGCACACGTCCCGCAGCAAAGCCCAACTCATGAAGTTAAATCATCGGTTCCCAACTGGATCCTGAGTACAAACTTCCCACTTGGACTACTTTTGCATCTTGGGTCTGGTCTTCATCTCCAGATCGGTTCGGATCTCCTCCTAGCCATCGGTTCGGCTCGGCCTTCAGCTCCCAGTCATCAACACGGTTCGTGATTAATACTCTTCACTAGATCGGATCGGGTACCTCAAGCTCCTCCATGGTGCATCGGTTCGGGTCGCGAGTGACCACTCGGGTCGGCTCGGAGACGCGGTTCGGTTCGGATAGGGCGCTCCGACTTTAGATCCTTCATGGCCATCTCTTCATGTGCTTCCAAGCGGTTCGGGTCAGACTCCTTCTCTTGAGTGGTTCGGATCGGGTACGAGAGGCAGTTCACAGTTGATGCTCGTGGACCTCACACAGACGGTTCGGTTCGGAGGAGATGGCTTGGTTCGTGATGTGGTTCCACGACCCCATAGGGCGATCCGATGCGACCCTCAATCCCCCATCCGATCCGAATTCCTGCACTTTGTCCAGCGAGTTGTTTTACGCCATTCGACGGCGTTTTCGACCATTCTAACTATTCTAAACAATCATAAAGCATATCGTACAGTCATAGCAACATATAAAAGTTACCATAAACACCAAAACACCAATTTGATAGGTTAAAATGGATCAAACGTAGCCAAAATCCCATATTTTCCCTCAAGCATGTTTAAGCAAAACTAACGATAGGATTAGTAAAACTTAACCAAATTTTCAAACAGAGGCCTAAAACATTATTTTCGAATTTATAAATATTTTTCCAGAATTTAATAATGTATAAATTCGCTAATCAACGCTAATTACCTTTAATTAACTATAATTAGTGAGGAACTATGCAAATCACTCACCTTAGCCACAAATAAAATCCTAAATCTGAAACCCCACTGATTTGGGCGTGAATACCAATACAACACAGCAGCTCTACGTCAATTTGTGTGCTAAACCGCCTTGATTTGACGTTGATTAAGCCAAAACTTGATTAGAAAGTGATTAGAAGTTGATTTGGGTGTTGGAGGCCATTGTAAGGTTGAAGAGAGGGTTTGTGGCGGTTGGAAAATGAGTGAAAAACTGAAATCCTAACCCTAGCAGCCCTTAAATACCTCTAATCCCGAAATCCCTCATTGGGCCTAGCTGTTAATCACCCGGTTAAGCCCAGTTAAGCTGTTTTTCACCATCTGAAACTTGTTTCAGCCATATCTCCCAAACGGTGAGTCCGTTTGGCTAATATGACCACTCAACGGAATTGTAAACCATCATCCGGAGCCAATGGAAGTGGTTTCAGGTCAAAACTCCTTTCCAATCAAAAGTTATGGCCAAAACAAGATCAGCTAGGGGCAAAACGGTCATTTAAAAATCGGGAAAAATCATGAACATGGGAAATGACCCCAATAGTCGCCTCCCAAAGTTACATAACCATACGACTTGGTATGTGAAAGAAATAAATATTCTACGATCCTATGATGCGAAGAATGCGGGTCGTTGCACTCCCCCCTCCCCCCCCCCCCCTAAGAAATTTCGTTCCCGAAATTCCTTAACCCAAAACATGCAAGGGATCCTGCATGCCTACCAGCCACAAACAATCAATCAAACATGCAAAACAAACAAAACAAGCCTATCCTAGCATGCGGAAAGACCAAACCGAAGTTAAAATCTTACCAGGCGAAGAGTTCTGGATACGTCTTCCTAATGCTCTCCTCTGTCTCCCAAGTACAGTCATTCTCATTCTCGCCCCACTGAACTTTGACTAATTTCACCGCCTTCCTTCGAAGCTGCTTCGTATCGTTCCCAACAATACGCATAAGCCTGCGGTTCCCAACCGCCTCGGGTTCAACTTCAACATCATCCAACTGATCAGGTGAAATAGTCACATCTCAGTCGTGTACGAACTTCCTTAACTGGGAAACGTGAAATACGTTATGAACTCCTGCTATCTTGTCTGGTAATTCAACTTTATATGCAAAATTTCCAATTTGCTCAAGAACTGGGAATGGACCAACAAATCTTGGTGCTAACTTGCCTCTCCTTCCAAATCGTATCACGCTCTTCAACGGAGATATCTTGACAAACACCAAATCGCCAATGGAGAACTTTAATTCTCTTCTCCTCTTATCGGCATAACTCTTCTGCCTATCTTGGGAAGCCTTCATTCGTTGTTGGATAATCTTAATCTTAGTTGAAGCCTCTCTTATCACATCTGGTCCAAGCACAAACTTCTCACCAGTTTCTACCCAACATGATGGTGAGTTGCACGGTATTCCGAACAAAGCTTCAAATGGAGCCATACCAATACTGGATTGATAATTGTTATTATATGCAAACTCTTCTAGATGCAAATGGTCATCCCATGATCCACAAAAATCCAATATGCAAGCTCTCAAAAGATCTTCTAACACTCGATTCACCCTCTCTGTCTGTCCATCGGTTTGAGGATTATACGCGGTACTGAGATGTAATTCTGATCCTAACGCCTCTTGTAAGCTCTTCCAAAATCCACTAGTAAACAACAGATCTCGGTCGCTCACAATGCTTTTGGGTATCCCATGAAATCTCACTACCCACTTTACGTATAGTTCAGCTAACTTAGTCGTTGTCCTGTTCGACTTGATGGGTATAAATCTTGCACTCTTAGTCAATCGGTCCACAATCACCCAAATGCTATCATGGCCCGATCTAGTCTTTGGTAACCCATCAATGAAATCCATCGAGATTTGTTCCCATTTCCATTCTGGAACTTCTAATGGTTATAACAAACCACTAGGCTTCTTTTGCTCAGCTTTAACTAGCTGGCAATTCATGCATTTGGATATAAACTTCCCAACGTCTCTTTTCATCCCTTCTCAGTAATAGGTCTGTTTCATGTCTCGGTACATCTTGTTACCACCGGGATGTATAGTCAGTTTTGAGTGATGACATTCTCTAAGCACTTCATCTCTCAATCTATTGACATTGGGTACAACTAGTCTTCCATTCTTTCTAAGCCATCCATCTCGATCAAGCCCATACTTGTTCATCTCCTCATCGATACCCATCTCTAACTTGGAGATGATTTCCAATAGGTTAGGATCGTCCCTTTGACTGGAACCAATCCGCTCAATCAAAGTGGGTCTGATCTTCAAACTTGCTAACATTTCTGGATCCAATTCGCACTTCGGTCTGAAATCATACCCAGCGATGTACTCCAGTTGCTTCCATTCTAGAAACATAGCCCCTAAACTGGCATGTCTTCTACTTAATGCATCAGCTACCGCATTGCCCTTTCCTGGTGTGTATGCGATATCGAAATCATAGGAAGCTAAGAATTCTAACCATCTTTGCTGTCGGAGATTTATATCCTTTTGAGAGAAGAGATACTTTAACGATTTATGATCTGTAAACAACTCGAATATTTCTCCCAAGAGATAATGTCTCCACATCTTCAATGCGAATACGATCGCTGCTAATTCCAAATCATGGGTAGGGTATCTTCTCTCGTGCGGTTTCAATTGTCGGCTTGCATAAGCTACAACCCTACCTCCTTGCATCAATACATCACCTAGTCCGGTACCACAGGCATCCATGTACACTGTCATCTCTTTCCCCTCAGGAATGACTAACACTGGTGCGCGCATCAACTTTTCCTTTAGACTCTTGAATGCATTCTCGCACTTTTCGTCTCAGACGAAAGCTTGATTCTTTTTGGTCAATTGAGTCAACGGTGCTGCTATCTTAGAGAAGTCTTGGATAAACTTACGATAATATCCAGCTAATCCCAAGAAACTCCTTATGTCCGTTGCATTCATGGGCATAGACCAATCTTGTACCATAGCCACTTTCGCAGGATCCTTGGCAATACCATTCTCTAAAACAACATGGCCCAAGAATCTCACTTCCCTCCTCCAGAAGTGACACTTAGAAAACTTTGCTTTCAATTGGTGTTTTCTCAACATCTCCATCACTATCCTCAAATGTTCCTTGTGTTCTTCCTCTGTCTTTGAGTAAACCAAAATATCATCCACGAACACAAGAACAAACTTATTCAATTGATCTCTGAATACCCTATTCATAAGATCCACAAAATATGCTGGGGCATTGGTCAGCCCGAATGGCATGACCAACCACTCGTAAAATCCAGACGGCGTCCGAAATGTCGTTTTAGCTATAATCTCAGCTTCCACTCTAAGCTGATGAAAACCTGTCGCGAGATCCAACTAAGAGAATACTCTCGCGCCACTCAACTGATCAAACAAATCATCTATCCGCGGTAGAGGATACTTGTTCTTTCGCGTCACCTTATTCAACTCGCGGTAGTCTACACACAAACGAAGGGAACCATCCGCCTTGGTAGCAAACACAACTGGTGCTCGCCATTCAGAAACACTCCTTTTAATAAATCCCTTCTTCAAAATATCGCTGACTTGCACCCCGAGCTCTCGCTGCTCCCTTGGTGCCATACGACGAAGTGGCATCACTATAGGTCTGGAATCTTTCACTAAATCAATACGGAACTCAATCTCTTAGTGTAGTGGAAGCCCGGTCACTTCCTCCAAGACGTCCGGATACTGGCCAACCACGGGCAAACCTGACAACTCACCTTGCGGGATGTCGAGGGAATTTAGAAAACTAGCCATTACCCCATCACTAGGCAGACCACCAAACACTACCCTCTGCCCATCATCCGCTCTAGCTGTCACCAAAAAGCCCTCACAATCTACCACCACCCCGTATCTTTGGAGCCAATCGACTCCCAAAATAATGCCAAACCTAGTAAAGCCCAAAACAAAGCAATCACAAACAAACATGCATTCATGACTCGATAAGACTACATTCCGACAAATCATGCTAAGGTTAGTCGAACCACCAATCGGGTTCGTCATTACTAAAGGTCTATCGACAATCTCGGGCTCCAATCCCAACCTATCTACCAGGTCACTAGATATGAAAGAACTGGAAGCTCCGGTATCAAACAAAACTCTAATAGGAACATCATAAACAGAAATCATACCTTGAATGACAACATTCTTTCCCTTCTCCGCTGCAGTTGGGGCATTCGACGAAGAAGGAATAGCATTAAGGGCATATGCTTTCACCATCTGCTTTTCTTTAGGGGGTTGCGGACACTTGTCCTTGTGATGTCCCACTCGGCCACAGTTGAAGCACTTCCTGTCTGCTGGCTTGGGTCGACAATTACTAGCATAATGGCCCTTCTTACCACAGCTGAAGCACTCAACATCCTTCTTATTCTTTTTCTTCTGGCCATCCTTGGTCTGATTCTGCTTTCTCTTATTCTAAGAACCATTCTTGCCTCCACCGCTTGCTTGCGGCTTTCGCTCCACTGTAGATGCAACCTCAGTCTTCGACTTAGGGTAAAGACTCTCTGACCTCAATGCTTTCCCCACAATCGATTCAAACGTCTCATCGATGTAGTTAATAAGCTTTTCCCCCAAGTACTGATCCAAACCTGTTATAAACTTCTCGTTCTTCTTCTCGGCAGTATCTATTAGGGATAACCCATATTTTGACAAAGTGTCGAATTCGGCAATATACTCCGAGATAGCTCTGCCATTCTGCTTGAGCTCCAAAATTTTCTTAAACAACACTGATTTCTGAGCAGTTGGAATGAACTTATCGCTAAAGCGAGCCTTAAACTAATCCCAAGTAATCTGATCCTCGGGACTAGCTGCTTTATAGCATTCCACAAATTCATTGCCCGTCCTTGCAGCTGACGGGATGCTAGCCTTCTCTTCATCGCATCCTCGATACCCAAGTCTTCGAAGATACGCTCGCAGCTATCCAACCAATCCTGGACATCCGTAGCCGACTCCGTTCTGTGGAACGGCTTCCCACCAAGACTAGTATAATCCTTGTTCAGCTTGGCGAAATCGGCCCTAGGCGCCTGCACTATTGGACCACCTCCATTACCCGCATTGGGAGCTGCCCTCTGAACATCCCTAAGCATCTCTCTCATGAGGTCAATAAACATCGTCCTCTCCTCAGCAGCATTCCCATTATTGGCTCCTCTACCGGTACCCCTTGCATATCGGCTCATCGTTTAATCTGCATAGAGAAAACGATTAACCATCACTATAGTGGTGCCAGTGCAGTGCGACTTCATCCTTAGCTGTACTAATAATATATATAGCTTTTAAAAACCAAAATAATCACAAATACGCGCTCTCATATATGTATACTATCTCTCCCTGATAACTTCCCTAGCTTAACTACGCAACCTCGCTCTAATACCAAGTGTGACGGCCCTCCCCGCACCAACCGGCATTTCCTCCGAAAGTGCGCTGTACACATGCCCGACTAGCATGGAACGGTCGCCAAAGAAAGGAAAGAAGAGAATGAACTAATCAAAAACCTGTAGAATGTCTCACAGCGCATGGAACAAAATATAATAATAATATACTTGACATAAAACAGGCGAGACAGTGCATAAGCTGATAACTAAAACCAACATCAACATCATCATCAGAGTAGCGGAAATCCAAATACAGCTTATTACAATTTTCCAAATTACTGTCTCTAAACAAACGAAAGAAAGGGTACACTACTAATGCCCAAAGTAGTGACCAGCAGCGACACAAGGAGAATATCTATATATTATACGTGGAAGCATCCTGCTCGTCTCCAGTACAGCTACTCGTGCATACCACCTAACCTGTCTCTAGTCTACTCGTGAGAGCACCCAGAGTAATAAGAAGAGACATAAAACTCTGGGTCAGACAAAAAGTCTGGTATGAGCGATAAGAAGCTAAACAAAACAATAACAGGTATACTAAGCCATACCTGAACCTGGACCTGCAACCAATGAGTTAGCACTACATACCGTACAATTCTCTAAGGTGCCACTAAACATATGGTGTAAAGAATACAGGGGTGGGGTGTGCATGTCATAGTGATGGTGAACAAATCAAACATAACAACCATCCTCACATCTCTCACTCAGTGCGTAAAGCATACGATGTCCACCACTTCAATCACTAGACCCATCGAAGTAGTGACGAAGTTCGACTTGTACGACTATTACTACTACCAAGCTTACCCCATGGAGTCATGACCAAATCTTTACAAATGACCCCACCTCATTGGTCTATAGCTCTTTAGTCGTACCTAGGCCACTGTGGCCCTGAATCCGTTCACGTACTCCCTACACATAGTGATTCAAAGTTACAGACATCGACAACCCCTTAGCACACGTCCCGCAGCGAAGCCCAACTCATGAAGTTAACTCGTCGGTTCCTAACTGGATCCTGAGTACAAACTTCCCACTTGGACTACCTTTGCATCTCGGGTTTGGTCTTCATCTCCGGATCGGTTCGGATCTCCTCCTAGCCATCGGTTCGGCTCGGCCTTCAGCTCCCAGTAATCAACACGGTTCATGATTAATACTCTTCACTGGATCAGATCGGGTACCTCAAGCTCCTCCATGGTGCATCGGTTCGGTTCGGAGACGCGGTTCATTCCGGATAGGGCGCTCCGACTTTAGATCCTTCATGGCCATCTCTTCACGTGCTTTCAGGCGGTTTGGGTCGGACTCCTTCTCTTGAGTGGTTCGGATCGGGTATGAGAGGCTGTTCACAGTTGATGCTCGTGGACCTCACACAGACGGTTTGGTTCGGAGGAGATGGCTTGGTTCGTGATGTGGTTCTGCGACCCCATAGGGCGATCTGATTCGGCCCTCAATCCCCCCATCCGATCTGAATTCCTGCACTTTGTCCAGCGAGCTATTTTACGCCATTCGACGGCGTTTTCAACCATTCTAACTATTCTAAACAATCACAAATCATATCATACAGTCATAGCAACATATCAAAGTGACCATAAACACCAAAACACCAATTTGATAGGTTAAAATGGATCAAACGTAGCCAAAATCCCATATTTTCCCTTAAGCATGTTTAAGCAAAACTAATGATAGGATTAGTAAAACTTAACCAAATTAACCAAATTTTCTAACAGAGGCCTAAAACATTATTTTCGAATTTATAAATATTTTTCCAGAATTTATTAATGTATAAATTCGCTAATCAACGCTAATTACCCTTAATTAACCATAATTAGGGAGGAACTATGCAAATCACTCACCTTAGCCACAAATAAAATACTAAATCTGAAACTCCACTGATTTGGGCGTGAATACCAATACAACACAGCAGCTCTACCTCGATTTGTGTGCTAAACCGCCTTGATTTGACGTTGGTTAAGCCAAAACTTGATTAGAATGTGATTAGAAGTTGATTTGGGTGTTGGAGGCCATTGTTAGGTTGAAGAGAGGGATTGTGACGGTTGGAAAATGAGTGAAAAACCGAAATCCTAACCCTAGCAGCCCTTAAGTACTTCTAATCACGAAATCCCCCATTGGGCCTAGCTGTTAATCACCCGGTTAAGCCCAGTTAAGCTGTTTTTCACCATCGAAAACTTGTTTCAGCCATAGCTCCCAAACGATGAGTCCGTTTGGCTAATGTGACCACTCTACGGAATTGTAAACCATCATCCGGAGCCAATGGAAGTCGTTTCAGGTCAAAACTTCTTTCCAATCAAAAGTTATGACCAAAACAAGATCAGCTAGGGACAAAACGGTCATTTAAAAATTGAGAAAAATCATGAACATGGGAAATGACCCCAATAGTCGTCTCCAAAAGTTACATAACCATACGACTTGGTATGTGAAAGAAATAAATATTCTACGATCCTATGATGCGTAGAATGCGGGTTGTTATAGCAACCGAGCAGCCAACAATTCATTTTAAATGATAAAAAATAAAATCTTAAGTGAGATTTACTCACCTTGATTTTAGTTGTCGAATATCCCGTTTATTCCTATATCGCGCAGCTATGAATCTACATGCCTCGTATCAAACGAAGTTACCAAGCACCTATGATAATTTGATTTAATTTATCGATTAAACATTTATTCATTAAATTAACTATAACGTAAATAAATTATTTATCCTATGTATAAATTTCGGTAAGAATATATAACTTATTGTTTTGATCAACATGAACCCTATCCTCAAAATCATTGATCAGCTTTGTTGTAATCAACCCTTATCACCACAGCATTGCCATCTCCATGTTTCAGCCCCTCGGCTTTCTCAGTTCACTTATTTACAAACCATCTTGTAATTTGAGTTACACACTCCCAAAAATATCAGACCGTTGAATTTCCAACAAATACCAGACTGGTCATCTTTTTATCACCCTCGGACCATACTAGCTACACAACATTACTGCAATCCAGTCAACCCAGTAATCTCTTGTACACAATCCAACCGCAAGAATCCAGCTTCTACTAAGCTACAGTGTCATGGCTGAACTTTCCTAATATCGCTACCTACAGGAGAATTAACAAATGTCATGATATTCATTTACTCCCCATTTTACCTCTAATGTCCACGAAACTGCCTAATGAGATCACCGTTCAACTCTTCCTTATTAGCACTTCAACCCTATCACCATCGTCTTTGACTTTCCGCCTTCCTTCCATTTTCGATCTGGACCCGAGCCTGTAGCTCGAGGAAAACTGCGACATCTTTAACCATGAAACTCCACCTAATTTATACCACAGATGCAAATACTCATCACGAGTACACATCCGAGCCTACATTCTCAAACCATTCACCAAATTTAAAATCCAACAGTTATCGAAAAATCCCAAAATCAACGAAAAACCCTCTGCCCTAGTCGCGATCCTCGAGCTCTAGGTGAACTCATGATTTCCGATTTGATTCTTGTTCCTTTTTTTTATTAATGGAAGTTGATTTTCGTGACTTAGAAGAGGAACGAGAGGAAAAGAATTAAAGGTCTGGAATGGGATGGAAAAATGAAAGCACGGTCATTTATATAGGTGTGAACTGAAACAAACGTACTAAGGCCATTAATCTGTTGTCTCTTTGATATTGATGAGGAGAGACAGATTTTACTGCTCGAGGAGAAGAGATTGCCTGCGCAAATATAATTTAGGGTTGCTGATAGGATTGTATTTGATTTGGTTTTAGTGCGATTTGATATCAAGGGATTTTTATTCCTTTCTAAAAAGATATTGATTTGATTTCGAGCCTATCCACTAATCAAATATCTCGAGGTCCATTACCTGAGATCACGAACCGTTATTTTAACTTAACGACAGGCGATTCATTATTATAACACTATTCTGAACCCAACACAATAAATTTTGGAATTAAATTCAAACGTATATATAGAATAACCATATTAATCTAATAATTTAAATTCGAAACAAATAAATTCTTCGATAATAAATTATTATTATTATTGTTGTTGTTTCCAAACAAATACAATTTATAATAATCATCGGAATCATTTCGATTCAGTTCTAATTTCAAATTCAAATATTATCGTTTTCGTATTACGATAATTCGATATATTCGATATTAAATCGAAATTGGTTTTTAAATCGATTACCTAATATAAAAATTCATTTATATTATCAATTCAATATTTAAACCATATTAAATATTTTAAAAAAATTGTTTGAAAATCGGGGTCGTTACATGTATTGTAACTGAAGCTAAATAAAAAGTGAAATATAATGTAAATCAAATTTATTGAAATTGAATGGTTTCACCCACCTTTGAATTTTATTATGAATCAACATTGATTTGAATTATATATGAATTGTGAACTTGATATTTGCCATAAAATTTAAATCATTGAAAATGAGAATCTGATTTGGACTGTAACTAGTTGAATTAATTTGATCGAATTGAAATGAATGTAAATTGGACGTTTAATCGATGGAATTATTGAAAATTGAGTTGGTTGAATTGAAGTTGAAATTTGACTTCAAGTTTAATTGAAAATGTTAGAGAAACGATTCTAATTCCAACTATAGTATTTCAAAACATTTTATAAACTATTTTACTTTATTACTATTTTATTTTATAAATTATTTTAAATAAATCATTTTAAAATTAACTATTTATTTTATAAATTACTTAATGTTTTAACTGTATATTTTAAAAAATTTGATAAATTCTATTTTAATTACAAACTATTTATTTTCAAACTATTTCAATTATATATCTAAACTATTTTAAATATACTGTTAACTATTTTAATATTCAAATTATTAAAGTTGGAATTGTTTCAACATTTTAACTGGTTTAAATGGAGATTATAGTATAAATAATATTCTCTCTTGAATATTTAATGATTTTGATAATCTGATATTTTGATATGAAGTAAGAACCCCTTTGAAATATAAAAGAACTGACCGGTGTGAAAAATGTAAACGATTGGTTGTTAAAGAGACCGAGATCAGATATTTTCATACTCTTTGCCAATACCAAAAACCACTTTAACAACTGTGTACGCGGTGGAGTTACAGAAATGGTGTTGGATGGATTTAGAGGCGATTACTGGATTTGAAGAAAGAGAACGATGATGGATATCCTTGACCTTCGGGTCATAATTAAAATGAATAAAACAGGGCTATACCGTGACCAAGTGGGGTTAGCTACCTCCATCGGCAACACTTCTTCCTTTATTACTATAGTCCCTTGGTTTGATTGATTTGATGCGCATCCGTGATTTCAAAGTTTTGTTCGAGGTGGGCGGTAGCTGCGGCTATGCGTTACCACCAGAAAGGGCATGCAACTAGTATACTCCTACTCTGGGCATTCCTCGTGCGCCTTGTCATATTATCCTGATCGAGCCCTACGACTTTGATTTGTACCGTACCTATGGAGTGCCCTCTGATAGCCACTACGTACTGTGGACTTTACGGTATCTGCATAGACTACGGTATTATAAACGGTGTAAGGGTAAAAATGTAATCCCACTTACGCTATTTTAATATGTTATATTTAACCGTAGACACTATTATAATAGCGTATTATATTATATGATATTAGTTTAACGGAACCTTAGGAGATGGGAATTCCCGTAACATCTCTTAAGTTATTGCGTTCATATTATTACATGAAATTTGATTTAACTAATATGAGAATGATTTAGTTCTGATCCGAGTGTTTGTTGTGTTTCTTTTTGTTGCAATACGCTCGGGTCAGACCGAGTTACAGTTAGCGAAGATTCCCTTGCTTTGAAGATTCCATTATGAAGATGAAGATGGAGCTCAACAGACGTATTAAAATTATTATTCCACTGCATATATTGGTATGTTGTATGTTAATTTACTCTGATAAATTGTGTAAATATAATAAAATGTATGTTTTTAACAGCTTCATGAACTGTTATTTAATTATTATATTTCCACTGCGAGATTCTCTATTTGTTTCCTTCTTTCTTCTTTTTCTTTTTTTAATCCCAATAACTATCCGTATTTTTGATCTGTTTATGTCGACATTAAGGATCATTATCGATTTGAACGGTCAAAAATTACGGGTTATTACAAGACATATACCCCAAGATAAATAAAAATCATTTTATTTCATTAAAGTAGTTGATCCCTCTTGGTCCTTGAAAATCTAGAGATTATTTTCAATATCCGTGAGTTCTAACTTTTTGCTCAAGATGTGATTTATTTGTCATGTCTAAAGTTAATTCTCTTATTTAAATTCACCAATGTATATATATTATTGATATAATTAGGGTTCTTATGTTTTACCTTGTGTTTTAATAATTCATCCTACCGAATGTAACCTAAATCTTACTTACGTCTCTTTTGATTAAAATAAGTTTAATGTGATTTTTAGGTTGAAATCTGTATTTTAATCACCATCTCCCCATACTATAAGTTCATCATGAACTTGTAAGTTTTTTATCCTAAATTACTTTTGAGGGCTTGTTATTATTCTCTGTATTTTCTAAATAAGTTTTATCAAAAATTTACATATGGTTACTTTGTTTGAATTTATTTTATTTTTATTGGAAATGTTGTTAAATTGAAAACTAGTTCTGAATGAGATTTTTTTTATAATCATATAGCATTCGGGACACACGGGTAAACGAATTTTATAGGTTACTTATTACTGCTAGAAACTAATCTTTAATTTTATATAGTAAATATACTAAAATAAAATCTTTCAATTGTTGCTTATTATTATAATAATAACAACAATCTTTACTGGAATAAAGAAAACTCTATGAACTAACTTGTTTGATATCATTTTGATTTATCCAAAATACCTACCCCTCTCATCTTCTATTGCACCACATAAAATTCAGTCTGCTCTAAAAAAACATTTTTTGGTGCTATAAACAGAAGTTTTATTACTAATTTTACACACTGGTGATCATTTTCTTATTTGTATTGATTAGTTTGACGTCTTTGTGGACAGATGAAAAGCTATTTTAGTTGTGATTCTACGCTAGATCGTGCTCCATCTAAGAAGGCATGCAATAGTAACCTTTTCAATTCATACTTGTGGTGGCATCCCAAATAAGTTAGAGAAATATTCATAGATGTAGGAGACCTTGTACAATATGGCACTGGATGTATAATGAAAATTAACAGTTGAATTACAAACCGTCTTCCAAGCGATGATTTCGTATGCAAATTAAAGCTTGACCAAAAAATCAATAGCAAAATTCTTATAACTTAATAAATATATATGCAAGTATTATGAAAAAAAAAGATATTGGTCTATGATTAAAAGTTGTGTTATGATATCAGTGTTAATTAACGCCTAAGGTCAAAACTATTAGTATTTAGTTTTGAACGAAATAATCAAGTTACTAACAATTCTGAAGGGATAAAGTAAATAGGACTGACAGTTCAATAGGGATCAAGTCAAGGTAACTCATCAATGTCTGTTTTTGACTTTTGTGTAACAAATTATACTGGTGAGATCCTGGAAAAGAACCGATGCTTCAAAAAATCATCAACACAAAGATGATAGAAAGTGGGGAAAAGGAGAAACTGATGGAATTGTCGAGGGAGAGGCTTGTAGAATGTGGTTGGAAAGATGAAATGAAAAGCCTGTAGGGCGTATGCACAAAAGAAAGGTGGAAGTAATGTCACAGTTGATGATCTTATAGATGTTACCAAACCAAAAGGCAGAGCATCGGTAACAGATTCAGTTAAGGCTGAACTGTTGCAACGCATTAGAGCATTTCTCATGTCAGCTACACTCTAAACTGAGTTATCAATTTCCATCGTAGTATATTTTTCATCCTCGCTACCAGATTCGGTTAGGGCTGAACTGTTACGATGCATTAGAGCATTTCTCACGTCAGCTGCATTCTAACTGAGATATCAATTTCCTTTATAGTGTATTTTTCATGTAGGATCAATTACTTGTAGTTAAAAGATTTTGTTGAATGGTACTTGTGTGAACCTTTATGCATCATTGCATTGCATATGTAAATTCTATTTAGCAGTAGTATAAATTTGTTCTCTTTGATCCAGCATGAGGCTATTTTGGCCTTGGGCGAGACTCAAAATACTAAGTAGCCCTTGATAATTAAAAACAAATTATACCGGTGATAGAATGCAAATGAATCATGACATTGTGTGACAAATAATACCAAACGTTTTCATGAAATGTTAAAACTATCAGAAATCAATTAAAATAAACAAATAAGACGATTCGAAATATTAAATATACTTAAAGGCAAAAATAGTAAATTTGATAATTTAAATCAATTCTTTGAAAAATAACTGATCCATAGGGAACTTTGAGTTCCCATTTCAGAAAGATAAGGATTGCAACATGAAATAACAACTGGTTGCAAATATTAAGATGGGTTTCAAATCTTGAATTAAAATTACATTCCATCTGTTAGTAAATTTAAAAAATTAACTTTCCATCTGTTAGTGAATTAAAATATATTCCCTCTGTTAGTGAATTAAAAAAACTAAATTTAATTACATTTCCATCTGTTATTGACTTCCTCTGCATTGTTTTCAATTGCTTGTGATGTTTGTGGCTCCTCCTTTTGCTAAGTCTTCGCTGTCTATGTTGATGCTTGCTGCACTTGTTCACCATGGTACCAGTTTTTGAAATGTTGCCTTGTTGACATTAGCGTAGCATCTTATCCAGTGTAAGAAATTATGAAACTCATCTAGCAATGGAAATTCATGTCACATTTTGAAAAGAAAATCTAGAATTTTCCGAATGTCTATTCATAGTTGATAAGTTTTTTCTTCAACCTATAAAGAAACTTGAACCCTATGTTAGCTTATGTGAATTTCAAGCATGAAGAAATCAAAATTAGGAATTTTGATAAGTTGTTGAATCAAGTTGGGCAATAATCATAAGGTATTAATTCTTGGAAATTGTGGATTTCATTACAGTTTGAATTTTGTATAGCATACTTGCAAAAAGCTAGCTTTTACGACTTTAATGTAATAATGGTAATGCTCAAGAATTAAAGAGCAGTTGCAGAAATATGATTTGGTCACGTTTTTCAGCCTGGCCTATGTGACGACCCCAAAACCCCGTACGACGGTGTCAAGGGTAATCTTTGGAATATAACACATAAACAGATAATAACATAACAGAAATAATTAAATATACCAGATAATGTACAATAGAATACACTGGATAAACATAATCATCAGAGTTACACAGTATACAGGATCATACTTAGTACAAATATAGTTCAGCTATACATAAATGTCTACAGCGGAAAACAAACATAATATGTACAATAGGAGCTGAACAACATAAAAAGAGATAAATGATAGAATCCATCTTTAGCTCCAGCTATCCAGAAAGAGCCTGCTAAAACCTGAATACAAGGCTGCCCGTGTAGAGATAGCGGCACCCGAATTTGCAAGTGAAACAAACTACGAGTCAATCATGGGACTGGTATGAGAAATCTACTTCACTGGTTAACCAATACTAACAAGGAAAATCATAGGACCACGCCACTTTCGTGGAACGGGTTTACTCGAGTGATTGCTAGTGCTTTAAAACAAGTAAATCTTTTAAACATCGCAATGCTTTTTATAAAAATGAAGCTATTATAAGACTCAGTTCGCATCACACAATGCAACGCAAACCGGAGGATACAGTTTTACCTTATAATGGCCAAAATATGCTTGATACGAATAAAACAAAAGCATTTGATACTATTACTAGTGTTTATATGTTTCAAAAACAATTTCAAATCATAAGTATCGATCATAGACGGCATTAATGCCCCATACCACTATGTCGCCATATATAGGTATACAATTAAAACCGCAAAGTCACGTATTTGGAAATTGGATTTCCGTCATGAACCGAGGCAAAAGATAGTCTTTACCGACTTCGAGACAATCTAGCCTGTGTCTCAGGCAAGTACTCAGTCAAGCCTTTGGAGCGACAGGGCCGGTCCACCGATGTGGATTAAAATGCCTGAACACTATGTTTCCCCGCCCTTTGGTGCGTAAATGAGTCCTATGACTCCATCGGCTCCACATAGTCACCGATATATCCGAGGCGCCTCACAACAGCAACAACCATACAGGTGAAAATAATATAAATGTCAGGGCGGGAAGGTCACTGACACCACCCTAGCTAGAAGGAAACGCATGCCCTCCCTGAGGTCCTCTCCCGTTTCTGGTTCATACCGGGGTGTGAGGCTCGCGAATCAACGTTATACACAAAGCTATGCCACACAGGCCGTGCTTTGATCATCAACCACAAGACTTTTCTTTTCAACAGAGGCCTTGATCATTTGCCACTTAGGCGTGCCTCATAAGTAGTTCACTCCATGCGACTGATTTCTATCGATATATAACCTCTGAGCTCGTACGTCTCAGAGAAGGGCATTAAGCAAGAGAATAAATTCTCCGCCGCCAAACAGATATATATTTAATAGAGATCAATCAGCACAGAACAAAATCCAATGTCAGACACACTGTCCATTTACTAGTTCGTTCTGGGTCTGAACGAAACCGGAGGCACTATATACCTCGCATATCCATCGATCTCCAAGCACGTCTAGACGATCACCACTTATTATCTATATTTTGGGATGCCTCCCAATCAAGACATCAGTTATCACCCAACCGAGGTGAAGATCTCCGGTCTTCAACCACCGTCTTCATCATCGACTTCTTATCGCCGATCAATTATTTGAAATGAGATTTAGCTCGGCCTTTTCAAATAATTCATGTATATTTAGAATTTTAAATCAATTCATTTAAATGGTTAAATTATTCGACATCAATAATTCTGTTATTAAATGTAATTTTCACACCAAACACATTCAACCACCAAATTTCTAATAAACCGGGTAAATTCCGTTTATTTTCCATTCCATATCATTTATAATATTTTATAACGATTTATCGCTATTTTTATTCGTTTAAAAATAGCCCATTTCTTTCAAACAACGCTTCAGGCCATAACGCGGACGTGGCGCTGTTTTTCTTCAGATTTGATTTACACATATCTGAAAATCTAACCGTTGGATCTTCACAAATTTTATATCCTTAGAAAGATCTTTTCAAAACGAATCCAACGGTCTCAGTTTTGGGAAAATCCGACGGTCGGATCTCCCGGTACAATCGTTTGAAGTTTCGATTTCAAAATATTAATTAAATTATATATATATATATATATAATCGATTCTGGCGCTGTTTTTCTTCATATTTGAATTAAACATTCCAGACAATCCAACCGTTGGATCTTCAGAAAGTGGGTGTCTTTGGAAAGATATTTCCAAAGCGAACCCAACGGTTTCGGTTTTAGGAAAATCCGATGGTCGGATCTCCCGCACTAATCGTTTGAAATCACGGTTTCAAAACACGAACTACAGCTTCGTTATTCGATTTATTTTATTTATATTTATATAAATATATATAAATATAATTCTTTCTTCGATTTCAAAACTATATTCGTTTCATACATTTGATAAAAATGATATTTTTTTATCATCAAAAATACTTATTCAACACATAAATATTTTTAGCACTTCATATTCACAATAAAAATGTAGATTTTATTGTTCGATCTATATATTCAACACATGAATGTTTTTGACATCACACATATGATAAAAATATGGTTTTTATCGTTCTAGACCTTTATTCGACACATGAATATTTTCTATAGTTGATATATATAATAAAAATGTTATTTTTATCTTTCAAACAAATTTACTCAACACATGAGCTTCATTCAACACATGAATTTCTATTCAAAACATGAATTTTTATTCAACACATGAATATTTTCTATAGTTCATATATATAATAAAAATGTGATTTTTATTGTAAAGCAATTTATTTCAAAACACAATTATTTTATATAGTTTATACATAAGGTAAAAATGTTATTTTTGGTGTTAAAACGATTTATTTAAAACACTAGTACTTTATATAATCTATATATGTGATAAAAAAATTATTTTTATTTTTCAAAGAATTTATTCTATACACGAACTCCACTCAACACATGAGTTTATTTCAACACATGAATTTCAATTCAACACATGAATTTTATTTCAACACTCAACACATGAATTTTATTTCAACATTCAACACATGAATTTAATTCAAACACGGAAATATTTCAGAAAATTTCGGCAGCATAACGGCAGGGTAGTTAAAACCGGGACCGTCCCTAGTACGGCTCCTCGCTCTACCTTAAAGCCTCGCAGCTTTTGACAATGGGGATTTTCAATATCTAGTTCGTACGCAGACGAATTTTCCCATATATTAATCCTATTGGGATTTCGACCACACTCATTTATTTCAAATCAACCATTCATGATATTCACCAAATTTTCACATCAACCAATAATCCAAACAATATCACAACCAATATATATCGTCCATGGTCTGTGGACGAGGGGAGTATGTATGTATATATATATATATATATATATATATATATATATATATATATTCGTATATAAATATATTTTGATTTCACTTCAATATCATTTCAATTTATTTCAACGCGTATATCACTTTTACAACGCATATATAACTTATACATCGAACATACAACTTATACAATGCTTATACGGGAGGTGTACAATGCTTATATAACTCATACATCGAATATATAATTTATATATCGTTGTTTTCCATATCGTTTATAATTTAGAAATCTCACCTTGGGTTCCACTCCACCAAAAATAGCAGAAGGCTCAGAAAAATATGCGGTCTCTTCTAGAATGTAGAAGACGTCCACACGAGTCCACTGTCTCTTATTTCACTGAATTTCGTCAACAAACGAAAAAGATATTATTTTTTACAGTGAAATCATAAACCGTAGCTCTTTAAAGTGCTATAGAACAGTTTAATATTATAAAGTCGTTACCTTTCAAAATTCTTCAAAACTAGGTTTAAGATTTTCGCTGAATCCGTGAAGTTGCAGCTCGATCGGACCATACAGCGTTGAAGAGGGAGGAGGGGGCTTCTCGGCGCCGGTGGTGGCTATCTAATCGACAGCGGTATGGGGGTGCAGCGGAGGCTTGAAGGTCCGAACTTTGAGGCGACGGTTCTCTCGATTTACGTGATGAGGGGAGGTGCAGGTGGGATGGATTTGAAGAGTTCGGAGAGATCTACAGAAAGTTCAACTGAAGCAGGGGGTGGTTCGACGTGGTGTGGCCGGAAAATGGTCAGGAAGCGGTGAAGGGGTTTCCGCCTCTGATCGGCTTACGGGGAGAGAGAAAATTCTCTTTTTTTATATAAAAAATGTGATTGGTCGGGAGTTTTATAAAATTTTAAAACAGGGTTTTCTAATATGACCTCCAATCCAAACCCAACGACTGTCGCCCCTAGCTAAATACCCCCATTCCGAAAATAATGGGATATGTTTCGTAGGCCCATTCGACTGCTTCAGTCAGTTTTCCTTTAAATTAAAATATAAAACATTCAATATTTGATTTGAACGTACATTTCAATTTGCTGGGGCCACATACTGATCCCAAAAATTCCAGAAAAATCAATCTAGCTATATTTTGATGATACGGTCCCAACAAAACTAGTTTCATCGAATTCTGAGACCGTTTGAAAAATGGCCCTTTTCTAGTCGATCCAATTTAACAAAATCGACCAAACACATTTTCCTTTGCCACACTCACATACTAACTTCAAAAATTATGAAATTTGAAACCTAGCAATAATTTGACATCCTAGATCCAACAAAAGATGTTTCGTCGAATTCTGAGGTCGTTTGCAAAATGGCTATTTTCACGGGCTATATAAACTCTATAGCGACCTTTCTGAAAATTCATTTAGCCATAACTTTTGCTTCTCGCTATGAAACTTCGATTTTTCAGATTCGTTGGAAAGATATTCACTAACAGATTTAAATATTTTTGGTTTCACTAAAATCCGTTTTATTTTGTACCCGGTACAGTCAGTCAAAGTTTGAATTGAAATTTTGAAACTACCATGCCATTTCAGGCCTTGTTTATAATTTAAAATAATTATATTTATTTTCAAACATCGATTCAAACATACTTTTCGTCATTATTATTTAAAATAATTTATTTTAAATATCTAAAATTCACTGAAATAGCCAAATTTTAAACTGGCTCAGATTTTCCGGGTATTTACAATAGACTTAGTTTGTTCATCCTAAACTTGTTGATCCCTTGTGCCTGTACTTGATTGGTAGGCAACTTAACTTCTTGTGTCCATCTATTTACCATTAGAATATGACAAAAATACATGCCACAGCATAATGTACAAATGTTTTTCCAATAAATGATCATATCCCATATAACAATATTTAATATGTATCTAGCAGCGTTGCAGAATATATATATATTTATATATATATTAATGCTAGAAACAGCGATAACTAGAATATAAGCCTTTATTTTCACAATGGTATGTTTACGCTTTTGGCGAAATGCGCTATTTTCTTATATATTATTGTAATCTTCTATTTCTTGACACTAACAGTAGTCTTCTATAGGTACAAAGCTGAGCAGGTTGAAGCTTTCTAGATGGCCAGTGGTAGGATTGAAGTTAATTTGGTACTGATAGGATTGAAGTTAATTTGGTACTGGCAGGATTGAAGTTAATATTGTAGATAATATGTATATTGAAGTTGCCATGACTAAATTTAGAAGAAATATGTTGAAGCTTGTTTTAAAACTTATCATGTATGTTAATGACGGTATATATAACCCTCGGTATTTCATACTTGTTATGTTTGCTATTTTAAATTTGGTATGTTCTACATGCTATTTGTTGTTCTAATGCCATTACTCTGTATGTTTCCAACACTAGTACTATACACACATACACACACACACACACACACACACACACATATATATATATATATATATATATATATATATATATATATACACATACATATATATACCGTACTTATTTGCATTTTTTTACTGTTATTAATGTGGTAAATGTTGGAAACTTCGATAAAGTAACGCTTATAACCGTTATTAAAGGAAGAATAGTAATGGTTATAACCATTGTAAAACCATTATCGGTCATATATATATATATATGCACACACACACACACACACACACACATATATATATATATATAGCGTACTTATTTGCATTTTGTCACTATTATTAGTGTGGTAAATGTTGGAAACTTCGATAAAGTAACGCTTATAACCGTTATTAAATGTAGAATAGTAATGGTTATAACCATTGTGAAACCGCTATCGGTCACACTTATAACCGTTAGAAGAATAAATATTATCACATTTATAACCGTTAGAAAAATGAATATCATTACACTTATAACCGTTAGAAGAGGATATGTTGTCATGCTTATAACTGTTACAACATGCGTTGGTATTTGTCACGGATATAACCATGATAACATGTGTGATAAATATCACCAACTCACATTGGCTTAACGGTTATAACCGCGTATACTGCTTACTCACGGTTATAAGCATGAAAATTTACCTTTCTAGTGTTGTGTCCGGGTCACTGACTGAAATGGGTCCCACACAATATGATACAAGCTCTCCCCTTTGTCTTGTATCCCCCACTAGGTTTTTCACTGAATATGTATACCACTAGTTGTCTTTAATTACATAGCCCTATACCAGTTATGCTTACCCTAAAAGGTGTCTTCAATTACATAACTTTATACTTTACTCCGGTCGTGTATACCACCACTAGGTGTCTTTAATTACATAACAATATCGGGTTAAGTTTGTGGGCTTATATGTAAATATTAACCACCCCCTCCAAATTTGCTTAACCCATCCACTATTCCAATCAATTTACTTAAACCTAGCCATATTTCATAATCATACAATCCCTATGGATTAGGTTTGGTTAAGTAGTCCAATTCATTACCATGTCCATTTATGGTATATAATGGGCTAGACCTCCCACATTAGACCAACAACATGTGGATGCTGGATATGCCGGTCGGGTCCGGGCAGACTTATTCCACAGTTGGGCCTAACCTCGTGTCTTAGCCTGATTCATATTAGCGTACTTAGAACTCCCACATTAGGTTCAACATTAGTAGCTGCTGGATATGCCGGTCAGGTACGGGCAGACTTCCACCACTAATGCAATCTAACATCATGTCATAAGTACAATTACAATTCTTAATTGTAATTACTAGACATTCCATTGTTAATTAATTAATCAATTAATTAAACCTTTCCCTTTATAGGTGTTAATGCCCATTTTACCCAATAATTTGAATTATATGTCCAAAAATGAAATTATGCCAATATTAACCCTTTTTCCTCCGTTTCCTAACTAGCGCACTCATAAAATGGTGACATGGCTAGGCTAGTCAATAGCCCAGTCATAAATGATAATAGAGAAAATAATGGGAATATAACCAAAGTGATCATCTTGGCATAAACATAAACTAGCATGATGATAAGGTGAACGTACATACTGGCATGGACATGTAATTAACATCATAACAAGATGGACATAAAACTGATGAACTGGTGGCAATCAATTGATTCTAACATACTATAATGTCACAATAAGCGTAGTAAGATCTAAATTAGCAGTTTAGACGTCCAATTAGTTTAGATCTAACATGATAACACAAGGTGATAAAATAGATCACCTAATCCAGATCTAGAGGTTAAAATAGATCTAACACCATTAGAATGACATAATAGCATGTTTAGATCTAATTATGGGCTCACATGTCTAACTTACAACATATCTAAGTTGATCGCAATATGACAGGTGAAAGGTGATTTACATAAAGAGTTAGATCTAACCAATGTTGCAACTGTCCAAATTAACAGATTTACATTCACCACAACATAGTTACAAGTCAAGATCCACATAGGTAACATAATAGAATAATCACAATTGCAATGGATCTAAAGGTGTAGATCCATCATGACATAGTATAAGATTTAACAATAGCATAGATTCATAGTTTACAACATATCCAATTCACAGCCTTTCAACATTCGCTTTTATTTATTTAAACCTAAAAGCAACTAGAAACTCACTACGTTAGGTTTAGAGAATAGAGAGAATAGATCTTGAATTTCTGGATTTGATTTGCAAAGTTGAATGTTGTATGTTGTTGAAGAAAACGAATCTGTCTCAGTTCGCACACCGGCAGCATTTGGCTCCCACAATTTCCAATGAAGAAATTGAAGAATTGGCCACATATATATAGTTGCAGAACCCTCTAAAACCGACTGCCACGTCACCCCTAGTGGTGTCGACACCCCTGTATGTGGGTCGACCCATAGGTCGACACCCCTTTAGGGGGGTCAACCCCGGTGTCGACACCCCTCTAGGGGGTCAACCCCTAGAGCGGGAAATTTACCGCCTTGACTAATTTTTGATTTTCGAATTGTTCTGGATTGTTAGTAACTTGATGGAATAGTCCATTTTCCTTAATTATGAATATTAAATTAATTATTATTTAATTTATCCTCTTTTAGTGTAGTTAAAAATTCGAGGTGTTACAGGAACAACAAACTCCAGGTTAGTCATGGGATTGGTGTGAGGATATAAAACATAACTTACTTTTAATAAAGTAAATCACAGGACCACGCCGTATAATACAAAAAGGGTGTATTCCCTATGATTACCAATGCATAAGTCGTACACGTGTTTCAAAAAATGAGACTATTATAAGGCTCACTCCAATACGCACCAAACAATAAATGCAAATGCAAGCGCCCACATGGGCGAGTTTTAGCCTTATAAAGCCAAATCAATGATATATGTCAATAGTGTGTATTATTACTACTAATAATGCTTTAAAATATTTTGTAAGTAAAATTACAAATCACAGCAAGCATAGTAACTATGCTTACATCCATAGTATACAAACAACAAAACGAAAGGCTCGTATTAGTTATTGGGTTTCCAATAAGATGGTTCCTGGCATGAAAGATTAATCGAAGACACAAGCTAAGTATCTCCTGGCTAACATAAGACTCGGACACCAAATACAAAGCGCAAAGTATATATCTCGGTTTTCATCTAGACATCGGACACCATATATACTTTATTTCCTCAGGTTTCACAGGTGGTTCCACCACCGAAGCTTTCGAGTTCCAACAGAGATTAAGTATATATATAAAACCTAACCGTCAGTTTCCCATCATTTTGGGTTGTGAGGTTCGCGAGGTTTCGTACCACAAAGCTACGCTCTTACACTAATCCATGCTTTGATCATTTCATCAACTGCAACACTTCTCATGCCACACTGTCATTTTATAATCTACAACTGATAACCACTAACCAAATAACTTTTAGCTAAGGGAATAAATTCCCATTACCCAATAGAAATATGTTTAGTAATAATCAGTTAATACATTATAAGATACAGTGTCAGACACACATCAGTACAAGCTCGTTACGGGTTCGAACGAAGCTGAAGGCACCTTATTCTACGACACAGGTTTGAGTGCGAAGGCCATTGCAATTCAAAAGTTCTCCAAATACGTGCGGACTATCTACTACTCTGGTAATAGAGTCATCTTTCTACTGTAATTATTCAGTAAAGAAACAAATCAGCAGGCAGCTCGTCTTCAATCATCATTTATATGTCTTCATTTATTTCGTCGTACGATTACTTGGAATGGTTTTCGAGAATTAAATCATGATTCCGGTCTTTCCAAATAACCAGCGCATTCTATGGACTATATATGTAACAACCCGGAAATTCTGAGCCAATTTAAAATTTTTATTTTGGCTATTTTAGGGAATTTTGATTATTTTAAATAATAACGACGAAAAAAAATTATTTTGAATAGAATTCGAACGTATATATTTATATAGATCGTCGTTAGAATATAAATATTTATTTTAATTGTAAAAGGAATTGAAAATGGCAAGGTAGTTCGAAAATTCGATTTCAAATTTCAAATGAATCAACCGGGTGCATAATAAACCGGATTTTAGCGAAACCAAAAATAATTGAATCTAATTGAGAATATCTTTCCAACGAATCCAAAAAATCAAAATTTCATAGTGGGGATAAAAAGTTATGTCCAGTTGAAATTAGTTGCTATGGAATTCTGGCCCTTAAGCATGGGAATTTTGCAAACGACCTCGGTTTTTGACAAAACCACTTTTGTTGGATCCGTGATGTCAAGTTATTTCTAGGTTTCAAAATTCGTAATTTTCTGAATCAATATGTGATTGTGGCAAAAGAAAACGTGTTCTGATAGTTTCAGTTAATTTTAATCGACTGGAAAATGGTCATTTTTCAAACGGTCTCAGAATTCGATGAAATTAGTTTTGTTAGGACCGTATCATCAATACGAAGCTAAAAAATATTTTCCGGGAATTTTTAAAGTTGGTATGTGACCCCAATAAAATGAAATGCCCGTTCAAATTCAATATATAGAGTTATATGTTGATTTTTACGAAAACTGATCGAAACGATTAAATCAGCTTACGATACATATCCCATTGTGTTCGGAATGGGGGTGATTAGCTAGGGACGACAAGCGGTGGGTCTCGTTTAGAGGTCAAAATTAAAATTTACTTTTTGAAATAAAATAATTAAATATATATATTCCTCTCATTTACCTCTCTCCCTCATTGACCAGAATCAAATCGAAAATAAATAAAAAAGAAGAGGGGGGAGTCGTCGCTCCTCTGATCAACAGCCACCGCGCCCTCCGGCGCGGCACCGCCGGCGCAGCCACCAAGCCCCCCCCCCCCCCCCCTCTCGCTCCTCTCCTTCTTCTCTTCGTCACCCCCTTTCTCCCCTAACGCCCACGAACCCAAAACCCTAGCCGACCACCCATTCCGACGCCGCCTAGTCGCGACCCCCCTACCTCAAGAGACGCATCTCCGTCCAGCGCCTGTAGATGGCCGCCTCCACTTGAATCCCCTTTGCTGAAAACGAAAATGAGGTGAGTTTTTATATATATTTAGTTATTTAAATAAAAATCTTATTTTTTTATGTAATAGCATGATTAAAATCAGTTTATACAAGGAAAAGGATTGATTTTGAAGAAAAAAAGGGGGAATTTGATTTTCTATGAAAAGAAAGCTAGGATTTTTATTGTTCAAAGTTTAGATTCTTAACGCTATGAAGTTTAGATTTTGAACATTATAAAGACTTGATTTTTATCGTGTGAATTACAATACAAAAATGTGATACATAAACATATGAAAGATATGATTTTGATTAACATAAAGTTATGATTTTTAACATGAGAAAGACTTCATTTTTAACTAGAGAAAGGTGAGATTTTTATATGTATAAAGTGAAGAATAAAAATATGATTTTTATATTATAGAATTATTAAAAATTCGATCTTTATATATGAAATAGAAATATAAAAATATCATTTTTATATAGAAAGAAGCGTTAAAAATATATGAAGTAGAAATAAAAATATGATTTTTATTTATTGGAATGAAGCAATAAAAATATAATTTTTATTTATGAACAGCGTGAAAAAGACTGCATTGGAATTTCAAACAGATCCAGACGGTTCAGTAGTTCAAAAGTAAAGCACGGCGGAGTGGAACCCTCGGTGAGAACTCCTCACCTTTAATTTATTTCTAGTTTGAAACATATACTAGGATGCAGACGGTGTTTAGTAGCACCCGACACCCGTCGTCCATAGACCATGGATGACTTGTTTGTTTGATTGCTGTGTTGTGAAATTTGATTGTGTGATGAGAAATGAAATAAAATATTTTATAGTGGAAAAATATTTTATAGTTGAAAATAGAATTTTTAACGTGTATTTAAAATGAAATAAATATAAAAAAATCAGACGATTTGTTTATATACACATATTTGACTGATATTGATTGGGACGATTAATTTTACACATCGCCCAACTGCATAAATAAAATCTGTGTTTGTTGATTTGAAACCCCACACGGGTATTGGGATGAGATTTGACGTACACTAATCCCGATTGTTTAGTTGTATGTCAATCGATGGGTTGACAGGCTGTGTAAGCGTTAATTATTTATATTTAATGCTTATGCAGTTGTGTGGTGCACTCTGGATGATGGTTGATTATTTATCATTGCTATTATATTCATGTATTGTAGAAAATCCATATAATTAACAATATATGGTAATTGATTGGGCCTCATTCCAACATAGAAAATAAATTCACGTGTTGATTAATATAAATTCATGTTTTGAATAAAAGTCGTGTTGATTAGATTGACGCCGTTTTGAAGTGAACGATATTTATATTGATTTTATTCATTTTTAAATGAATTGAAATTCAAATTAAATTGAAATTAAATTGAATAGATTTGAAATTTGAATTGAATTGAATAGATTTGAAATTCGAATTAAATTGAATAGATTGAAAGTCGAATTAAATTGGAATGAATGGAAATTCGAATTAAATTGAAATTAAATTGAATAGATTTGAAATTCGAATTGAATTGAATAGATTTGAAATTTGAATTAAATTGAATAGACTGAAAGTCGAATTGAATTGAAATGAATTGAAATTCGAATTAAATTGAAATTAAATTGAATAGATTTGAAATTCGAATTAAATTGAATAGATTTGAAATTCGAATTAAATTGAATAGATTGAAAGTCGAATTAAATTGAAATGAATCGAAATTCGAATTAAATTGAATAGATTTGAAATTCGAATTGAATTGAATAGATATGAAATTCGAATTAAATTGAATAGATTGAAAGTCGAATTAAATTGAAATGAATTAAAATTCGAATTAAATTGAAATTAAATTGAATAGATTTGCAATTCGAATTGAATTGAATAGATTTGAAATTCGAATTAAATTGAATAGATTGAAAGTCGAATTAAATTGAAATGAACTGAAATTCGAATTAAATTGAAATTGAATTGAAATCGATTTGAAATGAAATTGAAATGAATTTATATTGAAAAATCCGATTTTGATTTGAATTTGAAAAGGAAGTTGAAATCGTTTTGAAAACGAATATGAACAATTTATAAAATACGTTTTGAAAGGGAATCGACGAAATATATATATATATATATATATATATATATATATATATATATATATATATATTGGCCTGAATAGAACGCGCCGCGGCAGTTCGCGAATTTCGACCATTAACTTCGAATGGATATTGTGGGAGATCCGACCGTCGGATTCTCCTAAAACCGGAACCGTTGGGTTCGTATCGAAGAGAGATTTCTAACGAATATTAGAGATTTGAAATCTAACGGTTGGATTTGGAATTATGTCCAAATCAAATTTGGAAAAGGTCGCTGTAAGTGCAGTTCGATGGCCGTTGGTGGAAATCGACTGTACGGGCCTTGATAAAATTATTAAAAATAGTAATAATTTGTGTAAAATCATAAGAAATGATTTGGGAAGAATTGGGATGAAAAAATCCATATTTGAAAATGTAAAAATAGATTCTTATCGAAATGAACTAGTTTTGAACTAGAATAATAATGTATTTATTTTTAAATAAATAAATTGAATTTGAAATGGTTTTGAAAATAACCAGAATTTCCAATAATTGAATTGGAATGGATTGGAATCGAAATTATCTTTGGAATATTTCGATGTTGGATTTCATGATTATACAGATATGGTTATGGAAATTTGAAAGATATATTTATATCGTTATTTCCAATACGATATTTGTTGGTCGTAGAATTTGATATTGAATATAAGCCGATATATTTTCTATTCAGAGCCTTGTATTTGATATCAAATGAGATTTGGGTTTGTCGTGAATGGTGTCTTCATTAACACTGTTCTTAAACCCAGTTGAGAAAAAGATTAAATCTTTTTATTTAGATTTAATGAAGTGTACCAATTAAATGGTATTTAATTGGAATTGAATTTGAATTGATTTTTGGGTTTACCGTGAACGGTGTTTTAAATAACACTTGTTCTTTAACCCGATAATTAACGGAATGTGATTTTAGGTTGTCGTGAACGGTATCTTCAATAATACTGTTCTTAGACCCGACTGAGTTAAGAAAATCAGAAACTAACTGGAGATTAGTTAAGCTGAATGGTTTCTTGGGTATTGATCTGATGTTGGTTTCGGCCTTCAGGGTTAATATTTAGGGAACTGTTCTCTTACTAATTTACGGTTAGAGACTAATAGAATGAAATGTGATGTGGGTTTATTGTGAACCGTGTTTTAAATGACATTGGTTCTTTAACCCTGTTAAAGATTAAAACCAAGTGGAGTTTTAATGAATCTTTAATTAGATTGAAATGATCGAGAATGGGGTATCACCAGTTTTGCTCCAGGCGATAATTAAATCTTTAATTAGATTTAAACGTGAAATGGTAATTGAATTTACCGATAACATCGTGGTGTTAGATATGAAGTATGACCAGTTTTACTTCATGGGATGAATAAGTTGGGATTTGGAAATTAAAACAAATGATTACTTCGGTAAGGTTCGTTAATCCCGACTAGTTTGAAGTGATATTCAAAGGAAGATTAAAGAATAAATTTAAAAGAATTTATCTTTGATAAAATTAATGGGAACCTTTCCCTAAGAATGTGAAATTTAGAAACTAACTGTAGGTTAGCTAAGCAGAATGGTTTCCTGGGTATTGATCTGATGTTGGTTTCGGCCTTCGGGGTTAATATTTGGGGAATTATTCTCTTGATTAATTTACGGTTAGTGACTGATGAATTGGAATGAGGCGTATGTTGTGTTTGTATAACACTTGTTTATTGTATATGCGGGTTATTTAGAAAGACCGGGTTATCCCATTCTGAATAACTGATTCGACGATGAGTCGAAGATGAAAACGGTGGTTGAAGACCGGAGGTCTTCACGTTGTTTGGATGATTACTGATGATCTTGATTGGGCCGTACACCCAAGAGGAGGGAATCAGTTAGTGGTTGTCCAGACGTACCTGGAGATCGATGGATATGCGAGGTACTAGGTGCCTCCGGTTTCGTTCAGACCCAGAACGAACTTGTAAATGGACTGTGTGTCTGGCATTGGATTTTATTCTGTGTGATTGATTTCTATTAAATATATATCTGTTTGGCGGCGGAGAATTTATTCTCTTGCTTAACGCCCTTCTCTGAGATGTACGAGCTCAGGGGTTATATATTGATGGATATCAAACGCATAGAGTAAATTGCCTATGTGGCATGCCTAAGTGGCAATATGATCAAGGCTTCTGTTGAAAAGCAGAGTCTTGTGGTTGATGATCAAAGTATGGCCTGTGTGGCATAGCTTTGTGTAGCGTGGATTCGTGAGCCTCACACCCCAGTTGTGAACCAGAAACGGGAGAGGACCTCAGGGAGGGCATGCGTTTCTTTCTAGCTAGAAGTGGCGTCAGTGGTTTTACACGCCCTGACGAGTTTGACTTATGTGGTTGTTGCTGTTGCGAGGCGCCTCGGATATATCAGTGACTGTGTGAAGCCGATGGAGTCATTCGTTGTCTCATTTACACCCCAAAGGGCGGGGAAACGTAGTGTTCAGGCATTTTAATCCACATCGGTGGACCGGCCCTGTCGCTCCAAGGGTCACTCGAGCTCTGATCCTAAGACTCGGGCTAGACAGTCTCGAATCGGTAGAGGACTATCTTTTGCCTCGGTTCACAGATGGAAATCCAACTTCCAATACGTGACTTTGCGGTTTTATTTGTAGAGCCTAGTATGGCGACATAGTGGGATGGGGCGCTAATGCCGTCTATGATTAATACTTATGATTTGAAGTTGTTTTATACACTATGCACTTATAATAGTATCAAATGATTTGTTTTAAATGTATCAAGCATTCTTGGCTATTATAATGTAAAAACCCTATCCTTCGGCTTGCGTTGCATTGTGTGATGAGACCTGGGTCTTATAATAGCTTCATTTTTCTTTATTTAGCATTGTGCTGTTTGTCTTATGCACTGGTATTCTTGGGAGGAAACCCGTTCCGTGTTATACGGCGTGGTCCCTTGATTTACCTAACTTTAAATTAAAGATTAATAACTGTTTTAGTTCTCACACCAGTCACATGACTGACCTGGAGTTTATTGTTTTAACCTAAACTCTAGGTGCCCTTATTTTGACACAGGCAGCTAGTAGTTTTGGTTTTGCAGATTTATATCCACAGGATCCGGATTTACAGCTGGAACGATACTCGGAAAGCTCTGTATCCGTGTATTACTTCTAGTTGTGTTTTGTATTATTTTCCGCTGCTATGTAATTTATTTAATCTCTGATAATTTTATAATGTATATTATTTGTTAATACTCTGTATATTCTTGTATTCTGATGGAATTGTTGTAATTAACAATGAAATGTTCTTCTGTCTGCGTTCTTTTGTGTGTTGTTCTCAATTCTATCCGCTCTTTCCTTCACGGGGAAGTTCGGGTCGTCTCATTATAATTTCAAATTAAGTTCTTTCCATCATATATATGCATAACTTAATTCATTCTAAATTTAGAATGATCGTCGAACAATCATTTATAAATCAAGGATCAAGATTTACATTATTTCTTTAATTCGAACTCATAGTGTTTATTCAATCAAGGATTGGTTATATTCGAATCAAAGGTTTCAGGACTGGAACAATTCCCCAATTTAATTAAATAAAATATTTGAAATAATAGATTTTGTTATAAATTAATTTATATATATTTAAAATATCTTAAAGTAAAAATGATTAAAACAATTACTTACTATATATTGAAGTTTGAAGTAGTATATGAGATAATTTAAACATATACATATTCTTTAAATCAAATAAGCCTTATTTAAATATTTTTGAAATTAACATACCATGTATTATATAGTTGAAACCCTATATAAATATACAAATATTTAAATTGGAATTGCTTCCAAAATTCGAACTAATTTATACTATTAAATCAAATTAACAAGTTTCCAAGTACTACTCAAACCATTATTTCATTCCATATTTAAAATGTTATAAACATAACTTAGTTAATAAACCTCTTTAATAACACCATATAATTAAATCAACATTATCAAATTTATTTAATATCATAAAATGTTAATTAGAAAAATTATTCGAGTAATCAAATGTTAATCAATTAACAAAATGTAATCAAATCAAATAATATTAGTATTATTAAATCAATAAACATTATTAAGTCAATATTATTAATTTAATAAAACACTACATAATCACTAAATTGTCATTTAGACAATAAATCATTTCTTAATTAAATTTAGGAAATTTCCTAATTTTCTGTTGATAATTCATATAAGGTTGCAATGAGTACATATGTATATTCACACACTCAACAACCATTTTATGCATTCATTTCTTATATGCACACATTGAATAAATTTCCGAATATGCGTTATACGCTAACGCCCCTCGATATGCATTTATTTTGGCAACTATCACAACGTCACATACCATATGCAAATGGCAACATCATCTACTAATTTTATAAACATTATTACTAGAGCCAGTAATTAACCATTCATGCAACCACATATTATCACATCCATTAACTACGTATATAAATTTTAAATCATATAAAATAATAAAATTTAAGTGTTCTCACCAATAATGCTTTCCGTAAGTGGTCTTCCAACTGTTATCTGCTTCTTTGTCTTGTATTCCCCACATCTACGCATGCACTCTCTCTCTCTCTCTTGGTCTCCTCTTTTCTTCTTGTGTTTCTTTCTTTCTTTGTATAAAAGCTAGTTTTTTAAATCAGCAAAAAGAAAATACATGCGCATGCATGCAAAGGATCGGTGTCGCGTGATGGAAGGGTCTGGATCAGCAGAAACAGTGCATGCAAGCTTCCACGTTTTTTTTCTCGAATTGAAATGGGCGGAAACTAGCAAAGTTGGGGAGAAGGAGTTTTACATTGGAGAAGAATAGGCGTGAGGGTCATGAACACGGTGAGAAGAAATACAACAGAGAAGGAGAAACAAAAGTATAGGCAATGGATGCAAATAAAAGTGAACTAAAGTGGGCAACACGCGTAGTGGATAAATGTCTCTAGTTCATCCTTGTTTGCCTACAGGTGTGGAATAGACGAATTTCTAGTACTAGTAGTGATGTATGCATATAACAGTATTATATTTTAGGCACAGAATTTGCACTGCTAATTTGTTCTTTCCTTAAATAAATGATTTTATTTTTCAAATGATCCTTGAAATCATTGGCTTATTTAAATCGACATTATTTAAAGCTATATTTGTGGAACAGGTAGATGTGCATACCTTATATAGTCATTGTATAGTATTCAAATATATATATATATATATATATATATATATATATATATATATATAATTTACTGGTTCCTAAATATCACCAATAATGTAAATTTGCAAAGTATGATTTTCTGAATGACTGACATATTAATTTACTTCCCAGTATTCTCCTTAAACTACGTGCTTATTCCACTTAATGCAAGTTGAATTTATTTGTATATAACTCTAAAAGTAATGCATAAAATATCTTATTTCCATTTAAAGTCAACGCATCATTTGCCTAAACAAATATTGAATCCCATTAGTCCTAGGCGTTAGCTAACACATGCATCTTATTTTATTTCAATTATTTTATTATTATTAACTACGAATGACATAAAATAAAAATTATAATCGTGTACAACAAGGAATACTAATCACAAAAAAATAATAAAACAGACTGGTTGATTGATAATGTAAAGCATCAAAATGATCATAGTTACCCTAAAATACGTTAGAAAATTATATGCTAAATTTCTAAATTAAAAATTACAGTAAAATTCTATAAAATGTTTTAGGACTGCGCGAACAGAGCTGAATAAAAATTTAAAATGAATATTTAATTATAATATAATTTCAAATTCTAATCGTTTCTGGAAACTGAATTACAACTCACTTCGATATTTCGATTAACGGTGAATTATTTTTCTATAAGAACATTGTTTCATCTAAATCTTACAAATAAAATTTAATTTCATCAATTTTAAAATAATATTATCACCTTAAATTTTAGACAAAAATTATTTGACCTTCAAATTTTTATTTAAAATTATATTAAATTTTAGATTAAATTTTCAAAATCCTGAGTCGTTACATTCTCCCCCTCTTAAGGCAATTTCGTCCTCGAAATTGGAACGAAGTTTAGAGAAGGACATAAGTTACTCTAATTAATATTATTGTTTCTAATTTTTCCCAAAATCCTTTTTAAATTTGAATTAGGGTTTAAAAATTTTCATATCTCATTAAACAAATTAAATTAATGAGAAAATAAACCAACAACAATATTATACCAAAATTTTGATTAATTAAACATCTATACATTCATTCTTGACCTATATATACTAGTTTCTTCATCCTTTATACATTCACTTTTTAGTCTTACACAACTTTTAGAGTTAGCCTTACGGATTGAAAAACTTTCCTCCTTGTACTACTTTCGATGTAGATGGTGCTTCTCCAACTGGCTTTTCCCCTTTCTTTAACAGACAATCTCGAACTACATGCCCTTTCTTCCTACATCGATGACACTTCTTTTCCATTGCTGGATCCTTGGGTTCCTCATTGGCCTTTGGACATTTATCCAGGAAATGTCCCATTCCCTTGAACTTGAAACAACGTATATCATTCCGAATAACTTTCTTATTCTTTTTAGATTTGTTTGGGCAGAAAGCTGCATAGTGACCCATTTTAAGACATCCAACACTGGATATCCTTAACTTTTCCAAACCTTAATGCCTTTTTTTTCTTTTCAGCAAGTGCTCTTTTTGCTTGTTTCGAAGTCATCCAAAATTCACTACTTGACATCTCAAATTCCATTTTGTTTCAAGTGATAACCTAAAATATTAATCAAAAGGGTTATACTATGTTTCATTCACATAATTTATCTAACTAGCCTATTTATATTTTAACAATTGAATCTTGAATATAACCTAAATATCAAATTGAACTTTATTTACTAGGCATTTATTATTTACCTAACCCTATTAGAAGTTTATGAGTTTAAGGTCATTCGAATTCTAAAATATTACAAGCTATTAAATTTCACCCCTTTTCCTAACTCAGATCCCCTAGTTTTGTTCTACTTCAAACTTATACCCTTTTCTCACACTACCACATTTCATAAAATCAAGTTTATTGATTCATTTTGTTTTTCAAATTCATTCTCACATATTCCATTTTCTAACTCATCTTTAATTGATTACTAACCTATCATTTTAAATTATTTCTACTCTATTATTTATCAAAACCTATCGACTGTCCAAAATCGTCGATAAATTCAAACTCAACACTCTAAATTAAATTCTTCTGAATTTAAATCCATATTATATCATAATCCATTGGCGAATTCAAGTTATACTCTACAAACAAGGAATTACATCACTTATTTTAAATTTTTGCTTGTCTATTTCGATTCATATTTAATCTTATTCAAACATTTAATTAGAATTTATATAAACAATTTCAAGCACTTATTTGAATAGTTTTAAGTATTTCTCGACGTCTCAATCGAAATCATATAGTCATCCCATTTCCGAGACTTAAAAATGAATGCTGATGATGATCGATCGATTATCAGAATTATCTTCCAACGGCTAAAATGTTATACTATATCTATCTTGTATATATTGGATTTCGTATATACGTTAGCTAGGGGTATATTCAAAATTTGTACATACCTAACAGTCTAATCTTAATGTTAAATAATACTCAAAACTCTTATCAAACAATTACCCTTCATAAAATGGTTTATTAAATTTCAAAATAATTTCATACTTCCAAAATATGCCCTACTAGTTTCAAAATCATCCCAAATATCATTATATATCTCTCACTAAATTCTTTAATCTTCACCATTCTTTTCCAACTATTCAAACCATTCTTTGGATTATTTATCTTATTCTCAACATCCATAATCAAGTTATTTAGTTTAACCATTCCAAAAGCAATTTCTTTATATTCAAATTATATTCATTTAGGTTTATTTTAATTTCCAAAACCATCCTCACATACGAAATGCTCTTAAACTCATTATAGGGTATTAGTTACCATATCTCTAATAAGTTTCTTACTCCTTTATTCTGATACTAATGAATATACCCCTTGAGTTGGGTTCAGCCGCAGCTCTGATACCACATGTAACGATCAACTTCCAACCGCCTCTGGTCGATGTTTAAACCAACTCCAAACGTCTGAACATCAGATTCGCCGGGGTAATACACGTTAGAACAGAATAAAATAAACTTTTATTTCTCAATATTTTATTACAACATAGTTTATACTATTAGTGTTACAATAAAATACACAATAGAAAAGAAAATTACAGTAGAAGAAACAATACGATATAGTGGAAGAACTTCAACTCTAGCTCGAAGCTCCAACCCAAAAGCGCTTCGAATCTTGCTCCAAGGATCTATAACTGTAAAACTAAACAACTAGCTGCCCATGTGAAAAAAAGTGGGCAACCAGAGTTTAGGAAGGAATAATAAACTCCAAGTCAGTCATGGGACTGGTGTGAGAACATAAAACATAACTTACTTTTAATTAAGGTAAATCACAGGACCATGCTGTATAATACGGAATAGGTTTACTCCCTATGATTATCCGTGCATAAGTCGTACATGAGTTTCGAAAAATGAGACTATTATAAGACTCACCCCCAATACACACGAAACAATAAATGCAAATGCAAGCGCACACATGGACGAGTTTTAGCCTTGTAAAGCCAAATCAATTATATATGTCAATGGTGTGTATTATTACTACTAACAACACTTTAAAATATTTTGCAAGTAAATTTAAAAATCATAGCAAGCATAATAACTATGCTTACATACATAGTATACAAACAACAAAACAAAAGGCTCGTATTGGGTTTCCAACAAGATGGTTCCTGGCACGAAAGATTAATCGAGGACACAAGTTAAGTATCTCCCAGCTAACATCTAGACTCGGATACCATATACATAGTGCAAGGTATATATCCTGGTTTTCATCCAGACATCGGACACCGTATATACTTTATTTTCTCAAGTTTCACAGGTGGTTCCACCGCCAAAGCTTTCGAGTTCCAATAGAGATTAAGTATATATATACAACCTAACCGCCAGTTTCCCATAATTTCGGGTTGTGAGGTTCGCGAGGTTTTGTACCACAAAGCTACGCTCTTACACTAAGCCATGCTTTGATCATTTCATCAACTGTAGCACTTTGCATGCCACACTGTCATTATATAATCTACAACTGATAACCACTAACCAAATAACTTTTAGCCAAAGGAATGAATTCTCATTACCCAACAAAAATATGTTTAGTAATAATTAGTTAATACATTATAAGATGTAGTGTCAAACACACATCCATACAAGTTTGTTCCGGGTTAGAACGAAGCCGAAGGCGCCTTATTCTACGGCTCAGGTTTGAGTGCGAAGGCCCTTATAATCGTTGTTTTCTAAGAACTAGAAAAGCGCGAATGTTTAAATATTAAATGCAAGCGCACAGATCGTGTAATATGCAAGTCGAACACAGGGTGGAATTTTAAATTTTATTATTTATATGTTTCATGGGCGAGTTAGACGAATTTTGAAGGTTGGGTTGAAAAACAATAAATATTGAAACTGCAATTTGATTCAAAACAAATCTAATTGAACGGACGATCAAATCACAATTATCAAATGAAAAGAAAATAAAATTATTATTGGAATCAGATCTGAATCTAATCAAATCTATATTCAATCCAATATGAACTAGGAAAGCAATTAAAAAGAAAAAATTAAAATTGAAGAAATTAAATAACAAATGGAAAATAAAATTAGGATTACCGCTGAATCTACTCAGACGGTCAATCAATAATGAAAATAAGGGCAAAAGTCAACTCGTACTCTACCAAACCTAACTGTGTAGATGGCACTAGTTGCTAATAAAATAAAAATGTGGAAAAGTAAAAGAAAACTAAACTTGATTAATGGCAGAAGAATTGCAGCAGAAAGTATATTTTTACAATGGGTATTCTCGTGTATTTATAGCTGCGTTGCAAAACCCTAATCATATAAATGGACCTTCTCATCAAAGATTATGCTATGATCCTCCTCTTATCCTTGTTTGACATGTGTCCAGCTGATTGATTTCCTATGATCTTCTCTACCAATCTCTTTCCAAGGTGACCAATGTGAACACAACTAGCCTCCAATGCAATTCTTCATGTATATGGCACATATTCTTCACTTTTAAAGTTGTATAAGACTTGAACAACTCATCCGTAAAAACAACAAAATAATACCTAGTTTAATATTATTTATATACAAAAAGATAAAATATAGGTGCATAAAATAATATATTTTTTATGCTAATCAAATACCTCCACACTTATCTTTTACTCGTCCTCGACTAAAAAAATTAAAAACTAACTAGATAGGTCACACTTTCGTAGGAAACACGATTGCATTGAGCGTATGCAACAAGCCGTTAAAACTCTAGGTGTCCCTAGTAGGATGAGTGATGTCTCATGAGGGTTTTCAGCGGATACTACCCACAAAATCCAAATGCAATGTGCAATGATTCTAATGCAGCTACATGGATGCAATGGACATATGCAAATGAATACAAAAAAAATGAAAACACGACTTGTTATAAAAAAGTGGTACAACAATTTAAGTTAACAATTTCTAGTCAGTTGATTGTATTTTAGGTACCTCAACCTATCGCAAATTTTCAACATAATTCAAGTTTTCAATGTTTAAACTCTAGTTTGATCAGTTAGTTCGGTAGATAACACAGTGCAGCCATGAAAAAAAATAGTTTGCTTATCACAGTTTGTAAAGTGATATTCTAATTTCCTTATGTATGACTAGTCAAATCAATAAGGTCAAGAAGTGTTTGGGCATCATTGCTTATTCTCTATCTCTATAAAAATGAAGCTTTATAATTAATTAAATACACCTAACTTAAAGACCAAGGTATATCACCCATGCACTGCCTCGCAGACTGATGGAGAGTTAGGAAAGAGCATGGAGGATTGTGCAGACCGACGCTGACTTTGTCAACAACATGTCGGTAATCCTTAGGTGTCCAACTCATAAAATGAGACCAAGATATACCAACGCTGACTTTATCAACAACATGTCGGATAGAGCTTGGCGGGTATGCACACCAACGCTAGATTTACAAGCAATGTTGGATACCCTTGGATTACTATTATTATTATCGAAAATATAGGAACAAGAGAGAGTTACGCGAATTCAGCTTAACGAAACTTAGTTTTAAAGATTTGAAAAGCCAATATAAGTATTTTAAATTCTCCACTCATTAAACAAAGACTACAATTTAGAATAAACTACATGGCCATCACCTAATAATCTCACTATGTACCAACTACGCTATTATCCCTCAAAATTTAACTTTTCATTATATTTCTTATTCGATCTTAGTTGAGAGAATAAAAATACTATCAACTGATTAACAATTGTTAACTTATTTTGTTGTATCAATCTAAAATGAGTCGTATTTTCCCAAAAAAAAATGGTATGTTACTACGGTCTAAATGCATTATGGTCCTATCTAAATGCATGGAAATGAAAAAGAAAACTAAATAAATAAATAAAAATAAAATGGATGCAATGCAGACTCCTCCCCCCCCCCCCCCCCACACTTGATCTAAACAGTGTCTACAATGTAAATACGTCTTCTAAATGTGAAAGATAGCACCCAAAGGTGGATGAGATGCAAAATTATTTGTAGAATGAAATGCGCTCTAACTGTATGTAAGAATGGATCATATGTACAATAATATATGTGTTTGCGATGCATGCGATGCAATGAATGCCACCAACTTTTTCCCCCACTCTTGGTTCTAGCCCGATGAATCCCATTCTCACTATGTCTAGGCGTATTTTATAATAAGCAAAGGTTTTTGAAAACCATCTCATCTTTATACCTAGATTTATAGTCTAGTAGATAAATGTCCAATGTCATCCTAACCCGAAGTTTTCCTACAGAAATAATGTTTCCAAGATGATTCATGTGTTCCATAAATTTATCAGTGTAATTGTCCAAAAATTTGTAATCGTATATAAACTCAGTTGTAATCGTGAAATTTAAATTTTTAGTGTTGTTCAAGACTATGTGATCACATTTCTCAATTTTATTAGTTGACAACGTATTTTCGCCTATCAATTTCAATTTCGCTTGAAACTTTAAAATTAAAATTCTTTAACGTGGATTGGTGACTTGATTCTATTTCATTCTAGTTTGGCAACTTATTCTCATACAATCCAAAAAAATCATGTTCATTAAATTCCTTCTCTAATTTTGAGTTTTTGAAAAATTCAACATTTTTATTCTGTTCAATTTTTAAAATTTCAATTTTCTCGCAGCCAGAAAGAGAGAGATCAAAATCTGATCTTAAATCATTTTCTTGAAAAGAACCGAAGTCCAAATCATTTGTTGAATTTTGAACAACTTCATTTAGATCGTTATTCTCAATTTCCCAAGTTGTTATTTGAAATTTTCACTATTAGTAAAAATTGGATTATTTTTTGATTCAATGCCCATTTGATTTTGTTGGTCGCCTTGTTCTTTAAAAGATGTCATTAAACAAAGAAGTTCATCAAGCTGATCTATATCACTTTTCTTCCCTCTCTAAGAATGTTAATATGATATTCTTCAGAATCTTTGATTTAATAGCTCTCATTTTGGATTTCTTGATTCCCAAAATTATAGCCCGCGTCAATTTCATGATCATTATTATTTCCAATGTGGTGGTTGTACGAATTTTTAGAAAAATGATGATGATATTGGAAATCATTTTGATTATAAAAATTATGTTCGTAACCAAAACTGTTGAAATTCGAGGGAAAATTGCAATTTTGGTTATTTTCAAGATGTTGATATGCGCTATAACTTTGAAAATTTTGGTTTACAACCCTATATTGATGTTGATCAAAGCTATATTGGGACTCAAAGCTGTTTTGATGTGGATGTGGCTCATAGTTGAAATTATTGAAATTTGAGTTGAACTCGCAATTTTGATCATTTCTATGATTTGGAAAATGTTGGTCAGTTGCAAAATTTTGAAAATTGTTGGCATTAGGCTCACGAAATTTTGGAAAATTTGCCTTATGAGTTGTAACTCATACTCATACCCTTCTAGAGGACGTCATCTCAGGTTATAATCATACAATTGTATGAAAGATTTTTTTGAATCAGACATTTGAATGAAGTCAAGGCAAGACAGAAGTTATTCTCACTTCAAAATAGTATAAAATACTGAGTTGTTCTCTATTAATTAACTGACTCAATTAGAAGGGGGAAGAGGGTCTTATGGCCGTTCGCATATAGTATAAATACTAAGGGATACGACAAATGTTTTACGGGTAGTATGCAACCTATTTTGCTAATAGTTCAATAAATTGAACTAGTATATATCAGCGATCCAGTTATACAAGACAATCAACTTCATAAAACACCACTTTTCAATTATATTATTTTTAAATACCTAGTCAAATTCAATTACTGAAAAATGATGAGATTGATGATAGTAGTAATGGAAATTTCAACCAACCACAACAATCAAAGGATAATAACTGCAAAAATTAAATAAAATAATACAAGCAAGCAGCTGCCCCTACAGAAAATTTTTACAAACAATTTCTATATATATATTTCTTTGTAGCAAAGCACCTGTAGAGTTTAAGAAATTTTATAATGCGGTATAGCGTTCCTTCCAGAGAAATTGAGTACCACTAACAATCCAGCTTCACTATTTGAAATTCGCTTGATCTTTGAATTCTTGATTTATTGCTTGACTTATGTTCCTTCCTTTCGATAAGTGATTTTTTTTCTTTTTTTTATTTGAAAGAAAACGAAACTAACAAAAGGAGAGAAAAAACTAGATTGTGATTAAAACGAAAACTAAACTAAAAAGAAAAAAAAGCAAAAAAAACTGAGAGAAAGACTAAACTGAATAACACTAAGAAAAGCTAAGCTAGGAAAACTAACCTAACCCACCTACTTAAACAAAAAAAATGATTTCAAGAATTCAGATATAAAATTCACAAACCCACTTAACTAAATTGTACGAACCCAGAACTAAAAGCAAACACACAGGTTAACAAAATAGGAGTCGACACAAGCTACAAACGTGAAGCCACTCTTCAAAATTAGAAGCCACAATTTCCTTTTTTTCTCAAAACCAAAAAAATTGGAAACAACTAGCAATTCACGTCCTTTCCTTCCTCCAAGAATAAATGGACGGTAATACCCTAATAAACACCAATACAGATAAACACAGGTATATCGTAATACAAAAGCGCCATACCGTGTTCGCACTTAACAGGGAAGCAAATCACGATTTTTTTTTCATTTCGAAAATTGGATCGGACCTTTTGTCGATTTGAGTTTGTGGTTCAGGTTATTGGGATTGAAGCTCAGGTCGTTCGAACTTCAAATCGGGTTACGAATCTTTGAGCCTTCGATTGATGTGGCAAAAGTTTTCGATTTGGGTTATCAGTTCTTCAAACCTCGAGTTGCTTTGGATTGTGTGTATGAGTGTTAGGGAATTTTGGGCTCGGAGTTCGTTAAGATGGAAATTGTGTTGAGGCCCTTGAGGGTTTGTGATGAAGGGTAGTTGTATGTGAGAGTATTTGTGGAGGAGGATCGGTATGTTGTGAGTAGGAAGTTTTTTTGATTCTAAAGGTGTGGGATTTGGTTGTAGTAGATTTGTTGAGGATGGATGCGTGGAGATGTAGATGAACAATGGTAATGTTTGGAGAGGAGCTGTTAATGATGGACTTTTTTGTGGTGGGTTGGATGACGCAGTGGATTTTGGTTTGGTCGAGCAAGTGAGATTTTGTGGTTTGGAATGCATGTATTGGGTTGTGGCAGAAGATGGATATGTTTCAGGTGAATGGTATTGTTGAAGTTGTTAACAGTAGGATGAAGATGAGGTGCTAGTTTATTTGAGTTCTGATGGGAAGATGTTGAATGGAGAAAGAAGTATGATTGTGAAGGAGTTCGATTAAGATGGTGGCTTTGTAAAGAGAAGAAAAAAAAGTACGGGAATAAATAAGGAAAAATAGGAAATCTTTTTTTTTATTTGTAAAAAGAATAAAATGGATCTATAGAAACAGGAAAGGAAATGGAAGGAAAGAAATGGGAAAATCTGGCAGAAATTAAAAGAAAATGTGGCAATTTTTTTTCTTGATTAGAAGATTACGGTATCATTGAATAATACCAAATCTATTCAATCAAGAATTTTTTTTCTATATATAGAAGAAAAAAAAGGAAAAAATAAAATAAAAACTAACATGAATCGAAAATTAAATAAATAATAAAATTTAATTATTACCTCCCCGGCAATGGCGCCAAAAACTTTATTATCGCTTTCTAGGAAATAGAAAAGCGCGAAAATTTTAAATAATAACTGCAAGCGCACAGATCGTGTAATATGCAAGTCGAACTCAGGGAGGAATTTTAAATTTTATTATTTATATATTTCGTGGGCGAGTTAGACGAATTCTGAAGGTTGAGTTGAAAAACAATAAAAATTGAAACTGCAATTTGATTTAGAACAAATCTAATTGAACCGATAATCAAGTCACAATTAACAATTGAACAACAAATAAAACTATTACTGAATTGAATCAGATCCGAATCTAATCAAATCTATATTCAATCCAATATGAACTAGGAAGCAATTAAAAAGAAAATTTTAAAATTATAGAAATTAAATAACAAACAAAATATAAAATTAGGATTACCGCTGAATCTAATCAGACAGTCAATCACTAATGAAAATAAGTGCAAAAGACAACTAGTACTCTACCAAACATAATTAAGTAGATGGCACTAGTTGCTAATAAAATAAAATTGCAGAAAAGTAAAAGAAAACTAAACTAGATTAATGGCAGAAAAATTACAGCAGAAAGTATATTTTTACAACGGGAATACATGTGTATTTATACCTGAGTTGCAGAACTCTAATCATATAAATGAGCCTTCTCATCAAAGATTATGCTACGATCGCCCTCTTATCCTTGTTTGACATGTGTCCAGCTGATTGATTTCCTAAGATCTTTTCTACCAATCTCCTTCCAAGGTGACCAATGTGAACACAACTAGCCTCCAATGCAATTCTTCATATATGTGGCACATATTCTTCACTTTTAAAGTTGTATAAGGCTTGAACAAATCATCTGTAAAACCAACAAAATAATACCCAACGTAATATTAATTTGAAACACCCCACCTCCATTAGGGTCACTCTCAAAGGGAATGCCCTAATTTTGGTGGAGGTTTATAAGTACAAGTCACAGATATACAAGACAGATATAAGAACACATATTTGTAAACAGCGGAAGAACAACAAACTTTTATTTCATAAAGTCAAATACGTGTTACAACAACATCCTTTCCAAAAACATAACATAACACTTTCATAATCTGTCTTGAGTACATTATTTAAAGAAGCATAAATAAAACGTAGATAAACTGCAAAAGCCCCATAGTGGATTGTCCAAAGCCATAGTTCAAAACAGGAAAGTCCAAGCAATACATTTCTCTTCTTCAAGATGGATGTTGAGGTAGGTCAAGCTGTTGTGTTCCCTCCCTGAGGACCTGGGGGGGGAAACGGAAGAAAGAAGACGAAAGAAAAATAGAGTCAGACATAAAGCCTGAGTAAGTCTAGTACTATTTTGTCTATGAATAAAGAACTGGGTATGATAAGTATAAACAAGAAATGGGCATGCACTATAAACTTGGTTAAGTTGTCTAGGGTCGAATATACTATCGTACCCCATGTTAATCTTTGAACCCATATAAACTAGTTTCCCACTGGCACCCCATAATCAGGGTGATGTGATCCATTCTATGATGATCGGCTCCTACTCGCATAGTTACATGTGTCTTACGGCCCCCGATGTCTGTAGTTACCTATGCTGGTCCCACCATGGGGTGTATCAAGTCCCATAGTGGCAACCCGACACAACCTTAGAGTGCACAGGTATGCTACTGGTGCCCAGTGCTTTATTTTTCTGCGCCGGAGTGCGTGCACGCCCGCACACCGTTAGAACCTACACTACTACACCACCGCCGTCGCTTTGACCTCTTACAATCAGCCCAGTAATCGTGCCCCACCCTGCCTAGTTTCAGGGTATCCTGATACACCTTTTAGGGTTACTGCTGAAAAGGGTCCCCCGTTACTAGGTTTTCTATCTCTAGCCAACATGCTAAGTTGGTTAAGTGTTTCTAACCTAACCCCCACCAGTCCGTTTAGTTTAGCATGTTTCATTTTGATTAAGTCTTAGTCCACTTAATCCTAACAATCCTGACTCAGCCTTAATTGTCTTATTAAGGCCCTGACCTCTCACATTAGACAGGTATTGTTGTGGCTGCCTGTTGCCGGTTGGTTCCGGGCAGTCTTACGCCACAACTCAGTCTAACCTCGGGTCCTTATTGGGCTCCATGTTTAACCTCCCACATTGGATAGGTATTGTTGTGACTACTGGACAGCCGGGCGGTTCCGGGCAGGTTTACATCACAACTCAATCCAACCTCGGGTTAAACACATCGTATGTTCTACATTTACATATCTTGTCATTCTTCTTTATTTCTTATATGTAAATATTTGCGGCCCATTATTAAGTTAATGGTGTAAAGGTTACACCAATCATGGGCCCAACCCATACTTGAACTTGGGCCCTTCTATTTTATATTTTCATTCATTAATTAATTTTTAACCCAACGTTATCTTCCCCCGTTTTACAAGTCCGTTCATATATATTGGGCTTAGCCTTTTAAAGCCCAATTTAGCCATGCGAAAAGGGGAGGCTTATGGCGTATACACGAAGAGGGGAAAGTGAGTGCATGAACTTGCATATGACGTTGGAAAATACATAATAGAAATTGGTGTACTTGCATAGTGGTGACATGTATTTTGGTCATAAAACATAGGTGACATAAATCAAGGCATGTAAACTTGCATAGGTTTAACTACAACATGAACCTATATTCTTATTTAGGCATAATGTCAAACATAGGCATGGCACAAATACTTCTAGCATAAGCATGGCATAATGTCAAACATAAGCATGGCATAAATACTTCTAGCATAAACATGGCATAATGTCAAACATAAGCATGGCATAAAATACTTCTAGCATAGGCATGGCATAATGTCAAACATAAGCATGGCATAAATACTTCTAGCATAAACATGGCATAGGTATAGTTAAATTTGTTCATGGCATAAATATAAACAAGTCATGTTCATAAGGTTTCTACATGTTTACAAAGAGGATACTTTGTTACTAACACAAAAGCATAGTTCAACTTAATTAAATTTAATCACATAACGATGGTATACTTATGCATAAATATTCCTAATCATGGTGTTTGCTTTTAACTTGCAAAAAAGGGATTTTTGTGTCTAACTTAGCCATGTCTCACATATGTCATCATATAATTCTTTTAAACAAGATAGACTTAATCATGAATTTCAATTATGCCCAATATCATTCATAGCCTAGCCATATTCATAAGTTTTGCAAAAGCATGACTTAATACATGGATTATGGTGTCAAAATTCCAACATAGTTTCATATGAACTATAACAACCAAACTTGTCTCAATTACTTGCAAAATGATTTATGCACAAAATAGATATCATGATGGCATAATAACAAAGCCCCAAACTTGCATGAATTTCAATCAACTACATACATGTAGCTTCAACATAGACTACATAATTTGCGCAATATTCCAAACGTATATTTGCATAGAACTACCGCATGTAGTTCTTTATAATTGAATGACATAATTCAGAATATCCAAAAGTATATAAATCGCACAAATACGAATTTCATTGCCACAATTCAAGCATACATATCTACACAATCATTTGTTCATACCAAAGTAATACTCTACTTACAATGGTTGCGGCAAATTCTCTAATTAAGAGATATGATTCCTTTGTTGAATTGATTAGCTTTAGGTTGCTTGAATTGCTTTAGGCTTTAGAACTTTCTCCCTAATCCTCTCTCTCTAGATGGCGGCTACTCTTAGTCGTTCCTCAGCAACATGGCGGCTATGCTCTTAATTTGAATGAATAGATTAGGGTTTAGTCTAGGGTTGTTTATATAGAGGTTAGGAATTGATTAGAACCATTGATGTTGCTAGGTTAGATCGTAGCCATTCATTAGATAGAGAGACCAATTAAAACTTGCCACCTAGCCCTAATGACAAAGCAACCCACAGAAATTCGACCAAACACAGACCAGGCCAGCCAGGAGGGACTGGGTCGATTTTCAAAAATTAAACTTTAAATTGAGCTGTTTTAGTCTATTTGAATTTTATCTATTGTATACATATATTTTTGCATATATATATATATATATATATATATATATTCTCATATATATACATATATTTTCTTTATTTCCTTATATGTACGTTCTTATCCTTTCAAAATTTGAATTTGTATATGTACATGTATTTGCATGCTCAGTTGGCCCTCTCTAAAACAGAGATAAAAATTATGTCGCTGCCGGGGTTCGAACCCCCGACCTCCATGCTACAAATCCAATGCCTTAACCAACTGAGCTACAGAGGCTTTTTTTAATAAGTCTTAGAATAATAATAATTATTTCCTCTCCTTACTTCTCTTTTTTCATGTTTTGCTGTAATATTTAAATTAAAGATATCTTCTTCATACGTTATCCGTTTTGCGCAAACTCGGACTCTATCTCAAGCAGAATTCCGAGACGAACGCAATGGTGATGTCCGTTTCCCTTAATTTTTCTGTTACAATTTAATTATACTTTAATTTGTTAATTTACTGTTAACGGAAAAATCCGGGGTGTTACATTCTCCCCCACTTAAAAGGATTTCGTCCCCGAAATCTTCAAGTTTAGGAAGAATGTAAATCCTAACATTCAATCATCCATCTACTCATCCATCAAACACGAGCATCCATTGTCCTTAAAAGACTTCTAATGCTTCATGATCATATGCGAAGTGTGTGTGTTCATGAACTTATCTAATGCAAAATCAGGCGGTCTACTGATTCAGTTGACCTCCTTAATGCGAATCATGTAAGTGCCATGTATCCATTATGTATGCAGATTTTTCCTATTCATGATTCTACATGGGTGCACAATCTTTCATACAAATGCAACATCCATATGACAACACATTACAATTCAACCATATACGAGTGCAAACATATATGCATATGCAATATGAAGTGACTGAGCCGATCTAAAACCTAGATTGTGTGTGTATATGCAGCCACGAGCAACTACTAGCAATCACTTGCAACCACTTGCAACCATCATACATAACATGTTTCAATTACATGTTTTCATCCAAAAGGTTTCTATCTAAAAGATAAGGCCGAGGAGATATTCCTAAAAAGATAGATAAAAGCGCAACTTAAGGAAAAAGAAAGATCAAGGACGTACCCTCGAAAGGAAAAGGGTAAGCAGTGCGTATTCTAGCTTCAGTTTCCCAAGTCGCGTCTCCCTCGGCGTCGCTCCACTGAACTTTGACGAGTTTGACTTCGCGGTTGCGTAGCTTCTTCACTTCCGTTCCTAGTATGCGGGTTGGAACTTTTCTTATGGTTGCTTCGCGTTCCACTTCGGCCTCTTCGAGGATATTTGGCTCTACCACTTCAGCAGACTCATGTAGACATTTTCGGAGATGTGAAACGTGAAAAACGTTGTGGACTCCGGCCAATTTCTCGGGTAGCTCTAATCTATAGGTCATTTTCCAAATTTTCTCAATGATAGGAAATGGTCCTACCTAAAGGTATAGTCGAATGATAGAAGCAAGTAAAAATTTTGTGCCCATTAGGCAATGTCAAAACTGGAAATCTATGCCACATATATATTGATTAGGAGAAGAACTCTCTAAGCATCAGCCCCGAAGACCGAAATCAACATCAGACTGACACCCAAAGAATTAATCAACCCAACCACCACATATGATTCTAGGAAACTAAGCATGATGGACTCCTTTTAGGTCACAAGGGAGTCCCTTCCTAAGTCCAACTATGTTGCCAAATGTACTTACTAAGGTGATTCTTTACAACTCATGCATAAGTGAAATGAACCTTCAGCCTTAGTGGCGAACACTCCTGGAGTGCCCTATTCTGAAATGCTCCACCTAATGAACCCCTTCTCTAGAAGCTCTTTAATCTGTTTACTGAGCTTTTTTCTTTCTCGTGGAGCCATGTGTCTAACGGGCAACGCAACGGGCTTTGCATTATCTACAAGATATATGCGGAAGTCTATTTCCCGCTTCGGAGGCAAGCCCTTCACCTCTTTGAAGACATCCGGATATTCCCGGACCACTCTAACTGATTGCAAATTTTCAACAAAGGCATCTAGCGACTCAAGATAACTAAGCATAACCGCATACGAGGGATTACAAGAAATTTCCAAAGTATTACTGAGCTGGGTTAGGAGCCTAACAACCCTTTTCTCACAATCAAGGATGGCCCCATTACTGGATAGCCAATCCATACCCAAAATCAAACCATACCCCGCAAAGCCCAAAACAAAGGCACTACATTCAAATTCTACACTTAGAATAGAAATTTTCAAATCCAAACAGATCATAGACAAATGAGCTGGGCCCCCAATTGGGTTTGAAACAATTAAGGGGTCCTCTACCATACTAGTTTTTAGGTGCAGAGATTCTACTAAAGCAGACGAGATAAAGGAGTGTGATGCGCCAGAATCAAATAAAGTGCGAACGGGGTGATCATAAAGATAAACTACACTTTCTACAGAAGTGTTTGTACCTCGCTGTTGCAAAGGTGGCGCTTCCAGCACATGAACCTGTGCCCCTGGAGTGGATCCAGACCCCTGCCCCTGCCCTCGTTTCTTTGGGCAGTCCTTAGCTCTGTGGCCTGTCTGACCGCAAGAAAAGCACCCACCATTCTCCTTGGCCTTCTTTTTCCGGCAGTCCTTTACTAAGTGCCCCACTTTGCCATAGAAATTACACGTCCTCTTCTCTTTGTTGCCTTCCCCGCCTTTCTTAAAGTCTGTCTTCTTAGGCTGCAAACCCTCTTTCTTCCCTTGAGAGCTTTCGGCCTTTGCCTCCTTCTTGCCCTTATCCTCCTCATTCAGCAATGCCATTTGCACCAATCTTTCATACGTGGCCCTTATGGGTATATGTGTCATGGCCAAACTGTGTAATGGCTCATTTAACCCTTTGACGAAACGGAGAGCCTTCTTGTGCGGGGTGTTGACTAGGTCAAGCCCAAACCTAGCCAGCTCATCAAACTGATTCACATACTCTCTAACAGTCTTGTCTCCTTGCTTAAGAAATAAGAATTTCTCCAACTGCAAACTTCTTTCCGCATCTGAGAGAAATTTGGTCTCAAACCTTGCCCTAAAGTCCTCCCATGTTTCTACTGGTCTTTCAGCATTAGTGACTTCCCACCAGTAGGAAGCCTCGCCCTTCAATAGCCACACCGCCAATTGTACTTTTTGTCTGTCCTCTACCTCAAAGATGATGAATAGATCCTCAGTTTCCTTCAGCCAATTTCTAGCTGCTACGAAGGACTCAGTTCCATGGAAATCCCTTCCTCCCATAGCTTTAAAATCCTTACATATCCTAGCAAACGCGTTTCCTCATGGAGGAGGTGGAGGAAGAGGTGCTGCTGCAGCTGGATGATTCCCTGCAGCTGGGGGAGGAGGAACGGTAGGACCTGGTTGAGTGGCCCTAGCTTCTAAGAATCGTCTAAACCAACCAGGTATTGGTACTCCTTCCGGCAAGTTAAGATCTTCGGACATGCTAAAACAAAAGGGATAGATTCAAAACGAAGGATAAGAGATAGTACCTATGGCTTTGGGGAGTGGACTTTGCCTTTTTAGAATAAAATAATATTTTTCTTTTTATAAATGCTTCTTTAAATTTCCTTTTTGAAAATAATTTTTTTTCAAAACTTTTTATCTTATCTGGTAAACCTATGCTCTGATACCAAGTGAAACACCCCACCTCCGTTAGGGTCACTCTCAAAGGGAATGCCCTAATTTTGGTGGAGGTTTATAAGTACAAGTCACAGATATACAAGACAGATATAAGAACACATATTTGTAAACAGCGGAAGAACAACAAACTTTTATTTCATAAAGTCAAATACGTGTTACAACAACATCCTTTCCAAAAACATAACATAACACTTTCATAATCTGTCTTGAGTACATTATTTAAAGAAGCATAAATAAAACGTAGATAAACTGCAAAAGCCCCATAGTGGATCGTCCAAAGCCATAGTTCAAAACAGAAAAGTCCAAGCAATACATTTCTCTTCTTCAAGCTGGATGTTGAGGTAGGTCAAGCTGTTGTGTTCCCTCCCTGAGGACCTGGGGGGGGGGGGGAAACGGAAGAAAGAAGACGAAAGAAAAATAGAGTCAGACATAAAGCCTGAGTAAGTCTAGTACTATTTTGTCTATGAATAAAGAACTGGGTATGATAAGTATAAACAAGAAATGGGCATGCACTATAAACTTGGTTAAGTTGTCTAGGGTCGAATATACTATCGTACCCCATGTTAATCTTTGAACCCATATAAACTAGTTTCCCACTGGCACCCCATAATCAGGGTGATGTGATCCATTCTATGATGATCGGCTCCTACTCGCATAGTTACATGTGTCTTACGGCCCCCGATGTCTGTAGTTACCTATGCTGGTCCCACCATGGGGTGTATCAAGTCCCATAGTGGCAACCCGACACAACCTTAGAGTGCACAGGTATGCTACTGGTGCCCAGTGCTTTATTTTTCTGCGCCGGAGTGCGTGCACGCCCGCACACCGTTAGAACCTACACTACTACACCACCGCCGTCGCTTTGACCTCTTACAATCAGCCCAGTAATCGTGCCCCACCCTGCCTTGTTTCAGGGTATCCTGATACACCTTTTAGGGTTACTGCTGAAAAGGGTCCCCCGTTACTAGGTTTTCTATCTCTAGCCAACATGCTAAGTTGGTTAAGTGTTTCTAACCTAACCCCCACCAGTCCGTTTAGTTTAGCATGTTTCATTTTGATTAAGTCTTAGTCCACTTAATCCTAACAATCCTGACTCAGCCTTAATTGTCTTATTAAGGCCCTGACCTCTCACATTAGACAGGTATTGTTGTGGCTGCCTGTTGCCGGTTGGTTCCGGGCAGTCTTACGCCACAACTCAGTCTAACCTCGGGTCCTTATTGGGCTCCATGTTTAACCTCCCACATTGGATAGGTATTGTTGTGACTACTGGACAGCCGGGCGGTTCCGGGCAGGTTTACATCACAACTCAATCCAACCTCGGGTTAAACACATCGTATGTTCTACATTTACATATCTTGTCATTCTTCTTTATTTCTTATATGTAAATATTTGCGGCCCATTATTAAGTTAATGGTGTAAAGGTTACACCAATCATGGGCCCAACCCATACTTGAACTTGGGCCCTTCTATTTTATATTTTCATTCATTAATTAATTTTTAACCCAACGTTATCTTCCCCCGTTTTACAAGTCCGTTCATATATATTGGGCTTAGCCTTTTAAAGCCCAATTTAGCCATGCGAAAAGGGGAGGCTTATGGCATATACACGAAGAGGGGAAAGTGAGCGCATGAACTTGCATATGACGTTGGAAAATACATAATAGAAATTGGTGTACTTGCATAGTGGTGACATGTATTTTGGTCATAAAACATAGGTGACATAAATCAAGGCATGTAAACTTGCATAGGTTTAACTACAACATGAACCTATATTCTTATTTAGGCATAATGTCAAACATAGGCATGGCACAAATACTTCTAGCATAAGCATGGCATAATGTCAAACATAAGCATGGCATAAATACTTCTAGCATAAACATGGCATAATGTCAAACATAAGCATGGCATAAAATACTTCTAGCATAGGCATGGCATAATGTCAAACATAAGCATGGCATAAATACTTCTAGCATAAACATGGCATAGGTATAGTTAAATTTGTTCATGGCATAAATATAAACAAGTCATGTTCATAAGGTTTCTACATGTTTACAAAGAGGATACTTTGTTACTAACACAAAAGCATAGTTCAACTTAATTAAATTTAATCACATAACGATGGTATACTTATGCATAAATATTCCTAATCATGGTGTTTGCTTTTAACTTGCAAAAAAGGGATTTTTGTGTCTAACTTAGCCATGTCTCACATATGTCATCATATAATTCTTTTAAACAAGATAGACTTAATCATGAATTTCAATTATGCCCAATATCATTCATAGCCTAGCCATATTCATAAGTTTTGCAAAAGCATGACTTAATACATGGATTATGGTGTCAAAATTCCAACATAGTTTCATATGAACTATAACAACCAAACTTGTCTCAATTACTTGCAAAATGATTTATGCACAAAATAGATATCATGATGGCATAATAACAAAGCCCCAAACTTGCATGAATTTCAATCAACTACATACATGTAGCTTCAACATAGACTACATAATTTGCGCAATATTCCAAACGTATATTTGCATAGAACTACCGCATGTAGTTCTTTATAATTGAATGACATAATTCAGAATATCCAAAAGTATATAAATCGCACAAATACGAATTTCATTGCCACAATTCAAGCATACATATCTACACAATCATTTGTTCATACCAAAGTAATACTCTACTTACAATGGTTGCGGCAAATTCTCTAATTAAGAGATATGATTCCTTTGTTGAATTGATTAGCTTTAGGTTGCTTGAATTGCTTTAGGCTTTAGAACTTTCTCCCTAATCCTCTCTCTCTCTAGATGGCGGCTACTCTTAGTCGTTCCTCAGCAACATGGCGGCTATGCTCTTAATTTGAATGAATAGATTAGGGTTTAGTCTAGGGTTGTTTATATAGAGGTTAGGAATTGATTAGAACCATTGATGTTGCTAGGTTAGATCGTAGCCATTCATTAGATAGAGAGACCAATTAAAACTTGCCACCTAGCCCTAATGACAAAGCAACCCACAGAAATTCGACCAAACACAGACCAGGCCAGCCAGGAGGGACTGGGTTCGATTTTCAAAAATTAAACTTTAAATTGAGCTGTTTTAGTCTATTTGAATTTTATCTATTGTATACATATATTTTTGCATATATATATATATATATATATTCTCATATATATACATATATTTTCTTTATTTCCTTATATGTACGTTCTTATCCTTTCAAAATTTGAATTTGTATACGTACATGTATTTGCATGCTCAGTTGGCCCTCTCTAAAACAGAGATAAAAATTATGTCGCTGCCGGGGTTCGAACCCCCGACCTCCATGCTACAAATCCAATGCCTTAACCAACTGAGCTACAGAGGCTTTTTTTAATAAGTCTTAGAATAATAATAATTATTGTCCTCTCCTTACTTCTCTTTTTTCATGTTTTGCTGTAATATTTAAATTAAAGATATCTTCTTCATACGTTATCCGTTTTGCGCAAACTCGGACTCTATCTCAAGCAGAATTCCGAGACGAACGCAATGGTGATGTCCGTTTCCCTTAATTTTTCTGTTACAATTTAATTATACTTTAATTTGTTAATTTACTGTTAACGGAAAAATCCGGGGTGTTACATAATTTATATACAAAAATATAAAATATAGGTGCATAAAATAACATATTTCTATGATGATCATCTTGCAATTCGAAAGTGCTCCAAATACGTGTGGACTTTCTACCACTCTGGTAATAGGCTCATCTTTCTACTGTAGCTATTCAGTAAATAAACAAATCAGCAAGTAGCCCATTCGATGTGAAAAACCACAGTCTTTAATCGCCGTTTATATGACTTCATTTATTTCGTCGTACGATTACTTGGAATGGTTTACTAGAATTAAGTCTCGATTCCAGTCTTTCCAAATAACCAGCGCATTCTATGGACTATACAATTTCAAATTAAGTTCTTTCCATCAAATATATGCATAACTTAATTCATTCTAAATTTATAATAATCATCAAACAATCATTTATAAATCAAGGATCAAGATTTACATTATTTATTTAATTTGAACTCATTGTGTTTATTCAATCAAGGATTGGTTATATTCGAATCAAACGTTTCTGGACTGGAACAATTCCCCATTTGAATTAAATAAAATATTTGAAATAATAAATTTTGTTATAAACTAATTTATATATATTTATAAAACTTAAAATAAAAATGATTAAAACAATTACTTACTATATATTAAAGTTTGAAGAAGTAAATGGAATGATTTAAACATATACATATCCTTTAAATCAAATAAGTCTTATTTAAATATTTTTGGAATCAACATACCACGTTTTATATAGTTGAAATCCTATATAAATAAACAAATACTTTAAATTGGAATTTCTTCCAAAAATCGAATTTATTTATACTATTAAACCAAATTAACAAGTTTTCAAGTACTACTCAAACCATATTTCATTCCATATTTAAAATGTTATTAACATAACTTAGTTAATAAAATGTTTTAATAACACCATATAATTGAATCAAAATTATCAAATTTATTCAATATCATAAAATGTTAATTAGAAAAATTATTCGAGTAATTAAATTAATAAAGGGAAAAAAGAATAGTGGGAATGCAATGGTCACATTCCTACTATAACATAGCAACGATCACATGCCTATTATAACAATGCAACGGTCGCATCCCATTATAACATAGCAACGGTCACATGCCCATTATAACAAAGCAAAGGTCATATGCCTATTATTCAAGTGTGACGACTGCCCATAACCCTGCACTAAACAAGAGGAATAATGCGCAGAAAGGTATGCCAGGAAACTATGGATGATTATTGGAGTAAGTAAACAACATCTGAACCTGTCATAAAAATCACAGCGCAAGGATAGAATATAATAGAACATATACAACAGATAATAGTGGTGAAGCATCATATAACAAACTTTTGAAATTTTCTCAACATCATGAAAGATTATCCAACTGACGCAAAAGTTTGTACATAAGGCCTCACTACAACCCTCATTGAGCACTTAAAACAGTGGAAACAGAAATATTAGATAGTAATAAAACCAGTATGCCAGCCTCCTACTCCCGTCTGCACAACAACATCATCCTCACTAATCACTTGTAACCGGCTACTTAGTTTGCCCATCCACAACTGGATGAGCAGCACAAGGTAATAAGAGGAGACATAAAAACTTGAGTCAGACAACAGTCTTAGTGAGCGATAAAACAGCTAACAAACTTCAACAGTAAAGTATATGAGAATAGGTAGATTAACAAACCAATCTACCAAATACCAGAGAAGAACTCAACTCCCATCTTCCCCACATCAGACAGTGATAGCCTTTACGACAAACAATTCAACCATTCATCCATAGAAACCAGAACACCAATTCAATCATGGCAAAGCACTCATAACATCCAAATTATGTGTATCTCATGTTAACAATCCTAATCGAATTCAACATCCCTCAAGCACACGCCCTAGAGGCCTAAACCAATATCAGACAAGCACTCAAGGAACATCTACTTCAACAGTGGACAACCTACATGAGACGGTACAGTCAGAACAACCAATCATCCATGACTAACTCTGGCTATCACTGCCAATTCTCCTTTTAAATCATCGTTAATCGTATGACGGCCAACCTTGCCTCATGTAAAGGGCTAATGGTAACCCAGTTCCAGCATAAACTCCATACGCCTTTCAACAACACGTATGTATGCCCAAGATTGACAACTAGGCCTTTCAACGATACCTAGAGTACTCGACCTACAATCGGTCTTTTGGGTGCCACCATCGTACTCCTGCTTTAAGTCTGCTAGAACTTACGACAACGATAATGTCTCATCCTTCTCATCTCTGGTCATCCAACTTGACGACTTTTCATAGCCCAAACAACCTTCTCGAGCAACCATTATCCACCAACTCACGACCTATGAGTTGCCACCTCATTCGTTGTTTTACACTAATCAACGAACACCTTTCAACACTTCGAACCTTCCAACTTGAACTTACTTCGAAGTCACTTCATCACCGAGCCAAGTTACACCACTGCGCTGTGGCTTGAGTAGGGTTCGGGGGGGTTGCCCCGAATTTTTTTCGAAGTCTTTTCTTCCAACCTATGTTGTACCCGAAAAACATACTTTTTCAGAAAATGACCCTATGCAACTGACCCCCCTTGGTACGACCGACCCTAACATGTGCGACCGACCCAATCTCTGCTCGACCCAACATGACCGACCATACCACTCTGCTCGTCTCAACATGACCGACCAGACCACTCTACTCGACCCAACCTGTTCGGCCCTAGTAGACCGAACCGACCCACAGTAGCTGACCGACCCAGTCGATTTCTTTTCCTCTAAGAAAACCTCCCCCATGGTTTGACCGACCCTCCATGTTCGATCGACCATGTCCGACCCTCCATGTTCGACCCAAAACCTGCATTCTCCATTGTAACTCCAATTTTGACCAAAACTTCACAAAACAATTCGTTCGACGAAACCATCTTATTCAATACATCCAATATGATCACAAGCATGATATGAAATCAACAATAACACCAATATGACAATTCCATCAACAAACATGTAAAATTCACCAAAATCACCATAAATGTACATATGAGCGAAACCATGGATCTAACTTGCATATATACACATGAAATAGGATTGAAATCGTTAAACTAAACTTGCTTAAATAGCTCACTGGGTGATTCATGTGAGAATAAACTTAATATGGCATACATATATGGAAAAACACTTAAATATGATGAAAAACATGCACAAACACTCATATACTTTGAACCTTCTCGATCGACCTCGACCTCTTTATCTTCTGGATAAACTCGACAAGCTTCACATCTCGCTTTTTGCTCTCGCTAATCCTTTCGATAAGAGTGGGTCTTATCAATAAGCTTGCCAACATTTCGGGTTCCAACTCGCACCTTGGCCTGAAATCAAACCTTGCCAAATACTCGAGACTTTTCCATTCCAAAAACATCGCTCCTAAACTTGCGTGTCTTCAACTCAACGCATCTGCAACTGCGTTACCCTTACCAGGAGTATGGGCTATACCAAAATCAGACGATGCCAGAAACTCTAACCATCGTTGCAGCCAAAGATTCAAATACTTTTAGGAGAAATGATACTTCAACGACTTGTGATTCGTAAACAACTCGAATCGAACTCCCAATAGGTAATGTCTCAACATCTTCAGAGCAAAGACAATCGCCGCCAACTCTAAATCATGAGTTAGGTAATTCCTCTCATGCGGCTTCAGTTGTCGACTCACGTAGGCCACAAACTTATCCTTATGCATCAACACAGTTCCAATTCTAGTACCAAATGCATCGGTGTATACCACCATCTCTTCGTTCCCACTTGGAATGGTCAACACAGGAGCACTCGTCAGTCTTTCTTTCAGGATTCCAAATGCTTACTCACACTTTGCATCCGATGTGAGCACTTGGTTCTTCCTTGTCAATCCTGTCAATGGTGCAGCTACCTTGGAGAAATCCTTGATAAACCATCGGTAATAACCGGCCAACCCAAGGAAACTTCGAACATCCATCGCACTCTTAGGTCTATCCCAATCCTGGATTGCTGCTACTTTAGCGGGGTCAACCGCTATCCCATTTCCAGAAACAACATGACCTAAGAACCTCACTTCACTCTTCCAGAAGTGACATTTGGAAAACTTAGCTCTCAGCTGATGCTTTCTGTAACGTCACGTATTTTTAACGATAATAATTAATTTATTTAATTATTTAAATAATGGTATGGTAATTTAATTTGGCTTAAATTAAATAATTTTGATTTATATTTATTAATATAAATAATGGAATAATATATTTACTCCAAAATAGTCAGAAATAGTTGAATTCGAAATAGTTGTGAATTTGATAGTATAAAAGATTTAATTTAGTTTAGAATTGAATATTAATAACAAATATATTATTTAAATGACAAACATAATATTTATAATATAATTATAAATGAGCTCGTAAAATTGCAGTAGTTCGTAATATTGAGTTTTGACTTCAACTGAGTGTACATGATTCGTTATAAGTCGGATTTCTTCGAAACAAGAAATGTTGGAATCTATTGAGCTATATTTTTCTAATGGAAGAGAAAAATGGAGATTTCGCGTCATAGAGTATAAGTTATATCCAAATTAAAATTTCAAATAGTCATTATAGAATAGTTTATATACCATAACGATATATTTAATTTTAATTAAATATTGTTTTCGAATTTGGACAAGATTTTTGAGGCGTAGTTATATTTTAATTTTTTAGAATTTTACTGTAATTTTTATTTCGAAAAATAAGCACTTTTTATTTTGAAGTGTTTTACACCCTATATTAGCATTTTGAGATATCACAGAATAAGTTAACTTGTCTATATTATTATATTTTTGGAATCGTGGTACCTTGCTCGTCTCAACGATAATTTTATTTTTGGTCGATAATGGTTGTTCACGAACAAGGCTTATATAATCAATGGCATGTTACTTGCCTCCAATTTAAAGCGCCATCTCGATGATTTTCTCATTAGTTAATGGATCGACTAGATGAAATCTACACAACCTGTGCTTATCATCAACAAATTCAAATTTCAATTTATGTACAACATGAAAAGCACATAAGCAAATATCCATACACATGTGGTTTAACCGAAACACAAGTTGCGTTACCCCAAGCTTGTAAAACATTTCAACTGGAAACTAACCAAATAAAGTAAATAAGATATGTATACTTTTCTTACTTGGCTACTAAGTAAACAACTTTCCTACCCTACTTACGTACAGACGCGGAGCAGGAACAACTACCCTAAGGAAGTGAGAACTCATGGCAGCTACCGTAGTCAAGATTCTAGCCCCCTATAATTTTACTTAACCCTTAAGGAATCATCACATATAAATACACGAGCATTAAATCTTCCTTCTTTTTGGGCTGAAACAAACTCTTCACAAAGGCAAAACTTCATTCCTCCATTTCAACGCAAATGCAGACATTCTCAAATATAATCACCATTTAAAAAATTAAACCATGCAGGAGGGTCATTGGTGAGAAATTCGTGGGTTTTTGTCATATAAACATGTCAATGTTTCCTATATCTAGCGGTAAGCATGCTGTCATGCGCTGTAGAGGGGTATTGCGAGGTTTAAATGGCCCGACAAAGGGAGGATGGGATGAAGAAATGACGGAAGTGGGGCAAGTTTGATGGCTTTAAAACACTGGAGCACGAGACAGAAAACTGGAAGAAGGGGTTATACTACAAAGGAGATATGGGACGATGAAAACATGTATATATACATTATTAGTATTTTTGTGAGCAGCAATATTGCTGAATTTCTGAGGAACAATATTCGTTTTGCATTTGAAGGCAATACGTTTGAAGATTCAAAAAGTTAGCATGCAGTTTGGTTCAAAAAGCTGGAAGCAGGAAGATAAAACTTTTTAGTTGTGGAAGATGAGATGAAATATGTGTGCTTATGATGACAGAAGGAGTGTTGCCTGTTGGTATGTAGTGAACACGTGAAATGGCAGGTGCGGCAACAGGGTGTGTGAATTAATTAAGCATAGAGGGGAGTATTGGTCATTGCTGTTTTGTGTGTGTTATGGGAAGATGGAGCACGGTTTCAGTGTGTGAAGAGGTGGAGTTTGAGATAGAGAAACAACTTCAAGCTATTGTGTAAGCACCACATGCGGTTGCATGTAAAAGCCTTGGGCATGCATGTGTGGGATCCTGATGAGTAAATTGTTGGATGTGTTAGTACAGAACTCGGTGGAGAAACGAGGTGACCCTGTCTGTTTGTATAGGGGATTTGCTTTGTATTTGGGTTCACGCATTGGTGAATTTGGTGTGTAAGTGTGGAGGATTAAAGGAGCAATGGTGAAGTTGGGTTGCAGTTCATGGGCTATAGTGAAGAGTAAAAGGAGAATAGTTGCTGGAAAGAATTAGAAATAGCCGTGAAAGAAGGAATCGACTTTCGTATGTATATTAAGTAGAAGAAGAGACTGTTCACTGTGGATGTGAATGGCGGTTGGGCCGGGTGCTGAAGGTTTGGGCCAAATTCAATAATATACATATATATATATATATATATATTATTTAGTTTTAATTTAAGTACAAATATACAGACTTTTAGACTTAATATCTCATTCATATGTTGCTAGAATTGCTAATGGTCTGATCCGTTGGTATCGTATTCGCGCAGACTACACGATGAAGCTGGTCTGGAACTGTTCGGAGCTCGTTTGAATTTCTAGCAAAATTAAATGTCTGATCTGAATCAACTAACGTTAATCATTATCCATTGATTAACAACCAAGGTGAGTAATCTCACTAACTCTGTCCAGATTTATAATATTATAAATGTTATTTAATATTTATAAATGATGGTTGAATGTTGTGTGATGGTTGTTTGGATGAATTGGTTAAATAATACGTATAGTTATTTATAAAAGTTGTTAGTTAAATATAAATTCTATTTATTATTTATTTCATATTGATATGAAATAAATGTTGATTAACATCTGTGGATGAAGGGAAACAGGTCAGAGGGATCCAACTGGATTCCTCAACAATTTTATTACTGATTTTCGTATATTACATTATATGATGTGACGAATAATCTATGGTTGATTATTGTATGGTTGGATTGTTTGAACAAAATTGACCTGAATTAATTGGTATTAAAATACCATAAAATATATTTGAATACACTGGAAGAGAAATTAGAGTTTTAAAAAAGGAATTTCTATATTTTTATATAGAAATGGAATTTCGATTAGCTAGAGTAAAATAACTTGTTTTTGACTATATAAAAACCAGTAATTTGATTTATTTATGAACAAAGCAAAATGATTTTTTAAATAGTTTTAAAAATATAAATTCAAGAAAAGAATTTATTTAAAGAGGAAAATGGAAATCGTTTGGAAAGAAAATGATGAAATTATTTTGATATTCGAAATGGGAATAGAATTGAAACAAATCAATAAGGATTTGTAATTTAAATTCGACGATGTCGAATGCTATTAAAATGATTGATTCTTATAAATTATGTATTATATAATTCGGTAATTGGCAAGATAGTTAATATTTTCTTTAAAACAAATAATTAGTAATTAAATAAGCCATCATGATTAAGTTATAAGCTTGATATTTATTTAACATGAAGTTGATTTATAAACGGAGTTTATGAAGTGGGATAAGAATATGAACTTATAAAAGAACTAGATTGGTGTAATTTCAGAGCAGTAATGGTAATTATTATTTAAGTCAAGATTTGATTTAATAAAACAAGTCCAGATTTCTGTAAAAGAATAGTATTCACGTTTTAAAGTGGAAAATGATTTAATAGCAAACGTTTTGCAAATAGAAATAGAATTTATGAAATTAGAAACTGACTGGAAATGAGTTAAGTTGAACGACCTTCTGACTATTGATCAGATGTTGGTTTCGTCCTTCGGGGTTAATACTTAGGGAGTTGTGCTCTTACTAGTTTACGGTTAGGGACTAATGGATGTAGAAATGGAATGATGCATGAGTAAGATATGGAAATGTTTTCTAGTGTTAATAGCGTATATTTTCGAAATAGAGGAAATAAAGAGTTGTGAATATATGGAAACGTTTTCCAAGAAAATCATGAGAAGTAAAATGGGTTTTAAGAAATAAATGGGAAAATGAAATGATGATTGATCGGCAAGATTTCCATTTGGAAATACGCCCGTTGTTTGTACACATGTTTTTTCTTTGATATTTAAATAACCAACTGTCAAAGTTTTGACCCTTTTCCGTTGTCAATACGGAAAGACCGGGATCAGATTTATTATCTGAAAACCACTCCACACGACATTAACGTTGTGAATCAAATATGATGAAGATAATTGGAGAAGGAGTTTATGCAAGGGCTGTTCTGGAAAATCCTAGGTAGAAATTGCCTAAGATGGATTTACGGAATAGTGCCTTGGGTTTGTCTAGTCCTAGAACAACATGTTTGGACGAATGTCTGACAGAGTATATCTAATAGATCGCATAAGTTGATCTCTTCGAACGTATTTACATTTGGTGGCGGAGAAACTCGTTTCTCTTAGCTTCATACCCGTGGTATTTTTGGGGAAATCAATTTGTGATTTGGCGGGTATGACGATGTGGCATTCAAAGTAAATATAGATGCGATCTGTATAATAGTACGTTATGACCTCAAGCCTCGTCAACCGAGAAATGACAGAAATCGAGCAGGCAGCATGGCTAAGTGGGTCGCACCCAATCAGGGTATATTGTAACCATCTAGAGAATATTCATATTTGTTACTTCTTTCTCTTCTATATCTCCCAGGAACGGTTATGTTGGTATACCAACCGTAAGGTGATAATATATTCGGAACATTCAAGCGAAATGAATGGCCAGTCATGTGTGGTTGAGTTACAAGATGTTCTTGTTGAACTCTAATGTATCGCTTCTAGAGTACACTGATCGAAAGGTGGTTCCATACCTTGTCATAGTGAGAAATTCATTCTCCAATAAGAGCCCGTGGTTTTTTATCGTATTTTATATATATGTAGAGCGTGAGATGAAAGCGTTCTGCTAGATTGCTATTTACTTGATTTAGACATTATTATAATATTAGAAAAGTATTGCTTTAGAAAAGAATATTTTGGGTTATCATAGGGTAAAAACCATCCGTATTTATGTGTGGATCGGTCTTACGATTATCATTGCTTTTGAAAAGGATTTGGAAAAGTTAAACCAAATGTTTGGAGTTTACTCACACCAGTCACATGACAGACCCAGAGTTTATTTTGTTTTGTTTTCCCTAAACTCTTGGGTTCCCAAATTTTTACGGGCAATCAAGTAGTCAGGATTTTTCAAATATTCTTGGAGGAGCTCGGAGCAGGAGGCTTCAGATTTAGATATACATATAGAGTTTATTTCCGCTGTGATGTTATGGGATAATGGTATGTATATACAGTTACCAGTTTGTATTTCCAAATTTGTTATATAATATATTTTATTCGTTCCGCTGTGAGATTCGTGTTACTCTGATTCTGTTCTGTGGTGATCTTCTTCTTCTCCTATTGTAATTTTATTTTTTTCTACTTCTCACCCTCTAACTTCTTTACATTAATGATCTGGTATTTCCAATTCTTAAATAGTCAATATTGTGATTAGTATCGATTTTTGGAGTCGAAAATCCTTGGGTCGTTACACTTTCGCAAGATCTCTAACACAACTCTCAAGTACATTTTATGTTCTTGCTCATTTCTGGAGTAAACCAGAATATCATCCACGAAACTGAATACTCTATTCATAAGATCTATGAAATACGCTGGCGCATTAGTCAACCCAAATGGCATCACCAACCATTCGAAGAAACCGGATGGTGTCCTAAAAGCAGTTTTTTCACACTATCCTTTGCCACCATCAACTGGTGAATTCCCGTTGCCAAATCCATCTGAGAAAACGCTTTGGCTTCATGAAGCTGATCAAACAAGTCATCTATCCTTGGCAACGGATACTTGTTCTTCTTATTCACCTTACTTAGCTCACGATAGTCCATACACAATCTTAACGAGCCATCTGCCTTGGTTGCGAACACAACCGGTGCACCCCATTCGGATACACTTCTCTGAATGAATCCCTTTCCTAGAAGGTCACGATCTTGCACCCCAACTCTCGTTGTTCCTTAGGCGCTATTAGCCTAAGAGGAATAACAATTGGTCTAGCACCCTCGACCAAATCGATCCTAAACTCGATCTCATGATGCGACGACAACCCTTTGACCTCGCCAAAGACATCCTCATACTCATTAGTGATCAGCACTGATGACAAGTCTTCCTGTGGAATCCCAAGCGAATATAGATAGCTCACGAAGACACCCTCTTCGCACTTACATATAATCAACACCTTTCGCTTTCCACATCCCCGACCCTCACCTCTAGCTTCTCGCAATTCACTCTTGTCGCATACCTCTTGAGCCAATCCATGCCCAAGATGATCCCAAACCTAGCGAAGTTAAGAACAATGCAATCACACACAAAAGAGCAACCATGACTCGACAACACTAGACCATGGAAAATCATGCACAAACTGGATGAACCCCTAACTGGATTAGTCAAGATCAATGGTTTATCACAAATCTCCGGTTCCAAACCCAAGCGGCACACAAGCTCATTGCAAATGAATGAACGTGATGTTGCAGTATTAAAAGCATAAGAACTGAAACACCATTAATATAAAGAGTACCTTGCACCACGACACCCGTTCCCTTCTCCTCTGCAGTAGGAGCTCTTGAAGAAGTTGGTACAGCTTTCAATGCATATGCCTTCACAACCTGCTTGCCCTTAGCTGATTTTGGACAATCTTTCTTCTCATGCCCAGCCTTTCCACACTTGAAGCACTTCTTCTCAGCTTTGGGATTCTTTCACTCATTCGACTAATGACCCTTATGTTGGCAGTTAAAGAAAACCACCTCACTTTTTGGCTTCTTTTGCTCATTCTTCCCTTTCTGTTGTTGTTGCTTCCTCTTCTTATTATTACCACCCTGCTTTAGCTTCTGTTCTTCATTAGGTGCAACAACAAGAATCTTCTTAGGAAACAGACTTTCATGCCTTAAAGCCTTCTCGACAATCTTTTCAAAGCTATCATCGAGATGATCCACAATCTGATTCCCAAGATTCATCCAATCCCAAGACAAACTTCTCATTCTTTTGATAAGGAGTATCCACATATGAATGAGCATACTTCGACAAAGCCTTGAACTCAGAAATATAGTCAAGAATTAGTCGACCATTCTGCTTAAGCTCCACGAATCTCTTGAATAGAATTGACTTTTGCACGGTGGGGATAAACTTCACTTCAAACTTAATTTGGAACAGCTCCCATGAAATATCCTCTTCAGGGGTATCAAGTGTGACAAAGTTCTACTAGTCCATTGATCTTCCCTCTAACTGCATTGATGCAAGATTCCTCTTTGTTGCATCATCAGTGCCCAAGTCCTTGAAGATCCGAACACAAGTGTCCAACCATCTTTGAAACTCTTCTACTGGTTCGGTGCCCTTGAACTGTTTCCCTCCCAATAATATAAAGTCTTTGCATAGCTTTGCAAATTCCACTGCTCTAGGCACTTGGAGTCCAACATCAACCGCAACTGCCACTGAAGCGGGGTTCCTTCGAAGTCATGGTTCTATTATAGCTTCAAACATGGTCGGGTAATCAGGTCCCCCACCATTTCCCCTTCCAGGCACAACTTCTTCCCTAGCAGAATGTCTTGTATAACGTCTACTCATTCTAAATTTGCAAATTAGAATGATTTGCCATATACACAATAAACGACTAAAGAAGTACAAACGCTACTATACTATATAGTATCATATAGTATACATCCAACTGAAATCTACAAGTACGTCTCTTATACATGATTACATCTTCGAACTTCGGCCAAAATTGTTGACCAGAGCTTTGATAAAAAAATTGTGACGACCGCCCATAACCCCTGCACTAAACAAGAGGAATAATGCACTGAAAGGTATGCCAGGAAACTATGGACGATCATTGGAGTAGGTAAACAACATCGGAACCTGTCATAAAAATCACAGTGCAAGGGGAAAATATAATAGAACATATACAACAGGTAATAGTGGTGAAGCATCATATAACAAACTTTTGAAATTTTCTCAACATCATGAAAGATTATCCAACTGACGCCAAAGTTTGTACATAAGGCCTCACTATAACCCTCATAGAGCACTCAAAACAGCGGAAATAGAAATACTAGATAGTAATAAAACTGGTATGCTTGCCTCTTTCTCGCCTCCGCACAACAACATCGTCCTCATTAATCACCTGTAACCTGCTACTTAGTATGCCCATCCACAACCGGATGAACAGCACAAGGTAATAAGAGGAGACATAAAACTTTGAGTCAGAAAACAGTCTTAGTTAGCGATAAAATAGCTAACAAACTTCAACAATAAAGTATATGAGAATAGGTAGATTAACAAATCAATCTACCAAACACCATAGAATAACTCAACTCCCGTCTTCCCCACATCCGATAGTGATAGCCTTTACGACAAACAATTCAACCATTCATCCATGGAAACCAGAACACCCATTCAATCATGGAAAAACACTCATAACATCTAGATTATATGTATCTCATGTAAGCCATCCTAGTCGAATTCAACATCCCCCAAGCACAGGCCCAGAGGCCTAAACCAATATCAGACAAGCACTCAAGGAACATCTACTTCGACATTGGACAACCTACATGAGACGGTATAGATAGAACAACCAATCATCCATAACTGACTCTAGCTATCACTGACAGTCCTGCTTTTAAACAATCCCTAATCGTATGATGGCCAACCTTGCCTCATGTCAATGGATAATGGCAACCCAAGCATAAACTCCATATGCCTTTTAACGATACGTATTATGTCCAAGCTCGACAACTAGGCCCTTCAACGATACCCAGAGTACTCAACCTACAAAGGGTCTTTTGGGTGCCCCTATCGTACTCCTTCTTTGAGCCTGCTAGAACTTACGAAAATGATAATGTCTCAGCCTTCTCATGTCTAGTCACCCAACTTGATGACTTTTCATAACTCAAGCAACCTTCTCGAACAACCATTATCCACTAACTCACGACATTTGAGTTGTCACCTCATTCGTTGTTCTACACCGATCAACGAACACCTTTTAACACTTCGAAGCTTCCAACTTGAACTTACTTCGAAGTCACATCATCACCGAGCCAAGTTACACCACTTCGCTGCGGCTTCAGTAGGGTTCGGGGGGTTGCCCCAAAAAAAAATTCAAGCCCTTTTTTTCCAACCGGGGTCGTTCCCGAAAAACGTATTTTTTCAGAAAATGACCCAATGCAACTGGACCCCCTTGGTATGACCGACCCCAATATGTGTGACCGACCCATGCTTTGCTCGACCCAACATGACCGACCAGACCACTCTTCTCGTCTCAACATGACCGACCATACCACTCTGCTCGATCCAACCTGTTCGACCCTGGTAGACCAAACCCACCCACAATAGTTGACCGGCCCACAGCAGCTAACTGAACCAGTCCATTTCTTTTCCTCCAAGAAAACCACCCCCATGGTTCGACCGACCCCCTCCCCCCCACCCCCCCCCCTCCCCCCCCCCCTCCCCCCTGTTTGATCCACCATGTTCGACCCTCTATGTTCGACCCAAAACCAGCATTCTCCAATGCAACTCCAATTTTGACCAAAACTTTGCCAAAACGATTCGTTCGACGAAACCAGCTTATCCAATACATCCAACATGATCACAAGCATGATATGAAATCAACAATAACACTAATATGACAATTCCATCAACAAACATGTAAAATTTCCCAAAATCACCATAAATGTACATATGAGCAAACCATGGATCTAACTTGCATATACACATGAAATAGGATTGAAATCGTTAAACTAAACTTGCTTAAATAGATTATTAGGTGATTCATGTGAGAATAAACTTAATATGGCATAGACCTATGGAAAAACACTTAAATATGATGAAAAACATGCACAAACACTCATATACTTCATTGCATTTGTATGAGAGATGTAAATCATGCACGATTCTCAAAACAAGCTAAAATGATAGAAATATGAATCCGGACAGCAAGCACCTCGCACTAAACACCTTGATCTAATGAATCCTTGCCTCAATTGATGTAGATCTAGCCTCCAATGGTATAAATCTTCAATTTTCCTCCCTGGATTATGATTTTTAATGGTGGAAAGGTGTTATAGGAAGGAGGAGCACAAGGCACCATGTAACACCCCTCTCGAAAAGCTAACACAAAGATCTTTTAGTACAGTGGTTAGTGCGTGGTGTTGCTTTCCTGGAGGTCGGGGGTTCGAATCCCGTGGGTGTCACATTTGGTATCAGAGCCTATACCCAGCCAAAATTATATGTATAATGTTGTGGATGTCGGTCATTGTGGTACTGATGAGGGTTACATGCACAACGCCTGGGTGGTGAGTGATATGAGCCAACGAGGTCGTTGGGCTCTTTAAGGGGGATGGTCTGTAACACCCCTCTCGAAAAGCTAACACAAAGTCTTTTAGCACAGTGGTTAGTGCGTGATGGTGCTTTCCGGGAGGTCGGGGGTTCGAATCCCGTGGGTGTCACACACCAAACGAGAGAATGGAAAACTAAAACCATTTCTCATATCCCTTACCCCCTATTTATACCTTTCCAATAGTCCAAATGGGCCTTCCCCAAATCATCCCAATAGACTCCCAGAACCTAGACAACCAACTTAAAAACCTTAAAACAACGATTTCTCCCAAACCGCTGAGCCAAATCTTTAATGTAACCACTCTACGGAAAGGAATCATCAATTCCTTTCCAATGGCATAGGTCTCACCCTCTAATTCGACCTGAGTCAAAAGTTATGCCTTGTACAAGGCTGAAACGGGTAAAATGGTCACAAACAAAATTGGTAAAAATTATGGACATGTATCACATCCCCATAAGCAATATATCAAAAGATGAGAATGATCCAACCCTCAGGGAATAAAATAAAAATATTTTACGATCTTCCAATACGTAAAATGTGTGTTGTTACATTAAGCCTATTTTCATTTATTTCTTGTATTATAAATAGAGGATTTCTATATGCAATTTGTATTATCTACAATATGATTCGTCAATAATAAAACTTCCCTTCAATCTTTTTTCTTCTATTTTATTTTCTAATATGGTATCAGAGCTTCATTAAGTCTTAACAACCATTGATCCATATTTTCTTCAACTCGAAAGAGTTTTGAAAAATCTTTCTCCTCGGTTAATTTTCATCATCTGTTCATCATGGACAATGACACTGCTTGATCATCTTCTGACGATGCTACTGGAAAGATTGAAATCCTCATTGCTGTTGACAAACTCACCAAAACTGTAATTAGTCCTTAATCACAACTAACTACAGTACAATTGGATTAAAACAATTACTTACTTTGGAAACTTCAGATCGAGACTACAATCCAATGTTATGGCCTTTAAGGTTTCATCATAGGGACTTTATCAGTTCCACCAAAGTTCATTACTAATCAAGAGAATAAAATAGTCAGTAATGAAGAATACATGAAATACTACAGGTGCGACACCCCATATCCGTTAATGTCACTCACTAAGGGAATGCATTAAGTTTCCTGAAGCGTTATAGGTAAACATACACAGAATAATTACAAGACAGATAAAAATAAGATAGCAGCGGAAATTTTAAATTTTCATTTCAAACATAAATCATAATACCTTGGTCCACAATTTCATAAGTCACAAAAACCATTACAATAAAAATATTTCTGTCTTGCACCATCAGAGTACATAAGTAAATATAAAGCATAATTTCCCCAATTAAAAGAGTTAAGCCATAGAAGAGACAAGAACTTGAGCCATACTTCAGAAGTAGCTCCTAGCAAGATGGTATCTGAATCCTGACTAAGCCTGAGTGTTTCCTCCCTGAGAACCTTGGGGAAGGAATGGAAGAAAGAAGGAGAAACAAAAAGGGTCAGACATAAAGTCTGGCGAGTCTAGCTACTTTTAGCCAGTAGATAAATAAAAGCAACATGATAGGCATATAAAGTGGATAAGAGAGATCACTACATAAATGGTAGGTGTGACAAGGTAAGCAAGATAAGGTGTGAATGCCTCACTAATGATTACTCTGGACTATTACTAGTATAACTAAAATGAGATGATCCTTTCCACTATAAGTTGGTAGACTTAGGGCATATGTCCGAGTGTACCCTAACCACTACCCTAATCGATCGGCTCCCTACCCCGTAGATATCCTATGCTGGCCCCACAGTAAGAGGTATTGATCCCTAAAGTGGCAACCCTTTATTTCCAAGATGTGCACAACCATATCTACTGGTGTTACGGTCGTCTTATCCCCTTCTGCACGGCTCATGCACGCACATGGCCCACTCGGTTTGCGTCGCCCACACCGTCCGTTCCGTTTGCATCTCTTATATTCGGTCAGTAAGCGTGCCCCTTCTCTGCCTAGTACAGAGTTCTTTATTTGATACCTACTCCGGGTTACTAAATTGAAATGGGTCCCACACAATATAATACAAGCTCTCCCCTTTGTCTTGTATCCACACTAGGTTTTTCACTGACTATGTATACCCTTAGGTGTCTTTAATTACATAGCCCTATGTCATTTATGCTTACCCTAAAGGGTGTCTTTAATTACATAACTTTATTGTATTTTCCATAGGTTATGTATACCACTAGGTGTCTTTAATTACATAACCCTATTGGGTTAAGTTCGTGGGCCTATATGTAAATATTGCCCACCCCCTCTAATTTACTTAACCCACTACCCATTCAATTTTACTTAACCCTAACTTATGTTCATAATCATACAATCTTTACGGATTAAATTAGGTTAACTAGTCCAATTCTTTATCATGTCCATTTATGGTTTTATAATGGGCTAGATTTCCCACATTAGGCCTACAACATGTTGATGCTGGATATGTCGGTCGGGTCCCGGCAGACTTATTCCACAGTTGGGCCTAACCTCGTGTCATAGCCCGATTCATATTTACATACATAGACCTCGCACATTAGGTTCAACATTAGTGGCTGCTGGATATGTCGGTCGGGTCCGGGAAGACTTCCACCACTAATGCAGCCTCACCTCGTGTCATAAGTACAATTACAATTCCTAATTTGTAATTACTAAACATTCCATTTTTATCCAAATCTATCATTATAGGTAATTATTTCTATGTTTCCCCATTTGAATTAAATGTCCAATTTATATAAATATTACATAAATTATGCCAATTATAAATCCCTTTTCCCTGTTTCCTAACTAACGTATTCACATGTATTTTGGCGGCATCTAGGCTATAAAGCAACCTAACCATAACAATGGAAAGGGAATATGACAAAGGTGATAGTTTCAACATATCTTGGCATAAATTAACATGATAACAAGGTGAATGGATATGTAATTAACATCATCACAAGGTGGACATAAAATTGACAACTTGTGGCAATTACTATGATGTCAAAGCTAGCATTATGAGATCTAAATTAACCCTTTAGGTGTCCAACTATTTAAATCTAGCATAATTAGGGTGACATAGTAACATATTAAGATCTAAAGGTTGATTCACATGTCAAGTCTACAACATATCTAAATTGGTCATAATATGACAGGTGAAGGTTAATTTACATGAAGAACCAGATCTAACCAATGTTACAATTGTCCAATTTAATATATGTACATTCACCACAATATAGTTATAAGTCAAGATCCACATAGGAAACATAATAGAACAACCACAATTGTATTAGATCTTGGGAAATAGATCTATCATGACAAAGTATATGATTTAACACTTGTACAGAATCATACTTTACAATATGTCCAAGTCATGGTCTTTCACAATTTACTTTAATTTATCTAAACCTAAAAAAAACTAGAAACTCAAAGCGTTAGGTTTAGAGAATTGAGAAAGAAAGGATCTTGAATTTCTGAATTTGATTTGCAAAGTATGTTGTTGTAGAAAACAGTTCAGTTCGCACTCCACCAGCATATGGCCTCCATGATTTTCCAATAAAGAAAATAGGAGAATATGACACATATATATAACTGTCGTACCCCTTGAAACTGAGTGCCACATCAGCCCTAGGGGCGTCGACACCCCTATGGGTGGGTCGACCCCTAGGTCGACACCCCTCTAGGGGGGTTGACCCCCTAGAGTGGGAATTTTGCCGCTCTAAGTAATTTTTGAATTTGAATCGTTCTGGATAAGATTCTGACTCATGCGTGTATATAAAAAAATTTGTGCGTATCCAAACTTAAAACCCTCATAACTTCTTCATACCGTGTCCGTTTTACGCAAACCAAATGTCTACCTTGACCAGAATTTCGAGACGGACGCAATGGTGCAATCCATTTCCTTTAATTCTGAATATTAAATTAATTATTATTTAATTTATTCTCTTTAATGTCGTTAAAAATTCGAGGTGTTACATTCTCCCCTACTCAAAGGATTTAGTCCCTGAAATCTCTAAGTTGAGAAGAATGCATATCCTACCATCCATCATCCATCTACTCATCCACCAATCACTGGCATCCATTGTCCTTAAAGATTTCTAATGCTTATATGAATATATGCAAAGGTATGTGTATATGTCCTAACACTAATGCGAAGATCAGGCGGTATACCAATTCAGTTGACCTCCTTAATGCAATGTATGTTAGTGCCATGAATCCAATATGTATGAAAATAAATGTATTGTATCATATAAGTTCTATATGTGTGCACACACATCCGTCCAAGTGCAACATCCATATGTTAGTTCATCCATTTCCATCCATAAAAGAAAAGAAAATGCACACACATGCATATGCAGTATGAAATTGATTGAGCCGATCTTAGTGCCTAATTTGTGTGTATATGCGTCCACAGGCAACCACTAGCAAACACTTGCATCCTCTTGCATCCATCAAACATAAAATGTTTCAAACAAATGTTTACATCTATAGGATTCCTTTCTAAAGGTTGAAAATACTATGGATAAGATATACTCTATTGACAGAAACAGGCATTGATAAAACTTAGGAAAAGGAGTTAAGAACATACCCTTGAAAAGAAAAGGGTACGAAGCACGAATCTTGTCTTTGGTCTCCCAAGTCGCATCTTCTGGGTTATCTCCGCATTGAACCTTTAGCAATTTGATCTCCTTATTGTGCAGCCACTTAAATTCTGACCCAAGAATACGGGTAGGGACTCGTCTGATTATCGTCTCCCGTTCCACTTAGACTTCTTCCAACACACTCGGCTCAACAACTTCTACGGTGTCATGCAGGAACTTCCGCAGATGAGAGACGTGGAAAACATTATGAATACCGGATAGATTTTCTTGAATCTTTAGTCTGTAGGCCATTTGCCCAATCCTCTCGATTATGGGAAATGGTCCCACAGACCTAGGTACCAACTTCCCTATTGATCCGAAGCGAATCACATTCCTTAAAGGCGATACTTTGACAAAAACTAAGTCTCCCACTTCGAACTTGATGTTTGTCCTTCTCTTGTCTGCATAGGACTTCTGTCTATCTTGAGCTGTCTTCATCCGCCGCCGAATAAGGTCAATCTTTTCGGACGTTTCCCTAACCATATCTGGTCCAAGTAATAATCTTTCTATAGATTCCCACTAACAAATTGGCGATCTACAGTGTCGCCCGTACAATGCTTCGAAGGTTTCTATGTCGATGCTAGCTTGAAAACTGTTATTATAGGCAAGCTCTACTAAAGGAAGATGCTCTTCCCAAGTTCCTACGAAGTCTAGGATACACAGCCTCAAAAGATCTTCAAGAATCTTGTCCACTCTCTCCGTCTGTCCATCGGTCTGAGGATGATAAGCAGTGCTCAAACACAACTGTGTACCTAATGCTCCTTGCAAGCTCCTCCAAAATTCGCTAGTAAAGATGGGGTCACGATCGCTCACAATGCTGGAAGGTACTCCATGAAGACGAACTATCGCACGAACATAAATTGCCGCCAACCATGATGTCGTCCTCTTACTCTTAACTGGAATAAAGTGAGCGCTCTTAGTGAGTCTATCCACTACAACCCAAATGCTGGTGTTACCTTTCTTCGATCTAGGCAAACCATCTATGAAATCCGTAAAGACGCTCTCCCATTTCCATTGTGGAACCTCTAACGGACGAAGTAATCCACCGGGCATCTTTTGCTCAGCTTTGACTTGTTGGCAAACTAAACATTGAGAAACAAATTCAGCCACATCTTTCTTCATCCCAGCCCAAAAGAAAACCCTCTTCATGTCCCTGTACATCTTATCACCACCTGGATGAATAGTCATCTTAGAATGGTGGGCTTCTTCTAGGACTGCCTTTATCAAGCTTCCAGTTTGAGGAACACACAGCCTTCCATCTCGTCACACCACCCCTTTTCATCTATGGCATATTTACTAAGGTGACTAGAAGTCTCCCCCTTTCTGAGTTTATCCGTGATGTCTAGAATCTGTGGGTCACCTTGTTGTGAAGCTTCTATTTGATCCATAAGAGTCGGTCGTATCTCCAAGGATGCAAACAAATCAGGCAAAACCTTGATGGAGGGTCTAAAATCAAAAGCTAATATGAACTCCAAGTTCTTTCTTTCCACAAACAGAGGACTCAGGGTCACTCTCTGCCTACTTAGTGCGTCTGCCACCACATTACCCTTGCTAGGGGTATAAGCAATCTCAAAATCATAAGAAGCTAAGAACTCCATCCACCGTTGCTGCCTTAAGTTGAGATCCTTCTGTGAGAATAAATACTTGAGAGATTTATCGGTGTATAAGGATCTTTTCTCCAAGTAAATAATGACGCCACGTCTTTAACACGAATACTATGGCAGCTAGCTCTAGATTATGGGTGGGGTAGTTCTTCTCATGAACTCTCAGCTGTCTACCCCCATAACATATTACTTTCCCTTCTTGCATCAGAACCGCACCAAGCCCTGTACCACACGCATCAGTGTAAACAGTAAACACTTTACTCCCATCGGGCAAGGTCAAGACTGGGGCTGTTGTCAGAGCCTTTTTCAGTCATTGGAAAGCAACGTCATAGTTTATGCCCCATGAGAATGCCAAATTCTTCTTTGTCAGCCTGGTGAAATGGGCTGATATCTTTGCGAAGTCCTTAATGAACTTCCTATAATAACCTGCCAACCCAAGAAAGCTTCTCACCTCGGTTGCATTTTTAGGAATCTGCCAATCTTGCACTGCAAGCACCTTTGCGGGATCTACAGCTATCCCTTCTTTGGAGACTACATGCCCCAAGAATCTCACCTCCTTTCTCCAGAAATGGCATTTGGAGAACTTTGCTTTTAGCTGATGGTCACAGAGAGTTTTCAAAACTTCTTCCAAATGTTTGGCATGCACTTCTTCACTCTTGGAGAAGATCAAAATATCATCAACGAAGAATACGACGAATTTGTTTAGGAACACTCGAAACACCCTACTCATCAAATCAATAAAATAGGCAGGTGCATTTGTCAACCCAAAAGGCATAACTAGCCATTCAAAGAAACCGTCCGGAGTTCTAAAAGCAGTCTTATCTATGTTGTCCTCAGCCACCCTCAGCTGATGGAACCCCGTAGCCAAGTCCAATTGAGAAAATACCGAGGCACCAACAAGCTGATCAAATAAATCATCAATCCTCGGAAGTGGGTGTCTATTCTTCTTGGTGAGCTTATTCAATTCTCTATAGTCAACACACAAACGAAGTGAACCATCCGTTTTAGTTGCGAATACTACTGGAGTACCCAATTCAGATATGCTTCGTCTAATAAACACTTTCTCAAGTAGCTCCCCTACTTGCTTACTCAGCTCCCTCATTTCCCTTGGAGCCATGTGGTGCACTGGTCATGCAACTGGATTTGCATTGTCCACCAGATATATACGGAAGTCGAGCTCCCGCCTTGGAGATAAACCCCGTACCTCATCAAAAACATCGGAATAATCTCGAACCATTGGGACAGACGGAAAATCATCTATGGATGCATCTAGAGACTCTAGGAAGCTAAGCATAACAGACCCTTGGGAGTCACAAGAAACTTCAAGGGTCTTCCCATGACAATTCAGGTTTCTAACAACCCTCCTCTCACAATCCAAAATGGCCTCATACACGGTAAGCCAATCCATTCCTAGAATCAACCCATAGCCCATAAACCCGAGCATATATGCATCGCAATCAAACTCTACGCCTAACACAGATATTTTCAAACCCCGACAAATCATCGGTAAATGAGCCGAACCACCAATGGGGTTTGAAATAACTACGGGACCTACTACCATACTAGTAATTAAGTGCAGAGATTCAACTATAGAACTTGATATAAACGAGTGTGAAGCACCAGAATCAAAAAGTGTTCTAACTGGATGGTTTGAAAGTGAAACTAAACTTTCTACGGAAATTTTTCTGCCTCTTTCAGGAGCACTGATCGCGAGAGCATGCACCTGCCCACCAAAAGTCCCTGCTCATTGACCTTGTCCCTGCAATCCCTGTTTCTTCGAGCACTCTTTAGAGAAGTGTCTGACCTCTCCGCAATTAAAGCAATTGGCCTTCCTTCTCTTACAATCTTTGATCAAGTGACCGTCCTTCCCACAATTGTGACATTTTCTCTTATCCTTGCCTTTGTCATCTTTCCCTCCTTTCTTTTGTTGTTGTTGTTGTGATTGTTGTTGTTGCTGCCCCTTCTTGGGCCACACCTTCCTATTCTGCGATGTCCCCTCAGTCTTTGCTTCCTTCTTCTCTCCCTTGTCCTCCTCATGCATTAGGGCCATATCAAAAAGCTTTTCAAAAGTGGCCCCCATTGGAATATGGGACATGGCTAAACCATGTAGAGGCTCATTCAGCCCTTTAGCAAACCGCAAAGCCTTTTTGTGCGGTGTATCCACCAACTCTAACCCGAACCTTGCCAGTTGGTTGAACTTGTTCACTTACTCCTTCACCGTCAAATTTCCTTGTTTGAGTGTTAAGAATCTCTCCATCAATATGCTTCTCTCAGCTTGGGAAAGAAATTTCATTTCGAACCTATGTCTAAAGTCCTCCCAAGTTTCCACCAGACGTCCAGCTTGTTGGATCTAGAATAACCCTAAAGGGTGTGAATAGGGTTTTTCACAGTTTTTCGATGAGTTAAAAAAAATGACAGGATATTAAATAATAAACAGATCACAGTATACAAAAAAAATAAAAACAGAAAGGAAATAACACACAGAGATACCCAGCTTCGGCAAAATCCTACCTACTGCTGCATTTCTAAGGTTTCTACTAGGAGTTAATAACAGATCCCGCTTACAGGCACTATAAACTCGCACTCCCTGCTCCTGTACTAACCCTACGCTCAAAACCCTAGACTGACCGATATCCCCTCGATCAGATTTCCCCTGTTTACGACCCCGTAACCAGTAACCTAGATTTTACAGATTCTAGCAACTGTTCGAACGGATTTCAAAAAGAAAATACAACAAATATTAGACCAAACTAAAACCCTAGTATAGAAAAGAGAAAATTAATTCTCCCTTTAACACTTGACTTGGCCGGCCAAAAAACAAATAGGTTGCACCCTTCTTTTATTTTCAGCCCGATCTCTTTGCTTTTAGAAAAATGGCGACGGCTCTAGGGTTTCTCTTGGTTGCTCCAAATCGATTTGATTGCTGACGTATGGATTAATCTCTGAAGCTTGAATTTGATGTTACTCTATGTCGATCTGGCTTGGGCAATCCTCTCTGTCTGGCGATCGAAACTCTGAGAAATTGTGAGTTATTCGATTTTAAAACTCTGCTTAAAATTATGATTTTTTTTTTGGTTTTCGATCTCATATGACAGTGATGAATTGGTTGTGTATGTATAGGGTAATTCAAAACCCTAAATTCATCTGATTTCAATTACTGCCTTTGTCTGATAGCTTGCGAGAATTTTGGCTTTGTTTTCCTTTTTCTAGTGTGAACTCTGGGATTTGTTTGCAAATATTTTTTTCCATGTTAAAAAAAAGATGTCGTGAATTCCATGATTGAAATTGGAAACAGATTAAAATTCGTTGATGATTTTGTGGCCTAATTTATGCTTGGGTTCTTTGATTAAGTTGTGGTAAAACCTGGAAATAATTCTTTGCCATATGATCTGTGAGTTTCCATTTGTTCTCATGAAATAATCAAATAATTTCTTGCCAAGTTTAATTCTGAAAAATGCTGGAAACATAGAAATACTTGCCCATAATCAGTTTGCCTCATTTGTTCTATTAACAAGCATTTTTCCTGAATCATGATGTATCTTGCCATGCGGATTTTCCCTTTATGCATCATCATTATTGCCAAAGATTACCTTGATTATTCCATAATCTCTATTTTGAATTTAAAACCGGAAATTTACATCATTGCTAACTTTCCACATTTGGTTTACCATATTGCTGTGAGTACTCGATTTGCTGTTAACACTCTGGTTTGACTATGATGCCCTGTCACCAATGCTTCATATATGTGAATTCAAAAATTTATTAAGGCTGTGTCATTTGATGCATATAAGCTGAAGCGTATATGTGTACACCACCAAAGTAGATGCTGATCATACTTGTTCATGTGTAAATGAATTCACTTTGTAATATGTTGTGGACACATTTTTGCTTTCTCACATTCATGCTTTCTACATATGAAACCCACTCGACTACGTAGCTCGACCAGATTGTTGCATATAAGCTGAGACTTGGCTTTGTGCTTCAGAAATTCAACCTAACTTGTATATGCGCATGCATGTCATTGTTTTGGCTCCATACTGCTATGCTCGCACTTGTGTGATTGATATACCACAAATATGTACATTGCTGCCTCTGTCATGTAGTTGTCATTAGGACTTCATCATGTATGAAGCTGTTGCTCCTCTCCAGTATCACACTGTTGTGCTTACCATGAATGTAGTATACTGAAGTAGAAAACTGATTTTATTTCACCATGTTTACATGCTGCATGTGTGATCATTTGGTGAAAGAACTGTTGCACCCAAAGTTTAACTTCTGGAATGTATGACATGACCAAGCATTACCAGTACATGTTACATGACCACTCTTTACTTTAATTTGGCCATATATACATGCACTTGAACATAAAAACTGATTTGATTTGTGCCATGTAACTAGCCCCATGCTGACTTGTAAATTTGTGTGTGCTCGATCATTTCTTGATTGAATATGCCCGTGAGTTGCACCATTTTGATTGACCCTACCATGCTTACTTGAGTTGTACTGTATGTAAGTACTAATGGCCAAACCTATGTGGTATTTCTTGGAAAATTTGTAAAGCTGCACATATACCATGCACTTGTTTATATTTCTTTGTGCACACTTGTGCATCATCTTTGCTTGATCACTCGACCACTTTCAATAAGCTGCTTTGTATGTGATTTGAAATTCTTGGCTCGGCACTTTTGTTGTTGTGTTCACTTGTCCATTTCACTATGTCGAGCTTGGTCCATGTGGCTGCTCCACAGCTGCACTCTGATTGGCGAGGCAGTGCACACGTGTATATCTATACACGTGTGTATATGCAGCCATCAGACAAGATTTCTTGTCCCTGTACTATACATATACACACTGACTAGACATAGATCAGATCAAGTCATGAAAAATGATGAGAAACACACCAGAAATATGAGGCAAATAAATAAAAAATTATATCTGATAGAATTTAAAATATTATTTTTGTGTCAGATATTGTGTGTGTGTGTTTCTTTTGTATGACATGTGTAGATGACTGGACTGACAGTGAAGATGCTGTGAAGACAGAAGACAGAAGAATAAAAGAGAGTCTCAGTGAATATAAATGTATCAGTGAATGTATATGGAAGTGAAAATATAAGTATATATGGTTTGTATAGACAGAGTGACTGTATAAGTGTTGTAGAGAGAATTGTACTGATATTTGTAATAAACAAATATTATTTGAAATAAATTATTATTTTATTGTTGTCAAACAAACTTGTCTATTATATTCAGTTTATTTACAAGAACAATATTCTGGGAATGTATGAAATGTGAAGTGTTCAAATAGTGGAGTTATAAATAGTTGTACTGTTTGAATGTTTGAAATAAAATATTATATTTAAATAAAATACTGTGTGAATATTTGAATGTCTATACAGTCATATTCTATCTAAATATAAATATTATATTCCTGTCTGTGATATATATATATACATATATATATATGAAATAGTACAGTAAAAAAACATTTATATTAATATATATTTGGTTGTTATCATCAAAAAAAAATCATATAATTGTGTATACAACACCGTTATATACCACATCTTTGGTGACTTCCCACCAAAATGTGGCTTCGTCCTTTAACAGCCAAGCAGCTAGCTGAATCTCTCTTCGGTCCTCCACTTCAAAGATTACGAATAAGTCCTCGGTCTTCTTAAGCCAATTCCAAGCTTCTACGAATGTCTCATTCAAATGGAATGGCCTTCCTCCCATATCCCGGAAGTCTTTGCAGATCTTGGCAAAGTTATCAGTTGTAACACCCCATGTCCGTTAATTTCATCACAAAGGGAATGCATTAAATTCCATGAAGCATTATAAGTAAACAGAACAGAATATTAGAAGACAAATACGTAAAGTAGTACTTGAAAAATTTATAACTTTATTACAGCAGAAACAGAAATAAATTAGGTTACATCCTTCAAAATCACAATACCAAAACCCAAGTACACAAGTATCAGTCTTATACCAAAATCCTTCAGAATGCATAATTTTAAAACCATAATCCCCAACATAAACTGCCATAAGAAGGTAGATTCAAAGCTAAGCAATACTTCAAGCACTTCAAGCAGAGAGAATATGAATCAAGCTCCTATGTTTCCACCCTGAGCACCTGAGGGGGAAACAGAAAGAAAAAGATGCAAAAACGAACGAGGTCAGACATAAAGTCTGGCGAGTCCAGTAACTTTCAGCATATAAACAGATAGTAGTATCACGACATGTAAATATAAAGCTGGATGAGAGATTACAGCAACAGGAGTAACAGGTATGCTTAAGTTAAATAGAATAAACAGAATGATATAGACCAAGATATGCTTCTTACCTATATCTTACTTCTCTGCAGTAATACTTAGTATATAAAGATTAGGTATTACCCTACTGTCTAAACAGAAACAGAAACAGAAACAGAAATAGAATAATCTCTACAGAAACAGAATGCTAGTAATGGGCCTTTACCACCCCAACAGAGACAGAAGATACAAAAACAGAATGCTAATAATGGGCCTTTACCACCCCAACTAATGGGCCTTTACCACCCCGACAGAAACAGACGGTACACCAACAGAAACAAACAGAACTAGTTGTATCCTAAATTCTACCCTAAGCGATCGGCTCCCTAATACATAAATACCCTGTGCCGGCCCCACAGAAGGGTGTATCATTCCCTAAAGTGGCAACCTATAGACACAAACCTATTTACAGGTGTCACGGTGTCTTACATCCTCAGAGAAGATCGGATACATGCACGCACATGACCCGGTTGGAATGCACCATCAACACCCCTCGCCATTATCAGAGTGAACCTCTTACAATTAGTTCAGTAAGCATGCTCGGACCCCTCCTAGTGTTGGGTCATAGTTTTGATACTAGAAAAGGGTTACTGACTAATATGGGTCCCACACAACAGATGACACAAGTAATTACCCCTCCTAACCTTGTGTCCCCAGACTAACAGATTTTAGATTTAACTTGCTTACAGATTTCAGATGTACAAAGTTCAGATTAACTAGTTCTCAGATCAGACAAAAAGGTTAACAGGTTTTCAGACTAACGGATCAGATATACAGATTAACAGACTTACAAATTGTTTTACCTAACCTTGTATTGGGCCTACAGATTTACGAAACGGGTTTATTAGATTCATCCACCCAGTTGATTTAACCTTATCCACCCAACACGTTTTAGGCATCATATTTATCCTAGATTTGCATTAATTAATTACTAATGAACAGACTTCTCACATTAGGTTGGAAGCTTGTGGCCGCTGGATGTGCCGGGCGGTTCCAGGCAGACTTCTGCCACAAGCCAGACCTAACCTCGTGTCTAAGCATCTTTTAGTTATGCCTACGACCTCTCACATTAGACTGATAGTTTGCGGTTTCTGGTTAAGCTGGTTGGGTCTGGGCAGGCTTCTACCGCAAACAGAGTCTAACCTCGTGTCTCAACATTCTTATTTTTAGCTAAAGTATTCATTCATAGATTATGCTAATATCAGACTAATTATGCCAATTCAACAAATATACTTCTTTACAAGTTACAACAGATTATTCAAAGTTCTATTAACTTGTTTTGCTCAATTTTAGATCGAGTCAACAGATTCTCATACCCCAAATTTACCGTATTCAGTTTCAACAGATTTAGCAGATTAGGCAATTTAACAGATTTAATCATAAAATTAAGCCTAATTTTACATGCCCAAATTATGGTTATAATTCACAACATAACATATGCCCTAAATTTTAGTTAAATTTACACAATACAGAATATCCTCCAAAAACCCCAAATCAAGATACACAATACGAATTATGCCAAATTATAGCCTTTGATTTCAGCGTATGCCTAATATCCAAAATCCCCATTTAGGCATATTCACATTTAATAGTTATCCTATTATAATATAGATCTTGGTGCCTAAGTCATATGCACAATAATTCTCCTTCTTCCAAGTCACAGACTATCATATATAGTATGCCCAGATCCAGATCTTAAATTACAACATATGTTCTTTTCTCAAATCAGTCACAAATCAGTCATGTCTAATTATTCATCGTTCACTATTTTTCCCAAATTTAGCGTTTGTGCGTCAATCTCTTATGAGATTTGGCTCAGGCTCGTTGTAGCCTGGCTATAGAACGGAAGGAAGGAAGAGATACCGAATAGTTACTACAATATTAATAAGATAGATCTACACAGAAAAATAGATCTGATTAACAAGAATATCCATAATCTCAAATTCAGATTTATAGCCATGTCAAGATCACAATTAAATTTCATATCTGAAAATAATTGTACTCACCTTGGTTGGATTCTAAAAGAAAAAGGGTTGTAGTTGTTCTCTTTTAATCCTATTCAGATTGGAAGAAGAAGAAGCACAAGTTCTAGTTTAGGTTTCAGCAGAGCAGAGACGCCATTGATTTATTTTAATTAGAATTGAGGCAGCATAGCATTACAATGGTTTGGTGTGGAGAGAAAGTGGGGTTTGGGGTGTTTAAATAGCATAGGGATCAATGAATCTGGCCAGAACGGGCGTCCAAATGCAGAAAAACGAACCAGTCCTCAGATCAGGAAATAGGGGGGAGGTCGACCCCCAAGTCGATACCCTGGTCGACCTATGTGACCCAGGTCGACCCCCTGGTCGACCTGGGTCCTAGACGGGAAATTTCCCACCCAGCCCGGGTGTGTGATTTGAATTTCAAACTTAAATCTGAGCTGTTTTAATTTATTTAAATTCCTGAAACTTCTGAGGGACATAACTTCCTCATACGAAGTTCGATTTATGAAAACTTGTACTCTATTCCAAGCAGAATTTCGAGACGAACGCAATGGCGTAACCCATTTCCCTTAATTATACTTTTAAAAATTAAGTATACTTTGTTTTGTTACTTTTATGTTCACAGAAAATACAGGGTGTTACATTCTCCCCTCCTTAAAGGATTTCGTCCTCGAAATATTCAAGTTAAGAAGAATGTGTCCTACCATCCAATCACCCATATACTCAACCATCATCCACAAGCATCCATTGTCCTTAGAAAAATTCTAATGTTGTATGAAAATATGAAAAAGTGTGTGTATATGTCTCTTATCTAATGCAAAGATCATGCGGTCTACTGATTTAGTTGACCTCCTCGATGTGAATTATGTTAGTGCCATAAGTCCAATTATGTATGCAAGAAATCCTATTTGATACACATCATTTCTATATGAGTGCATAACCATTCATCCAAATGCAACATCCATGTGATGAGTCAATCATTTTTCATCCACAAAAATTGAAAAATGCGCACACATCCATATGCAGTATGAGAGTGCTTTTGAGCCGATCTAGTACCTAGTGTGTGCATATGCATCCACGAGAAACCACTAGCAACCACTTGCATCCACTTGCAACCATCAAACATAACATGTCTCAAACACATGTTTACACCCATTAGTTTCTAACTAAAGGTCGAAGACTCGATCGATAGGATACAGCCGAGTGATAGAAGCAAGTACAATTAAAACAAAAGTTCTGTTCCCATTAGTCATCGGTTAAGAGAATAAATCTCTAAGTATCAACACCGAAGACCAAAATCAACATCAGATTGATAGTCAGAGAATTACTTCCATTAAACAATGTCAAAAATGGAAATCTACTTCACACTTCGAGTAAAAAACCCTATCCTTTTCAGAAATATTCAGATACTTACAGACTATTGGTATAGATCAGATTATCAAATGATTCTTAGGAAACTAAGCATGATAAATACCCACCATATCCCACAAAACCCAAAATGTATGCGTCATAGTCAACTTAACGCCCAACACAGATACCCTTAAACCCCAACTTATCACAAACAGATGAGTTGTAACCCTTATGGGGTTTGAGACAATAGCGGGATTAGAAACAAGACTAGTATTAAAGTACAGAGTCTCAATTACAGAATCAAAATGCCAGAATCAAAAAGTGTTTTAACTCAATAATCAGATATGGAAATTTAAACCTTCGACATAAATTTTTCCTATCTCTATCCTATCCACTAGCCACGCGAGCATTCACCTGCCCTTCAGAAGTAGGTCCTATCCTCTGCCCTTGCCCTCATTTCTTCGGACAGTCCCTAGTGAAGTGTCCTATCTCACCATAGTTGAAGCAAGTGCCCTCCCTCTTTCTGCAATCCTTGTTCAAATGAGTCAAGCTTCCACAAGTAAAGCACTTTTTCTACTTCTTATCTTCAGACTTTTCATCCTTCTTTTGTGTTTCCTTTTTGGGCCATGCTTTCTTGTTCTGTGGTCCTTCGAGCTTTTCATCTTTTTTCTCACTTTTGGCTTCCTCTTCATGCATCAATGCCATGTCAACCAATTTCTCGAGGGTAGCCCCCATAGGAATGTGGGTCATAGCCAACCCGTGTAGCGGCTCATTCATACCTTTAACGAATCTCAGGGCCTTCTTATCAGGTTTGTTCACCAAGTCTAAGCCGAATCTCGCCAATTGATTGAACTTGTTGACGTACTCCTTCACCGATAAATTCCCCTGCTTCAACGCCAAGAACCTCTCCATGTATAAATTCTCCTCTGCTCATGAGAGAAATTTCATCCCAAACCTATGCCTGAAATCCATCCAAGTCTCCAATGCTCGTTCTCCATTCATGATCTCCCACCAGAATGAGGCTTTGTCCTTAAGTAACCATACAGCCAACAGTATCTTCTGCCTATCATCCACTTCGAAGATAACGAACAAATCTTCTGTTTCCTTGAGCCAGTTTCTTGCTTCCACGAATTATTCAGTCCCATTAAAGTTCTTTCCGCCCATAGCTCGAAAGTCTCTACATGTCTTCGGGAAAGTATTCACGCGCGGAGGAGTAGGAGGAGCGAAGGGTACAGCTGGAGGAATGTTTCCTTGGCCTTCGGCGGGTGCTATGGCCTCCAGATATCTACGAAATCATCTGGGTATGGTGACTCCCACTGGGATACAAGGGATGTTTTGTTCTCCAGACATGCTGAAACGAAAGAAAAAAAATGGAGAATCGAAAGACAGATATATGGCTTTTGGGGATTACGTTTTTTTCAAAATAAACTTTACTTTTGAAAATACTTCTTTTCTTTAAAAAGCTTTTGGAAAATAGTTTTCAAATTTTTTTTATCAAATCTAGTAACCTTTAGCTCTGATACCAAGTGTAACACCCCATGTCCGTTAATTTCATTCACAAAGGGAATGCATTAACTTCCATGAAGCATTATAAGTAAACAGAACAGAATATTACAAGACAGATAGTAAATTAGTACTTGAAAATTTTATAAATTTATTACAGCAAAAACAGAAATAAGTTTGGTTACATCCTTCAAAATCACAATACCAAAACCCAAGTACACAAGTATCAGTCTTATACCAAAATCCTTCAGAATGCATAATTTTAAAACCATAATCCCCAACATAAACTGCCATAAGAAGGTAGAGTCAAAGACAAGCAATACTTCAAGCAGAGATAATATGAATCAAGCTCCTATGTTTCCACCCTGAGCACCTAGGGGGGAACGGAAAGAAAAGGAGGCGAAACAAATGAGGTCAGACATAAAGTCTGGCGAGTCCAGTAACTTTCAGCATATAAACAGATAGTAGTATCATGACATGTAAATAAAGCTGGATGAGAGATTATAACAACAGGAGTAGCTGGTATGCTTAAATTAAATAGAAGAAACAGAATGATATAGACCAAGATATGCTTCTTACCTATATCTTACTTCTCTGCAGTAATACTTAGTATAAAAAGATTAGGTATTACCCTACTGTCTAAACAGAAACAGAAGCAGAATAATCTCTACAGAAACAGAATGCTAGTAATGGGCCTTTACCACCCAACAGAGATAAAAGGTACAAAAACAGAATGCTAGTAATGGGCCTTTACCACCCCAACTAATGGGCCTTTACCACCCCAACAGAAACAGACGGTACACCAACAGAAACAACAGAACCAGATGTACCCTAAACTCTACCCCAAGCGATCAGCTCCCTAATACATAAATACCCTGTGCTGGCCCCACAGAAGGGTGTATCATTCCCTAAAGTGGCAACCTATATACACAGATCTATTTACAGGTGTCACGGTGTCTTACATCCTCAGAGCATACTGGATCCATGCACGCACATGACCCGGTTGGAATGTGCCATCAACACCCCTCGCCATTATCAGAGTGAACCTCTTACAATTAGTTCAGTAAGCGTGCCCGGACCCATCCTAGTGTTGGGTCATAGTTTTGATACCAGAAAAGGGTTACAGACTAATATGGGTCCCACACAATAGATGACACAAGTAATTACCCCTCCTAACCTTATGTCCCCAGACTAACAGATTTCAGATTTAACTTGCTTACAGATTTCTGATGTACAAAGTTCAGATTAACTAGTTCTCAGATCAGACATACAGGCTAACAGGTTTTCAAACTAACGGATCAGTTATACAAATTAACAGACTTACAGATTGTTTTACCTAACCTTGTATTGGGCCTATAGATTTACGAAACGGGTTTATTAGATTCATCCGCCCAGTTGATTTAACCTTATCCACCCAACACGTTTTAGGCATCATATTTATTCTAGATTTGAATTAATTAATTACTAATGCACAGACTTCTCACATTAGGTCGGTAACTTGTGGCCGCTGGATGTGCTGGGCGGTTCCAGGCAAACTTCTGCCACAAGCCAGATCTAACCTCGTGTCTAAGCATCTTTTAGTTATGCCTACGACCTCTCACATTAGACTAACAGTTTGCAGTTGCCGGTTAAGCCGGTTGGGTCCGGGCAGGCTTCTACCGCAAACAGAGTCTAACCTCGTGTCTCAGCATTCTTATTTTTAGCTAAAGTATTCATTCACAGATTATGCTAATATCATACTAATTATGCCAATTCAACTAATTATGCTAATATCAGAGTCTAAGTATCCATTCAATGTGTGGAGTATATCTTTCTAGTGGAAGAGAAAAATCGGGAATTCATCGTGTAGATTTTGATTTACGTCCAAATCAAATTTCAGAATAGTTGTTATAGAATCGTTTATCGACCGTAACGGTTTATTCGATATAACTAGAGATCGGGTTTGAATTTAGACGAGGTTCTTTTGGGAAATAGTGATAAAATAATTTTTAGAATTTTACTGTAATTTTTAATTAATTTAATAAACGACTTTTTATTTGAAGTATTTCTCACCCTGAAATCAACATTTTGAAGTTTCAAAATATGAGTCCACCTACCGATATTATTATATTTTTGGGATCGTGAGACTGTGTTGATCACAACGGTATATATATTTCAGTCAGTAGCAAGATATACATGTATGTATGATCATATATATGTTATACAAACTCAGAAGTGTACAGCTAAGTGCATGTCACGGCAAAACTAAAAACACGTCCTACCTATCCCAAGTTACAAGAGCCACATACATCACCCCTTGGACCATGTTTCTCCACGTCCTTCCTATTAGAAAATATCTTAGCAAAACCCAACTACTCTTCATTATAAATAGGACTGAACTCTCCCCGTTATGACCTAATTTACTTTTCAATCGCTGTAGTTTTAGGGCCGCCACCCTCAAACAGAAAACGCGAGCTTCTCAGACAAATGAATTCGCCCAAAAACCCTCAAACCAATCAAACAAATATACTTGGACTCACTAAGGGCGGATCTTCAATCCTGTATGATATTTGAGTGGGTTTTGATGAAAACTTGGGCGCGAGTCCCTGTAGCAGTGCGTTGGGTTTCAAGGACGCAAGGAGGAGGCCGACTTCGGTTTAAACGAAGTTTGTTGGAGGTTGGTACTGCCGGTGAATGGCGTTGAGTTTGCTTTGGCAAACAAGAAGGGGTACGTTATTTTCTGAAGACGGTCGGAAACTGTGCTGGAACGCAAAGATGCAGGGAGGGATTTGTGTTGTTCGCAGTTTGGATCCTGGGTTAAGGGGTTGAGATGAATTTCTGGTAAAGATTGGTTTTCATTTTCGATGAAGTAAGTGAAGGAACATGAACGGAGAAACTTGCGAGTTCAACATTTTTGGGGTTCTCTGAATTTGGGCGACAGACGCACATTGAATGGAATGTTGGAGAGGTTGGTTTTCATTCTTGCTGTGAGGTGAGGAGAAAGTCGTGTAAGAGGGTTTGGAAAGTTATTTGTTATGTGGAGTTGAAGTCTGTGGGGTACTCAAGAAGAAAGAAAATCAAAAGGGACGGGTTGGTCTTGGAAGTGTTTAAGAGTATGGGTTGGGCTTGCGCAAGGGAGATTGGGGCAAGGTTTATGGAATTCAACGAAACAAGATCCGACAGGATCGTTGGACGGACACTGCACCATGGAGCTGATTGGGTGTGAATCCGAGCTCGTTACAATTTATGGCGAAATAAATTGTCTGACTGAGTCAAATAATGCAAACCGCTATTTAACGGTTAACGCGTCAATGTGAGTAAAACTCACCAACTCTGAACAGTTATATTTTTATAATGTATTTTTAGAACTGTTAATCATCTGTTGATTTCTGTGTATTGGTTGATTTATTGAACTGCTAGTCAGTTAGTAGAAATATTATATATATATATATATATATATGTATGTATATATATATATAAACTGTTAAATATCTATATGTCGATTATGTTTATCAGAATATTTAACAGTGAAGTGAAATCGATGTTATTCTATTGTCTAACATCTGTGATGCAGGGAAACAGGTTGGAGGAATCCGACTGGATTCCTCAATAGTTATTTTATTGTTTTTCATATATTGTTATATGATGTGATATAAAATATGTGGGCAATTATATGTGCTTGGACGATATTGAACATCGTGATTTGATATGATTGAATACCATAACATACCGAAATGTTGATAAAGGGGATTTTCAAAGTGATATTGAAAACATAATATTTATAAATTGGAATATTTATAAATAAGAGATATTTATAAATTTAAATATTTATAAATAAGGAATATTTATAAATTGGGATATTTATAAATAGGAGATATTTTAAAAAGGAAAATAAATTCAAAACATTTCTTTTTTGAATGGAAAGGCCCGTGTGGCGAGTTTGGGGATTTTCCCGATGCTCCCATTACAAAGGAGGTTATGGCGAATTTTCCCGGGAATTTAAGGAGTTAGAATATTTTTAAGAATAAATTTGAAAAGGGAATATTTGCAAACCATTTGCAAATAGAATAAAATAGAGAAAAGAAATATTTGTAAACCATTTACAAATAGAATTGAAAGGGGAATATTTAGAAAATAAATAGAGTTAATAAAAAGAAAATTGGTTTATAAAGGAAACCGTTATAAAAAGGAAAACGTTATTAAAAGGACATTTATAAAGTGAAGAACCGTTACTAATAGTAAATCTTTATAAATGAATAAATGTGTTAAAAAGGGGATCTTTTTAAATGGATAAACGTTATCGAAAGGAGATAATCGAATATGGTATTCGAAGTTAGTTAATCGAATACGGTATTCGAAAGGAGAAATCGAATATGGTATTCGAAGTTAGTTAATCGAATATAGACATTCGAAAGGAGATAATCGAATATGGTATTCGAAGTTAGTTAATCGAATATGGTAATCGAAGTTAGATAATCGAATATGTCATTCAAAAAGGGGTTAGTCGAGTCGTGTTAGTCAAATAGAGTTAACCAGTTAGAGTTAATCAGTTAGGGTTAATCAGTTAGAGTTAATCAGTTAGGGTTAATCAGTTAGAGTTAACCAGTAGAGTTAATCAGTTAGAGTCAACCACTAGAGTTAATCAAGTGTAGTTATTTGAGTTAGAGTTAGTCAAATATAATTATTCAGGATAAGTGTCATTCAGCACGACTGCTAGCGTAATACGCAGGGCTGTAAATAGCCTAAGGCGGTCGGATGTTTCCTGAGGGAGGCAGGCGTAACCATTGTGATCGCTGCGATCTAGAGTCAAGCGAATGGAGTTTAATCGAATATTAGTTATTCGATAGGAGTTAATCGAGTTGATCGAGTTGAGAAATAATTCAAGTTAAATAAGTTGAGTTGATCGGGTGGTTCGACCAAGTTAGTCGAGCCTAGTTAATCGAATCGAATTGGTCGAACCAAGTAAGTCGAGTTAAGTTAGTCGAGCCTAGTTAATCGAATCGAATTGGTCGAACCAAGTAAGTCGAGTTAGTCGAGTCAAGTTAAGTTAGTTGAGTTAAGTTCGTCGAGTTAAATAAATCGATGTTATTTCATCGAAAGGAGTTATCGATGTTAGTTTCATCGAAAGGAGTTATCGATGTTAGTTTCATCGAAAGGAGTTATCGATGTTAGATTCATCGAAAGGAGTTATCGATGTTAGTTTCATCGAAAGGAGTTATCGATGTTAGTTTCATCGAAAGGAGTTATCGATGTTAGATTCATCGAAAGGAGTTATCGATGTTAGTTTCATCGAAAGGAGTTATCGATGTTAGATTCATCGAAAGGAGTTATCGATGTTAGTTTCATCGAAGGGAGTTATCGATTATAGTTTAATCGAAGTGAGATTTTCAAATATGAGATATTTGAAAAGGAAGAGTTGACGAATATTAGTTATTCGAAGAGAGATTATCGAATATCGTTTATTCGAGAAGGAGTTAATCGAATATAGGTTATTCGAAGAAGAGTTAATCAAATAGAGATTTCTCGAAGAGAGTTAATCGGCAAATTCGATTATATCGAATTCGGGAAAGTACTTATACTTTCCAGTGTTTAAATAGAGATTTATTTATTTATAAATAAATAAGTGTTAGGTTAATTATTCACTAATAAGAATAGAAGTTATAATTAAAGTTAGATAATTCGAAAGGAGGGATTATAACGTTATCGTTATAACCAATGTTTTAAATATAGAAGTGGATTAGTAAAATTGGATCCGAGAAAGGTGTAAAGAAGTTGTTAAAGATTAAAAGATAAACTTTGACCATTTTGAAGTTATAACGTTGTTCAGTTAAGGTTTGAGAGGTAATTATACCCCAACTTGAGTGACTTCCTTCTTAACTAAGAAATGGTAAGGTTTGATCGTAAAGGAGTTTTGGAAATGTTTTCCAAACGAGAATCAGAAATGTTTTCTGATAAAAGAAAATAAGAATTTAGAATATAGGGAAACAGGAGATAAGTAAATAAATGAACTAAAGAGATTTATGTTAAATGATGTTTGTTCGATATAATTTCCATGTGGAAATAATATCGTTGTTTGCACACTTGTTTTTCTTTGATAGTTAACTCACCGACTATCGAAGTTTTGACCATTTTAACATTGTTAATATGGAGAGACCGGTTGGATTATTATCCATAGAACCACTCTGTATTGGCATAAGCGTCGCAAATCATATATGCCAAAGAAAATTGAAGACGGAGTAAAATTGCAAGGGCTATTGTATAAGTCTTAGATAATAGTGACTAAGATGGATATCCTGAATAGTGCCTTCGGTTTGTCCAGTCCCAGGACAACTTGTATGGACGAAGGTCTGACAGAGTATATCCAATGGATCGCGTAAGTTGATCTGTTCAAACGTATTCACGTTTGGTGGCGGAGGAATTCGTTTCTCTTAGCTGTATACCCGTGTTATTTTTGGATAAGTCAATTTTTGATTTGGCGGGTATGACGATGTGACATTCTAAGTGAATGAGGATGACTTGTACGAATGAATGTCTGACAGAGTATTTCCAGAAAGGTCACGTACATTGATTTCTTCAACCGTACCAAGAGTGGAAGCGGAGAAGGAAACTTCTTTAGCTAACACGTAATGTACTGTTGTAAACGTCAATTAGTGATTTCGATGGATTTGACAATGTGGCATTCGAAGTGAATCTGATGTGATGATAAAGCGTAGCTTCTAGCCTCATCAACCGGTAAATGACAGAAATCGGGCAGGCAGCATGGCTAAGTCGGTCGCACCGAAGTAGGGTGTATAATCACCTATCTAGTGAATATTCATTTGTTTCTTAAATCTATCAATGTTGTCCCATATATATACGGGAACAGTTGCTGATCCCAACCGTTGGTGATGTACATTCGATACACTCAAGCGAAATGAGTGGTCGGTCATGTGTGGCTGAGTTACAAGATGTTCTTGTTGAACTCCAGTGTATCGTTCCTAGAGTACACTGATCGGAAGGTGGTTCCATACCTTGTCATAGTTGGAAATCCATTATCCAATACGTGCTTGCGATTTTAATTGTATACTATATATGTAGAACGTGAGATGAAAGCGTTTCTGCTAGTTGATATCTATTTGTACATAGACATTATTATAATATCAAAAGGCTTTTGATATAAAGATATTTTGGATTCTCATAAGGGAAAAACCCGTTCCGTTCTGCGGCGTGGTCTTATGAGATATCGTTTACTTGTTCATATACCTGTTTAAACTGTTTTACTCATACCAGTCCCATGACTGACCCGGAGTTTATTTGTTTTGTTTTCCCTAAACTCTTGGGTGCCTAATTTTGTACGGGCAGTCAAGTAGTCAGGAATTTACAGATATACTGGAAGAGCGTGGAGCAGGAGGCTTCAAGATCATATAGCTATAGTTATTTCCGCTGTGTTGTAAGTGTTGTACTCTGATAAGTGCTATTGTATACATAACTGTTATATTTCAAAGTTATGTTATTTATTATATGTTATTCGTTCCGTTGTGAGGTTCGTGTTGCTCTGATGTTGTGTTCTTCTTCTTCTATTCTAAGTTTCTACCTTATCTATTCTCACCTTCTAATTTCTTTCATTAATTATCGGGATTTTTCGATGTTTGGTTATCGACGTCGAGCTTACGTCGATAACCAAAGTCGCTCAAAATCTGGGTCGTTACAGTTGGTATCAGAGCTTAAGTTAAGAATTTACCTTGGCTCTGTGGCGTGACTCGGTAGAGATAGGGTTAGTAATGCCCTAGATTGAGTTTGAGTGTATATATACGAGTGCGTATTTGTATTTGATATAAAAATGGTTTTATGTTGTGGAGATTCATTGGCTGAGCTGTTTATGAGTTCTGGTCGATCAGTTTGATCCATTGTATCGGTAGGAGTAAATAAACACTTGAATACGATGGACCAACACAGTATGGATATGTGATATATTATCATATATAGGTTGTGATTATAATCGAGTAAGATTATGACATGTGAAATGGTTATATATAACCAATCAGAATTCATATAAGTAAAGTATATGAAATAAGATGAATTGAATATGAATTTAAATCAGATTTGGAATTAAAATAAGGAAATTTTAAGTTCCTGGGAGATTTTGAAATGTTTTCAAAATGGAAGTATTCAGTAATGGTTTTGAAATGATATAGTATTGAAATCACTTGTGTCGCTAGAAAATAATTCCGATGATGACTGCGCAGTATCATCGGTGTGACTTTCGAGTTTCTAAGTGGTGGATTATTACCAAAGATTTTAATTTGAATTGTTTTGAGAAAAAAAGTGTTTAGAAAATTCAAAGGTTTTGAATTGGTAGTATGATTTCAAATTTGATTTGAAATAAAACCAGGAATTTAAGTTCTAGAAATTAAAATTTAACTTGTGGAGTTAATTCGAATGGGATGGTAAAAGTAAATAATAAACCAGAATTTAACTTGAGATGATAGGTTAAGAAAAACTGGAAGTGATTAGGGAATAATCTGGATGTGGATTTGAAATGATAAGTGGAGAGTTTGGAATTTGAAACTCGAATTTGAAATTGAATTCGGCTTGAATAAGCGAATGGTTGTGTTAAGAATAATTTGGTTGGAGTTGATTGGGATGGCATTTGTATATGCCGAGTTGATAACAGATGGTAGGGATATAATGATATGCCCAACAAAAAGGTACAAGTTTATATTTTATATGAGTTTGGAATTTATGAGTCGAATTGGCAAGCCGTTTGGCGTTTTGATTTTCTTTTGGGTTGAAGAAGGCCCAGAGAGCGAGTTGGAGTTTGAGCTATTGACCAGTACAAAGGAGGTGCTGGCGAAATTTTTCGAAAAGTTAAGGTGTTAGAAAATTTTCAGTATTTTTGAAAATTTTCGTTGATAAGAATTAATTAATAATTTAATTGAAATTAAATTGGTTCAGTTGAAACTGAAGTTGAGAAGTGAACAAATATGTTCTAACCAGTCGATAGGGTCGTCCTCTACCTTAGCAATTTCGAGGACGAAATTATTTTAAGTGGGGAAGAATGTAATGACCCGCATTTTCCAGGGGTATAATTAATTTATTTAATTGTTTAAAATAGTGATGTAGTGAATTAAATAGAGGTTTTAATTAAATAATATGGAATAATTAATTTAATTAAATAATTAAATAATATATTTAATTCAGAAATAATCAAAAATATTGGAAATCACAATATTCTATGAACGGGGTCGTCCCTTATATTTAATTCAGCTTAGAGTTGAATTATATTGATGAATATATTTAATCGACGTTAGTTTGAACGTATAATTATATTATAATTAAAATCAAGCTCGAAATGGCGCTGTAGTTCGTAAATTGGCGATTCGAACTTCAACTGAATGTACAGGATTCGTTTTAAGCCGGATTTCTGTGAAACAAGAAATGTGTGGAGCTGGTGGAGTATATCTTTCTAGTGGAAGAGAAAAATCGGGATTTCATCGTGTAGATTTTGATTTACGTCCAAATCAAATTTCAGAATAGTTGTTATAGAATCGTTTATCGACCGTAACGGTTTATTCGATATAACTAGAGATCGGGTTTGAATTTAGACGAGGTTCTTTTGGGAAATAGTGATAAAATAATTTTTAGAATTTTACTGTAATTTTTAATTAATTTAATAAACGACTTTTTATTTGAAGTATTTCGCACCCTGAAATCAACATTTTGAAGTTTCAAAATATGAGTCCACCTACCGATATTATTATATTTTTGGGATCGTGAGACTGTGTTGATCACAACGGTATATATATTTCAGTCAGTAGCGAGATATACATGTATGTATGATCATATATATGTTATACAAACTCAGAAGTGTACAGCTAAGTGCATGTCACGGCAAAACTGAAAACACGTCCTACCTACCCCAAGTTACAAGAGCCACATACATCACCCCTTGGACCATGTTTCTCCACGTCCTTCCTATTAGAAAATATCTTAGCAAAACCCAACTACTCTTCATTATAAATAGGACTGAACTCTCCCCGTTATGACCTAATTTACTTTTCAATCGCTGTAGTTTTTGGGCCGCCACCCTCAAACAGAAAACGCGAGCTTATCAGACAAATGAATTCGCCCAAAAACCCTCAAACCAATCAAACAAATATACTTGGACTCACTAAGAGCGGATCTTCAATCCTGTATGATATTTGAGTGGGTTTTGATGAAAACTTGGGCGCGAGTCCCTGTAGCAGTGCGTTGGGTTTCAAGGACGCAAGAAGGAGGCCGACTTCGGTTTAAACGAAGTTTGTTGGAGGTTGGTACTGCCGGTGAATGGCATTGAGTTGGCTTTGGCAAATAAGAAGGGGTACGTTATTTTCTGAAGACGGTCGGAAACTGTGCTGGAACGCAAAGATGCAGGGAGGGATTTGTGTTGTTCGCAGTTTGGATCCGGGGTTAAGGGGTTGAGATGAATTTCTGGTAAAGATTGGTTTTCGTTTTCGATGAAGTAAGTGAAGGAACATGAACGGAGAAACTTGCGAGTTCAACATTTTTGGGGTTCTCTGAATTTGGGCGACAGACGCACGTTGAATGGAATGTTGGAGAGGTTGGTTTTCATTCTTGCTGTGAGGTGAGGAGAAAGTCGTGTAAGAGGGTTAGGAGAGTTATTTGTTATGTGGAGTTGAAGTCTGTGGGGTACTCAAGAAGAAAGAAAATCAAAAGGGACGGGTTGGTCTTGGAAGTGTTTAAGAGTATGGGTTGGGCTTGCGCAAGGGAGATTGGGCCAAGGTTTATGGAATTCAACGAAACAAGATCCGATAGGATCGTTGGACGGACACTGCACCATGGAGCTGATTGGGAGTGAATCCGAGCTCGTTACAATTTATGGCGAAATAAATTGTCTGACTGAGTCAAATAACGCAAACCGCTATTTAACGGTTAACGCTTCAATGTGAGTAAAACTCACCAACTCTGAACAGTTATATTTTTATAATGTATTTTTAGAACTGTTAATCATCTGTTGATTTCTGTGTATTGGTTGATTTATTGAACTGCTAGTCAGTTAGAAGAAATATTATATATATATATATATGTATGTATATATATATATATAAACTGTTAAATATCTATATGTCGATTATGTTTATCAGAATATTTAACAGTGAAGTGAAATCGATGTTATTCTATTGTCTAACATCTGTGATGCAGGGAAACAGGTTGGAGGAATCCGACTGGATTCCTCAATAGTTATTTTATTGTTTTTCATATATTGTTATATGATGTGATATAAAATATGTGGGCAATTATATGTGCTTGGACGATATTGAACATCGTGATTTGATATGATTGAATACCATAACATACCGAAATGTTGATAAAGGGGATTTTCAAAGTGATATTGAAAACATAATATTTATAAATTGGAATATTTATAAATAAGAGATATTTATAAATTTAAATATTTATAAATAAGGAATATTTATAAATTGGGATATTTATAAATAGGAGATATTTTAAAAAGGAAAATAAATTCAAAACATTTCTTTTTTGAATGGAAAGGCCCGTGTGGCGAGTTTGGGGATTTTCCCGATGCTCCCATTACAAAGGAGGTTATGGCGAATTTTCCCGGGAATTTAAGGAGTTAGAATATTTTTAAGAATAAATTTGAAAAGGGAATATTTGCAAACCATTTGCAAATAGAATAAAATAGAGAAAAGAAATATTTGTAAACCATTTACAAATAGAATTGAAAGGGGAATATTTAGAAAATAAATAGAGTTAATAAAAAGAAAATTGGTTTATAAAGGAAACCGTTATAAAAAGGAAAACGTTATTAAAAGGACATTTATAAAGTGAAGAACCGTTACTAATAGTAAATCTTTATAAATGAATAAACGTGTTAAAAAGGGGATCTTTTTAAATGGATAAACGTTATCGAAAGGAGATAATCGAATATGGTATTCGAAGTTAGTTAATCGAATACGGTATTCGAAAGGAGAAATCGAATATGGTATTCGAAGTTAGTTAATCGAATATAGACATTCGAAAGGAGATAATCGAATATGGTATTCGAAGTTAGTTAATCGAATATGGTAATCGAAGTTAGATAATCGAATATGTCATTCAAAAAGGGGTTAGTCGAGTTGTGTTAGTCAAATAGAGTTAACCAGTTAGAGTTAATCAGTTAGGGTTAATCAGTTAGAGTTAATCAGTTAGGGTTAATCAGTTAGAGTTAACCAGTAGAGTTAATCAGTTAGAGTCAACCACTAGAGTTAATCAAGTGTAGTTATTTGAGTTAGAGTTAGTCAAATATAATTATTCAGGATAAGTGTCATTCAGCACGACTGCTAGCGTAATACGCAGGGCTGTAAATAGCCTAAGGCGGTCGGATGTTTCCTGAGGGAGGCAGGCGTAACCATTGTGATCGTTGCGATCTAGAGTCAAGCGAATGGAGTTTAATCGAATATTAGTTATTCGATAGGAGTTAATCGAGTTGATCGAGTTGAGAAATAAGTTAAGTTAAATAAGTTGAGTTGATCGGGTGGTTCGACCAAGTTAGTCGAGCCTAGTTAATCGAATCGAATTGGTCGAACCAAGTAAGTCGAGTTAAGTTAGTCAAGTTAGTCGAGCCTAGTTAATCGAATCGAATTGGTCGAACCAAGTAAGTCGAGTTAGTCGAGTCAAGTTAAGTTAGTCGAGTTAAGTTCGTCGAGTTAAATAAATCGATGTTATTTCATCGAAAGGAGTTATCGATGTTAGTTTCATCGAAAGGAGTTATCGATGTTAGTTTCATCGAAAGGAGTTATCGATGTTAGATTCATCGAAAGGAGTTATCGATGTTAGTTTCATCGAAAGGAGTTATCGATGTTAGTTTCGTCGAAAGGAGTTATCGATGTTAGATTCATCGAAAGGAGTTATCGATGTTAGTTTCATCGAAAGGAGTTATCGATGTTAGATTCATCGAAAGGAGTTATCGATGTTAGTTTCATCGAAGGGAGTTATCGATTATAGTTTAATCGAAGTGAGATTTTCAAATATGAGATATTTGAAAAGGAAGAGTTGACGAATATTAGTTATTCGAAGAGAGATTATCGAATATCGTTTATTCGAGAAGGAGTTAATCGAATATAGGTTATTCGAAGAAGAGTTAATCAAATAGAGATTTCTCGAAGAGAGTTAATCGGCAAATTCGATTATATCGAATTCGGGAAAGTACTTATACTTTCCAGTGTTTAAATAGAGATTTATTTATTTATAAATAAATAAGTGTTAGGTTAATTATTCACTAATAAGAATAGAAGTTATAATTAAAGTTAGATAATTCGAAAGGAGGGATTATAACGTTATCGTTATAACCAATGTTTTAAATATAGAAGTGGATTAGTAAAATTGGATCCGAGAAAGGTGTAAAGAAGTTGTTAAAGATTAAAAGATAAACTTTGACCATTTTGAAGTTATAACGTTGTTCAGTTAAGGTCTGAGAGGTAATTATACCCCAACTTGAGTGACATCCTTCTTAACTAAGAAATGGTAAGGTTTGATCGTAAAGGAGTTTTGGAAATGTTTTCCAAACGAGAATCAGAAATGTTTTCTGATAAAAGAAAATAAGAATTTAGAATATAGGGAAACAGGAGATAAGTAAATAAATGAACTAAAGAGATTTATGTTAAATGATGTTTGTTCGATATAATTTCCATGTGGAAATAATATCGTTGTTTGCACACTTGTTTTTCTTTGATAGTTAACTCACCGACTATCGAAGTTTTGACCATTTTAACGTTGTTAATATGGAGAGACCGGCTGGATTATTATCCATAGAACCACTCTGTATTGGCATAAGCGTCGCAAATCATATATGCCAAAGAAAATTGAAGACGGAGTAAAATTGCAAGGGCTATTGTATAAGTCTTAGATAACAGTGACTAAGATGGATATCCTGAATAGTGCCTTCGGTTTGTCCAGTCCCAGGACAACTTGTATGGACGAAGGTCTGACAGAGTATATCCAATGGATCGCGTAAGTTGATCTGTTCAAATGTATTCACGTTTGGTGGCGGAGGAATTCGTTTCTCTTAGCTGTATACCCGTGTTATTTTTGGATAAGTCAATTTGTGATTTGGCGGGTAATGCGATGTGACATTCTAAGTGAATGAGGATGACTTGTACGAATGAATGTCTGACAGAGTATTTCCAGAAAGGTCACGTACATTGATTTCTTCAACCGTACCAAGAGTGGAAGCGGAGAAGGAAACTTCTTTAGCTAACACGTAATGTACTGTTGTAAACGTCAATTAGTGATTTCGATGGATCTGACAATGTGGCATTCGAAGTGAATCTGATGTGATGATAAAGCGTAGCTTCTAGCCTCATCAACCGGTAAATGACAGAAATCGGGCAGGCAGCATGGCTAAGTCGGTCGCACCGAAGTAGGGTGTATAATCACCTATCTAGTGAATATTCATTTGTTTCTTAAATCTATCAATGTTGTCCCATATATATACGGGAACGGTTGCTGATCCCAACCGTTGGTGATGTACATTCGATACACTCAAGCGAAATGAGTGGTCGGTCATGTGTGGCTGAGTTACAAGATGTTCTTGTTGAACTCCAGTGTATCGTTCCTAGAGTACACTGATCGGAAGGTGGTTCCATACCTTGTCATAGTTGGAAATCCATTATCCAATATGTGCTTGCGATTTTGATTGTATACTATATATGTAGAACGTGAGATGAAAGCGTTTCTGCTAGTTGATATCTATTTGTACATAGACATTATTATAATATCAAAAGGCTTTTGATATAAAGATATTTTGGATTCTCATAAGGGAAAAACCCGTTCCGTTCTGCGGCGTGGTCTTATGAGATATCGTTTACTTGTTCATATACCTGTTTAAACTGTTTTACTCATACCAGTCCCATGACTGACCCGGAGTTTATTTGTTTTGTTTTCCCTAAACTCTTGGGTGCCTAATTTTGTACGGGCAGTCAAGTAGTCAGGAATTTACAGATATACTGGAAGAGCGTGGAGCAGGAGGCTTCAAGATCATATAGCTATAGTTATTTCCGCTGTGTTGTAAGTGTTGTACTCTGATAAGTGCTATTGTATACATAACTGTTATATTTCAAAGTTATGTTATTTATTATATGTTATTCGTTCCGCTGTGAGGTTCATGTTGCTCTGATGTTGTGTTCTTCTTCTTCTTCTATTCTAAGTTTCTACCTTATCTATTCTCACCTTCTAATTTCTTTCATTAATTACCGGGATTTTTCGATGTTTGGTTATCGACGTCGAGCTTACGTCGATAACCAAAGTCGCTCAAAATCCGGGTCATTACAAATGCTTTAAAGGAACTTTATGAATTCAATTTCAGCAATCGCAATACTACTATTAATGATCACCCATGTTGTAATCTGACTGATATAACTGATGAAGTTCAAACTAGAAGTACTTTTGACTTATGGAATTATAAGTTAGGGCATCCTAGTGCTAGCATTGTAACAAAAATTCTTAATGATAACAAAATAAAATTTATTCCTGCAAAATTACCTCATGTATGTACTTATTGCCAGATGGGAAAAAGCCACAAATTACCATTCTCTGATTCATTAATTGTGTATTCCAAACCTGTCAGATAATTACCACTGATATTTGGGGTCCATCTCTTATATATTCTTATTATGGTATAAATACTACATATCATTTTTTATGCTAATACCAGATATACTTGGATATATTTCTTAAAAGCCAAATCTGATACTAAAAGGGCTGTCATCAGTTTTGTCAATATGTTTGAAAACCAAATAAATTGTCAGATCAAAATTATACATTCTGATGGAGGATTAGAATACAAACCTCTGACAGATTATTTTAAAAGCAAAGGTATTATACATAGAGTAACATGTCCCTATACTTCTGAACAGAATGGTATAGTTGAGAGGATGCATAGGCACATAGTTGAATCAGGTTTAACTTTGTTAGCTCAAGCATATTTACCACTTAAATTTTGGCCTGATTCTTTTAGTACTGTTGTGTATCTAATAAATAGAATGCCTACTAAAGTATAAAAAGACATAACACCTCTAGAAAAGCTATTCAATGTGAAACCTGATTACAATAGTCTAAAAACATTTGGTTGTCTATGTTTCCCTTACCTAAGACCTTATAATAATCATAAACTTGACTATAGATCTAAACCTTGCACATTCATAGGCTATTGCAATAATAAAAAAGGGTTTAGATGTATAGACAAGTCTGGTAGAATTTTTACAAGCAGACATGTTATTTTCGAAGAAAATATTTTTCCTTATAACAGATCAGATATACAAACCACGACCAAAATATATAATCCAAAGGTTAGTATACCTGATCTGCATAGTATTGCTGACACATAGCATCAAGAGAATGGTGACAAGGCTGCTAGTAGTAACCTGAAGGTCATCACAATGATAGTAAAACTAGTGATGATCAGCTAGAGCAAACTAGCCACGCCATTCAATCACCTGCAAAATCAAGTTGCAGGCAATCGGAAGCAATAAGAGAAGAAACTAGCAATATGAGCAATCAAAATACTAGCAAAAGACAAAATGACTCACAACTCAATCACCACATCATCAAACTAGATATCCAATGATAACCAGGTCAAAAGGGGAATATTCAAACCAAAGACTTATACTACAGTCATTACTGAAGAAGAGCCAAATAGTTATCAACAAGCAATGAAACACAAAGAATGGAGGAAGGCAATGGTTGAAGAATATCAAGCACTGATGAACAACTGTACATGTGAACTAGTAAATCCACTAAGCAGCAAGAATATAACTGGATGCAAGTGGGTATATAGACTGAAAAAGAATCCAGCTGGGTCTATCAACAGATATAAAGCAAGACTTGTTGCAAAGGGGTTCACACAAGAATTTGGCTTTGATTACAATGAAACTTTCTCACCAGTGGTAAAACCCTCAACAATTAGACTTATATTGACTATAGCATTAAGAAATAATTGGAAAATCAAGCAGCTAGATGTCAACAATGCATTCTTAAATGGAAAATCTACATGAAGAAATATTCATGCAACAACCACAAGGCTATACACAAGATCCAACATTGGTATGCAAACTGAATAAAGAAATCTATGGCCTGAAACAAGCACCCAGAGTATGATTTGAAAGACTAAAAGAAAGTTTAGCAACACTAGGCTATTCACCTGCCAGATCTGATACATCACTATTCAAAAAAATTAGTGAATCAACTACCATTTATATATTAATATATATGGATGATTTAATTATTACAGCTAGTAGTGAAACTGAAATCAGAAAATTGGCAGATTATTTGAACAATCGGTTCTTAATAAAAGATCTAGGTGACTTATCTTATTTCTTGGAATAGAAGTCAAAAGGAAATCAGATAAAGAAATTCATCTTTGTCAAAGAAAGTACATTTCAGAGCTTCTAAATAAGTCAAATATGATTGAAGCAAATGGTCAACCAACTCCTATGATCTCAAACCAGCACTTATCAAAGAATAGGGGGAAGCTGTCTTAAATATTAATCAATATAGGAGTGTTATTGGAGCAATACAATATGCTACCATAACACGACCTGATATTTCTTTTAGTGTTAACAAAGTGTCTTAATTTTTGTAGGAACCCAAAAGTGAGCATTGGACAACAGTGAAACGAATACTCATATATTTAAAAGCAACAATCAACTTTGGCATATCACTAAAAGGCAGCAGAGACTTAAGCATTACAGCATACTCAGATGCAGATTGGGCTACAAATATAGAGGATAGGAAATCAGTTTCTGGTTACTGTATTTATGTAGGAGAAAGTCTTATTTCATGGTGTTTTAAAAATCAAACAACCATCTCGAGATCTAGTACGGAAGCAGAGTATAGGAGTGTTGCTAGCACTACAGCAGAAATCTTATGGTTGCAATCATTATTAAAGGAGTTAAAGCTATCATCCAACAGGAACTTGGTGTGATAATCTAAGCACAATCTACATGACAGCAGACCCTATTCAGCATAATCGAACCAAACACATAGAAATCGACATTTATTTTGTTCGAGAGCAAGTCCAAAAGAAGAATTTACATGAGAATCACATTCCAACTTATTATCAGAGGGATGACATTCTAACAAAATCATTTTTAGCTAAAAACTTTCGTAGATTAAGGGAAGCACTTGGAATTAAAGAATTGCAAACAAATACGAAGTAGAAGATGGAATGTTTCTTGGCAAATTAAGGAAGTAAAAAAACTAACCTTAATTTGAGGGGCGGTAATAAAGGAAAGAAAGAATAGTGGGAATGCAACGGTCACATTCTCATTGTAACATAGCAATAATCACATGCATATTATAACAATGCAATAGTCACATTCTCATTATAACATAGTAATGGTCACATGCCTATTATAACAAAGCAACGGTCACATGCCTATTATTCAAACCTATTTACATTTATTTCTTGTATTATAAATAGAGGACTTCTATATGCAATTTGTATTATCTACAATATAATTCATTAATAATAAAACTTCTCATTAATCTTGTTTCTTTTATTTTATTTTCCAATACAAATATTACTTAATTAACAAAATGTTATCAAATCAAAGAGTATTAGTATTATAAAATCAATAAACATTATTAAGTCAATATTATTAATTTAATAAAACACTACATAATCGTTGAATTGTCATTTAGCCAATAAATTGTTTTTTAATTAAATTTAGGAAATTTCTAATTTTCTGTTGACAATTCATATAAGGTCGCAATGAGTACATATGTATAGGTGCTACTTTTCACACCCCTATTTACACATGTGGTCACCAAAACTAAAAGCACCCCAAATATTTTAAATTTCATCTTCTGGCCACCGTCTATATTGATAATCAAAATCACAAAGGCCACCAGCTCCTTCCTCTACACGAATGTTTTACTTCTTCACTTGTGAAATGATTTAATTTAGTAATCCATTTTCATAACCACATTAGCAATTTTAATTTTGATAAATGAGTACTTACTTCATCGGTTGTTAAATGTTTCATCAAATCAACATTTATGTCTTTTGAGTCATTTGATCGAACGTCTTGCATCACATTATCAAAACCATCATGTTTGTCGTCCAATTTTTCATCATTTAAATACTCCAACTACCAAACGATAAAAAAATAATGTATCAATTTGTAAAAGAAGATACGTTAGTTATACGGATAAAACCTTTCAAGTCAAAACTTACATTATCATTCTCTATTATAACATCGTCAAATTTAATGTCCTCAAACTTAAAATTTCCAATGGAGCAAAAAAAATATCCTAAAATGCAATGGAAAACCCAAACCAGTAAAAAAAAAGCCCTAACATGTACTATATCATAATAGAAAACAATAAAAATCAAACAATTCTAACATCTTTATTATCTTCATCTTCCATCTCTATTAAGCACAAAAGAATATCTGCTTTTGTAAGGGTTTAGGGTTTGAAATTGTAAAGAAGTATGTATTTTTTGAAGTACGATGGTGAATAAACGAGTAAAAGAGTAATATATGGTGGCCAGAAGAATATAAAAAGTAATCATTTGTATTAAATTTATAAAGGTGACCGGAAGTGTAAACCGAGGTGTGAATAGCAGCACCCTATGTATATTCACACACTCAACAATCATTTTATGCATTCATTTCTTACATGCACACAATGAATAAATTTCCTAATATGCGTTATACACTAATGCGCCTCGATATGCATTTATTTTGGCAACTATCACAACGTCACATACCATATGCAAATGGCAACATCATTTACTAATTGTATAAACATTATTACTGTAGCCAGTAATTAACCATCCGTGCAACCACACATTATCACATCCATTAACTATGTATATAAATTTTAAATCATATTAAATAATAAAATTTATGTGTTCTCACCAATAATGCTTTCCAGAAATGGTCTTCCCAACTGTTATCTACTTCTCTGTCTTGTATTACCCACGTCTACATGCACTCTCTCTCTCTCTCTCTCTCTTGGTCTTTCCTTTCTCTTCGTCTCCTCTTTTCTTTTTGTGTTTTTTCTTAAAAGCTAGTAAATCAGCAAAAGAAAATACATATGCATGCATCCAAGGGAACTGTGTCACGTGATGGAAGCGTTTGGACCAGCAGAAACAGTGCATGTAAGCTTCCACTTTCTTTTCTCGAATTGAAATGGGTGGAAGCTAGAAATGTTGGGGAGAACGAGATTTACAGTGGAGAAGAATAGGCGTAAGGGTCATGAATACGGTGAGAAGAAATACCGCACAGAAGGAGAAACAAAAGTATAGGCGATGGGTGCAAATAAAAGTGAACTAAAGTAGGTAGCACGCGTCCTATATGTATTAGAGGATAAATGTCTCTAATTTAGCCTTATTTGCCTGTAGGTGTGAAATAAACGAATTTCTAGTACTAGTAGTGATGTATGCATATAACAGATATATATTTTAGACACAAAATCTGTACTACTAATTTGTTCTTTCCTTAAACAAATGATTTTATTTTCCAAATGATCCTTGAAATCATTAGCTTATTTAAATCTACGTTATTTAAATCTATATCAGATAGATGTGCATACCTTATACAGTCATTGTATAGTATTCAAGTATATATATAATTTACTGGTTCCTAAATATTACCCATAATGTAAATATGCAAAGTATAATTTTCTGAATGACTGGCGTATTAATTTGCTTCCCAGTATTCTCCTTAAACTACGTGCTTATTCTACTAAATGCAAGTTGAACTTATTTATATATAACTCTAAAAGTAGTGCATAAAATATCTTATTTCCATCTAAAGTCAACGCATCATTTGCCTAAACAAATCTTGAATCCCATTAGTCCCAATCGTCAGCTAACACATGCAACTGATTTTATTTCAATTATTTTATTATTATTATTAACTACGAATGACACAAAATAAAAATTATAATCGTGTACAAAAATGTATACTAATCACAAAACAATAATAAAACAGACCAGTTCATTAATTCTATAAAGTGTCAAAAGGACCAATGTTACCCTAAAATACGTTAGAATATTATGTGCTAAATTTCCAAATTAAAAATTACAGTAAAATTCTATAAAATATTTTAAGACTACGCGAACAGAAACTGAATAAGAATTTAAAACGAATATTTGATTATAATATAATTTCAAATTCTAATCGTTTCTAGAAACTAAATTACAACTCACTACAATATTTCGATTAATAATGAACTATTTTTTTTGTAGGACCATTGTTTCGTCTAAATTTCACGAATAAAATTTTATTCCACCCACTTTAAAATAATATTATCGCCTTAAAATTTTATACAAAATTTATTTAACCTTCCAAATTTATTTAAAATTATATTAAATTTCAACTTAAAATTTCAAAATCCTAAGTCGTTACAGGGCCTTACACTGATGTTAGGCAGTTTTCTAGCTTTGACACCAAAAAGAGAATGTAGTTAAAATATTGTATTATTGATTAACAGACTTTTCATACATATTTTGTACATTTTCCCTTTTATTTATAAGCAAGTATTATGCAGTAATGGGCTAAATATAACTACAACTCAAAACATTTTATATTAAAGTTCATCTCGTTTATAAAAGGAAATAAATGAAATGTTGTTTTGTTTCTCTAATCATTCTGATATATATATATATATGTGTGTGTGTGTGTGTGTGTGTGTGTGTGTGTGTGTGTGTGTGTGTGAAGGAGCACTCTATTGCACTCCAAACAATGCAATACCACTAAATGTCATCTGATTTCAACCACATAACTCTCTTTCTCTCTCCAACCGCCAACTCTTTCCACCACTCACCTATTATTTAAATATAGACGAGAGGCTATAGTTCAGGTGTAAAAGGAATGTTCTCGAATAAGAATACTATATATATATATATATATATATATATATACACACACACACACACACACCCCCACACACACATTCACATATACATATACACTATGCTCTGCAATACCAGAGAAGTGATGCAGTAAGTGCCAAAAAATGTTTCTATAAGCCAAAAATATATGTGGCAACACTTTCTTGGTGTTGCGTTTTGCCGCATTGCCTTAGAGTCAAAGGCAACATCTTTGCGACCACAAGGCAACGTCGGTACAGGTGTTGCCACAATGTTAAATTCACAAAAATGTGGGGCCCACTAAAATATGCATCCCAAGTTCACGGAATCCCCACTAAAATCTGTAGTCTGGGTTCACGGAATCCAATTGTGGGGCCCACATGCATTAATCTACGGCAACACTTTTACCATCTAGTGGCAACACTATATCATAACTACGACAACATTTAACATCACATACTGCAACATTATATCATAGTTATGGCAAAATTACATAACATACTACAACATAACAACAATTAACATGACACTGAAACTAACAATGAACTTTTTATTTCAAATTAACCAGCAACAAAAGTACTACTTAGTCAACTACAAAATAACAAAGCATAGCCGCTAAATTAAATTTTATAGACATTTCAGTTACAAACACAGCCAGTACTAAATTCTTGTATACATCAAACTAAAATAGTTTCAAAATATAGCGCGAGTCTCCGTTCAGTGCCTCTACTACCATGAGTACCTCTAGTACCTTCAGTAACAAGTTCTTGAACAATCTTATCACTGCCTCCTTCACCTGCATGCCTAAGTTCATTTGCATTTCAACACAAACTAACTTTCATCTACATTTCAGTTGCATAACTAAATTACATAACTGAGTTTCATTTGCATAATTGAGTTGCATGCCTCAGTTTATGGCCTGCATGCCTCGGCTGCAAATTGATGCAACGAATCAATTTGTTCAAAGCACAAACGATACTAATTAAACAATTAGACAGTTACAATATGGATAAAATTATCCCTAATTAGCACTATAGGTTTACTGGGCAATGTGGCAAAAATTATCACTAATCTGCAATGTAGGAAAAATTATCGCTAATCTACAATGTGACAAAACTTAAAATTATACCTAAAAAATTGTCCAAATATTGCCATAGCAACACACAAAAGAACTCCAAACATGATCCATGACATAGCTAAAACTGTTGCAAAAAAAATTTCTTCTTTCTCGTGTTTTCCACATTTGATGCGCATTAAGGCCAACTCTTCCTTCATATCTACCACAAATTCATCGGCTTTTGTCCTCTTTTACTTTTGCTTCAGCAGTTTTTCTTTAATTGTCTTCCTTTCCACGAGCAATTATTCTTTTTCCATCAATTTAACAGTAGTATCATCCAGTTCCGCATTGTTATTGATTTCATACACTTCGTCATGTCACATAAAATACCCACAATCGCTATACTGCACATATCTTAAATTCTAGACTAAAACATCATGAAAGATATGATAATAGATAAAGCAACCAAAAAAACCCAATTTATACTTATCGGTCACATGGAGCAACCAAAAACTTCTTCCCCGCATTCGACCCTACCTTCACAGTCCTAATCTTCGTTGGGATTATGTGATGGTAGTTGTTTCTTGCAGTTGTTGTTGATGAATTTGAAGTAGAAATTGATTGAGCGGTTATAGAACTCGAATTGAAGGAAGAATCGAAGTGATATCACAAACTGCAAATCATTTCAGTAATATCACAAACTGCAAATGATTATGTATGTATTCCATATCATAAATTTCATGCAGTAGGCTTTCAGGCATGTATTTCATGCATTCAGTACTTGTGTGCATATATTTATTAGACAATCTTACACACACGCACACACCAAAATAAAGCTCACATCAAATTTTAGTAGCATGCATCATGAAGAAACAACTATCCATTAGCAGTTTATTGATCCATGTGTGCAGATACAATGATGTCAATGGCGATGCACACATCAATGTACAACAGGTTTTTTTAAGAAATTTCCGATCGGGAACAAGGTGAAAAATCATGCATATGAAAAACATGAAAATACTTAAGAAATGAATAGTATCTTGTATATGTAAGCATCCTTATGAAACCATTTTCATAAACCATTGTATATCTTATTTAAAAAGTTAGCGGTATCATGTCTCAATCACCACATGTTATTAAATTGATTAACAACCCAATAGCTGCTCAAAGAATATTTCAGCGAAACAACATACAGAAGAACCACAAATAATAGAAACTAATTGTATACAACTTCAAACTGAAAAAAGTGTAGATTCATTGACAAATAACAGACAAGAATTGTTAATCATCTAACACCAATTAAACTTATGGTGATAATAATTTCAGTTTCTCGATAGGCTAATTAATAGCGGTGATAAAAAAAACAACAGAAATGTACATGAGAAACACAGTATAAAAAGCTAACACATTTCTTCTTGGATTGACTGTTGTTTGATGATGGAGAAGGGGAGAGAAGTGGGTGCGTTTGGAGTTGGAGTCGAAGACTAGCTAGAATAAGTGGAGGACGCAGAGAGGGTTGGAGTGGAAGTAGTAGGTGAATGAAAATTAGGGATTGGAATTGAAAATTTTAGGGGTGAGAACGAACAGTTTTGAGTTGAGAAAGAGTAATGGAATGAGTACCATAAGTTAATTTATTATTTGTGGTGGAGGATTATAACAGATTAATGAGGTGTCAACTACAGATGTTGTTTTTAAAAGGTAAATTGATGGATGGATATGCATCTTTTTATAGATACTGATCAATGATGTGGCAAATTAAACTATAAGTTTATAACTATAACTATTGCAACATAATTTGATATTTATGCTAACACATTGAAGAGTGCGTTGCAATAGACAAAAATCTACATAGCCGTGACAGCATTTTAGCTGACAACACCTTGGATTTTCGTTGCAGTAGGCCATATATGGCGTAGTGATATATTCAAACATGCGCACACGCACATATATGTATATGTTCTATTTACATACAAAATATAGGCACAACTGAAGATATAGTGGATCTATATCATTGGATTTTTTTTATCCATACATGGGTGACGAAAGCAAGGGGAAGTCCAGTAGTGAAGATCTATTCTATTGTCGATTGTACTATACTGTGTGTACCATCAAACATAAAATAATCAGTTGAGCATCTCGTACAACTGAACTCGTGTGGCCATCAGGCCTCTTGAATTTCATCCATCTGCATCAACGTTAAAAGTGCTATATAACTATGAACAAAATCACAATCATAAATATGCACTAAAATATCATTTTTATACTACGGCTGTCAACGGATACTTTCAAATAGTACTGTATCGTTATCCGCATCCGAAATCATTTCTAGATATCGTATATCCGTATCCACGGATATCAGATAATTCTCCTATGCGCCAACGAATAGTAAACCAAGAATCAGAAATGAAATTTTTTAGTTTAACATAATGTTTTTCAGTTTCATTGATTATCAAAGTGTTAAAGATATACAAGTACGACAAAAACAATCAGATCTGAGTAGTTAATTTGTTTTTTGTGCGTATGATACAAAAAAACTAACTTAATAATGTAATAAATAAATATTTGATCGTACTGAATTGCATATAATTTTAAGCAAGATCTTGAGAAAAAGATTGAATGGATAATTTTCGAATTCGGATGTCTATGCATCCCTATCCGTGGATATCAGATATTTATTTGTTTTTGGAATACAAATGCAGAAGAATTTCAGATTTTTTTGGGTATTCATTGGCAGCCTTATTTTATATGCAATATGACTAAAATTATGCCAGTATTATATAGGTGAAACTAAATCATTCGATCGTAGATACAACGCACCAATAAAACAGGTTAATTGAAGTTAAGTGTGATACTACCTAATTTATAATACGTTGGATAAGGCACGTATTACGATGATTAGTGAACACAAACCAATTATTATAAGCGTGTTGTTAATGTGTGCTCCAAGAACATATGTTAAGCGCAATATTCGGTGACGATTTTGAAACTAATTGCGATGCCTAAAATCTCAACGAATCAATTTATCTTTAAATGAAAGATGAAAATCAGGAGAACATCCAATTGTGAAGATTTATTGTTTCATCAATTGTGTTTGTATTTTGTATCTAAACAAGCTTTTCATAATATTTAGGAACTAAATGATAAAATAAATATTTCAAAGGGGTTTTTAGCTTTAAGGACAAAATGAACAAAAAATTGTTCCATAAGGACAATATGAACAATTTTTCTTACCAAAATGCTACTTAACAGTTCAACATGCGAATAAACAACCGGCTACAGGCGGGCAAAATCGCAACGACAAAATCATAGAGCCCTTCTGAATTCCTCTTTCATTCGGTTCTGCAGCTATGCTTCCATGTTGGCTTCAAGCCTGTCGATGTAGCATGTCCCTTTCCATTATCATAAAATCCGAATGCACTGAAAACAGAATCACAGCAACTACGATACGATACACACGAATTCGTCATCGCAACAATGCCCTTCGTAGATGACAATGTAGCTAAGTTGTTTGAATTAATGCCTAGCCCAGGTTTACATATTCTCCTGTATTTATTAATTATCACTGTATGTCGACGTTTTCTTTAATCAACGGGAGTATATAAGAAATGCGTATGACAGGAATTTTTGTCTACATGAGCATATGAAGAAATACATAATTTTTTTGCCAGTGATTTTCTTCCCATTTGCATAAATGACTCACACCTGCAGTGCACTGGTTTTTTCAGATTTTACTTCTATGCTAGATGTATATGCTAATTTTGGTTTCTTAACAAGCAAATTACTGTACACACACAAACAATATTTGTTCTTGGATATGTACTAAATTTAGGCATGGACTGTTTCTTTGAAATTATAAGATTTTAAATATAGAAAACTCAAAACAATGTCCTTTCTTCTCCTTTCACCATTCATCCAAAATCATCATTTTCAAGCACTATATCGATCGATTCTTTTTTTTGTTTTTGTTTCTTCCCTTAATTCCTAAGGATAATTGCGTGCAAATACATGCACGCACAAATGCACAGTTTTGTTTCTTTGTATTATATGAATAATCTTTTGGTTAGATTATAGCTTACATACAATTTGGATTTTGGATCTCGTCTTGTGATTGTTAGGAAGCCTTATTTCGATATTTGAAATAATGTCTTCCGAATCAACGGCACCTTCTCCGTCTTCTTCTTCGGCCATTTCAACGAATTCTTCTATTTTGGCTCATTCATCATCAAGAGTATCATCAGATTCATCTTTATCGTCGCCTCCATCACCTGATGGTTCTCCACCATCCAGTTCGGTCCAATCTCCCAAAAGTGCTCCCTCTCCTCCTCCTCCTCCTCCTCCACCTCCTCCTCCCCCTCCTACTTCAAATGATGGTAAGGAAAACAAACCAAACGACACTTCTGTCCCTCCACCATCACATGGTAAGCCACCTCCATCTCCTTCACTTCTGTCCCCTCCCGATTCGAAGAAATCTGATGACGGTTTGAGTTCATACTTGAATTCTAATGATGACCGTGTGAGCATTAGCAAGCCTGTAGCTATAGGAATTGCTGGTGGAATTCTTGTGCTTATTATCATTATAGTGGTCTTGTCTTTAGTCGGCAGAAAAAAGAAAAAGAAGAACCCTAATGCTATGCAATATTATATGGATACATCAGTCCGACAAGGTACTGATTACTTTCCTAAGATTTAACAGCAAAATTCATGCTCTGAGGGTTATAAATGGCCATTTATCCATTATTTATTCCTAATTTTATTTTATTTTTTAGGCAAAAATTGCCTTTTTTTTTTGTTTTAAACTTGGCAATTGTATAAAGAGTCCAGAAATTTTTAATTTTGGGTTTTGTGTTTTTCATTTTCAATATTCTATTACAAAACATCAGGGAAAAAGATGAGAATATTTAAAATCTAAGTCATTATGACGGTGATGGAGAGATGAAGGAAGGGATGTAGGGACATTAGAGAAATAGATTGTTTCTCATGCTTTTGTTATTTCTTAAAACATGGAAAAAAGAATAATTTTGTTTTCTATTTTGTATGTTAACTTCAATTTTCAATGTACTTTTTATGGATGAAAAACCCAAAATAAAAATAACAATCTAAACGGGCCTTCACAACCATCTTTCAACTGTTACCTGTAGTGTTTAACAACTTTATTTTTAAGCATGTGAGTTTTGTGGGATACGTTCTTAATATTTCTAAATCCACATTAGAGAAATGTATCTTACCCTTGATTCTTTGACAAAATGATGTATGTTTGAATAAAACCTTCCAACGCTGTATATTTTGCACTACTCTCTTCTATGTTTTGAACTTAGGTATAACATGTGTACAGTGAGTACACATGATCTTTAATCACACAATCAACACCATAATATGCATCTGTTTGGTTTTTTGGTTCATTCATTTACAAAATACGCTTCTAACTCAAATGCAAAATGCAAAATCACCCCAATTTTCAGGGAAAAATTATTATGGTGGGGGACAACCTACAATATGGGGAAACCAAGACCACATGCATCCGACACAATCAACAGGCACATGGGTCCCACCACCTCTACCACCATTAAACAATGCTACCACCACCACTACTGATACAAGCACAGTCTTCTCCGGTCCTCATGCACCTCCCTTGCCTCCTCCGTCTCCTAATGTTGCCTTCGGAAACAAGAGCACATTCACCTATGAAGAGCTCACGGCTGCGACCAACGGGTTTGCCAAAGAAAACTTATTAGGGCAAGGTGGATTTGGGTACGTGCATAAAGGGGTGTTGTCCGATGGAACTGAGGTTGCGGTGAAGTCGCTTAAGTCAGGAAGTGGGCAAGGGGAAAGAGAGTTTCAAGCAGAGATTGACATCATAAGTCGTGTTCATCATAGGCATTTGGTGTCTATAGTAGGGTATTGTATTTCTGGTTCCAAGAGATTGTTGGTGTATGATTTTGTCCGGAACAAGACACTAGAGTACCACCTCCATGGTTAGTTATCTCTCTCTTTATATGTGTGCACACATGCGTGCATGTATCTATAATGCTTCAATGTTTCTGTTTAACTTCGATTATTATGTATGCTTAAGGGTTAGAACATAATATTTATGTCAACAACTCAACCTAGGCAGTGCTTCGATTTTTTTAACTTCGATTATTATATATGCTTAGGAAGTGGAATCTAAAAGTCATTATATATCCCTACCGTTCCTTTTTCTTAATGTCTAGGCAAATCAAATTATTTTTCTGCCCAATTAAGTGTCTTATCACTACTATCAGCTTCGATTATCTCACAAATCATTATGGTTCAGCTAAATCGAATCACCACATATCAAATAAATGTGGCGAACTTTGATAAGTTTGAAGCAAATTTTTTTTTGCTTTAACTATAATTTCACTCCTTTTGTTGTTGTTGTTGTTGTATGTTGAAACAATCATTGTTGGAATATAGGAAAAGGGCTTCCGCCTATGTCCTGGCCTATAAGACTGAAAATTGCATTGGGGTCAGCTAAAGGGCTTGCTTACTTGCATGAAGATTGTAAGCTGCATATCTGTGACATTGGACATTGTATTTATTATGTTTTCACTGTAATTATTCTTTGAAATATTCTTATTTGTTTTGAAGGTCACCCACGTATTATTCATCGTGATATTAAAAGTGCCAACATTTTACTGGATACCGACTTTGAAGCTTTGGTAAGGTCATCTATAGCTTTCTATAACTTATTGATATCTCTGTAAAGCAACAATGCTTTAAAATGAAGTGTAATGATTTAAGAATGAGATTGGTTCAATTTTAGCATATATGATGAGCTATGCTTGTTACCTATACTCAGTTTAACTTTAAAATATTGAGATTAAGTGTGATTTCTTACATTAATTGGACCAGGTTGCAGACTTTGGACTGGCCAAGTTATCCGCTGATAACAATACTCATGTATCTACTCGTGTAATGGGCACTTTCGGGTCAGTACCTACATCACATCATAATAAGAAGAAGAAAATTGATTTCAACTGAAATATAATTTAATAAAGAAACTATATTTGTAGATAGTTTATAAACAGAAATATGTACAGGTATCTGGCACCTGAATATGCATCTAGTGGCAAATTAACGGAGAAATCTGATATCTTCTCATTCGGTGTGATGCTGTTAGAGATAATAACAGGCAAAAGACCTTGTGATGCTTCACACACATTCATGGAAGATAGCTTAGTTGATTGGGTTAGTTTTATTATCTTTCCAGTCTTGTTTCTTTGTTTTCAGGATGCATTTAATTGCATAGAAGTATAGAAGAATGCAAGCTTCACTAGCTATATAATAGAAAAACTAGTTGGCCCTACAATCTCCGTTGATTCCATATGTCCGTCCCTCTTTTATATGTAAAGATTACGGCTTTTAGTTGTAAAATTAGTAATGCACTAATGCTCATGATATAATGTATGTTTAAGGTCATTTTTCGTTACCTGTGAACAAATTTAGCATTGACTCCTTAATATTTGAAGTGGGATTTTGTGCCAAATATGCATGAAGTGATAATAGCTATTTATTTAGCTATGGCTATTGCAGTTTTGAAAGCTAATGGACAGGATCTCTCTGGTGTGTGGCGTATGTAAATATTGCTTTGCAGTATATACGTGAAATAAAAGAGGTTGAGTTCGATGTTTGTACTGTAAATAAGATCCATTTTGGTTTGTATATATATGAACAGGCTAGGCCAGTTTTATCGCAAGCATTATCAGATGGAAATTACGATGAGCTGGCAGATCCAAGACTGGAAGGAAACTACGATCCTATGGAAATGGCACGGATGGTTGCTTGTGCTGCTGCAGCAGTTCGTCACTCTGCAAGGAGACGCCCTAAAATGAGTCAGGTATATGATTAAGCTTAAGCAATATAATCCCTCTTAAGGGTATATAGAATAAGAAAATTTTGGTATTAGGCTAATTGAGAAGAAAACTTATTTAACACCAGGTCTTCGATAAAACATATTGCAAAAATAGATTTGATTTTCACCAAATATGGTTGTGTTTGCGCACTTTGATAGTTGAAATAGTCTTTTTTTCCTCTCAAGCGTGATACTAATATTTGTCCTAAAGAATACATATATGTTTTCATAATAGTGGTAATACTGAAGTAGAGGTCCACTTCTTGGAAATTAACTATAGATGAGGTAGGGCCTTTTCCTCACCTGACCATTGCCTACATTCATGTACACTCTCCATAAAAGGTCGACGACCAGTTGTAAATTGATAGTGTCTTCCAATGCTTAATTCAATATTTTTTAAAACCCTGGATTGTATCCTTACATGTCAATAAGGAGTGCAGAATGATTAAGGTTAATAACCATTTGGATTCAATGAAATGTAAGAAACCCAAAGGAACTCTAGAAGAAACGGATCACTGCAATAACTTATTTTTAAAAGGGGATTTTTGCTAAGAGGGATTCTCAGTCTCCGACAATAAGTTTCAAGGACAAATGAAGTTATCATTTTTAATTATATAGAAAAAAAATATATCAATTTATCATTTTCCTTTATAACTTAACTTGCTAAACATATTCATCATTTTTCCGTAAATTGTTCTTTAAACTAATCATTCAGAAGTGTTGCTCTTAAAACTTATTACCATGGAATGAGAAGTCCTTCAGCCTAAATTACATTTTTTTTTTTTTTTTAAATATTGTTTATTAAAAAATGTATGCATAGAGACTGTACCAAAATTTTTGATGCTTGACAAAAGCTATACTACAGAGTGTTCAGTTGAGCCCGTACTGATGAGATTTTGTGTTATTAATTATAGAGGTAACATAGAAACATGTTTCTGCAAATAACTTAGTTCAATAAACTTGTTACGGATACATGTCTTACTTTGGAACGCAGGAAAAGTACACATGCACATTTAAGCAATGCATGCATCATGCACGTTTTCTTGAATTTTTACTGCATCTCAGAATGATTTCCATATTTGGTTTGAACTTTGTGTTTTGTGATTGGCATTTTTAAGATGCACTTAAAATCCATGAAATAGTAGGTGGTGGAATTTTTTTTTTACTTATTATAATAAAGAAGAGGAGGATATTAAGGAAGGCTATTTGATGTTATTTTTTATTTTATTCTAAAATAAGACTGGAAAACAAGAAAATGTCATTTTAATTTTCTTACATTGCAACCATTTCTCAAATCGAACCGTTTTGAAATCTTCATGTAGTTTGATTGTTACAAAACTCCAAAATTGAAATTGCAAACTAGAGAGGGCCCAAGCTGTTCAATGACATCTGTATCACTGAACAACCTTTGTGCTTCATCAAATCAACTTTACACAAATTTTAAATCAAATTTGGACAACTAGACTCTTCTCATATTATTATCTAATTTCATCTTTTCTCCTAGGCCTATATGAAGCTAACAAAATGATTTGTTTATTGATCATAATGGTTATGTCGCCCAATATCATGTAGGAGCTCAGCAATTGCTTTTGCTCCGTTAAATATACTATGTTAACCAATAAACTGCATAATATCGACCAATTCTTCATATTCACAAACGCTAAGAGCGAAGAATATGTGAATTAACAGATAGTTCGTGCATTGGATGGAGATGTGTCACTAGAAGATCTGAACGAAGGAATGAGGCCAGGGCAGAGCATGTTGTTCAGTTCGGGTTCAGACTACGAGTCTGATAGATATACAAGAAGAAACATGAGAAAAATATCAAGTCCAGAATACAGTGGGGAATACACTGGGCCCATAGTCGAGTACGGGCACCGTCGTAGCACAAGCCCAAGCAGCGACGGATTGTTCTCCGATGAACTGATTCCGGTTGGTGACCAGAAACTCAGAGCTCAACCTTTCTGATTCATGAATACGATTATTGCATGGAATTTCCTTTGAGATGTTGTGTGCTATGTCTACGTAGATGGGGAAAACAAAAATGGCAAAGTATGGAACCATTTAGTGGGATACTGGATTATGTCTGTTGGTTTATTTTGGTTTATTTTAATTTTTAACTTTGGATAGGATATATGTTTGATGTAAATGTAAATAAAGGTTTAGACTAATGTTATGTATTGCTGTTCTCCTTCATTTTGGATTTGTATACGTTATTCATGCATGTTTGATGTAAACAAAATTTTCAGAACGACAACGCTATCAAACAGGAGATTACCCTGCTAATTTAATGTATACTCACGTAATATTAAGCTAATACCAAGGTTTTTTTTTTTTTAAAATATTCATATATAAATACTCTACTGTTTACAGAATCGAATGCGCACCGTGTTGGTGCGGACTGTTAGAAACCAATCCATTTGGTTTCAAAGGTGTATACCCTATTCGTGCACTCTATACTTGTGCACCCTATCGCTGGCATGCCCACTATGTAATTGAATACTTAAAATTGTCTTACTAAGTTCGTAATATGTTGTGTGATTTAAAATACGGCATAACAAATCATCATTTAATATATTTTGTGATGTGAGATTATTGTATCCAAATTATCATTTCTTCTTAAGAACATCCGAGACAATCGTAACAGGATCCCCTTTACTCGCATCTTACACTCGCATCTTACGAGTATCTTTTAAGAGCACTGCCTTGTCTGTATGACCCAGTCCGAACCTTCGGCTCTGATACCACTATTATGTAACGACAGTCGGAACAAAGCCCCTCTTCCTTGCACGAACATGAGCTGACACACAACTTCCATATAACAAAAGGAACCCCTAATGTTACGTGTCTACCAGCTCATATTTGTACACAATTCCTTCAATATATTACGTAATGTGGGACTATTGTATCCAAACCATCATTCTCTTCCTTAAGAACATGCGAGGCAATCCTAACAAAATCTAGCCTTTGACTATGTTTATAGCTATTCGAGCATCTCTAGCAGCATAAAATGGGGCTTCGTCCAATTTTCAATCGCTTCCTCACGCTGTAGCTACATGAATTTGAACGTGGAAGAGAAATTGAAATGGAACTTCACCATTTTTTCCTGAGTGGTAGTTATAACTGGGAAATGATCTCGTTTATAGCATGCTTTTTATTAAAAAAAAAAGCTAAAAATGAGGATCATTTTTCTGTTTATAGCTTTTCAACAATAAAAAAAATCATTTACTGTTGAAGAAACTCATGTTTTTTTATTTTTTTACTTAAATTTCATAGTTGTTGGAGATGCTCTTAACTAATTGTGATCAAATTGTTAGATTCAATTAGCGTATTTCTTCAAACCGTTGTGCAAGAGAACTATAGATAATAAACTATAACTTAAAAAAAAAATCATAAAGTTATAAGTGGGAAAAAATAAAATCTAGTCGTATCCTAGGTGCATTCATGATTGCTCTATTTCCTGATTTGTTTGGTTGCTGGCGCTATAACTTGAAGTAATAGCTGCCACTAGAGTTTGCCAACTGTTGCTAGTCGTAAATGAACCTTAGTTTATTTTTACTTGTCCCTTTGGCCATTTGTTATCCAAATGTGTCATTGCACTGTTACTAGTCGTACATGAACCTGATTGCATTTGACCCTATGTGAGAACCATTAGTTTTCTGTCCACTTACCACACTCTACCTTGTTGTTCGTGTTGATTGATATCCCTTCCATATACTGCCGTGCGGATGACCACAACAATAATTCTGACTGCACTCACACACTCTGCTTGTAACTGTTGGAAAATGAATGAACAAAGAAAGAAGAAGAGATAGGGAAGAACAAGGGATAACAACGTTTAAAGTCCCACATCATAGAAATATTAGCACAATCTCTTCTTATATATTAGAAGCCAAATTAGTTTATGTAAAATAAAAAAGAGAGGGATGATAAAAGGATGTGGATTTGGCCATATTAAATACATTAAAAAGTCAAAGATAAGGGTCTTGGGTCTTGGAGCTTTTGGGGTCTCCTGATTGGATATGACCGACGTTGCTGATTGGGCTAGTGCACTAACATGAAAATATTTTTTCTCAGAATTTTAAAAGGTGTGTCTGTTCAGTCCAGAATTCGAAAAGAATGTCTGTTAACTGAACGAGTACAACCATTTATTTTTCGAACATGTATTTCCCTTGAAACATGGTTCTAAAAATCATGCACATAAGAGACCAAAGGAAAATGAAGTTCCTTACTCTATTGAGGATGCTGAACAAAATAACACTCAGCAAAGTAGTGTTGAGCAGCAAATGGAGGAACCAAAAAAAAAAAAAAATGTCAAGGACCTTAAAAACCTTTGGACCAAACTTCTATACCTTTATGTTAGAAGATGATCCAATGACATACAAACAAGATGTATCCTCCAGTGATGCCCCTCATTGAAAGAGGCAATTAACAATGAAATTGAATCCATTATGTCGAATCATACATGGGAATTGGTTGATTTACCTCAAGGATGTAAGGTCTTAGGTAATAAATGGATATTTAAAAAGAAATTGAAACCTGATGGTTCAATAGACAAGTACAAAGCTCGTCTGGTAGTCCAAGAATTCAGACTAAAGGAAGACTTGGACTATTTCGATACATATTCACCTGTAACGAGGATAACGTCAATTAAAATTCTCATTGCAATTGCATCCGTACATGACTTGGAAATACATCAAATGGATGTTAAAACTACATTCTTGAATGGTGAACTAGAGGAGGAAATCTATATGAAACAACCTGAAGGATTTCTAAGCTCAGAAAATGAGCATAAAGTTTGCAAACTGGTAAAATCACTTTATGGCCTTAAGCAAGCTCCAAAACAGTGGCATGAGAAGTTTGATAATACCATGTTATCAAATGGATTCACGATAAATGAATCAGATAAATGTGTGTACATAAAACATACACATTGGATATGTCATTGTTTGTTGATGACCTATTGATCATAGGCAACAACAAGGCCATAATAACATCTACAAAGGATATGTTGTCCTCTAGATTCGATATGAAAGACCTAGGACTGACTGATGTGATATTGGGTGTAAAAATTCTGAGAACACCACAGGGATATGCATTATCCCAATCGCATTACATCACCAAAATACTTGAGAAATTCAAGCAATATAATGTAACTATTGCAAAATCACCAGTAGATATGAACCAAAATTGGGTAAAAAAACACTGGTGATGGTATTTACCAATTGGAATACTCTCGTATACTAGGAAGTATCATGTATGTTATGAACTGTACTAGGCCTGATATCGCATATGCTGTAAGCAAACTAAGTAGATTTACCAGCAATCCTGGTAAACATCATTGGAAAGCGATAATCAGAGTTCTAGGATATCTAAAGTATACACAGAGTTATGGTCTATACTATACAAACTATCCTTCAATAGTGGAAGGATACAGTGATGCAAATTGGATCACTGGATCAAATGATACAAAGTCTACAAGTGGATACGTGTCCACATTAGGAAATGGAGCAATTTCATGGAAATCATCCAAACAGACTTGTATCGCTAGATCTACGATGGAATCAGAGTTTATTGCACTAGATAAGACTGCAGAAGAAGCAGAATGGATTCAAAGCTTCTTGGAAGACATTCCTAATTGGAGCAAACCTATGCCTCCAATATGTATACATTGTGATAGTCAATCAGCTATTGGAAGAGCTAATAGTACACTATAGAATGGTAAATCTAGGCATATTCGTCGTAGACATAAAACAATAAGACAACTTCTCTCTAATGGGGTTATCATAATAGATTACATTCGATCTAAAGATAACTTAGCGGATCCACTTACAAAAGGCTTGCCAAGAGAGAAAGTTCAAACCTTATCGAAGGGAATGAGGCTAAGGCCTATAGACTAAAGGTTTTTCTAAAATGGAAACCCCACCTAGTTGACTGGAGATCCCAAGATCTAGGTTCAAAGGGACAACGAAGTTTTAGAGAAACTTGATGGCACTGTTATACACAAACCATTCATATGATAAGTCAGTGCATTATATGTTGAATAAGGATAAGTATTAGTACTTTTAATGATGTCTGTATTTGAGGAATTCGAGAATACCCTTTACAGAATCACCTACGTAAGTGCAAAGGCGCCACTTCAAAGAGAATTATGAGGACAAATTCTCTAAACACTTATGAGACCAGGCAGGTGTTCAAGGAAAAAACGAACACATACAGAGAACGAAGGGTTATAAGAAACATTTATCGTGTGTTATCTACTTTAGAATTACACAAAAGACTTACAGTTCAAGGACAGTCTATGTCTACTGATTCGCCTGTGATTCAAATAGGTAATCACTAGGAAAGTTCAAAGCCCTTGTGCTACTTTAACCGATGCGATAAATGGTTCGTGAAACTAAGATCGATTGCTCATTCATGTGGGGAATTGTTGGAAAATGAATGAGCAAAGAAAGAAGAAGAGATAGGGAAGAAGAAGGGATAACAACATTTAAAGTCCCACATCATAGAAATATTAGCACAATCTCTCCTTATATATTAGAAGCCGAATAGGCTTATGTAAAATAAAAAAGAGAGGGATGATAAAAGGATGTGGACTTGGCCATATTAAATACATTAAAAAGTCAAAGATAAGGGCCTTGGGGCTCTTGGGGTCTCCTGATTGGATATGGCCGACGTTGCTGATTGGGCTAGTGCACTAACATGAGAATATTTTTTCTCAGAATTTTAAAGGTATGTCTGTTCAGTCCAGAATTCGAAAGGAATGTCTGTTAACTGAACGAGTACAACCATTTGAATTCTCAGCATATGTATATTAATAACCGAGCGGTTAAAGGGTCGCAACCTTTCCTATTCAGCGGTTACTAATACATACGAATAGGCACTCCTCCAGCCTATAAATTCACTACACAAAACAAGACAGAACACACCTTTGGATCTGCTTGCATTGCTTCTTCTTCAACGTAATTTCTCCGATCTAGTTTCTATAACTTTTTTAGTTCGTCAGGGCTCTGTTTGCTGGCACTACGCTACGGAGTTGGTCCGTTTTATCCTGGGAAACAAATTGCAACAACGTCTTTTGGTGCATACGATGACAATATTGTTTCAAGGAAACAGAAACATCTCTGGACTTGGACATTACTTTCTTCTTCTTTTCTATTGAAGACGGTTCTGTACTGCTTCAATTTGTTGTACAATCGGTTGCGCTTTCTGTGGTTACTATGAACACAGTTTGACGTGACAATTGTTGAATAAATTAGTAACATTGAATTTGTTACAATTATTGAACAACATTGTTTGTTGTTACCGTTTAATTTGCAATACAATAATGTATTGACAAAAGATTTAACTTTGCAATACAATCATATATTGATAAAGAAAAATTTCTAACAGTAATGACCAGCCTTTTCATGTCATTTAAGTTGGATACGAAACCAACTCGAATGATTTAAAATAACATATTTTTTTAATTATGGGGTTTAATAAAATCAAATCATAAATCATGGATATAAATTTGCATATTAACTTACAGTAGAATAAATAACTTAATAATCCATAAAGCTATTAATTACAAAACCTCAAAATCAAAATAACGTAGAGTAATAATTAATACAATAGAAACCTTAGACAAATCAATACCTAGTATATAACAAATTAGAGAAACAAATCATCAAGATAGAGATAGCAGATAGATAATAAGCTAAATCTCCAATAGATCTCTAGCCCTCAAAAGATGAATCACCAAAGTTGAACTCCTCAGTCTGACTCGAGCATCAAGTTAAACAAACAAAACGCTCGAGTCAGGATTAACATTCTTAGTCGTAAATAAACTCAGGTGAAATGCTCATATGAAATGCATAAATAACTTAAAGAATGTTCGGGATTCCATTCTTTAATGAGTCGTTAAACTATATATTATATAATACAATACGCTATTATAATAGTGCATACTATTAAATATAATATTGAAAATAGCGTAAGCGGTTTACAACTATTATCCTTACACTTTATAAATAATGTCGTAAACATTGCATATAAAACGCCTATTAAAAAGTCGATGGATAAGGATGTGCCGCTATATGACAATGTAAAGTCAAAATCGTAGAGGGCTCAATCGGGATAGTATAACAAGGCAACACTCAGGGTATGATTCTACCAATTCGCACGTCCGGACTGGTGGTAAAGCATAGCCACAACTACTGTCCACCTCGAACAACACTCCCAGAAATAAAGGGTTCCAATCAAATCATAAAGTAATAGATATGGTATCGAAGAAGTTTGTTCGATAAGAGGTGCAACTAATATTAATCACGGTATAGCTCATGTTTTAGTTATTTTAATTATGAACTGAAGGTCAAGGCTATCCATCACCGTTCTCTGGCTTTATTCCAGTAGTGTTCGCCAAACCAACATATTCTGGATTTTCCACCACATGCACTATTGTTAAAGCGGTATCGGTATTGATAGAGTGTATGTTAATACCGAATCCGGTCTCTTTAACAACTAAACGTTTATTTCGCACCATGGTCGTTTATATTTAAAATATCATAAATCAAATAATAACAATATTGATTTATATTCAAATAATTAAGTTCAAATATTTCAATGTCATAAATCATATTAAATCAATTCACTATTTGGTTAAATCACAAATTCAGATTTCATATTATGAACGGTTTATTTACAAAATTACATTTGATTTCACATTTCTATATCTCAATTATTGTTATTTCCAAAACCTTCATATTTAACACTCCGGACTTAATAGCTTGGATTGAACACAAACTTCTATTAAAATAGTCAATATTATATAAAATAGTTGTAATTAAAAATAATTATAATTTGATTTAAAATACATATAAAATATATGATAGTTAAATTTAAGAAAAATTTGGTATAATTAAAATAGTTAGCGAAAATATAATAATTAAGTTAAATATAAAATAATAACATTAAACTTGTTATATAATAATAATTAAGTTTAAATAGTAGAATTCAAATTATTTTATTATAAGATAATACAATTTCAAATAATTCAACATAGCTCAATCTAAACTACTTATCTGTAATTCCAAAGTTCAACTTATTATCAATTTAGATTTCAAAATTTTCGTTCAATCAATTTACTTAAGTTCAAATCATTTCAAAACAGTGTTCAAATTATATTATCCAATTTTATTCTTAGGATTCAAGTCACCTTAAAATATGTACCAACCCAAATTTTAACGAACGGTAAATTAATTGATGAATTAATTTAAACAACAAGTTGGATAATAATGGAAATTGGGCAACGGGGTTTGCACCATTAGGTCTGTTACGATTTTCTAGTTTAGAAAGGTATTTGGTTTGCGTAAAACAAACTTAAAATGAAGAAGTTTTGACTATTAGAAGTTTGAAATTTAAATTTGAAATTTAAATTAAACAAAACAAATAAATATAATTAATAACTTTTGATAACATTGGAACTGGGGCAACCCAGTTCTTGGTCAGGTCGACCCCTCTGTCGACCACAAAAAAACATCATTTTTACAAGGGGCAATGCCCGTTGTAATATAGGTTTCATAACGGGCATTGCGGCCATTGTATTAGGCCACGTTGTAATCGATCGATATTTTACAATAGGCAATAAATATTGTAAAAGACCGTATTTTACAACAGGCATTGCCCTTTGTAATATATCTTAACCACAACAGACATTGACCCATGCAAAATTAAATAAAACAAACTGATGCAACATATATACAAATTGTACTCACAACTATTAAAAATCAATACAAATTGTGTATTCACATCATTTATAAAGTCACACATTTAATTCTTTTTATATATATTATCACACATTTATAAGAAATAATAAAAAACATACTCCATGATAAAAGATAATAATAACAACTATTGTTTGGCCATAGATAAAATACAAGCATTCACGTACTAATCACACCTATAACATGCTTAGTAAAAAAAATACTTATGGACATAGCACACAAAACCTTATTTCTCAAAAGGAGAGTACAAGTGCAATTTCAACATCAAATCCCTTTACTTGTTTTAATCTCGACGAAAAAGCTCATTTCCACTTCTTAAATTTGAAAGTAGTAGCTTCTTCCTCTTTGATGTTTCGTCAAAACCTCCTCTTCCTGCAACTTATAACAAAGTGAACCAAAACTGAATATAAATTCTGTTATGATCTATCGAAGCATACAACGAATAGTTTACCTACCCTCGGTATCTTTAAGTTTATCATATTTTATTATGTTTTTTCCAATAAATCTAGCGACTTTCCAAATTTCAACCAAAAAAAAGTCAAGTCTTGGATTTTTGAGATGAGGGAGATTTAAACCAGTTGAAATTGATTATCAATAATGGCATTTAAAAATACACGTTTATGATTTACACTAACGGTTAATGGGATGAATAACTATTAAAGTATCAAAAACCACATTGACGGGTATATTAGGAAGACATGCTATGATGTAAACAAAAACCGATTAACGACAACAGTTAAACAAGACTTGCACCTATTACATCAAAATAACAAAGTAAATGAAGAGCATGTATATTGTAAAAGAAGCATAACTGCAAATAGTATGTCAATGTATTCACAAAATTAACACTATGTTGTTGTTACTGCTTTTTAGAAGAAACTGGGCGGATTAATAGGTCAGAATGTTGATAGCATGCTTATTATTGCCAAATGATATGTTATTTCTAACCTAAGTAATCTTATATTGCAGGAGAATGAACAATGCAGATCGAAAACATTTTCAGAAGTTGCTTGGAACTAATGTATTATTTGAATTCTAGCATAGTGATTAAAAAATGAAAAATACAGACTTGATTTATACTCCAAGAAGTGTATTGTGATGTCCTAATTCTAACCAATATTATAAATTGTTCCAAATATGAATGGTCAAAAAACAAACGCAGTCCCATATGAATAACTTAAGGATAAATGCAACATATCTACTTGCTTACTCCAAACGAACTACATATTATATTTTAGAATTTTCCATTAAACGAGTGTAGTAAATGAAGAGCATGTATATAGTAGAAGAAGCATAACGACAACTAGTACGTCAATGTGTTCACAAAATTAGCACTGTGTAGCATTACCATAAACATACTTCTTCAATAGTTACATTAGTAGCAGCCAAACTTGATTCAAAGTAACACAGCTTACATATATATAAAAACAAAACAGCTTACATGCTTATGGTAAAAGCAAAGCATGTCTTGAATTTTCAAGGTGATGGTTTTTGAAGTTTCCCAAATGGATCTAGTGTTATTCAAAATAATGTTACTCAAAAATCTTTTTCTCATCATATAACAATAGAAAAGGCTCAAAATTACATAATGAGTCACACAAGAGGTTAAAGAAGATTGGTGAGATGAAAATATGACAATAGTTACTTCATAAGGATACTAAGTATTAATGGTTGGGGAATCAAGATGTAAAATGACGTGATGCCTGCTAAAAGTTCTCCAAGACCCCAAATGTTCCATTAGTCAATTTATTCCAACGATTAGTCTGTTAGAATTTAATACAGAGAGGAGAGAGATTTAATAATAAACAAAAGAAGATTACATTGTTGATAACTTTCTTGTTCGAAAGATACAGGAAATACAATTGCTTAAATAAACTAAAAACTACTTATTTCTTGACCTACAAAATAGAAAGCATGCTAGTTATAGATCACTTCTTAGACTTATTCTTAAACATGTTAAATATGTGCTACTTCTAACACTCTCCCCTAAACTAGAGGTGCCAACATCTGATTTATAAAGTAATGAACTGTGCTTCTAAATTTTTTCATCGTCTTGCCTAGACAAACTCGACCACAACTATCATCTCTGTCTGGTTGGATATGCACAACTGTTTTACGTTGATTGGTACTTTAACCATCAACAGACACTCTTGGTTTCCTCTAAGGGATCCACTGACCTCTCCACTTGGGTCTTCCCTTGTATATGTCATCCCCCAACAAGTGAGAACTGCAGCTCTTCTTCCTTACTTCTTGTACGACACAAAACCAAGTCTTCTTCACTCAGCCTACTTCGCATATAGGCAATGCCTATCTTCTTTTAGGCATATTCAAACAGTTCTCGAGCGCTCTCCATAAATGTCCAACACTATAAATGACGTTCTACACTTCGTTGTCTTCATCTTTGTCTCCACAATATTTTCACACAAGCAAACTAACTCTTGCATCCTTCTTCACTCAATACACCTCTGCATCTATGCTGCAGACACAATATCAACACTTAAAAAAAAATACAGTCACCAACGCATTACACTTCAAACTGCAACTCAATATCAACCTGGTTCAATAACCTCTCATCCATAATAACTCTCTAAGACAAGACCTGCATATTGGCCTAACTATCTAAACCACATACATAATACAAATCTCTTCATAACTCTCCACTTCTACACCAAACTACTTCATATGAATTCACCAAACTCAGCCTACACCATACCTTCAGAAAAAACTCCTCAACCTGATCGCTTCACCTCACTTGCACAACACATCAATACCTGAAACACCTAGCTTCAACCTTCAAATCACCAAAACCTGACCTACAACGTACAACCCATGCAAACACTTCCTCCTTACCACCACCACAACAAACCAATCAACATACAAAACTATTTCTGTAACGAACCGGGATTTTCGACTCCGAAAATCAACATCAAACTACCATGTTGACCATTCAGACATCGAATATTCCAGATCATTAATAGAAAGAAGTTAGAGGGTGAGAATAGATAAGATAGAAATGTTAGAATAGAAGAAGAAGAAGAATACCACACAGAGTCTCACATCGCAGCGGAATAAAATATAATACAGAAATAATCTTTATTGAAAGCTTTTAAAATACTTACAATATCAGAGTACACATCTGGACAGTGATACTAATCTGTCCTCATATAACACACAGCGGAATAGTAATATCATACGTCTGGACTCTTCCAGCTCATCTCTTCACAGCAGTCGATAACCTGAACCTGTATAACCCGGCCTAACCCGAGCATTTACAAAACACCGGGTCAGTCTGGTGAACCAGAGTGAGATAAACTCGCACAGTAATAAGGGTGAATCATCCAATCATGATTTTAAAGTTCAAAATCTTTTCAAAAGAAAAGGATAATCGTAAGACCAAATCCACACATAAACACGGACGGTTTTTACCTTACGATAACCCAAAACAGTTTGAAATCAATATCTTGTCTGATATTATAGTAATGTCTAAATACAAGTAAGTAGAATCTAGTGGAACGCTTGCATCTCACGCTCCACATATAGAGTATACAATCAAAACCCGCAGGCACTTATTGGGAATTGGATTCCAACTTGACAAGGTATGGGACCACCTTCCGATCGTGTATCTCTAGAGACGAATACACTGGGTTCAACAAGAACTTCTTGCAACCCGGCCCTTACATGACCGACCACTCATTTCGCTTGAGTGTATCGAATGTATACCACCGACGGTTGGGATCAGCAACCGTCTCCCGACAAGGGACAGCATCGAAACATAGATTTAAGAAACAAATAGGATTTCCTCTAGATAGGTGATCATACACCCTAATGGGAGCGACCCACATAGCCATGCTGCCTGCCCGATTTTTGTCATTTCCCGGTTGATGAGGCTTGAGGCCAGAATTAACTCTTGAACATCTGGTCGTCATTCACTTTGAATGCCACATCGTCAGATCCGTCAGATATCACTAATTGACGTCCACAAAAATACTCTAGCCGAAAGCTAGAGAACGGCGATTCCCCGCCAACAACTATCGTACGTTTGAAGAAATCAACGTACGTGACCCTTTGGAAATACTCTGTCAGACATCCGTCCATATAATTCACCCAGGAACAGGATGAACCGAAGGCACTCTCCTATTGCATCCATATAGGAATCACCCCATGGATCAGTAGCGAGTAGTCCTTGCAACCCGTCGATTTCAACTACGACAGAATCACAGTTTATCTCTACTTGCCAGGCAGAGAACATTAGTGGTTCTTCCGTTTATGAAAACCCCACGGTCTTCACAGCACCATCTCGATCATCTTCTGATATCTTCACGTATTTGTTGATCGGAATGGTTTTCGAATACATTCGATCCCGGTCTTTCCATACCAACAATCGTATTGGCCAGCTTTGATAGTCGGTGTTTTAACTATCAAAATATACAATGTTTCAAACATGACACTCCAATGAGTTCACTGGTCCAGTATTCAACATCACTTGGCCTTTAACAACTGATTTACTTTTGTTAAATTGAAACTTCCAATTCTTTTAATATTCAAAAATATGATATTTGAATAACTCTAATTGATTAATTTACATTCGTCTTAACTCCATTCGCTTGACTCTAGATCACAGCTATCACAAAGGTTACGCCTGATTCCCTCAGGAAACATCCGACCGCCGTAGGCTATCTGCAGCCCTGCGAATTACGCTATCAGTCATATGAAATGGCAACTCATCCTGAATAACTATGTGATTTTATTTCCTATCTCGTACTTATCAATCTGATTTACATCGGAACTTGCTTTATAAAATCAATTAAAAATAATTTAAAGTCTTACATAAATAAAATATTTATTTCTTTCTCTTGAATAACTTTTATTCAAAATAATATGTTCAAAAATCTATCTCCAGTTATAAAATACATTTTATAACTTCATCTTTATTGCCTCACCTGACGGTGAATCAATATCTATAAAATGGTTGATTTTCCTAGGCCATATGCCGCTAAATACCCAACCAATATCACCCATTGGTTTAAATTAACAGATGTTGAACATTCAATAATCAACCATCAAATCAAACACTACAAACAGGGCAGTTCATATATGATAATATGAAATAATAATATAGTTGAGGAATCCGGTTGGATCCCTCCAACCTGTTCTTCCCTGAAATCACAACGGTTATCTCAAATCAGATGATTTAACATCAACCACAAGCAATGCAACCAATTCAATCATTTAAACACGTTTATAAGTAAACGTGACCAACCAAGGTGAGTTACCTTTATTGGAACCAATCGTTAAAAGTAACGATTTGGTATTTTACTGAAATTAAACACAGTTTAATTTTATCGGTTAAATCAACAAACAAATGTATAACTAGCAAACAGTCAACCATTGGCAAGCAGAGCACACAAAATAAAAACACCCAATTTATATAAAATATAAAAAGGGTAACTGAGTGAGTTTAACTCACTTTGGGTTTTCATCCGTTGTCAGAGTGGGTTGTTTTAATTAAATTAAACTGATGTTTAATTTAGTTAAAAATCGCAGAGGCTACCGTCTTTAACCAATCCAGCTCCATATCATCGTGTCTGTCGATACGATTCCTAAGTTTTGGTCTTGTCGAATTCTGCCAACATAGAAGCACATAATTTATAATTATTGGTTTTAATTCAAACAATTAAACCTTAATTAAGTTCTTTTATTTAATTAACTAATTATGGTTTAAAAGAAATCATGGTCACGTTGTAAAGATTCCACATAGCGGTAACGTTATGCTGTAATTAATTCTAGCTTACAGGTTCTATTTGCTTAATGAGGTAGCCATCCAATTCAAGTTCAATGTTAGTTCAACATGCCTAATATAAAGTCTATAATCGGTTACTGTCATCCTATCCAAGGTTTGGCCAGGTCGAGAAGTCACTGATTCACTATCAGTTTTACGATACCATATGTTTAAAACCTTTATAATTATACCATTTATTAGACATATCATAATATAGGATTAGGCCATATTCACGTAATTAGGTATATGTATTATACTTTGCATTGTCTTTGATTTATTACCTGCCGTGTATTTCGAATCCGCAAGCTGCTTCAACCACTTCGCTCCAGTTCACAACCCGAGATCGTCACTTCCTTATTTCCCTTTTTCTTTGCTGTTCGGTATGTTCTACACTGCCCAATCACCAACTTCCATTTCTCCATTGGTCGGTAGACACGCTTGGTTTCTCCTTCCAGACCCTTCGCTCCGTCCGTTTTGGTCCCCTGCTCCCCACGAACTTTGCTTAGAAGGAACAGCAAATTCTTGAAGTGGACTCCTTCGTCCGTTCCCAACAACAGCTTTGTCAAGCTTGTTGCCAACACAGCAGTCCCTTGGAACTCATCGCGCTCCATCAGGTTTGAACAGACATAAACCCCTACCGCTGCTTTTCCCAGTACGTAAACCACTTCACTGTTCGAATAGTATTTCATTTCCATACCCACGCACTAACTTCCCTCATGAACTTCGGCCCACCTCTACTTTCCAGAGAACCCTTCACCCCGGCACCCCTCGTTCATATATATATATATATTACGGTGGAGCTTTGTTTGCTGTTCGTGATACTAGAGGGAGGGTACGGTTTTGTCATTTGATGGAGTTGAAAAGAAACTGAGAGGAATGGGAAAATGGGAATTCAGGGTGTGTATATATAATGGGCAAACCCTTGGCACCCAAGGAATTAACAGTAAGCTGTATACGGGTAGGATGTAGGATTGCAGAAATTAGCATGTGTTTTTTCTTTTCGTGTAGTACATGACACCTCATTGTGATTTGAAGGAAATGAGAGGGTAGGCGCATAGCACATTTTGAGGTGGATTTTACAAATTTTAGGTCTGCTACTGTATAGTCTATGTGTATTGGGTGGACATAGGGTATATGATTTATTATTTAATTATCAATGAAACTTCATGGTAAAGTAACACGTAAAACTAACTACTATCGACTTCTGTCTACTGATAAAAAGGCTAGTCTTGATGTAAAAAGGTATTCTGAAACCAATGGGACAAGTTTTATCGAAATCCGAGGTCGTTTGGAAAAATTTACTTTACGAAACCAGAAATGAACACGCATTTAATTTTTTTCACGGTCACCAGATAAATCAAATCCACTTGAAACTGCGAACATCGACAATAACTTTTCGATACGAACCCAACGGCGCTAATTTCGTCGCATTCTGAGACTGTTGCCCCGGTAGGCTGTTTTTACCCTGAACCGCCCTACCCTTTTTAACGCCAAATTTTCCGGTCTCTAAAAATAACAAACTATATACTTATTCTGACTCTAATCGACGATACGAACTCAACGGAACTGGTTTCGTGGCCTAAATCGATCGTCTGCTCAAGTTATGCCCAAATATCCTTTTATCTATTTGAATGCGCGCTTTAGAATTTGAACGGGCGTTTACGGTTGCTGTGGTCACATACGACATTGGTTTGCCACGCGGTTTGATTTTATGACAAAAATTTAACGATACGGTTCTAATGAAACTGGTTTCGTCGAAAACAGAGTCCGTTTGTAAAACGGCTATTTTAAAGGCCTATAATTTAATAACGATTTTCCATAGCGACTATTTCAAAATTTGATTTGGCCATAAATATCAAACTATAACACGAAATCTGGATTTTTCTCTTTCATATGAAAATTATCGTCAATACGGTCCCAACGTGTCTTGTTTCACAGAAATCCGACTTATATCGAATCCTGTATTCTCAGTTGAAGTTCAAAACTCCAATTTACGAACTGCACGCCATTTTCAAGCTCGAATTATAATTATATAAATAAAATTAACGTTCAACTTCGTTTAAATAACGAATTGAATATAAAATTCCATTAATATTTCCAATATAATATTTAAAATAAATAAATTAAATTAAATATTTAACGGGCAAAAATACGGGTCGTTACATTCTTCCCCCCTTAAAATAATTTCGTCCTCGAAATTGCTAAGGTAAGAAAGAACGTTATAAACTTATTAATTTCAAATCTAATTTTATTTCAATCAAAAAAAAAATCAATTCAATACCATAAATAAATATTTTCAAAATATCGAAAATTTTCTAACACCTTAAATTTCCGAAAAATTTCGCCAGCACCTCCTCTGTACGGCTCAGTCGGTACAACTCTAACTCGCCTTTCTAGGCCTTCTCCAATCCAAAAGAAAATAAAACAGCCAAGCGGCTTGCCAAATCGGCTCACAAACTTCCAAATCCACATAAAAGTAAACGTGTACCTCTTTGTCGGGCATATCATTATATCCTTTCCATCTGCTACCCCGTCAGCATATACAATTGCATTTCCAACAAAATTCCAATTTCATCCTTCGAACTAAATTCTTCACGTGTCCAAGCCAAATTCCATTCTTGACTCAATTTCCATCCATCATCAATTTCAACTCTTGACTTACCAGTCCAATACCATTTCAGATTCCTACCTCCACAAATTCTAATTCCACTTGATATAGTATATCCCGATTCAATTTCTAGTTAATCGGTTTCAATTCAATTCATATTTGCTTTCACAAATTTCTATTTAATTTAGTTTTTATTCGAACAATTTCCCTGGGAGTTTTTAAACAGTTCATCGCTTTCAAAAATCAAATATTTCTTTTCAAGATTTAAAACAACTTGTTTTTCTCAAAGCCATTAAAAACAAAATCTTTGGTAGTAATCCGTCACTTAGAACCCGGAAATGAACACTGATGATGTGGCCAGCATCCTCAGAGTTATTCCCCAGCTATCAAAGTGAGTTCAATACTATATCTTTTGAAAACCCTAATTTTAAACACTTTCATTTTGAAATATCTTTTCAAAATATCATTCATGATACTTGTAAATAATTTAAAATCTCCCAGGATCTTAATATTCTCATATATTCAATCCAAGTTTATTTACAATACCTTTCCCACTTTTGGGAATTATAATTTCAAATTCTGATTTAGATTTCAGATTTAATCCATCTGTTTTTCATATTATACGAATTCTAATTGGTTATTTATATAACCATTCCAATTATAATCAACCAACACATCCAATATATTATAATACTTCAATATATATATTTCCTTTATATCAAAATATAATTTGGGTAAAATTATTTCATTTACCCTCTTTCAAAAACATACTGTGTAGAATTATTCTGTTCAAGAGTTTAGAAACACTTATCGACACAGTTTGCATTACTGTATCGACCAGAATTCATAAACTACTCGACAAACCAATCAACACAATATAAACAGTTCTTATAACAATTTACAAATACGCGCTCATATATATACACTCAAACTCAGTCTAGGGTATTGCTACCCCATCTCTACTGAATCACGCCACAGAGCCAAGGTAATCACTTAACCAATAGCTCTGATACCACTGTAACGAACCGGGATTTTCGACTCCGAAAATCAACATCAAACTACCATGTTGACCATTCAGACATCGAATATTCCAGATCATTAATAGAAAGAAGTTAGAGGGTGAGAATAGATAAGATAGAAATGTTAGAATAGAAGAAGAAGAAGAATACCACACAGAGTCTCACATCGCAGCGGAATAAAATATAATACAGAAATAATCTTTATTGAAAGCTTTTAAAATACTTACAATATCAGAGTACACATCTGGACAGTGATACTAATCTGTCCTCATATAACACACAGCGGAATAGTAATATCATACGTCTGGACTCTTCCAGCTCATCTCTTCACAGCAGTCGATAACCTGAACCTGTATAACCCGGCCTAACCCGAGCATTTACAAAACACCGGGTCAGTCTGGTGAACCAGAGTGAGATAAACTCGCACAGTAATAAGGGTGAATCATCCAATCATGATTTTAAAGTTCAAAATCTTTTCAAAAGAAAAGGATAATCGTAAGACCAAATCCACACATAAACACGGACGGTTTTTACCTTACGATAACCCAAAACAGTTTGAAATCAATATCTTGTCTGATATTATAGTAATGTCTAAATACAAGTAAGTAGAATCTAGTGGAACGCTTGCATCTCACGCTCCACATATAGAGTATACAATCAAAACCCGCAGGCACTTATTGGGAATTGGATTCCAACTTGACAAGGTATGGGACCACCTTCCGATCGTGTATCTCTAGAGACGAATACACTGGGTTCAACAAGAACTTCTTGCAACCCGGCCCTTACATGACCGACCACTCATTTCGCTTGAGTGTATCGAATGTATACCACCGACGGTTGGGATCAGCAACCGTCTCCCGACAAGGGACAGCATCGAAACATAGATTTAAGAAACAAATAGGATTTCCTCTAGATAGGTGATCATACACCCTAATGGGAGCGACCCACATAGCCATGCTGCCTGCCCGATTTTTGTCATTTCCCGGTTGATGAGGCTTGAGGCCAGAATTAACTCTTGAACATCTGGTCGTCATTCACTTTGAATGCCACATCGTCAGATCCGTCAGATATCACTAATTGACGTCCACAAAAATACTCTAGCCGAAAGCTAGAGAACGGCGATTCCCCGCCAACAACTATCGTACGTTTGAAGAAATCAACGTACGTGACCCTTTGGAAATACTCTGTCAGACATCCGTCCATATAATTCACCCAGGAACAGGATGAACCGAAGGCACTCTCCTATTGCATCCATATAGGAATCACCCCATGGATCAGTAGCGAGTAGTCCTTGCAACCCGTCGATTTCAACTACGACAGAATCACAGTTTATCTCTGCTTGCTAGGCAGAGAACATTAGTGGTTCTTCCGTTTATGAAAACCCCACGGTCTTCACAGCACCATCTCGATCATCTTCTGATATCTTCACGTATTTGTTGATCGGAATGGTTTTCGAATACATTCGATCCCGGTCTTTCCATACCAACAATCGTATTGGCCAGCTTTGATAGTCGGTGTTTTAACTATCAAAATATACAGTGTTTCAAACATGACACTCCAATGAGTTCACTGGTCCAGTATTCAACATCACTTGGCCTTTAACAACTGATTTACTTTTGTTAAATTGAAACTTCCAATTCTTTTAATATTCAAAAATATGATATTTGAATAACTCTAATTGATTAATTTACATTCGTCTTAACTCCATTCGCTTGACTCTAGATCACAGCTATCACAAAGGTTACGCCTGATTCCCTCAGGAAACATCCGACCGCCGTAGGCTATCTGCAGCCCTGCGAATTACGCTAGCAGTCATATGAAATGGCAACTCATCCTGAATAACTATGTGATTTTATTTCCTATCTCGTACTTATCAATCTGATTTACATCGGAACTTGCTTTATAAAATCAATTAAAAATAATTTAAAGTCTTACATAAATAAAATATTTATTTCTTTCTCTTGAATAACTTTTATTCAAAATAATATGTTCAAAAATCTATCTCCAGTTATAAAATACATTTTATAACTTCATCTTTATTGCCTCACCTGACGGTGAATCAATATCTATAAAATGGTTGATTTTCCTAGGCCATATGCCGCTAAATACCCAACCAATATCACCCATTGGTTTAAATTAACAGATGTTGAACATTCAATAATCAACCATCAAATCAAACACTACAAACAGGGCAGTTCATATATGATAATATGAAATAATAATATAGTTGAGGAATCCGGTTGGATCCCTCCAACCTGTTCTTCCCTGAAATCACAACGGTTATCTCAAATCAGATGATTTAACATCAACCACAAGCAATGCAACCAATTCAATCATTTAAACACGTTTATAAGTAAACGTGACCAACCAAGGTGAGTTACCTTTATTGGAACCAATCGTTAAAAGTAACGATTTGGTATTTTACTGAAATTAAACACAGTTTAATTTTATCGGTTAAATCAACAAACAAATGTATAACTAGCAAACAGTCAACCATTGGCAAGCAGAGCACACAAAATAAAAACACCCAATTTATATAAAATATAAAAAGGGTAACTGAGTGAGTTTAACTCACTTTGGGTTTTCATCCGTTGTCAGAGTGGGTTGTTTTAATTAAATTAAACTGATGTTTAATTTAGTTAAAAATCGCAGAGGCTACCGTCTTTAACCAATCCAGCTCCATATCATCGTGTCTGTCGATACGATTCCTAAGTTTTGGTCTTGTCGAATTCTGCCAACATAGAAGCACATAATTTATAATTATTGGTTTTAATTCAAACAATTAAACCTTAATTAAGTTCTTTTATTTAATTAACTAATTATGGTTTAAAAGAAATCATGGTCACGTTGTAAAGATTCCACATAGCGGTAACGTTATGCTGTAATTAATTCTAGCTTACAGGTTCTATTTGCTTAATGAGGTAGCCATCCAATTCAAGTTCAATGTTAGTTCAACATGCCTAATATAAAGTCTATAATCGGTTACTGTCATCCTATCCAAGGTTTGGCCAGGTCGAGAAGTCACTGATTCACTATCAGTTTTACGATACCATATGTTTAAAACCTTTATAATTATACCATTTATTAGACATATCATAATATAGGATTAGGCCATATTCACGTAATTAGGTATATGTATTATACTTTGCATTGTCTTTGATTTATTACCTGCCGTGTATTTCGAATCCGCAAGCTGCTTCAACCACTTCGCTCCAGTTCACAACCCGAGATCGTCACTTCCTTATTTCCCTTTTTCTTTGCTGTTCGGTATGTTCTACACTGCCCAATCACCAACTTCCATTTCTCCATTGGTCGGTAGACACGCTTGGTTTCTCCTTCCAGACCCTTCGCTCCGTCCGTTTTGGTCCCCTGCTCCCCACGAACTTTGCTTAGAAGGAACAGCAAATTCTTGAAGTGGACTCCTTCGTCCGTTCCCAACAACAGCTTTGTCAAGCTTGTTGCCAACACAGCAGTCCCTTGGAACTCATCGCGCTCCATCAGGTTTGAACAGACATAAACCCCTACCGCTGCTTTTCCCAGTACGTAAACCACTTCACTGTTCGAATAGTATTTCATTTCCATACCCACGCACTAACTTCCCTCATGAACTTCGGCCCACCTCTACTTTCCAGAGAACCCTTCACCCCGGCACCCCTCGTTCATATATATATATATATATTACGGTGGAGCTTTGTTTGCTGTTCGTGATACTAGAGGGAGGGTACGGTTTTGTCATTTGATGGAGTTGAAAAGAAACTGAGAGGAATGGGAAAATGGGAATTCAGGGTGTGTATATATAATGGGCAAACCCTTGGCACCCAAGGAATTAACAGTAAGCTGTATACGGGTAGGATGTAGGATTGCAGAAATTAGCATGTGTTTTTTCTTTTCGTGTAGTACATGACACCTCATTGTGATTTGAAGGAAATGAGAGGGTAGGCGCATAGCACATTTTGAGGTGGATTTTACAAATTTTAGGTCTGCTACTGTATAGTCTATGTGTATTGGGTGGACATAGGGTATATGATTTATTATTTAATTATCAATGAAACTTCATGGTAAAGTAACACGTAAAACTAACTACTATCGACTTCTGTCTACTGATAAAAAGGCTAGTCTTGATGTAAAAAGGTATTCTGAAACCAATGGGACAAGTTTTATCGAAATCCGAGGTCGTTTGGAAAAATTTACTTTACGAAACCAGAAATGAACACGCATTTAATTTTTTTCACGGTCACCAGATAAATCAAATCCACTTGAAACTGCGAACATCGACAATAACTTTTCGATACGAACCCAACGGCGCTAATTTCGTCGCATTCTGAGACTGTTGCCCCGGTAGGCTGTTTTTACCCTGAACCGCCCTACCCTTTTTAACGCCAAATTTTCCGGTCTCTAAAAATAACAAACTATATACTTATTCTGACTCTAATCGACGATACGAACTCAACGGAACTGGTTTCGTGGCCTAAATCGATCGTCTGCTCAAGTTATGCCCAAATATCCTTTTATCTATTTGAATGCGCGCTTTAGAATTTGAACGGGCGTTTACGGTTGCTGTGGTCACATACGACATTGGTTTGCCACGCGGTTTGATTTTATGACAAAAATTTAACGATACGGTTCTAATGAAACTGGTTTCGTCGAAAACAGAGTCCGTTTGTAAAACGGCTATTTTAAAGGCCTATAATTTAATAACGATTTTCCATAGCGACTATTTCAAAATTTGATTTGGCCATAAATATCAAACTATAACACGAAATCTGGATTTTTCTCTTTCATATGAAAATTATCGTCAATACGGTCCCAACGTGTCTTGTTTCACAGAAATCCGACTTATATCGAATCCTGTATTCTCAGTTGAAGTTCAAAACTCCAATTTACGAACTGCACGCCATTTTCAAGCTCGAATTATAATTATATAAATAAAATTAACGTTCAACTTCGTTTAAATAACGAATTGAATATAAAATTCCATTAATATTTCCAATATAATATTTAAAATAAATAAATTAAATTAAATATTTAACGGGCAAAAATACGGGTCGTTACAATTTCAATAAACCACTCCATCCACACAACGACTCAACCATCTCCTATAACCCACCTTCTTCTCCAATAAACCACAAATAATTTCCTCCTCTGCGAACATAATTCACACCATTCACATCATCACACCTTCCAAACTGCATTCTTTCCGAACGCCTACTTCCCTCGGTAATTAATCCTCATCACCACAAATCCGTTCATCTCCTCCTCCTTTAATCCAAAAACAGTACCTCCTCTTCCTCAAGCTCAACCTCCATTTCCGGTTCAAACTCAACAGACTCGTCTACAGCCAAGCTCTTCAAATCAACAACCGACAAGTCATCCAGCCTCCTCACGACAAGATCCGCATCACCAAATTCGTACACCAGATGCTTGCTCGCCACTCCTATACACTTCATCTTCGCATCATGCACCACCTCAACTGTGCTATTCGAATTCCCAAACACTATGTGCCTTTCGAGTATGAAACTAAGCATTTGACCAACGTATATAAACATTCTTTACACTCACCGCTTCCGCAGCTTCTAGAATGTTCTTCTTAGGTCTAGTGGAAGCTAAGGCCACGGGAATCTTATGGATTAGCAGCGTCTGCATGAACTCCATCGATCCCAACCTTAGTCGATGAAACCCGCCTTCTAGACTCACGTGTATCTCCTCTTTGCGGTTTGCCAACCGCTTCAGCTCTAAAGGGTCTCTTGATCAGCAAAGGACTTCCGAAATGGCCTGCTCATTCTTCATGCCTTCTAATCTTTTAACAGGAAAGCTGGAGAAGGATATTTTCCTTCTTCTTGAGAAAAGAGCAGCCATGCTTGTGTTTCCAGTGTTGCATCTGCTTTTGCGATCACTCCTTCCCATTCGAATATCACTGTTAGCCACCTGCAACCCATTTTCTCTTGTCGGTCTAACGGGTTGTGTAGGGATGGGTTGACTGCCCGGTTTGCGAGTGGGTACAGATTGGTGTTGGACCCAATAGAGTAGAGCTCGTTTAGGGGTTTCTTTTCTTCCTGTAAGGGCTTGCTTCTTTGGTTAATTCCATTGCTAATAACCTGATTGTTGGATTCTTGACTTTTATGCAGTGATGCTATGTTGGGTTTTTGTGAGAAGACTTTTGGAATAAAGTGTGGTGACTGATTATTGATGTTGAGGCGGTAACTGAATCAAGCACCATTGTTATAGAATTGATAGAGCTCTGGATCAGAATGCATCACCACCAGCCATCCCCGTCCAATCAAAAAAACCTCCTATTTTTCTCTCTCTCATCTCTAACCTAGCTCTGATACCATGTTAGAATTTAATACAGAGAGGAGAGAGATTTATAAGTAAACAAAAGAAGATTACATTGTTGATAACTTTTATTTGCTTGTTCGAAAGATACAGGAAATAAATTGCTTAAATAAACTGAAAACTACTTATTTCTTGACCTACAAAATAGGAAGTATGCTAGTTTATAGCTATCACTACTTAGACTTATTCTTAAACATGTTAAACACGCGCCACTTGTCTGTTTAGCTGTATGAATGAAGTGCAAATATTTATTGGAATCACAGTTTAATTGACATTGCCAATATTGACTAGAAGATAAACCAAACTCAGTACCCTAGATTAACCGTATTTATGGTATATAAAGAACTGATATTAAGGGTGCGCGTTCGGCTGTCCATAACGGATAATCTGGAAGACGGACGCGTCCGTCTTCTAAATGTCCATTATGGACTGCTAGCTCAGCAGCTCATATTGGAGCCATTGAGCACATTTCCCCTTCCTCTCATCTTCTCTACATATACTCTCTTCTATAATCCCTTCTCCAATCTATATCCCCTCACAAACTTCATCCAAATTTCTCCATCTTCACCTCCGATTGCATTCAATGACCAGTCTTGTAATGAACCAGAAAATTCGATGCCTGAAATTTTGACACAATTACATCCTATGTCTAAACTGGGGTACCGAACATCCAGAAAGTTATTAGAAAAAAATTAGAGGGTGAGAAAAGAAAAAATATTAGAATAGAAGAAGAAGAAGAACAAACACAACACAGTGTCTCACATTACAGAGGAACAAAATATAATATAGAAATAAATCTTTACTGAGAGCTTTAAAGTACTTACAATCATCAGAGTACTTCAAGACATATAGATAGCTGTAATAATCTGTCCTCATATACAACACACATCGGAATAAACACCTAATGTATCATACGTTTGAACTCCTCTAGCACGTCTTCTGAAGTTTGCAACATCTAAATCCAAACCTGTAAAACTCGGTCTAACCCAAGCATTACAAATGCGGGATCAGTCTGGTGAACCAAAGTGAGAAAAACACATTAAATTTAAATGTATTGCACAACTTGATTTTAAAGTTAGAATCTTTTAAAAAGAAAAGGATAATCGTAAGACCAAATCCACACATAAATACCAACGGTTTTTACCTTACGATAAATCAAAACATTTTTGAAATCAATATCTTTTCTGATATTATAATAGTGTCTAAATACAAATAAATATCAATCTAGCAGAACGCTTGCATCTCACGCTCTACGTACATAGTATACAATCAAAAAAGCGGGAGCTTACTGGAGAATGGATTTCCATAGCAAGGTATAGGCAACCACCTTTCCGACAATGCACCTCCAGAGATGAATACATTAGGGTTGAACAAGGACATCTTGTAACCCTGGCTAACATGACCGACCCCTCACTTCACTTGAGAGTACTGAATGTATCATTACTACGGTTGGGGGATAGCCAACCAAACCGATAGCATACATACAAAAATAAAAGGGACAACCAAAGGCATTTGATTTCTCCATCTCTGGTAATGATATACCCTTTTGATGGGTGCGACCTGCGACCTACATAGCCATGTGACCTACCCGATTTTATGTAATTTCCTGGTTGATGAGGCTTCAGGTTGACATTACCTTTAGAATAACATATCACTATTCACTTTGAATGCCACATCGTCAGATCCGCCAGAAATTTACTAATTAATGTCCACAAAAATACTCTAGTTATTAGGATAGAGAAAGGCCTTTTCTCTGCCATCAACTATGGTACATTTGAAGAAATCAACGTATGTAATTCCACTGGAAATATTCCGTCAGACATCCGTCCATACAAGTCATCCAGGAATAGGATGAACCGAAGGCACCCTCCTACCACATCCTAGGTATTACCCTATAGATCAGTAGCGAGTACTCCTTGCAATCCGCAGATTCAAATCACGATAGAATCCCTATCAAAATATCTCCAGGAGCGACCCTGAGAATTTTATCATGTAGTCCTTCCCCTTATGAAGATCAGTGGTCTTCAATTGCTCCATCTTCAATCAATATCTTTCACGTATGTGCTAGTTCAAAATGGTTTTCGAATATAATTTGATTTCGGTCTTTCCGTACCAACAACTGTATAGGTAAAATTTGATAGTCGGTTATTTAACTATCAAATAAATAATCATGAGAATAAAATGAGTTTACTAGTTCAGTATCAGCATTACATGGCCTTTTTAATTAAAAATAATTAACGAATGGTTATTTAAAACTTTTAAAGGTCTCAATGTTTTTAACTTGGTATTTGCTTCTTATTTTAAAGAGTATTCACAAAACTATTTCAAATACACTAGAATTAAATCATATATATATTTCCAACTTTGGTTTTAACACATTTCACGCAAAACATTGTTACTTAAAACAATAGCCAACTCTTATTCTTTTAGAATAAACTCATTTCAAAACCCAACCTTTTACTTTTGAAAATATCATTGTATTTTCACACAATCTCCTTTTATTTCAGAAATTCATCGTATATATATTCTCAATCTTTTTATTTTCGTTACTTTGGAAATTTCATTATAGATATTCTCAAAACTTGAAATTAACGTTGCGTTATTGTTTCTCATATGGAAATAAATTATTCTTAACCTCCTTAACATCACAACTGACATCATCATCAGATAATCCTGAAGTCATTCAAGTTGGAGTATTTATTTACATCTCAGACCTTGATCAAACATGTTCTTATCTTTAGATAGGTATGAGTTGTAATTCAAAAACCGATATTTTTTCTAATATCACCAAATTCATTTAAACCATTTTACTTAAACCATGATTTACAATCAATTTCTTATTTTCGAAAATCTCCTTTTCAAATATAACTATTATTACTTAATTCGTTGGTTAAGTAATTGCTAATTTAAAATGTCCCCTTTTACTCTAAGTTTCTTTAACCTATTTATTTCATAACATGGACTTTTGTTACAAAGTTGTGACACCCCATCTCCATTAAGGTCACTCACAAAGGGAATGCCTTAATTTTGATGGAGCGTTTATTGTGTATAGAACAAAAAAGTAAACAAGACAGATAAATATATTGGTACTTAGGAAAATAAAAACGACTTTTATTGCAGCAGAGAAATAATTTAGTTATATCACATCAAAAACCAACTACAAAACCCAATACACTTGTTATCCATCTTGATAAATAAGTTCTGAGTACATAAAATAAAAGACATAACCCCAACATAAAATAGCCATAAATAAGATAGGCTGAACTTTACTTCAGCGATCCAAGCAACTTCCAAAAGAAAGAGATAAAGCTGTCCAAATCAAGCTCCACTAGTACTAGTCCGACCCTGAGCACCTTAGGGGGAGGGGGGAAAGGAAGAAAAGAGGTGGAAACAAAGGGTTCAGACATAAAGTCTGGCCAGTGTAATAATTTTAACAATATAATCATTAAGTAACTAGGATAAGGCATAAGATGGAAAATAAGGAAATGATTATGAACAAATGGGTATGACAGAGCATATAAAGGAAACAAGATGAACAAAGATAACGTTAAAGGCGCACCTAATACCTATAAGATAATTACTACATTGCACCACACCAAACACCCTAAAAGTTGATCCCGCCTACAGAACTTAATAATGATAATGGTAGTTTCATGTACCCCTAGCTGCCTTCATAGGTGCCGTCTGCCCCTAACTCCACTAGGTGTATCCACTACCCCTATTCGATCGGCTCCCTAACTCGTAGATACACATGCTGGCCCCACAGCGGGGTGTATCACTCCCCAAATTGGCAACCCGATACCATCAAAAATGCATGGCTTATACCTACAAGATGCAACAACGTCTTACCTACCAGCCCGGACCTACACACGCATATGACCCCGTTGGACTTGCGTTGCCACCGCTAACCCGTTTTTCCCTCTTAAAATCTAACCCAGTACGCGTGTCCCGTCCTCGACTTGGGTCGAGCCCACAAAGATACTTAATGGGTTACTGGTTTGAAAAGGGCCCCCATGCATGACACAAGCTTTCCACCTATGCTTGGTCCCCTCTAAGATTTTCCCCACTTAACCCCATTCTTATTCATGTCTTCTTACATGTTTCAATCTTGGTTAAGTGCATCTAATCATATTTCACATGCCACCTAATGCACCCACTTGATTTCACATGCCACCCAAAGCACCCACTTAACCCCCCATGTCCCACCACATGTTTATCTGGTTAAGTGTTTCTTAATTCATTAAAACCGTAACCTCGTAAAGACCTCCCACATTAGACTGACATTTGTGGCTGTTGGATTTGCTGGGCGGGTCCGAGAAGTCTTACACCACAAACGAGTCTAACCTCGTGTCTTTACAATTGTTACGCATTTAATTAGTGCCTTTGACCTCTCACATGAGACTGGCATTTGTGGCTGCTGGATTTGCCGGGCGGGTCCGGGCAGTCTTACACCACAAACGAGTCTAACCTCGTGTCTCAGGCGATTAATTATTACATATCTTTATTTAACCCCAAAGTGGATTAATATCCCTATTCAAATTTGTCAATAAATTCCAAATTTATTTATGTCCATAATTGTCTCTTAAAGTTATGTCCATAGATACCAATTTTTCCAATTAATGTCTTAAATTAATTATACGCCTTTTAAGGCCATTTATGCCAATTCTCAATATGTGTATATTCAATATTACCCCTATCATCCCCACGTTATTCGTTCGCTTATCATGATATATATATATATATATATATATATATATATATTAGACTAGCAATTAGTCTAACACATAAATGGGAAGAAACATCGCAAATTTGCGTAACACACAAAATGGATCTAATCTTGCAAATAAGGATTACAACATAACTTGCATAAACTTTGTATTGTCATGAATCTAAACATAGGCCTAAAAGTGTCAACTTGCATATATATATATGTTAGACCCAAATGTGGTTCTAACACCCAAATTGATTAGAAACAAGATAAAGTAAAGCAGAAATAAAAAAGAACACACAAGGTTTATAGTGGTTCGGCGAAGAAATGCCTACGTCCACTTAGTTTTCACTATATTCAGTAATTCAATTACAAATACAATGTAAGATTCGCTCACAACTTACTTTTGTTCACTCAGAAAGATAAAAACAAGAAATGAAAGATGGTTTGGATTTTCCGGGAGTGAAGGAATTCGAATGGTGGAAGTACTCGGATTCTCAAAAGTGCTGAAAAAGATCCTTCTCTTTGTCTCTAGTTGGGGTATTTATAGGTGTGAATTTGCCTGAGATGCAATCCGGGTCGGAACACGTGTCATCCATCGCCCTCTCTTCGGGTTCGGATGAGCCATCAAGCAGACAACGCATCAATGAGACGGACGTTAGGGGTAGGAATTGGTCACATCCGGTCCGGTTCTCCAGGCGACTTTATAGGAGATTTTCCTGGATCATGGGTGCGGGTCGGAGACATGCAGGTTGGGGGTTCGGATCGGAATACCCGACCCGAACCGGAGTAGCTTGAACGTCTCTTCTTCTCTAATCATACTCCGCTCCGCTCCGAAGTCGTGGCAAGCAGACAGCTTTCCGATCCACCTGAGATTCATTGGCCTTCCGATCCGATCAGGTATGCTTTACCAATTTATCCAGTAAGAGATATCCGATCCGAACCGATACGCTGCTATCAATCTGAATTGTGGAGCTTCCTTCCGATCCGAACCGAAATCACATAACTTGAAATACTCTTCAACGGTTGGTTTCTTGACTTTGTGTTGCCTAGTTCACAAAGTAGGCTAACATTTTGCCCCCTCAAAGGATGCTTTCGTTGTACGAAGCATGCTTTGATGTTGTTTTAACTGCTAGCCCTTGAATCAGAACAGTCAGGAGGGACGCACAGATTTCTCATTCGGTTCGGGTGTTAGAAGAACGCACATTCTCTTAATTCCTGAGCAAATTTGGAAATCTTTTCTTGACATATAATGCTTCTTGCAGGCGTACTCTACCTTTGTTCTTCTTCTTTTGAACTCAATTCGAGTTAGATGCTAAACTAACGTGTGAAATCCGCTCGGTTCGGATGCCGATCCGAAACGCTTTCATGGGTTTGGCTTTTTAACATTGGGCCTTCAGTGAGAGTTGCGCTTCTGGGCTTCCACTCCGGTCCGAGCGGGTGAGATAAAACAGGGAGACGAGGAGTCAACACTATTCTCTATATAAACCCATCGCCGCCTTCATTCCTTCCTTCTTCGTTTCCATCGCCGCTCCCAACCTTAACATTGAAAACGTCAGAAACTCAAAAATTCTCAAACTATTTCCTGTAGATTTCCCGAATCAAACATATAGGTAGCTTTTCTAATCTCAAATAATCTTGTTGTAATCGATCTCGATTTCGATTAGCGTTGGGTTAGGATGTTTTGGCCATAAGTATCACTCGAACCCTCCGCCGCTGCCGGTGGATGCGCCTTGGCTTCGAGACGTTGCGAAGTTGAAGAGGGCGAATATTTATTCTTAACGATGGCTTTGGTGATAAAGTGGACTTGTCTGTGAATAAATGGGAAAAGAGGAAAGAGATGAAGAGTGGGATGACAAGCTGGAGTCGGTTCGGGTGGAAGACGAAGGAGCAGAAAGGAAAAGGAGGGAAAGGGGATCGGCTCGGGTTTCGTTCTTTGGAAAGATGGAAAGGAAAGAAAAAGTCGGTTCGGGTCGGAAAAGTAAATGGGATAAGAGGCTGAAGTAAACGGATCGGTCAGGTGGTGCTGATTCGGATCGGATCGGGTCACCCGATCCGATCAGATCAGTTCTGCTTCCGAACCCACCGTTCCTATTGTCTTGAACTAACCTTGCCTTACCGAAGCACCCGAACCGAATGTCTTCTGTATTGAGCCAATCATCACATGCATATCCGAACCGAACCGAACATATTGAACTTGACACATAAAGACCACCCAACTAACTCAACTAACACTTATTCTAGACGAATATGCCTCGCGGACAGTTAGGATAGTGCCTTGTGAACATAAATGAGAATCAAGGACAACTCGGACTATTACTTTCTCTTTAAAGCTTCGTCTTATATTGCTGTACTTTTATTTTGCACTTCCCGCATTTGTTGCACACACTTTAGTTCACACACACACACAAAAAGGGGACACGGGATAATTCACTCTAATTCGTGCTATTGCTTCTTCAATAGTTCCATGACAATGAGACCCAGACGCTCTTCTCGTCTAGCTGAGAGGAAAGAAGCTCCAGAAACTTCCAACAAAACCACTCTCGAGGATATATCTTCTTCATCCGACCCAGAATGGGATAGCGAGGGTCCGGATTACGAAGTTGGTCACCGGGAAAGCGATGAAATGTCTTCAGAAAATGAAGTTTCTCTAGGCTTTGAGGAGGAAGGAGGGATTGGTGACAACCGCGCACCCGATGAATTTGACTCAGCCATTATATTGGAATCACCTCCAGATTCCGTAGAATCAACAATTGACAATGACCGACTCGTGAGAATCTGCTTGAAGTATGGAATAATGAAGAGAGACACTCTAGTGCCTTCATGTTCTGATCGTCCACATAACCCTCCAGAAGGATATATGACGGTCACTCGTCTGATGTGCATGGTTGGCGCTATTCCTCCTTTCTCGCCTTTCATTGTCGACTTCTTAAGACAAATGCGGATTGCCCCCATGCAGCTACATCCCAATTCATACGCCTATCTGCATACCTTATTCATAGCCTATCGTGAAGTTCTAGGCGTAGAGCTTACGTTTGACGATGTTCATTTCTTCTATAATTTCAAACATCGGACTAGGGAAACCCCTTCTTTCTGTTACTTTGAGTCGGTCCCAAAGAGGAAGATAATCTCTACGCCGTTTAGCAGCAAGGCTGGAGATTCCAGGCTGGAGTGGTTCTATATAAAGCAACAGTCTGGATGTGCCAGAAGATGGACAAAATCAAGTAAAGCACTGATTTCCTGACCCTGGACTCTATGCACTTGAATCATCACCCTGACCTGTTTTTCCTTTTTATTTGCAGTCGATAATCCCAAACAGGTATCAGACCAAGTGTTCTTTGATCGAATGCACCGTCTCCTCAATGGCGACCAAAAATTCCTTACTATTGACGAGGTTCTTAAAGATGAGTACCTTCATTCTCACGGGCTGCTATCCGTCTACCGTAGCATCGGTCATGGGACAGTCCCTTATGCATATATTCCTCCAGTGGAAACAGTTCCAGCACTAGGAGAAGGCTCGGGAATTCCTGCAACTTCTCTTCAAACTTCACCCTCTCCCTCTTCCACTCAAGACGATGAGCTGGCTAATCTGGCCAAAAAACATCGTGAAGGGTATGTTGCCCCCGAGGAAACTACCTCGGTAGACAAATCAAAATCTCCCCAAGGGTCGCCACTTCACGCTTCCGAAGGGGATGCTCCTAGCGCCGACGAGCACATATTTCAGGGTCTGGGGGATCTCCCTTTACCCGAGACTATATACACTTCGGAAGATTTCAGAAAGGACCCTCTAGTCTTCACTTCTTCTGAGGAGACTACTCCTGCTAAGGCCAAAGAGCCTGCCCGCACCACTTTAGCTTCAGACTCGGGTTGGTTGGGGGGACACATACACCACATAGGATGCACTTTGCACCGTAGCACTAGCATTCATTGCACTTCTTTTTCCATGGATCCGCTGATTCTAAACTTCGTTTAACTTATCGTGCAGGTACAATGTCTCGATCCTCTTATGACATAAGAAAACTTCGCCGCAGCATGTCTAATCCTCCCCAGGATGCTGAATATAACCGCCGGGATGACCGCGGCAGGGAGGAAAGGAGACCCTACGATCCTTATCGATCTCGATCCTCACGCTCCCGCTCACCAGTTCGACCGGAACAGGAAAAATACAAAAGCTATCAAGGTCGTAGGGAGGAGGATAGACCACAATCTAGGGATTCCACTTCCTCCCATGAAAAGCGAAGCAGAGAGAAAACACCTCCAAAGGAAACTGGGTCTAGAAGTAAGCAAAAAGTCCCTGCTACTAAGCGACCTCGGACAGACAAGGGTTCTACAGAATCTTCTTCGGGAAGGGATGCTGAACTAACAATCCTAGCCCCTCCTCCACCAGATGCGGGAACCGCCGTAAGGCTGGCATACTTAAAGGAGCAATTTCCCGAGCACTACTTCGAGACTCTGACCTTTCTACCTTCCCTTGAACCTATTTCTTCTAATTGGGCAGAGGAGGCCAGAGCAAAGATTGATTTGGTGGAAAAACAATACACCGAAATGTTCAAGTATTCCCGCACTCTTTCCAGAATCATTCGCACGCTACTGACAAACGCTGACTCAATGCACAAGACTGCAGAGGAAGATGCTAAAGCCCTAAAAACCTTAGGAAAAAATTTAGAAGATACTCAAGCTCAACTAGCTATCGCTCAGAAGAACGCTTCTAACTTCAAACAACAGTTTGAGGACATGCAAAAGCGCTATCATAATTTACTAGAATCCCATACTCAGGAACGTTCCGAGTTAAAGAAGCAAGCTGACGAAGCCAAATCAGAGGCTACGAAGGCACGTCTTGCTTATGTTGAGCTTGAGCAGAAAAATGCCGAGTTAACGAAAAGGAGCGCTGAGCTAGAAAAGAAAAATGCTGACTTGGCTTCAAAATTGTTGGAGGCGGAAAACAGGGCTGCTCTGGCTGAGGGCAACGTTGAATGTGCTATTAAATCTGCGGAGGAAACCCGCAAACAGCTATCAGAGGCGGAGGCCGATATTCAGGGCTTCGGGGAGCTAATGATCGAATTCTTTGCGCACATTATTCGTCGTCGAAACATTTCCTGGATCGAGGACTATCCATCCACCTTGGTTCATGTGTGGAATCAAATCGTTGAGTGGGAAAAAGAAGAGCTTAAGGTCGATTCCCTTGATGAAGATAAGTTGATGGAGAAGTACTTGAGAGACGATGAACCAGAGCGCCTAGCTGAAGGTCGCCGTCTAATTGCTGAGGCCATGGAAGAAGAGAGGCGGAAGTCTAAACAGAAAACCATTCCTGAAGCTGGCTCCTCTTCTTCTGCTCCTGTAACTCCTGAAGTGGAAGGGTATGATCCCGAAAACCCGGGAATTCCCCGATCAACTTTACTATCTCCCATTCCTGAAATAACTCCAGAGGTAGTAGTTACCCCCGCTGAGAAGTCTTCAGAAGGTATCCCTGTCTTTTCTCCTCAACTTGTCAAGGCTACTACTACCTTTGGCTACACGATTGAACGTTCAATGAGAAATCCTTTGCTCTCACCTGAGTTGATAACCGATGTTTCTCATTTTGTAGGCGTTGAATCCTCCGCGAGGACGGATGTAGTTCAAGGAGCTACCACTGGGACAAAGCCCGCTGATAGGGTCAAAGAAGGAGAAGACAAGGCTGCTTCCTCAGACTTGGGGGAAAGGAGTGAATCAACTAAGGTGACTACTCCCCATGACGAAGAAATGATTGCAGCATTAAAAGACGACGGAGGAGACGAGGGGCATGATGAGGAACCAGAAGTTACCATAACCGGGGAGTCGAAAAGCGCTGAGAACATTACCTTGGCTGCCATGAAGGCTGATCAAGACAAGCGCTTGCAATTAAAGGCTGAAGAATTAGACCCTGAGGTCCTCAAGCCCCTCGCTGTTGTGGATGCAGGTTCAAGGTTAGTTGTTAAGCTTTCCACTAGATCTATTACCGAAGAACTTGCTAAAAAATCTTCTCTCGATTCCAGTGCCCCGCCCTCCGGGAAAAAGTCTGCTGGTCCCAGTGCTACATCTTCAGGGAAAAAGAAACCAAAGCGGATCTTGACTGAAGCCGAAAAGGAAGCAAAGGATGCAGAAAAAGCTGTCAAGAAATCAAAGGCTCATTCCAAGCCCAAATAGTGGGTTCTTCTGTGTCCTTTTAGCATCTTTGTAAATCAATAAGTGCTGCTACACCAGCAGCTTTCGCACTTTCTTTTTCAGTTATTTCCCTGTACAAATTCATTCATTCGTAAATAAAAATAATTCACTTTCTGCAATGTTTATTTGTTAGCAGTTCTGCACTTATGTAAAAATGCATATCTATAGTTATGAAACAAAGTTGTGAAGAGGGGAGATATGTGTATGGGCATGTGTCCCCAGTCAATCTCCGTAAGTTATTCAGTGCCTAACTATGCAATCTGGATGCTCCCGATTCTCTAACGGGATAGCGTTTCCTGCATCATCAATACCTGTTGTTTTTCCTGGCATTTCTTTTATACTCTTGCTCACTCTCTTGAGAGTTAGAGTTCGAGTTCAGTTATTTGTTTATCCCCCGGTCGTTCAACGGGAAAAGATTTCTTTCTCGGCGCTCGGTCGGAGACGCCTTTATACTCTCTTTCTCTCTGGAAAGTTAGAGTTCGGAGTTGAACCTCTTTCTCAGCGCTCAGTCGGAGACGCTTTTATACTCTCTCTCTTTCTCTGGAGAGTTAGAGTTAGAATGTCGTTTTCTCATTCTTTCACGTCCTATCGCACAAATAATCATTGTGCTTCTTTTTATGTTCAGACTGTTTTCCACCTTCTTTAAGCTCTTAGTTGTCCTGTATTTTATAATCACAACAGAACAACTAATGAATGTAAATGCATAAAAGTAAATAACACACAATATTTTTATAGTGGTTCGGCTAAGTCATAGCCTACATCCACTTTATAGTTCTTTATTCATATCACCGGATTTTCCCAAGGCAAGTCGTGCCTTATTACAGAGTTTACAGGAAGAACAGCAAAAAGTATAGCATTTCTAATCCAAATATCGCATTAAGTGTTGGGCATTCCATGCTCGAGGGACTTCTTCGCCATCTACGGTCGTTAACTTGAATGTTCCCTTATCAAGTTTCCGTTGGATGACAAAGGGTCCTTCCCATTTTGGGCCGAGGTGAGGAAGAGATGGAAAAACTCTCTTTAGCACCAAATCTCCTGGTTCAAAAGTTCTGAGGCGAACTTTTTTGTCATAATAGTGTGCCATCTGATGCCGATGTCTTGCTGCACGCAAGTCTGCTTCGTCTCTTTTCTCTTCGACTTCATCAAGAGACTCAAGTAAAAGTGCCCGATTCGTCATCGGGTCATAATATGTCACCCTGTGGGAAGGAACTTCCAGTTCAACTGGAATTACTGCTTCTGAACCAAAGGAGAGGGAGAAAGGGGTATGACCAGTAGCCGTTTTAAACGTTGTTCGATATGCCCACAAAGCTAGGGGCAGTTCATCCACCCATTTTGCCTTTGCACGCTCTAATCGCTTTTTGAGGATGGATTTTATTACCTTGTTTATTGCCTCTACTTGTCCATTAGATTGTGGATAGGCAACTGCAGTATATCGTTTATCTATCTTATATTTCTGGCAAAAGTTTCTGAATTCAGTGCTATCAAATTGGGTCCCGTTGTCGGTAATAATTGTCCTTGGGATTCCGAATCGGCATATAATATTTCGGACCACAAAACTTATCACCTTTCTTGTGGTTATCTTAGTCAAGGGTTCAGCCTCCACCCACTTTGTGAAATAATCCACGGCTACTATGGCATACTTAGCTCCCCCTTTAGCAATTGGTAAAACTCCAATGATATCGATTCCCCATGTGGCAAATGGCCAAGGACTCACCATCGATTTAAGCTGGGTTGATGGTGCCCTGGGGATTTTGGCGAATCTCTGGCACTTATCGCAGCGTCGTGAATAATCAGCTGCATCCTTGTTGATCGTAGGCCAGAAGTATCCGTATCGCAATATTTTCTTCGCTAAAGTTTGACCTCCTGTATGATCTCCACACTCACCTTCGTGCACTTCTCTCAGTACACGCTTGATGTCGTCGTGTGCGATACATCGTAACAGGGGCATAGAAAATCCTTGTCTATAGAGAATATCGTCTTGCATAACATATCTGGCAGCTTTGCGAACTACAGCTCTCTTCTCACTCTTCTTCGATGGGAGAGTCCCATTCTTAAGAAAACTCTTGATTGGAGTCATCCATGACTCCTTCTCTGGTTCCGCTTCAAGAACGAATTCAACTTCCATTGATTCAAAGCTTGGCGACTCCAACGTTTCAATTGGAATTACCTCAGTCCCTTCTGGATTGTCAGAACTAGCTAATTTTGCTAGTCTATCCGCTTTCTGGTTTTCTTCTCTGGGAATATGTGTTATGTTGTACCGCTCTAAACTATTTAATAGCTCTTTCACTTTCTTAAGGTAAGCAACAAGTCGAGGTCCTCGAGCCGCGAACTCCTCTCGCACTTGACAAACAACAATCTTAGAGTCACAAAATATATCCATCACTTTTACTCCGAGGTCTTTAGCGAGTTTCAGCCCGGCAATCAGGGCTTCATACTCAGAGTCGTTGTTTGTTGCCGCAAATTCTAATCGCAGAGCGTAATATAACGACCGTCCCTCCGGAGTGACTAAGACAATTCCAGCTCCGGATCTTCGGTCATTTTTAGCTCCATCTGTATATAATTCCCACGGATTCATCTTTAGCTCATCCTCGGATTTAACCACTCGGTCATTGATTATTTCTTCCTCTGGAATGGTGAATTCCGCAATAAAGTCTGCTAGAGCTTGCCCCCTGATTGACTTTCGTGGTTGAAAATTCAAATCAAACTGGCTTAGTTCTATGTTCCATTTAATCAACCTTCCCGACGCTTCGGGCCTCTGCAACACTTGTCTTAACGGCTGATCGGTGTATATGATTATTGGATGGGCTTGGAAGTAGTGACGAAGCTTTCGGGATGCAATCAGGAGGCTGTAAGCAAGCTTCTCGATCTTTGGGTAGTTGCGCTCCGCCGCTGCTAATTTCTTACTCACATAGTATACTGGCCTTTGTACTTTGTCTTCTTCTCGAACCAGAACTGTGCTGACAGCGTGAGCCGAGACTGCTAGATAAACAAATAGTTCTTCATGGTCTACGGGCTTTGATAAGATTGGCGGTTTTTCTAACAGTTCTAACAGATTTTGAAAAGCCTCGACACAATCGGGAGTCCACTGGAAGTTCTTCTTTCCCCTTTTTATCAAATCAAAAAATGGAACACATTTATCGGTGGCTTTGGAGATGAATCTACTTAGCGCCGCTACCTTCCCTGCCAGACTTTGGACGTCTTTAATTTTCCTTGGTTCTTTGATATTTCTAATCGCCGCTATCTGGCTAGGGTTGATCTCAATTCCTCGGGAACTCACAATGAAGCCAAGGAACTTTCCCGACGCCACTCCAAATGAACATTTTAAAGGATTCAATTTCATACGGTATTTTCGCAAGATACCAAACATTTCTGCTAAGTCTTGCGTATGACTGGAGGACTGCTTTGATTTAACCAGCATATCATCCACATAAACTTCCATGGTTTTTCCTATCTGATCGTAAAACATTCTGTTTACCAACCGCTGATAAGTAGCTCCAGCGTTTTTTAATCCGAATGGCATTACAACATAACAATATAATCCCAGATTCGTAATGAAACTTGTATGCTCTTGGTCTGGTACATGCATAGGAATTTGATTGTATCCAGAATATGCATCCATGAAAGAGAGAAGTTCATGACCTGCTGTCGAGTCTACAAGCTGGTCAATCCTGGGAAGTGGGAAACTATCTTTTGGGCAAGCCTTATTTAAATCTGAAAAGTCAATACAAGTTCGCCACTTTCCGTTTGGCTTCTTTACCAGAACGGGATTCGATATCCAATCGGGATAGGTCGAATCTCGAATAAATCCATTTTGCTTCAATTTCTCTACTTCCTCTTTGAGGGCAGCCGACCTCTCTGGGCCCAGCATGCGTCTCTTTTGCTTTACAGGTGGATGCTTCGGATCTACATTCAATTTGTGACTGATAACGGAAGGCGATATCCCACACATGTCAGCATGGGTCCAGGCGAACACATCTAAGTTCGCCTTCAAGAAGTTCGTCAGCTCTTCAGCACGACGTGGATCCAATTGGGAACCAATCTTCAAAACTTTCGTCGGATCAGCTTTATCAACAGGAATTTCCACTGTTGCTTCATTAGGAGTTGCATTCCTAGCCTCTGGTTCCTCATCTTTTCTAGGATCCAGGTCTTCAGGCGTTCCTTTTCGCAACTCCTTTGGGTTCAACCTCTCTAATTGCTATGCCGAGTCCCCCTTTGAGGGAGATGAGGCATCCTTATTCTCAGCATTAACTCCTTTCATCAACATCTTCAGTTCGGCCACATAGCAGGCCCGTCCAGAAACCTGATCCCCTCTTATTACTCCAGTCCCGGCTTCGGTTGGGAACTTTAGTAACAAGCACCAAGGGGCGATACAAATTCTAAACTCAGCGAGGGCAGGCCTCCCTAAAAATGCGTTATATGGCGAATCTACGTCCAGTACTACAAACTGAAGCATTCGCACTCTTCTACGTTCTCCTTGCCCTAGGGTCACAGGCAACTCTATATATCCCATAGGAGCTGTCGTCGCTCCGTTGAAACCTCTAATCCATCCTTCACAAGGTTTCAGATCTTCAGGCTCAAGCTTCATCTGATCAAATGACTTCTTGAACAAAATATTAACGGAACTTCCGTTGTCTACTAATACCTTATGGACCAACGCTGGCCCAATAGCGGTAGTAATAACCAACGGATCATTGGTGGGAGATTGTATTCCCGTGTTGTCTCGGCTGCGAAACACCACGTCATCGAACATGGTTTTTTGTTGTTTGATGGGGGTAACATCTTCCAAATCGTCACCTTCATTCACATCTAGATGCTTGGCCGCATTCACATATTGGTCCATTGACCTAAAGCTTCGGATTGCCGGGTGAGGTCCGCCTACTATGGAGTTGATGACAATCCCTTTACCTTTCTGCTGCGTGGTTGGCTTAGGAGCAGGTAGGATTTGCTTTGGAGCCTGCTCTCCTTGCCCCCTGTCCCTCGGGGCAACCTTGTACTCATCCAACTTTCCTTCACGCAGCAGCTTTTCAATTACATCCCTCAAATGTCGACACTCATTGGTCGAATGTCCATGCGTTCCGTGAAACAAGCAAAATTTCCCTGTCGCCATTTCTTTCTCGGTCGAATCACGAGGTGGCGGTCTTTTGTATTGCAACACATTATACGTGTCCAGGTAAATATTTTCCAACGTGTCATTCAATGGTGTGTAGTTCTCGTAGTTCTGGAATCGGGGCCTTTTGTTTGGGTCGCTTCCCCTATTTCTGTTTCTTCTGTTACCGTTCGAATTACGGTTGTTGTTGTTTCCCCCGCTTCCAGTATTGCTGTTTCCACCCTTGTTTCCTACATTTACTTCAACCTTGCCAGAACTTTCCCCAGACTGCTTCACTGCAATATTACTCTGCACATTCTCCTTTGAAGCTGTCTCAGACTTTCTCTTCCGGTTTGCCCGGGCCTCCTCTCGTCTCAGATAAATATCAGCTTTTTCGTAGAATATCGCCCTTGTGGGGGGTGTCTTCCCAGAAAGGTAGTCTCCAAACTCAGACTCGGGATCGACTCCTTCCTTCAATGCCATCAGAATAGTAGGCTCATGCGGGTCACTGACCTCAGTTACAGCTTGGTTAAATCGATCTAAATATGCCCTTAAAGATTCCCCTGGTGCCTGTTTGATCCTTGACAATTCAATAACGCTCTTGGACTTTCGAGCATGTAATCGGAACTGGTTCATGAAACGCTCGCTTAGTTCTTTGTAATTAGAAATTGAACGAGGAGGAAGTCGGGTAAACCAAAATAAAGCCACATCTTCTAGGTAGATTGGGAACGCTTTGCATTTTACTTCATCGGGGGCAGCAGCTGCATTCATAAGCCACGAATACCGCATCAAGTGCTGTCCTGGATCAGTCCTTCCGTTATATTTATCCATCTGTGGCAAATTAAAGCGTCGGGGGAACTGGAAGTCTAGGATGTCGTCAGTGAACGGAGTATGGCTTCGCTCTATACCGTAGTCTTCATTTGTATAATTCCGGCTTTCGGACATAATTCGACGAACCATCGCCTGCACATCGGCACTAGTTAGGGGCTGCTCAGGTTCCTTGGCCCTATTGTCCGAGTTCCTCCGGGGCTCTTGCTCAGGAGACGCCCTTCTTCTTCGAGCTGCCTCTGCTCTGTTCCTTTCCCTGCGTTCCCGGTCGATCTCGGGAAGAGGGGACTGGAGTCTTTGCCCCCGAGATGGGCTATCGTTTCCTAATGCTCGTGCGATATCCTCGCGAGATTCCAAAGATCCAAACGTTAGCTGCTCCACGTTCTGAGGTCGCTCGAGTGGCCTTCGCTCACGGGGCCTCTCTTCCTCGGAAGATGAAGATTGATCTACTGGTGTATGACGAACGGGCGATGGAGTTCTTTGCCGGCGGAGCTCACTGATTTCCCGACTCATGAGCCTCATATTTTCCTGCATCATGAGATTGGTGCGCTCATGAACTCTCATAGCTTCCCTCGTGCTCTCAAGCATATCAAGCAAGCGCGAGAAATCTCCTTGAGTGATGGGAGCAGATGGATTGGCCTGGTCTCCAACCCTGGCAGCTGGAATTGGAGCATTCGCGGGGACTCGAGTAGATGTTCCAGCTTCACCAAGCATCGGGTCGGATCGGAGGTAGGAAGTCGGGTCGGATCGGAGCTGGGGTGTCTGTTCGGATCGGTGTGCAGCGAGCAAGTCGGGTCGGTTCAGACTGGGGGAGTGCACTGCTTCAGAGTCTCCAACCCGGATCGGATCGGAACTTTCCCCTTGCTGTCGGTTCGGATTTCCTGCGTTGATTCTCCCTGCTGCTGAACTCTGCCCCCTAGACCTTGTTACAACAGCATGTTGCTGATCTTCACCAGCTCCATTTCCTTGAACAGACTGGACTTCCTTGCCTTTTCCTCTGGCCATGAGTCTTTGACAATTACTTCAACGAATATAAGAAAGTGGAAAAACTTAAGGATTCACTTCTTTGAACCCAACGGTCCAAAAAGTAGAAAGAGATCCCGGAAAATAAAGAATTTAGATGAGGTTTCTCAGTGAAAGCACCAAAATGTTAGACCCAAATGTGGTTCTAACACCCAAATTGATTAGAAACAAGATAAAGTAAAGCAGAAATAAAAAAGAACACACAAGGTTTATAGTGGTTCGGCGAAGAAATGCCTACGTCCACTTAGTTTTCACTATATTCAGTAATTCAATTACAAATACAATGTAAGATTCGCTCACAACTTACTTTTGTTCACTCAGAAAGATAAAAACAAGAAATGAAAGATGGTTTGGATTTTCCGGGAGTGAAGGAATTCGAATGGTGGAAGTACTCGGATTCTCAAAAGTGCTGAAAAAGATCCTTCTCTTTGTCTCTAGTTGGGGTATTTATAGGTGTGAATTTGCCTGAGATGCAATCCGGGTCGGAACACGTGTCATCCATCGCCCTCTCTTCGGGTTCGGATGAGCCATCAAGCAGACAACGCATCAATGAGACGGACGTTAGGGGTAGGAATTGGTCACATCCGGTCCGGTTCTCCAGGCGACTTTATAGGAGATTTTCCTGGATCATGGGTGCGGGTCGGAGACATGCAGGTTGGGGGTTCGGATCGGAATACCCGACCCGAACCGGAGTAGCTTGAACGTCTCTTCTTCTCTAATCATACTCCGCTCCGCTCCGAAGTCGTGGCAAGCAGACAGCTTTCCGATCCACCTGAGATTCATTGGCCTTCCGATCCGATCAGGTATGCTTTACCAATTTATCCAGTAAGAGATATCCGATCCGAACCGATACGCTGCTATCAATCTGAATTGTGGAGCTTCCTTCCGATCCGAACCGAAATCACATAACTTGAAATACTCTTCAACGGTTGGTTTCTTGACTTTGTGTTGCCTAGTTCACAAAGTAGGCTAACAATATATATATATATATATATATATATATATATATAATATAGTTTCTCACCCAAAACTTGCATATATGAATATAGTTTTTATCCAAAACTTGCATAGGCCATAGTCACAAACTTGCATAAAATTATGTACATCATAGATCTAAATCTTAAGGTGTAAACTTGCGTATATGTGAATCCAATTTCTACCTAAACGTGCATATAATCATTTTACTTGGTTCATATGTAAACATGTGTGCAGTTTACATAGAAGCTAGCATATAATCTAAACCCAAACTTGCATATAAATTGTTGTCAAACATGAATCAAGTTGAACATAGGTGATTTGGCATATAAAAAGGGATCCACAACAAAACTATCATTATGAAAAACTAGCATATATTCACAAAATATCACATTTTTTCAATGATTCACAAACATAACCATATAACCCAAATTACAACTCAACCTAAATTACTTGTTGATTATTTTATTAAAGAAATCGAACTTACAACTCAAAGAAGGTCTTGAGTTCTGGGATCTGTGTTCTGAAATTGATTTAGCTCGCCTTTGAAGTAGACAAATTCGTTGTTGTTGTTGTTGTTATAGACTTGAGTTGAATTGAGTTGATTAGCTTTACTTTTTCTCTAGTTGGTGGCGGCTACTCTAGGTTGCGGGGTGATAACATGACGACCATGGTTCTAATTTTAATTAGGTTTTAGGGTTTTAGTCTACATGTGTTTATATAGAATTTAGGATTAATTTAGGCCATCCGATCAACCTAGAATCAATCAAGACCATCCAGTCAAGATAGAGTGACACCTCAGCCCTAATGACCCAGCACTGAGTCACAAAATCGCCATCTTTCAAATCTGCCTGAGGGGGGGGGGGGGGTGGGGCAGGTCGACCCCCAGGTCGACTTGTGGGGGGAGGTCGACACTAAGGTCGACCCCTTGGTCGACCTGGGTCCTGGGCGGGAATTTTCCCGCCCAGCCCGCTTCTGACTTCAGTTTTGAATTTTGAATCCGGTTTCTAGCTGTTTGAATTTATTTAAATTTCCTGGAAACTTCCGACAGCCATAACTTCTTCATATGAAGTCCAATTTACGCAAACTCGGACTCTATCTCAACCAGAATTCCGAGATGAACACAATTGCGTAACCCATTTCCCTTGATTCTTGCATATGAAATTAAGTATTCTTTAATTTTTTTAACTTTAATATTTAAAATTATGTGGTGTTACATTCTCCCCTCCTTAAAGGATTTCGCCCCCGAAATCTCTAAGTTAAGGAGATTGCATATCCTAACATCCAATCATCCATCTACTCAACCATCAAACACAGACATCCAATGTCCTTACAAAATTTCTAATGCTGTATGAACATATGCCAGAAGTGTGTGTATATGTTCCTTATCTAATGCAAAGTCAGGCGGTCTACTGATTCAGTTAACCTCCTTAATGCAAATCATGATAGTGCCATGCGTCCATTATGTATGCCAAAGAATTCTATCGATACATATTATTTCTATATGTGTGCACAACCATTCATCAAAATGCAGCATCCATATGATAACACAACCATTATACATCCATTAATTTAAATATGCACACACATTTATATGCAACATGAAGGTGATTGAGCCGATCTAGTGCCTAAGGTGTGTGTATATGCATTCACGAACAACCAGTAGCAACCACTTACATCCATTTGCATCCATCAGACATAACATGTCTCAAACACATGTTTCAACCATCAGGTTCTTCCTAACTAAAGATCGAAGATGTCATCACAAAGATAATACTAAAAGATAGGACAAGTATCAACAAAGCGGTAGAAAAAGGAGAAAATAAAACATACCCTCAAAAAGGAAAGGGTACAACGTACGCATCTTATCTTCTGTCTCCTAAGTCGCGTCTCTATGGTCATCTCCCCATTGCACTTCGACCAACTTGACCTCTTTGTTGCGAAGCTTTTTGACCTCCGATCCGAGAATGCGCGTAGGAGCTCGTCTGATCGTGGAATTGCGCTCTACTTCCACTTCTTCGAGCGTGCTCGGCTCTACCACTTTCACCGTATCATGTAAACACTTACGCAAATGTGAAATGTGAAACACATCATGAACTCCGCTGAGCTTCTCTGGTAACTTTACTCTGTACGCCATCTGCCCAATCCTCTCTGTAATTGGAAAGGGTCCTACGAACCTTGGTGCCAACTTCCCTACCGATCTGAAACGGACTACTTTTCTCAACGGTGACACCTTAATAAAAACCATGTCCCCAACATTGAACTCATGATCGGTTCGTCTCTTATCAGCATATGACTTCTGTCGATCCTGCGCCGTCTTCATTCGTCGTCGAATCAGGTCTATCTTCTCCGAAGTCTCCCTAATCATGTCGGGTCCAAGCAAAACCTTATCCGTAGATTCCCACCAACATGTAGGTGATCGGCACGGTCGTCCATAAAGAGCCTCAAAAGGTGCCATGCCAATGCTAGCCTGAAAACTATTATTATAGGCGAACTCTACTAGTGGAAGGTGTTCTTCCCATGTTCCTCCAAAGTCTACAATGCTTAGCCTCAGAAGATCTTCTAGAATTCGGTTCACCCTCTCGGTCTGGCCGTCTGTCTGAGGATGATAAGCGGTACTTAAGCATAACTGCGTCCCAACCGCCTCTTGTAAGCTCTTCCAAAATTTGCTTGTGAAAATAGGATCTCTATCGCTCACAATGCTGGAGGGTATGCCGTGGAAACGAACTATCTCTCGAAGGTAAACAGATGCTAACCATGCGGCGGTACTTCTACTTTTGATGGGAATAAAATGGGCACTTTTAGTAAGTCGTTCTACAATTACCCAAATCCCCGTATTACCCTTCCTCGATCTTGGTAACCCATCAACAAAATCCATGGAAACGCTTTCCCATTTCCAAAGCGGAATCTCTAAGGGATGGAGGAAACCTCCGGGCTTCTTTTGCTTCGCCTTGACTTGCTGGCACACTAAGCATCTAGCAACGAACTCGTCCACGTCCTTCTTCTTCCGGCCCAAAAGAAAACTCGCTTCGTATCCCTATACATCTTATCACCACCTGGATGTATGGTCATCTTAGAGCGATGTGAGTCTTCAAGAATTGCCTTCTTCAAACTTTCGTCTTGTGGTACGCAAAGTCTTCCATCTCTACGTAGCCAACCTCTCTCATCTATAGCATATCTATCAAAATGTCTTGAGGACTCCCCTCCTATAAGCTTGCCTACTATCTCAACCAACTGTGGGTCGTTCCACTGTGCCTCTCCAACTCGACCCAAAAGTGTAGGTTGCACCTCTAATGATGCCAACAATTCGGGTACATAATTGACATAGTGACTGAAGTCAAAGGAAGATATATTCTCCAAACTCTGCCACTCTACAAACAAAGGACTTAAAGTTAACTTCTTTCTACTTAAGGCGTCAACTACAACGTTACCCTTGCCAGGGGTATATGCGATCTCAAAATCATAGGATGCCAAAGACTCCATCCATCTCTATTGCCTCAAGTTTAGGTCCTTATGAGAGAATAAGTACTTTAGCGACTTATGGTCTGTATACAACTCAAACCTTTCGCTAAGCAAATAATGACGCCATGACTTAAGCGCAAAATCTATGGCCGCCAACTCCAAGTCGTGGGTAGGGTAATTTTTCTCGTGGGTTTTCAACTGTCCTCCACCATAGAATATCACCCTTCCCTCTTGCATTAAAACTGCGCCAAGCGCTGTCCCGCAAGCATCAGTATATATAGTGAATGTCTTACTCCCGTCTGGCAAAACTAAAATTGGACCCGTCGTCAAAGCCCTCTTCAGACGTTGGAAAGCATCATCACAGTCAACGTCCCAAGTAAAAGTCAAATTCTTCTTCGTTAATCGAGTGAGAGGGGATGATATCTTCGCGAAGTCCTTAATGAACTTCCTATAGTAACCAGCCAGCCCTAAAAAGCTCCTTACTTCTATTGCGTTCTTAGGTGTTTTCCAATCTTGGATTGCCACTATCTTAGCGGGATCCACAGCTATCCCTTCCTTAGAGACCACGTGTCCTAAGAAGCTCACTTCTTTTCTCCAAAAATGGCACTTGGAGAACTTAGCTTTTAGCTGATGCGCTCGTAGACTTCCTTAAGATGTAGGGCATGCTCTTCTTCATTTTTAGAGAAAACCAGAATATCGTCTGCAAAGACTACCACAAACTTGTTCAGAAACTCCCTAAACACCCTACTCATTAAGTCAACAAAGTATGCGGATGCATTCGTCAAACCAAAAGGCATGACGAGTCACTCGAAGAAACCGTCAGGAGTTCTAAATGCAGTCTTATCGATGCTATCTTCATCCAACCTTAGCTGATGAAACCCTGTAGCCAAATCCAGTTGCGAGAAAACTGAAGCACCCACCAACTGATCGAATAAATTGTCTATCCTCGGTAACGGGTGTCTGTTCTTCTTTGTTAGCTTATTCAGCTCTCTATAGTCCACGCATAATCTAAGTAAACCATCAGCTTTTGTACCAAAAACGACTGGAGCACCCCACTCCGAAATACTTCTTCTTATGAACCCCTTCTCAAGCAATTATTTCACTTGCTTACTGAGTTCTTTTCTCTCTCTTGGAGCCATGTAGCGCAATGGTAATGCAACTAGCTTTGCATTATCTACTAAGTATATTTGAAAGTCTATCTCACGCCTCGGGGGTAAACATCGAATTTCATCGAAGACATCCGAGTATTCACGGACCACTCTAACAGACTGCAAATTCTCAACAGATGCGTCAAGCGATTCTAGATAACTTAGCGTGACAGAATTCATGGGATTATAAGAGATTTCGAGAGTGTTGCCCAAGCGAGTCATAAGCCTAACCTCTCTCTTTTCACAATCTAGGACGGCTCCAATACCGGATTAACCAATCCATGCCCAAAATTAACCCATAGCCCGTGAAGCCCAAAACATAAGCATCACATCTAAACCCAACGCTAAGTATAGAAATTTCCAAATCCAAACAAATCATCGACAGATAGGCTGAGCCCCCAATTGGATTTGAAACAACTAAGGGATCCTTTACTATACTGGTGTTTAGGTGTAGTGTCTCAACTAAAGCAGTGGATATAAAAGAGTGCGATGCACCAAAATCAAAGAGTGTGCGAACATGATGATCAAAAAGATAGACTAAACTTTCAACGGAAATCGCTCTACCTCGTTCTTGCAGCGGTGGGACCACGAGAGCCTGGACCTGCCCCCTTGCCTGCCCTGGTGCCATGAGAGCCTGAATCTTCCCTCCAGAGGTAGGCCCTGCCCTTTCTTTGGGTAGACCTTAATCAGATGTCCTGCCTCGCCACAGTGGAAAGAACTAGTCTTCTTCTTCTTCCTACAGTCTTTGCTTAGATGGCTTGGTGTCCCATAGTTAAAGCATCTTTTCTTTCCCTTGCCATTGTTGTCTTTACCACCCTTCTTGTTCTACTGTTGCTGTTGTGGTTTCTTTTGATCCCCTTTCTTTTCAGGTGCCTTATTAGCATTGGCGCCTTTCTCCTCTTCATGCACAAGCGCCATGTCAACTAGTCTCTCAAAGGTGGCCCCCATAGGGATGTGGGTCATAGCTAACCCATGTAGCGGCTCGTTCAAACCCTTAACGAATCTCAGGGCCTTCTTTTCGGGTGTATTCACCAAGTCCAAGCCAAATCTCGCCAACTGATTGAACTTGTTGACGTACTCTTTCACCAATAGATTTCCCTGCCTCAATGCCAAAAACCTTTCCATGTATAGATTCTCTTCAGCCTGTGAGAGAAATTTTGCCTCAAACCTACGCCTGAAATCCGGCCATGTATCAATTGGACGCTCTCCATTAGTGACCTCCCACCAAAACGAGGCCTCATCCTTCATTAACCAGGCAGCTATCTGGACCTTTCTTCCATCTTCTACCTCAAAGATTCCAAACAATTCTTCCACCTCCTTTAGCCAATTTCGAGCTTCAACCAACGTCTCCGACCCGTGAAAAGGTTTCCCGCCCATTGCCCGAAAGTCCTTGCATATCTTTGCGAAAGTGTCAACATGGGGAGGAGGAGGAGCATTTGCTGGGCCTGCGACATGGGCCCTAGCTTCCAGATACCTTCTAAACCATCCTGGTATCGGTATCCCCTCGGGTACCTCGGGAATTCCAGACATGCTGAAAATAAAATGAAGAGATTCAATCGAAGAATTCGAAAGAAAGATATATGGCCCTTGGGGGTTATGTTTTTAAAATAAACTTTTCTCTTGAAAATACTCTCCTTAAAACATAATTTTGAAAGTATTTCTTTGTAAAAATGGTTTTTGAAAAATAGTTTTTCAAAATTCATATTTGGTCTGGTAACCTTTTGCTCTGATACCACGTGTGACACTCCATCTCCATTAAGGTCACTCACAAAGGGAATGCCTTAATTTTGATGGAGAGTTTTTTGTGTTTAGAACAGAAAAGTAAATAAGACAAATAAATATATTGGTACTTGGGAAAATAAAAACCACTTTTATTGCAGCGGAGAAATAGTTTGGTTACATCACATCAAAAACCAACTACAAAACCCAATACACTTGTTATCCATCTTGATAAATAAGTTCTGAGTACATAAAATAAAAGACATAACCCCAACATAAAATAGCCATAAATAAGATAGGCTGAACTTTACTTCAGCAATCCAAGCAACTCCCAAAAGAAAGAGATAAAGCTGTCCAAATCAAGCTCCACTAGTACTAGTCCCACCCTGAGCACCTGGGGGGGGGGGGGGGAGAAAAGGAAGAAAAGAGGTGGAAACAAAGGGGGTCAGACATAAAGTCTGGCGAGTGCAATAACTTTAACAATATAATCATTAAGTAACTAGGATAAGGCATAAGCTGGAAAATAAGGAAATGACTGTGAACAAATGGGTATGACAGAGCAAACAAAGGAAATAAGATGAACAAAGATAACGTTAAAGGCGCACCTAATCAATATAAGATAATTACTACATTGCACCACACCAAACACCCTAAAAGTTGATCCCGCCTACAGAACTTAATAATGATAACGGTAGTTTCGTGTACCCCTAGCTGCCTTCATAGGTGTCGTCTGCCGCTATCTCCACTAGGTGTACCCACTACCCCCATTCGATCGGCTCCCTAACTCGTAGATACCCGTGCTGGCCCCACAATGGGGTGTATCACTACCCATAGTGGCAACCCGATACCATAAAAAATGCACGGGTTATACCTACACGATGCAACAACGTCTTACCTACCAGCCCCACACACGCTTATGACCCCGTTGGACTTGCGTTGCCACCACTAACCCGTTTTGATCTCTTACAATCAAACCCAGTACGCGTATCCCATCCTCGACTTGGGTCGAGCCCACAAAGATACTTAATGGGTTATTGGTTTGAAAAGGGCCCCCATGCATGACACAAGCTTTCCACCTATGCTTGGTCCCCTCTAAGGTTTTCCCCACTTAACCCCATTCTTATTCATGTCTTCTTACATGTTTCAATCTTGGTTAAGTGCATCTAATCGTATTTCACATGCCACCCAAGGCACCCACTTGATTTCACATGCCACCCAAGGCACCCACTTGATTTCACATGCCACCCAAGGCACCCACTTAACCCCCCATGTCCTGCCACATGTTTATCTGGTTAAGTGTTTCTTAATTCATTAAAACCGTAACCTCGTAAAGACCTACCACATTAGACTGGCATTTGTGGCTACTGGATTTATCGGGTGGGTCCGGGTAGTCTTTCGCCACAAACGAGCCTAACCTCGTGTCTTTACAATTGTTACACATTTAATTCGTGCCTTTGACCTCTCATATTAGACTGGCATTTGCGGCTGCTGGATTTGTCGGACGGGTCCGGGCAGTCTTACACCACAAACGAGTCTAATCTCGTGTCTCAGGCGATTAATTATTACAGTTCTTTATTTAACCCCAAAGTGGATTAATATCCCTATTCAAATTTGTCAATAAATTCCAAATTTATTTATGTCCATAATTGTCTCTTAAAATTATGTCCATACATACCAATTTTTCCCATTAATGGCTTAAATTAATTATACGCCTTTTTAAGGCCATTTATGCCAATTCTCAATATGTGTACTTTCAATATTACCCCTATCATCCCCACGTTGTTCGTTCGCTTATCATGATATATATATATATATAAGACTAGCAATTAGTCTAACACATAAAAGGGAAGAAACATCGAAAATTTGCGTAACACACAAAATGGATCTAATCTTGCAAATAAGGATTACAACATAACTTGCATAAACTTTGTATTGTCATGAATCTAAACATAGGCCTAAAGGTGTGAACTTGCATATATATATATATATATATATATATATATATAATATAGTTTTTCACCCAAAACTTGCATATATGAATATAGTTTTTATCCAAAACTTGCATAGGCCATAGTCACTAACTTGCATAAAACTATGTACGTTATAGATCTAAATCTAAAGGTGTAAACTTGCATATATGTGAATCCAATTTCTACCTAAACTTGGATATAATCATTTTACTTGGTTCACATGTAAACTTGTGTACAATTTACATAGAAACTAGCATATAATCTACACCCAAACTTGCATATAAATTGATGTCAAACATGAATCAAGTTGAACAAAGGTGATTGGCATATAAAAAGGGATCCACAACAAAACTATCATTATGAACAACTAGCATATATTCACAAAATATCACATTTTTCCAATGATTCACAAACATAACCATATAACCCAAATTATAACTCAACCTAATTAACTTGTTGATTACCTTATTAAAGAAATCAAACTCACAACTCAAAGAAGGCTTGAGTTCTGCGATCTGTGTTCTGAAATTGATTTAGCTCGCCTTTGAAGTAGACAAATTCGTTGTTGTTGTTATAGACTTGAGTTGAATTGAGTTGATTAGCTTTACTTTTCCTCTAGTTGGTGGCGGCTACTCTAGGTTGCGGGGTGATAGCATGACGACCATGGTTCGAATTTTAATTAGGTTTTAGGGTTTGAGTCTACATGTGTTTATATAGAATTTAGGATTAATTTAGGCCATCCGATCAACATAGAATCAATCAAGACCATCCTGTCAAGATAGAGTGACACCTCAGCCCAATGACTCAGCACTGAGACGCAAAATCGTCATCTTTCAGATGTGCCCGTGGGAGGGGGGCGCAGGTCGACCCCAAGGTCGACCCCCAGGTCAACCTGTAGGGGGGAGGTCGACACTACGGTCGACCTGGGTCCTGGGTGGGAATTTTCCCGCCCAGCCCGCTTTTGACTTCTGTTTTGAATTTTGAATCCGGTTTCGAGCTGTTTGAATTTATTTAAATTTCCTGGAAACTTCCGACAGCCATAACTTCTTCATACGAAGTTCAATTTTCGCAAACTCGGACTCTGTCTCAACCAAAATTCCGAGATGAACACAATGGCGTAACTCGTTTCCCTTGATTCTCACATTTGAAATTAAGTATTCTTTAATTTGTTAACTTTAATATTTAAAATTACGGGGTGTTACAAAAGTCTTAATGATCCCTCTTTCCAATCCATTTAAACCATTTCCATTTTTTGAATCTTACTCCAATTTTATCCATTTTACTTAGTTCCATAATTAAGAAACGTTAATTTAAAATTAACGCTTTAACTCCATATCTCCTTTATAAATCTCATTTATAAAACTCAAGTTTTAATATAAATCCTTTTTATCTCGGTTTCCTTTTTCTAACTTCCAATATTGAATAAACATTTAGTTTAAGCTACGATATTCGCTTAAAATCTCGGTTTTAAATTCTCGGGTTTTATGATAAAAATTTGTTTATAAACCCCTTTCACAACTCAACTAGATTCTATTTCAACTTCCATTTCCTTACTTTGATGAATTAATAAAATTATTATTGTTATTTAAAATAATAATTTACTTCATCCTTCACCACTGTAGAAGTAGTTAAATTCTTGTTACTAAAATATATAGTAAGTTCCCCTTTTAAAATCTTATTGAAATTAAAAACAAATATTCGTTAAGTTACCTCATTAGATCAATTCAAAACAAACTAATTAAATAATCATTTCCATCTAAAATGGTTGAATTAATCAACCCAAAACACATTTATCACGTAACCAATTTAAATTAGTCATTCCTTTAGTTAATTAATAGTATAGTTAATTTAAATAATTCCATTTAATTATTTTCTTAAAAACAATTATCCATTGATTTACAAGCCATATACTGCCAATTACTCAACCAATATTACCCATTGGTTTAAACAAAACAAATGTTGAATTTCAGGCCAACGGTTAACAACCAAATCAATCATTCAATCGGAACAGTTCATATAATGATGATATGAAAATAAATAATATCTAATATATTTGAGGAATCCGGTTGGATCTTTCTAACATGTTTTTCCATGCATTTAAATCGTTTTTCACAAATAATATCATTAAATAAGAATTATTACATTTTACACTAATATTTTCTATAACGGTAAATAACAACTAATTAACCTCAACAATTTTATTTAACAAACAATCCAAAAAATTTAATTAAACATGTTTATATTATAAACATGACCAATAAGGTAAGTTACCTCAATTGATTCCAATCGTTAGAATAACGATTTTGTTTTTCACTAAAATTAAAAAAAGTTTAATTTCATCGATTTAATCAACAAATGAGTATATAATTAACAAACAGTCAACGGCCATTGCACATAATTACAAAATCCGACTTATATAAAATATAAGTGGGAAGAACTGAGTGAGTTTAACTCACCTTCTTTTGATTCCATTATTTGAACTGTTCATTTCAATTAAATTAAACGAGTATTTAATTTAATTAAAATCCCAGTTGGTTCCAAGTTCTTCCGATTCTATCCTATGATGTCGTGCTCGTCAATGTGATTCCAAGGACACCTTGTTTGTCTAATTCTGTTAAGATACAAATAAGTTATTAACTTTTTAATACATATGATTTAATTATAATAATTAATTACTTAGTCATCAATTAATTAAACTTATTACTTCAGATATAACCAAGCAAGTGACTTCTGTCCAAAAGAACAACTGACTTTTCTTCACTTCCCCTCCTTCATAATTGTTTGCCTGCATCAGTTCACGACGTTTTAGCATATAGGTTTCTAATTAAATTAATAATCTTTTAATTAAAAATTAAAATAAAATGTTAATAAAATTTTAATGATAAATTAAATCCTTAATCAACATTTATAGCCAATTACTTTTGATAATATACAGGCCCGAATGATCTCCTTTTGATGTGGTTAAGTAGTGCTTCTCGCTCAACCATAACACTATGATAATTTAACAGTACTATTAGTTATCATTGATAATAAAATTGATTACTTACATTAAATTCTTAACTATGATATATAATTACGTTATTAACTATATAAGCAGCCGATAGTTACATTTCCATCTCTCCTGTGTACCTTCGTTCTCTTTCGAACCCTCACTAACGCACACGATTTTTCCACTGCCGCAACGCCAGGCACCGGCCGGAGGATGATCGGCTGCCACCACCCGAAGGGTCGTAGTCTGCTCCGTCTTCCCCATGAATGTAGCTTAACTCGGTGCTGCCAACTATCATAAAAACACCTCTAATTGCGCCGACTTCCAGGGCCGTCAGTCATCATACAATCCCCAGAAACGCATCGCTACTGTCCTACACCTCCGACTCGACCAAATGGACAAGTTCACAGTTGCGGGTATGTTGAATTAATTGATAGGTTAGCAAATAGGTAGGGAGAAGGGATCGACAATTTTGGTAGTCGAATTTAGGGTTGAGGCGCACGAGACAAAACAGTTGACCACACACTTTAGATTGACAGCAATTTAGGGTTTTGTAGATGGGTTATAAATAGTATGGGCATAATTTAATATTATTATATTATAACGAAACTTACCGATGAAGTATCGTGTTAAAATAGCCACGTACGATCTCCGATCGAGATGAAACTCTTAATCCTAACATAAAAAATATATTCCGGACCCGATGGGACAAGTTTCGTTGAATTCCGAGGTCATTTGTAAAAATCCCTTTATAATTTACAGGTGAAAAATCATGCGTTTAAATTTCCCACGATCACCAAGTAAATTCAATCAACTCGAAATTTCCCACGATCACCAAGTAAATTCAATCAACTCGAAACTTTGAAATTCTACTTGTCCTTTTCCTTATGGATCCAATGAAATTTATTTCGTTAAAATCAGAGTTCATTTAGCCAGTTGTTAATTCCCTTAAAATTACTCCTGTCTAGATTGACCAAAATAAAATAAACGATTAAACAAAAACAAGCGTGTTTGACACTGCCAGGATCACATGGTTAATCGAATTGCTACCAAATTTGAAACGCAACAATAACTTACTAATAGGGATCCAATAAAACTCGTTTGATTGAAATTCGACTTCGTTTGAAAAACGACGATATTTTATAATTTAAATTGTTTGTCGGTTTACAATTAAATTCTGTATGCCCACATATTAACTCCGTTTGACCTCAAAATTTGCAGCACACTATGTTTTGACGTTCTGGACCCAAAAAAATTTGTTTCATTGCAAATGGAGGACATTTGAAAATTGGCTATTTCTAAGGCTTATAAAATATCGATTAAATATAAATAAATTCCTAAATAATTCAATTAAATAATAATAAATTATTATTATCATAAATATCTAAATAAAATTATCATATAGCTCCAAATATAACTGAATATGGATTCACGACTTAATATCATAAATTTTGAGTTAAAATGGTACTCAAATTATATTAAAATTCCTTAAATTTATTAAATAAATGTTATTGTTTATTAACGATTTTCATAGCGACTATTATAAAATTTAAATTGGACATAACTAACACTTTGTAACATGAAATTTCAGTTTTTCTCTTCCATATGAAAATTATAATCAACAAGATTTCAACTTTTCACAGAATTCTGACTTAAAACAGATTCTGTATATTCAATTGAAGTTCAAAACTCAATATTACGAACTACCGCGCCATTACGAGCTCGTTTTATATTATATATAAATTTAATGTTCAAACATCCTTTTAATAAATGAAATAAATATTAAAATCCATTAATATTCCTGATTCAATATTTAAAATAATATAAATATCTGACTACCAAAAATATGAGACATTACATTCTTTCCCCTTTAAAAGAATTTCGTCCTCGAAATTACTAAGATAGAAAAAATGTTACGAACCCATTAATTTTCAAAACACTAATTCAATTTAAATTGAAAATCAATTCAATATTGTAAATAAAATGTTTTAAAAATATCGAAAATTTTCTAACACATTTAATTCTCGAAAAAATTCAGTCGAGTCTCCCCTGTATGGAGTGACATCTGCGATATCGCAGGAATGAATAATATATGTACATCGACCCACAAGGTCGGAAAACGAAATTCAAACACAAAAATTATATTTCACATAGACGCACCTTTTACGAGCGCTATTGAGAGTATTTCCTCAACTTACGTGCAATTTATTCAACCAAATCAATCCCCAAGCTTTCTGGCACATGTACTTAACTCAGTTTAACATATGAGTAATAAATACGTGAAATTTTAAGTAAACAACACCAAATTCAAAAATCCAACATGAAGTATCAATTCATTCGCAAATGCAGGGTTAACTCATTAATTTCAATTCATATGCAGTTTGATTCCCGTTATAACACTGGAATTTATTTCTCTTGGTTTCCAATTTATTCAACTTATTTTAACCCATTGATGAATATATTTTAGCCAATTTAACACACAATCAATAATCAATCAACAACAAATGCACAGCCAACTTAGTTAAATCGATTGAATTTACATTCAATATTAACATTTACATTTGTTTAACGTATTTGAATATAATCGGTTAATATTCGATTGATTCTGTTTAATCATTATTCATTCAACTTCCAAATTTCAAATAAATTCTATTTACTTTCAAAACCATTTCTTAATTTAATTTCACTTAAAAAAGTTAAGTTCTCATTTCAAATTTTAAAATTTAATTTGAATTCCCAACCAACAAACAAACCGATATCTCAATAATTTAATAAAATTATTTCTTTTCTATACAATAAATATTTTTTGGGTAAAATTATTTCATTTACCCTCTTTAGAAAACTTGTGTCCATTGCCAATTCAAATGCCTCTCAACACTTGAACCGATCAAACAACACAATACAAAATATTTGTATATAAAATCTACGAATACGCACTCTCATATATATAAACTTAACTCAATCTAGGATATCACTATCCCTATATCTATCGAGTTACGCCACAGAGCCAAGGTTATTACTAAACCATTGCTCTGATACCACTGTAAAGAACCAGAAAATTTGATGCTTGAATTTTCGGCACAATTACATCCCATGTCCAAACTCGAGTACCAAACATCTAGAAAGTTATTAGAAATAAATTAGAGGGTGAGAAAAGAAAGGAAGAAATATTAGAATAGAAGAAGAAGAACCAACACAACACAGAGTCTCACATCGCAGCGGAAAAAATATAATACAGATATAAATCTTTACTAAGAGCTTTAAAATACTTACAATCATCAGAGTACATCAACACATATGGACAGTTATAATAATCTGTCCTCATATACAAAACACATCGGAATATACACCTAATGTATCATACATCTGAACTCCTCCAGCACGTCTTCTGAAGTTCGCAACATCCAAATCCAAACCTATAAAATCGGCCTAACCTGAACATTACAAACGCTGGATCAGTCTGGTGAACCAGAGTGAGAAAAACACACTAAGTTTAAATGTACCGCACAACTTGATTTTAAAGTCAAAATCTTTTCAAAAGAAAAGGATAATCGTAAGACCAAATCCAAACATAAATACGAACGATTTTTACCTGACGGTAACCTATAGCGTTTTTTAAATCAACATCTTTTCTAATATTATAATAATGTCTAAATACAAATAAATATCAATCTAGCAGAACGCTTGCATCTCACGCTCTACATACATAGTATACAATCAGAACTGCGGGCGTTTATTGGAGAATGGATTTCCATAGCAAGGTATGGGAACCACCTTTCTAACAATGTACCTCTGGAGATGAATATATTAGGGTTCAGCAAGAACATCTTGCAACCCAGGCTAATATGACCAGCCCCTCACTTCACTTGAGAGTACCGAATATATCATTACCGCGGTTGGGGGCCAGCCAACCGAACCAATAGAATACATACAAAAATAGAAGGGACAACCGAAGGCATTTGATTTCTCCAAATCAAGTAATCATATACCCTTTTGATGGTGCGACCCACATAGCTATGCTACCTACCCAATTTTATGCCATTTCTCGGTTGTTGAGGCTTCAGTTTAACATTACCTTTAGAACAACATATCACCATTCACTTTGAATGCCACATCGTTAGATCCACCATAAATTTACTAATTGACGTCCAAAAAAATACTCTAGTTATTAGGCTAGAGAAAAATCTTTTCTCTGCCATCAACTATGGTATGTTTGAAGAAATCAACGTATGTAATTCCTTTGGAAATACTCCATCAGACATACGCCCATACAAGTCATCCATTAACAGGATGACCCAAGGCACCCTCCTACCACATCCTAGGTATCACCCTATAGATCAATAGCGAATAGTCCTTGCAATCCACATATTCCAATCACGATAGAATCACTGTCAAAATAACTCTAGGAGCAAACCAGAGAAATTTATCAAGCAGTCCCTCTGCTCATGAAGATCAACAGTCTTCAATTGCTTTATCTTCAATCAGCATATTTCACGTATTTGCTGGTTCAGAATGGTTTTCGAATATAATTCGATCCCGGTCTTTCCGTACCAACAATCATATGGGTCAAATTTGATAGTCGATTATTTAACTATCAAATAAATAATCATGAGAATAAAATGAGTTTACTAGTTCAGTACCAGCATTACATGGCATTTTTAATTAAAAATAATTAACGAATGGTTAATTGAAACTTCTAAAGATCTCAATGTTTTTAACTCGGTATTTGCTTCTTATTTTAAAGAGTATTCACAAAACTATTTCAAATACATTAGAGTTAAATCATATAGATATTTCTAACTTGGGTTTTAACACATTTCACGTAAAACATTGTGGCTTAAAACAATACCCAACTCTTATTCTTTTAGAAAAAACTCATTTCAAAACCCAACTTTATACTTCCTTTTACTTTTGAAAATATCATTATATTTTCACACAATCTCCTTTTATTACTTTTATTCTGGAAATTCATCGTATATATATTCTCAAATCTTTTTATTTCCGTTACTTTGGAAATCTCATTACAGATATTGTGACAACCCAAACTTGCGTGCAATGAAAGTAAGGATAATCGTAGTAGCATAACATAATTAAAACAATAACAGATCACAGATACATATAAATCATTGCAGCGGAAATGGAAATGTCATCACAACCATCATCACAGAACATCAGAGTACGCAGTACAGGATACACTTAGCAAAATAGATGTCTAAAATAGGGAAAGAAAAAAAGTCTCAATCTCTCAAAATACATCAATATCCAATGCTGTCTCAATATCTCAAGAAGAAAAATAAAAAGATAAAAAAAAGAAAAGATCCTCAATCATCTTCATCAGCAACTCTAGTCCAGAAAACATCCCTACCTAAAACCTGTCAATTTGTTGCCCGTGTGGAAAGAGGGCACCCGAATTTGCAAAGTGAAACAAACTACTAGTCAGTCATGGGACTGGTATGAGAAATCTTACTAAACTAATAATATGGATAATCACTGGACCACGTCGCTAACGCGGAACGGGTTTACTCCATTGGATTGCCAGTGCATAAGTTTTATAAATTTTAAGTCAAAAATAACGCAATGCTTTTTAGAAAATGAAATCATTATAAGACTCAAGTTCCATCACACAATGCAATGCAAACGGAGGATAGAGTTTTACCTTATAATGATCAAGAATGCTTGATACGTAGAAAATGATATTTTTAATATTATTAGTGTCTAATATGTTTCAAAATACTTCAAAGTAAATGTATCAATCCTAGACGACATAGCTACCATATACTATGTCGCCATATATAAGTATACAATCAAGACCGTAATGTCGTGTTGGAGGTTGGTTCCCATCATGAGTCAAGGCTAGGGACGATCTCCTAACCGTTTCGAGACACTCTAGCAAAGTCTCAGGATTCAGACGTTGGCGAATCATTGGATATAGCAGGGCCGGTCCACAAATACTTTAGTGGATTAGTTATGCCTGAACACACGCTTCCGGATCCTATTGGACCTATAAATTGGCCATTGGCGACCAATAAAAATTCGAGGCGCCTCATTCCATCAACCACATAAGTAAAAATGTCGGGCCTTGTAAAAACTCAAACACCACTTCTAGCTAGAAAGAAACGTGTGCACTCCAAGCGTTCCCTTGTCCCGTTTTTGACTCTACCGGGATGTGAGGCTCGCGAGGTAACGTAATACACAAAGCTATGCCTAAATAGGCTATACTTTGATCATCATCCACAAGGCTCTGCTTTTCAACAAAAGCCTCGATCAATTGCATCTTGGCATATCACGTTGACAGTCCATACCATGCGATCGATAATTACCAATATATAACCTTCGAGCTCATGCGTCCCAAAGAAGGATGTTTTAGCAAGAGAATAAATTCTCCGCCACCTTAGAAATTTATTAATAGATATCAATTTATTTACACGGCATGAAATTCAATGACGGACACAAATCCATTTACCAGTCCGTTCTGGGTCTAAACGAATCCAGAGTCACCTAGGTGCTCGCGTATCCGGACGATCAACAAGTACGTCTGGACAACTACCACTTTAACCCTTTATTGAATTGGAAGTTCTAACTCATTTCAATAACACAAACAAGGTGATGTTTTTATTGAATTGAAAATTCTAATTCAATTCAATAATATAACAAAAATGATACTTTTAATTGAATTGACAATTCTATTTCAATTCAACAATATAAAAAAAATGATAATTTTATTGAATTGACAATTCTATTTCAATTCAACAAACATGACAAGATGATATTTTAATTGTATTGGCAAACTAATTCCATTCATGAAATGTGACCAAAATGATATTTTTATATTGAATTGACAATCTAATTCAATTCAACAAAAATGATAAAATAATATTTTATATTGGATTGACAATCTAATTCAACTCAACAAAAATGACCAAAATGATATTTTTATATTGGATTGACAATCTAATTCAATTCAACAAAAATGACCAAAATGATATTTTTATATCGAATTGACAATCTAATTCAATTCAACAAAAATGATAAAATAATATTTTATATTGAATTGACAATCTAATTCAATTCAACAAAAATGATAAAATAATATTTTATATTGAATTGACAATCTAATTCAATTCAACAAAAATGATAAAATAATATTTTATACTATTGACTACACATGATTCACCAAATATTTACAAAGAGAAAATGATTTAATTCAACCAACACGTTTAGATCTATAATTATTCACCACCAAACAATAGATCAATCATCATCCAAAATGTCAGAACAAAGTAGATCTAAATCATACACATACAATCATTACATAACATGTAAAATAATTAAATTGATTAATTAAAAAAAAATCTCACAGTCGTGTTGCAAATTTATCCAAAATTTTATCAGTTTAGAATTGCTCCTTTTCAGTCTAGGAATGTAGATCTTTGTCGTACGATCGCAACGCTTCAGAAATTGACCAATTCTGAATCAGTACGAAAGAGTTATGATTTAATTAAGTTTTATAACATATTAAATTAATTAAATATTAAAATATAGTTCTATACCCTTCTTCCTCAATACTCGGATGAAGGCCGCGTTGAAACCCAATTACTTCAATTCTAGGTTTCGATTTCTATCACAATCCGTTCAACTTCGTCTCGATCAGGATACGCCACGCTGGAGAGCTACAGGAGGCGCATAGGGGAAGAGGGGTTGTAGCCAACTTTCACGCGGGTAGGGGAGGCGGCGACGACTTCAAACGGTCGGGTTTAGAGGGTTGTATCTCGCAAATTGTGCCACCGTGGAGGATCCAACCGTACGGATGGAGAGAGGAGGAAAATCTCTACAAATAAGTCTAAAGGAGGAGGGAGATTCGGTGAAAGGATTGGTGGAAATTAGTGGAGAAAGGATGGAGCATTCTCAGCCATTACAGAAGGGGGGGGGGGCGGCGGCTTGGCATAGGAGTAGGATTTGGAAGAAGATGATGTATTTTTATATTATTTTATTGTAAATTTTACAAATAAACCCAAAAGTTTTAAACCAATCCAATTTCAGTCCAACCGGGATTGATCCCACCCAATAGTCCCTATTCCGAATCCAATGGGCTAGGTCTCGTCAACCCAAATGACTGTCTGTGTAACAACCCGTATTTCTGATAACCTGTTATATCGTAAATCGAGGCAGAATTTAATTTATAAATCTGAATCAAGGGAAACGGGCTATGTCATTGCGTTCGTCTCGGAAAAATACGCGAAATAGAGTCCGAGTTTTCGAAAATCGGAGTCCGTATGACCCGATTAAGGCCCAATGAAGTTTTCAAAAAATTTCAAAGTAAAAACAGATTTCAAATTCAAGTTTGAATTTGGAAATTAGGTCAGATTGGGCTAGGCGGGAAAATTCCCGCCAAAGCACCCAAGTCGACAGCCCTGTCGACTTGGGAGTCGACTTGGTTGGACCCAAGTCGACAGCCCTGTCGACTTGGGAGTCGACTTGGTTGGACCCAAGTCGACAGCCCTGTCGACTTGGCTGTCGACTTGGTTCAGCCGGGCAGTTTTGCCTGGTGCACCATTTTGGGGTCTTGGTTAGGTTTTGGGGCCAGATTCGGTTTTAAGGGCTGAGATTGGAATTAGGGTTTAATCCTAAGGTTGAAACTAATCCTAAACTCTATAAATAAGCCCCTAACCTAACCCTAAATCATCATTATTCATTCAAGTAACTAAACTATGGCAAAATCATTCCTCTCATGGCCTCCACTCTCTTCATAAAATTCCTAAGTTATTTCTATGAGAGATTTTCCATGCATACAAGTGTTTTCAAGCTTGTATGAGTGTCATTAGCTTGCATTCAAGTCAAGTTTCCATATTTACATCATAAAGCAAGGGTTTTGATCATTTTTGCTCAAGGGTTTTTCTATTGGAGCTTGCATTTTGGGTTTATTTGATTGCATAAGGGCTTTGTCTCAATCTATATATATATATTTTTGTGTCTTCATAAGCATTGTAATCCCTTTTCTACTTTCATATTTAAACTCTAAAGTTAAATGAATGATGCAAGTTGTGTTTGATCATTATGATATGCAAGTTTATCATGTTATGATGTGCAAGTATGCCATGTTATGATATGCAAGTTTACCATGTTATGCTATGCAAGTTTGCCATGTTATGATATGCAAGTTTATCATGTTATGTTATGCAAGTTTGCTATGTTATGATATGCAAATTTGTCATATGATATGCAAGTTATGTTATGCAAGTTTGGGTTGATCATTTTGTTCATGTTATCATGTTATGCAAGCTTATCTTGGGTTTATGAGCTTAAAGCTTCAAACTTTATGCTAAAAGTTGCATTTTGGCAACATATAAGTTATCATATCTCTTATGATAACTTGCATGTGAGGCTAAATGCGAACTTATGGCCATTTCTACATGTCATTTATCACCATGTATCACCAATATGCTAAGTTTGGTTTTATGCATGCTTTTGAGGCCTAATGATGCAATATGCAAGTATATGAACATATGTACATTTCATATGCCACCATGTTAAACTTGTAGCTTCAACACCCTTATGTCATGATTATGCCAAGTTCCCTCTTTCTATCCTTTATGCGCTATTGCGATATGTAAGCGATGGAATTGCGTTTGGGGTTGGGTAAACTTAAAGGACATAAAAACATAAGAGTGGGAATTTACCTATTAAGTTAGGTCTACCCATTGGGAATTTACCTATTAAGTTAGGTCTACCCAAATGCTTGAAAACTTGTAATATGTTTTGGAAACATAATGGACATGACACTTAGAAATTATAAGTGTGACCAACTCGAGGTTGGGTTGAGTTTGTAGCATAAATCTACCCGGAACCAACCGGCTTAACTAGTGGCTACAAACAATAGGACCCAATGTGAGAAGTTGGTCAAGTTGTGCTTGAACCCGAGGTTAGACTAGGTTGTGGTGTAAAGCTACCCGGACCCGCCCGGCTTAACTAGTAACCACAACGAGGTCTAATGTGAGAGGTTAAGGTGCATTAAATTAATTAATGCTACATGATAAGGTTAAGTAAATTTGATTTATGACACTTAACCAATTTGACATGAATGGGTAGGTTAAGTGAAACCGGGCTTGATTTCTTAATGACACTTAACCGTAAAATACGACTAGTGGTTAGGGTTAAGTTAACCTACACTTAACCAATCTGAACTCGGTAATTTAACGGAGTTAAAGTTGAACTATACTTAACCAATCCAACTCAGTAATTTGATAAGGCTGAGAACCGATTTGATACCTGGTCTGGATAAACTAACTTGATTGATAAATTAAACGAACCTGTTTTGCGGATCTGTAGGACCCACACCAAGTTAGGCAAGTTTGTAAATCTGTTATCTGATCCGTTAGTCTGAAAACTGATCGTCTGAACTTTGTATGTCTGAACTCTGTTAATAAGTTAATCTGAATCTGATAGTCTGGGGACACAAGGGGGAAGACTTGTGTCATTTGTTGTTTGGGACCCATATTAGTCAGTAACCCTTTCTGGTATCAAAACTTTGACCCAACTGTAGGTAGGGTCCGGGCACGCTTACTGAACTAATTATAAGTGGTTCATTCTGATAATGGCGATGGGTGTTGATGGTGCGTTCCAACCGGGTCATGTGCGTGCATGGATCCCGGTCTGCCTCTGAGGATGTAAGACGCCGTGACATCTGTAAATATGCCTGTGCTAATTGGTTGCCACTTTAGGGAGTGATACACCCTATCGTGGGGCCGACATAGGATATTTATGTATTAGGGAGCCGATCTCTTGGGTAGGATTGAGTGTACACTTAGCTCTGTCTGATTCTGTTGGTACCGTCTGTTTTGTTGGGTGGTAACACCCGTCTGTTTCTGCGTGGTACCGTTCTGTTAAGGTGGTAAAGGTCCATTATTGTTAGCATTCCGTTTCTGTACTTTATCTGTTAGGGTGGTAAAAGCCCATTTTTCCCAAACTCTATCTCTGTATGGACCATTCTGTTCCGTCCTGTTTCGATGTAAACATTGGGGTAACACCTAATCCTGTTATACTAGAATTTGTACCAAGAAGTTGGATCTTGATATAAGTCAAACACCTGATACTGGGCCAAGTTTAGGCCAAGGGATAAATTCTTGTTTATACATGACATGTTAGAATGCTGGTACACCTGTGGTGAAAAACTTCACCTTGATTATGTGATGACTCCTTTGAACTATCTGTTAGATATTCACCATGCTAGTATGTAATTATCCTTATGTTCATCCCTGCTTCTCATGCCAGTTAACTTTACCAGTTTACATTGATTGTAGTAGGGCTTACTCAGTCTTTTTGACTGACCTGTTTTCTTTCACCTCTTTTCTTCCATTCCCCCCCCCGGGTTCTCAGGGTGGGAATATTTGAGCTTAGCTTGGATTTCTGATCGCTTGCTTGTGGGATTTAGCTCATGTACGGTTTGACATGAAGCTAGCTATGGTTATCACTTATTTTGGGGATAGTACTTATGTATTTCAGTTTTTCAGTTGAAGTTGTTTTTATCTAGACTTGTTTATTTGGAAAGTTGACATTATGTTGTACCAGACTTGTTTTGAAATGGTTTGAAATCTTCCGCTGTTTTATCTATGTTATTTACTCTGTTTACATATATACATATGTTCTTGTTCTGCCTTGATATATCATTATGCATGTTTACCCGATTCAAACGCCCCTCCAAAGTCAGAGTGCTTGCAAGAGCCACCCTGGCGGAGGTGGGGTGTTACAGTCTGTGGCCTGAAATCTTTAATTTAATATTTAAATCTTTTAATAAATTAATTCGATCGTATATTTAAATCCACCGGGGCCACATACGAACTCAAGAAAATCCAGAAAAACTATTTTTGGCTTTGTTTTGACGATACGGTCCTGACAAAATTAATTTTGTTGAATTCTGAGACTGCTTGAAAAATGTCCATTTTCAAGTCGATCAGATTTGACTGAAATTAACAAAACACATTTTCGTTTGCCGCGCTCACATATTAATTCCAAAAATTCCAGAAAATTAAACTTAGCAATAATTTGACGTTCTGGATCCAACAAAAGTGGTTTCATTGAAAATGGAGGTCGTTTGAAAAATGTCCTTTTATACGGGCTATAAATTATACTATAGCGACCATTCTGAATATTCAACTGGCCATAACTTTTGATTACCGCTATGAAATTTCGATTTTTAGGAATCGTTGGAAAGATATTTTCAAACCAATTTAGATATTTTTGGTTTCACTAAATTCCGTTAGATTTTGAACCCGGTACATTCGGTCAAAGTTCAAGTTTGACTTTTCAAACTACCGCACTATTTCTGATTCCTTTAGAAATCAAAATAAATATATTCGCTCTAACTTCGATTAAAATAATTTTTTAATCATTATTATTTAAAATAAATTATTTTAACTATTCAAAATTCACTAAAATAGCCAAAATAAATTTTTTAAATTGGTTCGGATTTTCCGGGTTGTTACAATCTCCCCCACTTAAAAGCTTTTCGTCCTCGAAAAGGAAATAATAGTAAAGTAGGAAACACAACGGAAAATGTAAGGTATTGTAAATTGGGCTGTCAATGAATACCCGAAAAATTCGATATCTGTATGAATCCATATCTGAAATATCCGTTATTCGGCATTATCCAAAAAGCGGATATTGATATCCGATATCCGAAAAGCTTGTCAGATACGGATATGGTTATAGTGATATCCGTATCCGAAAAATATCCATCCGACTGATTGATGTAATATAAATAACTCCAAACAGAAAAATAGAGTTAATAATTATTTTGTAACTACTGGATGTTATTCTGATATAATTCTTTGTCCATTTTTAGTAAAAATGGCAGTTTTATTGTTTAATTTTGGAATATTTTTGGATATGCTTATGGATATTAGTTTAAAACAATGTTTCCTTATTATACTTCTTTATTTTCTTGTTTTTTATAAACATTAATACAAAAATTATTTTATGTTGATCCAAACATTTTTATTTATACTCTTAAATTTATTAATTACAGGCGGAGCGGATAAATATCCGATATCCGTCCGTATCCGAAAATTAAGCGGATGTGGATATCCGATATCCGAAAATTTATCGGATACGGATATTCGATATCCAAAAATAATTTCGGATACGAATACGGATATGGCACTATTCGTATCCGAAAGCATCCGTTGACAGCCCTAATTGTAAATGTACCTCAACACAAGAGTCACTCGGAGATGTCCACTCTGCACTTGGGATATGCCTATTTGATGCTATCCTCAGTCTCCCATGTACATTCTCTAGGATCCCCGCTCCAATGCACCTTGACTAAGTGGATCCGCTTGTTCCTCAACACTCGGGTTTCTTTGCCCACAATTTTCACTGGTTCCCTCCTCACTGCTAGGGTCGGGGTAATCTCCAAATCTCATTGTGCTGCTTCCTCCACAACTAAATCTGGATCATGAACATGCTTCCAGAATTGGGACACATGAAATACATTGTGGACCCCTGGCAACCAGTCGGGAAACTGCACTCTATAGGTGAGAATTCCAATCCTTTCGAGAATAGGAATTGGACCAATAAATCTTGGCGCCAATTTCCCAGTCTTCCCAAATCGAACTACACCCCTCAATGGGGAAACCTTCAAGTATACAAGATCACCGACAAAGAATTCTAAATCCCTTCTTCGAGTGTCTGCATAGCTCTTCTGTCGGATTTGGGCAACAAGTAATCGCTTCTTAATAAAATCAACTTTGTTCGATGCTTCACGAACCATGTCGGGACCCAATATTAATCGATTGTCGGGTTCCACCCAACATGCGGGAGATCTGCATTGCCTGGCGTATAATGCTTCAAATGGCGACATCTGCAGGCTTGCTTGGTAGCTGTTATTATAAGAGAATTCGACCAAGTGCAAATGATCTTCCCATGACCCACCAAAATCTAGTATGAAGCTCGCAACAAATCTTCCAATATGCGATTCATCATCTCAGTCTGACCATTTGTCTGAGGGTGATAAGCGGTACTCATACTCAGCTTAGTCCCTAGCTCTTCTTGGAAAGCCTCCCAAAATTTTGCTAGAAAATATCGGATCACGGTCATTGACAATGCTACTGGGGACTCCATGCAGTCCGACAATCTCTCTGAAATAAAGTTGTGCCAAACTTTGTGCTGTTCTATTGGATTTGACAGGAATAAAATGGGCAGTCTTTGTGAGGTGATCTACAATCACCCATATACTGTCATTATCTTTCCTAGTCCGGGGCAAGCCATCAATAAAGTCCATAGAAATTTCGACCCATTTCCAACTTGGAACTCCTAGCGGTTGCAATAGACCTGCTAGCTTCTGCTGATCGCTCTAAACTTGCTGACAGGCGGGACATCTAGCAACATATATAGAAATGTCTCTCTTTATAGATCTCCACCAAAATGTATGCTTGAGGTCTTGGTACATCTTGCTCACACCCGGATGAATGCTGAGCTTAGACTTGTGACATTCGTCCATTACTTCCTTTCTAAGCTCAGGAAGATTCGGAACATAAATTCGGCCCAATAGCCTCAGAACTCCTTTGTCATCTATCTGGAAACTCGTGGGTTCGCCTTCCCTGACTCTTTTACTGATTCTCTGAATAAATTCATCATTTTTCTGAAGAGCAAAGATCTTATCGATCAAAGTAGGTGTAATAATGAGATTTGCAAGGATAAGGTTGGTGCTGGCCGTATTTTTCCTGCTGAGAGCATCTGCCACTACACTGGCTTTTCCTGGAGTATATAGGATGTCCAGGTCATAGGGTGCGAGGAATTCAACCCAACGCTGCTGCCTCAAGTTCAAATCTCTTTGGGTGAACAGATATTTTAAGGATTTGTGGTCAGTATATAGCTTGAATTTCTCGCCCAAGAGATAGTTCCTCCATATCTTTAAAGCAAATACGATGGCCATTAACTCAAGATCATGAGTGGCGTAATTATTCTCATGCGGTTTTAATTGGCGGCCAACATATGCGACAACTCTGTCTCTTTGCATTAGCACCTCACCAATACCTTAAATAGATAAAAGGATAACATGTTAAAATAAGATTTGTCATTAGAAAAATGTCATTTCTGACTTGTTTATTTAGATGAAAAGGATAACCTTCTCTAGAGGCGTCTGTCCAGACTTTCAGATCCTGATTGCCATCAATAATGGTCAACACAGGAGCAATGATCAATTTTTGTTTCATCTCGGAAAGCTGCCTCATATTCGGGTGTCCAAATGAACTTTGTATGCTTCTTAGTCAACTTCGTCAATGGACTAGATAATTTCGAGAAAAACTTAATGAATTTCCAATAATAGCCAGCCAGACATAAGAAACTTCTGACTTCAGTAGGCGTAGTAGGCTACTTCCAATCTTTGATGGCCGAGATCTTTCCTGGATCTACTGAGATGCCTTCCTTAGATACAACATGGACGAGGAATTTCACCTCTTCTTGCCAGAATATGCACTTGGAGAACTTGGCTTTCAGTACATTTCTTCACAAAATCTCCAAGATTTCTTTCAGATGCTTCTCGTGTTCAGCAGTGGACTAAGAGAAGATAAGAATATCATCGATAAACACCAACAAAAATTTATTTAAAAAATCGTGAAATACCCTATTCATCAAATCAACGAAGTATGCTGGAGCATTGCATAAGCCGAAGGGCATCACTAGCCATTCATAAAACATATCTGGTCCTCTGAAAGCTGTTAAAGGCACACATTCCTTGGCAATGTGTAGTTGGTGGAAACCTATAGCTAGGTCCGTCCTAGAAAATACTCGTGCTCCATTCAAACGGTCTAGCAGATCATCTATGTGGGGCAGTGGGTATTTATTTTTCAGAGTTTGCTTATTTAGGTCACGGTAGTCCACACATAGCCTGAGAGTGCCATCTGACTTTGGGATGAAAACCACTGTTGCACTCCAGCTTGAGAAGCTAGGTCTGATCAGACCCTTCCACAAAAGCTGCTTGGTTTGATTGCTCAACTCCTCTTTTTCTTTTAGTGACATTCTCCGAATGCAGTGTACAACGGGCCTTGCATTCAGAACTAAGTCAATTTTGAAATCGATTTCTTTGCACGGAGGTAAGCTGTCTACTTCTTCGAACACATCCGCATAGTCTCTGACGATTGGGATATCCTCAATAGAAGCAGGAGTGACTTCTAGAGAAGACTAGAATTCTTTCCTATCTGAGGCTGAGCCATAGCATGGTATAGTCATCGTATTTCCGAATTTGGTTTTAATTCTGACTACTCTTTCAGCACGAAGTAACTCAGCCTCATATTTCGTTAGCTAGTCCATTCCAAGTATGATATCATACCCATAGAAATTCATGATGATCAGATTAAAAGGAAATTGGAAGTGAGAGTAAGAAACAGGCACTCTACAATATTGATCGAGAGTAAGCGAACCTCCTATCGGACTATGGGCTCTAATTGGATCTTTGAGTTTTCTTGGTTTCAGTTTAAGCTTTTTAATAGTGTCAACAGATATGAAACTTCTAGATGCACCCGTGTCAAACAAAACGGTAATAGGAATGTTTTTAATTTTAAGAGTACCTCCTAAAACATCAGGTTTACCTGCTTCGGAAGAAGCCGGCGCAGCCGCTCCGTCATAGACATGTGCCACATGAGATTTCTTGAGCAGAGGGCAATCCTTGATAAGGTGTCCAGGCTTGTGGAAGTTAAAACATTCTCTTAGGCCACGGGGATTCTGTCCACTGCTCTGACTCGGTCTAGACTCGTTCCTTTTTGACCTCTTCGGGGCTCGGTTCTCATAGTCAAAATGTCCTATCCTCTGGCAATTGAAGCACTTGACCTTAGATCTACCCCTCTTCTTCTTCCCTTGGGCTTGGCGGTAGAAGAGCTGCCTGCCTCAGGTTTCTTGTCCGACTCCTTTTTCTTACTGTTGGCTTGATTCTTTTCTCTCTTTTGCTGGGAACCCTTTTGGTCTATCTCCTCATATCTGCAGGCCATTTTGATCACCTTAGCAAATGGACGCTCGATGTGTGCTGTCACCCTATTATGATATCTCCTTGCCAGTCCATAGATAAACCTCTTGTTTTTTCTGAAGCGGGTCTTGGACTAACTCAGGGGTGTATCTGGAAAGCTCATCAAATTTCTTTACATACTCAGCCATAGTCATACTCCCTTGTTGGAGGAGGGCGAACTCATCGTGAAGGCGCTCAACCTCGTGAGGTGGAATGAACTTCTCATTGAATAGCTCTTCGAATTTCTCCCAGGTCACGTCAGCTTCATTTCCCCCAACCATAGCTGTTTCCTACCAAATCTGGGCCTGGTCCTTCAGGAACCAAGTCGCCATAAAACGCTTCCAATGATTTTCGAGCTCTAGTCCTCCCAAGATCTTATCTATCGTCTTAAGCCATGCTTAGGCCTCTGTCACCATTTCTTGGCCTGTGAAGTGCACACCACCTAAATTCTTGATTTTCTTCGCCACTTTATCTAAATCAAAAGCACGAGGGGGTGGTGGGGGTGGTGTCTCAACTTCTGGAGTGGCCTGTTCCTGTTCCTGGGCCGTAGGAGTCTCATCTCTGGCGGGTCTTCTTGCCCCACCTCTACCACGACCTCTCGTACATGCTCTGGTACTCATTTCTCAATCAGTCTGTAACACTAAGGAAAGAGTCAGACTAAGAGAAACGATAAATTTCAAAGGAAAGATTTTAAAAATAGAGACATAAAATAAGATGATAATGATGTAATGACCGATTAATATGTACTATTTTGCTGTGCTCATCTGGGACATTTCTAATCCTATCTCTAATGAGCTACTCGCCTTAGAATACTACTGACTCTATCAAGACGAATTGTTCTAAAAATGTTATACTCCGTAGCTAAGGTTAACCTTTAACTCTGATACCAAATGTGATGACCCAAACTTCCGTGCAACGAAAGTAAGGATAATCGTAGGAGCATTACATAATTAAAACAATAACAGATCGAAGATACATATAAATCATTGTAGGGGAAATGGAAATGTCATCACAACCATCATCACAGAACATCAGAGTACGCAGTACAGGATACACTTAGCAAAATAGATGCCTAAAAATAGGGAAAGAAATAAAGTCTCAATCTCCCAAAATACATCAATATCCAATGCTGTCTCAATATCTCGAGAAGAAAAATAAAAAGATTAAAAAAAAGAAAAGATCCTCCATCATCTTCATCAGCAACTCTAGTCCAGAAAACATCCCTACCTAAAACCTGTCAATTGGCTGCCCATGTGGAAAGAGGGCACCCGAGTTTGCAAAGTGAAACAAACTACGAGTCAGTCATGGGACTGGTATGAGAAATCTTACTAAACTAATAATATGGCTAATCACTGGACCATGCCGCTAACGTGGAACGGGTTTACTCCAATGGATTGCCAGTGCATAAGTTTTATAATTTTTAAGTCAAAAATAACGCAATGCTTTTTAGAAAATGAAATCATTATAAGACTCAAGTCCCATCACACAATGCAACGCAAAAGGAGGATAGAGTTTTACCTTATAATGATCAAGAATGCTTGATACGTAGAAAATAATATTTTTAATATTATTAGTGTCTAATATGTTTCAAAATACTTCAAAGTAAATGTATCAATCCTAGACGGCATAGCTACCATATATTATGTCGCCATATATAAGTTTACAATCAAGACCGTAATGTCGTATTGGAGGTTGGTTTCCATCATGAGTCAAGGCTAGGGACGATCTCCTAACCGATTCGAGACACTCTAGCAATGTCTCAGGATTCGAACATTGGCGAATCCTTGGATACAGCATGGCTGGTCCTCAAATACTTTAGTGGATTAGTTATGCTTGAACACATGCTTCCCGATCCTATTGGGCCTATAAATTGGCCATTGGCGACCAACAAAAATTCGAGGTGCCTTATTCCATCAACCACATAAGTAAAAATGTCGGGCCTTGTAAAAACCCAAACACCACTTCTAGCTAGAAAGAAACGTGTGCACTCCCTGCGTTCCCTTGTCCCGTTTTTGACTCTACCGGGGCGTGAGGCTCGTGAGGTAACGTAATACACAAAGCTATGCCTAAATAGGCTATGCTTTGATTATCATCCACAAGGCTCTGCTTTTCAACAAAAGCCTCAAACAATTGCATCTTGGCATGTCACATTGACAGTCCATACCATGCGAGTTATAAGTACCAATATATAACCTTCGAGCTCGTGCGTCTCAAAGAAGGGTGTTTTAGCAAGAGAATAAATTCTCCGCCACCTCAGAAATATATTAATAGATATTAATTTAATTACATGGTATGAAATTCAATGTCGGACACACATCCATTTACAAGTCCGTTCTGGGTCTGAAGGAATCCGGAGTCACCTAGGTGCTCGCTTATCCGGATGATCAACAAGTACGTCCAGACAACTACCACTTTAACCCTTTATTGGTAGCTAGCCAATGCCAGGCATAAGTAGTTATCCTTTCGATGTGAAGATCTCCGATCTTCAATCGCCGTCTTTAAGATCTTCAATTTTAATCGTCTTATGATCATTTGAAATGAGTTTTAACTCGGTCTTTTCAAATGATCCTCGTATACATATATTTTAAAATCATTTCATATTGTTAGTGGTATTTAATAACGATTAATTTCTATATTTGTATATATAAAAATAGCCAAATCTATTTAATGACGCTTCGAGTCGATGGGCGGCCCTAGCGCTGTTTTTACCAAAATTTGATTTACACATATCTTGAAATCTAACCGTTGGATTTTAACAAAATTCATATTGATGGAAAGATCTTCCCAAAGCGGTCCTAACGGTTCCAATTTTGGGAAAATCCGACGGTTGGATCCTACGGTATAATCATTTGAAGTTACGATTGCCCAAACGCGAACTACCCCGCGTGATTCGTTTTAATTTTAATTTATATATATAAATATAAATCGTTGGCGATTTCAACTACTTTCAAGCAATCACATGCAAGCCAAATACGGTCTACATTCATGTTATAGATTTTATATATGATTTCCATAATTCTACTAACATGATGAAAATGATGATTTGAAATAAATCATATTTTAATGACTGATTATTTCCAATGGTAATTAAATTACATTAGAAATATATTTTCCTAATGATAACTCCTTTTTGGTTGAAACCAATTGATACTAACAACATGGATTTTAATCCTACTATTTTTATTGCATCTAAACTTATGATAAAAATGTGTCATTTTAAATCTATTCTTTTTTATATTCTCTAAAATGACAATAAAAATGATACATTAAAATCTGTTCTTTTTATTGTCTCTAAAATGGAAATAAAAATGATACTTCAATATTAATCAATTTTACTACAACTAACATGTAACTAAAATGTAACTTTTAAATCCTATCTTTGTATTGTCTCTAATTTAAAAGTAAAAATGGTACTTTTAGTCCTATCCTTTTATTTACATCTAAAATGTAAATAAAAAAACTTACTTCTAATTTAAAAGTAAAAATGCAACTTTTAATTCATGTTTTATTTGTATCAAAGAATGCAAATAAAAATGCTACTTTTAAATCAATATTTTTATTCATAACAAAAATGAAAACAAAAATGTAACTTTTATTTTAATGTTTTTGTTTATAAGTAAAACACAAACAAAAATGTAACCTTCATTTTACTGTTTTTGTTTGCATCTAAATTGCAAACAAAAATGCAACTTTCATTTTAATGTTGTTTGCATCTAAAATTGCAAACAAAAATGCAACTTTTATTTTAATGTTTTGTTTGCATCTAAAATTGCAAACAAAAATGCAACTTTTTTATTTTAATGTTTTGTTTGCGTCTAAAATTGCCAACAAAAATGCAACTTTTTTATTTTAATGTTTTGTTTGCATGTAAAATTGCAAACAAAAATGCAAATTTTTTAATTTCATGTTTTATTTGCATCAAAGAAGGCAAATAAAAATTCAACTGCTAATTTCAACCTTTTATTTGCATCAAAGAATGCAAATAAAAATTCAGCTTTTTATTCCAATGTTGTATTTGCATCAAAGAATACAAATAAAAATATAACTTTTATTTTCCATGTTTTATTTGCATCAAAGAATGCAAATAAAAATATAACTTTTTATTTTCAATGTTTTATTTGCATCAAAGAATGCAAATAAAAATATAACTTTTTATTTCAATGTTTTATTTGCATCAAAGAATGCATATAAAAATATAACTTTTATTTCAATGTTTTATTTGCATCAAAGAATGCAAATAAAAATATAACTTTTTATTTCAATGTTTTATTTGCATCAAAGACTGCAAATAAAAATATAACTTTTAATAGGATATTTATTTGCATTTAAATTTGCAAACAAAAATGTAACCTTTTTCTACGACAATCAAACAACAACAATGGTGGTGATTTTATCAATCAACACAAAAGGTGATGTATTCTATATTGAATTGGAAGTTCTAACTCAATTCAATAACAGAAACAAGGTGATGTTTTTATTGAATTGAAAATTCTAATTCAATTCAATAATATAACAAAAATGATACTTTTAATTGAATTGACAATTCTATTTCAATTCAACAATATAAACAAAATGATAATTTTATTAAATCGACAATTCTATTTCAATTCAACAAACATGACAAGATAATATTTTAATTGTATTGGCAAACTAATTCCATTCAAGAAATGTGACCAAAATGATATTTTTATATTGAATTGACAATCTAATTCAATTCAACAAAAATGATAAAATAATATTTTATATTGAATTGACAATCTAATTCAATTCAACAAAAATGACCAAAATGATATTTTTGTATTGGATTGACAATCTAATTCAATTCAACAAAAATGACCAAAATGATATTTTTATATTGAATTAACAATCTAATTCAATTTAAAAAAAATGATAAAATAATATTTTATATTGAATTGACAATCTAATTCAGTTCAACAAAAATGATAACATAATATTTTTTATTGAATTGACAATCTAATTCAATTCAACAAAAATGATAAAATAATATTTTATAATGAATTGACAATCTAATTCAATTCAATAAAATTTATAAAATAATATTTTATATTGTTGACTACACATGATTCACCAAATATTTACAAAGAGAAAATGATTTAATTCAACCAACACGTTCAGATCTATAATTATTCACCACCAAACAATAGATCAATCATCATCCAAAATGTTAGAACAAAGCAGATCTAAATCATATACATACAATCATTACATATCATGTAAAATAATTAAATTGATTAATTAAAAAAATCTTACGGTCGTGTTGCAAATTTATTCAAAATTCTATCAATTTAGAATTGCTCCTTTTTAGTCTAGGAACGTAGATCTCTGTCGTACGATCGCAACGCTTCAGAAATTGATCGATTCTGAATCAGTACGAATGAGTTATGATTTAATTAAGTTTTACAACATTTTAAATTTATTAAATATTAAAATATAGTTCTATATCCTTCTTCCTCGATACTCAGATGAAGGCCGCGTTGAAACCCAATTACTTCAATTCTAGGTTTCAATTTCTATCACAATCCATTCAACTTCGTCTCGATCAGGATACGCCACGTCAGAGAGCTACGCGAGGCACACAAGGGGAGGGGGTCACGGCCAACTCATACGCGAGTAGGGGAGGCAGCGACGGCTTCAAACGGTCGGGTTTAGAGGGGTGTATCATGCAAATTGTGCCACTGTGGAGGATCCAACTGTACGGATGGAGAGAGGAGGAAAATATCTATAGATAAGTCTAAAGGAGGAGGGAGATTCAGTGAAAGGATTGGTGGAAATTAGTATAGGAAGGATGGAGCATTCTCAGCCATTACAGAAAGGGGACGGCGGCGGCTTTGCATAGGAGTAGGGTTTGGAAGAAGATGATGTATTTTTATATTATTTTATTGTAAATTTTACAAATAAAGCAAAAAGTTTTAAACCAATCCAATTTCTTTCCAACCGGAGTTGACCCAACCCAATTGCCCCTGTTCCGGATCCAATGGGCTAGGTCTCGTCAGCCCAAACGACTGTCTGTGGCCTGAAATCTTTAATTTAATATTTAAATCTTTTAATAAATTAATTCGATCGTACATTTAAATCCACCGGGGCCACATACGAACTCAGAAAAATCCATAAAAAATATTTCTGGCTTTGTTTTGTCGATACGGTCGTAATAAAATTAATTTCGTCGAATTCTGAGACTGTTTGAAAAATGTCCATTTTCAAGTCGATCAGATTTGACTGAAATTGACAAAACACATTTCGTTTGTCACGCTCACATATTAATTCCCAAAATTCTGGAAAATTAAAGTTAGCAATAATTTGACGTTTTGGATCCAACAAAAATGGTTTCATCGAAAATGGAGGTTGTTTGAAAAATGGCCTTTTATACGGGCTATAAATTGTACTACAGCGACCGTTTTGAATATTCAACTGGCCATAACTTTTGATTCCCGCTATGAAATTTTGATTTTTCGGATTCGTTGGAAAGATATTTTCAAACCGATTTAGATATTTTGGTTTCACTAAAATCCGTTAGATTTTGAATTCGGTACATTCGGTCAAAGTTCAAGTTTGACTTTTCAAACGACTGTACTATTTCTGATTCCTTTAGAAATCAAAATAAATATATTCGCTCTAACTTCGATTAAAATTATTTTTTAATCGTTATTATTTAAAATAAATTATTTTAACTATACAAAATCCACTGAAATAGCCAAAATAAAAATTTTAAGTTGGTTCGAATTTTCCGGGTTGTTACAGATATTCTCAAAACTTGCAATTAACATTGCGTTATTATTTCTCATATGGAAATAAATTATTCTTAACCTCCCTCCCATCACAACTGATACCAGCCTCAGATAATCCTGAAGTCATTCAAGTTGGGGCATTTACTTACCTCTCAGACCTTGATCAACAACGTTCTTATCTTAAAATAGGTATGAGTTATAATTCAAAAACCAATTTTTTTTCTAATATCACGAAATTATTTTAAGCCATTTTACTTAAACCATGATTTACAATCCATTTCTTATTTTCAAAAATCTCCTTTTCAATTACAACTATTATTACTTAATTTGTTGGTTAAGTAATTGCTAATTTAAAACGTCCTCTTTTACTTTAAGTTCCTTAAAACAATTTATTTCATAACGTGTACTTTATTACAAATTCTTAATGATCTCTCTTTCCAATCCATTTAAACCATTTCCCTTTTTAGAATCTTACTCCAATTTTATCCATTTTACTTAGTTCTATAATTAAGTAACATTAATTTAAAATTAATGCTTTAACTCTATATCTCCTTTATATATCTCGTTTATAAAACTCAGGTTTTAATATAAATCCTTTTTATATTGGTTTCCTTTTTCTAACTTCCAATATTGAATAAACGTTTAATTTAAGCTACTGTATTCGCTTAAAATCTCGGTTTTAAATTCTCAGGTTTTATGATTAAAATCTTTTCATAAACCCCTTTCACAACTCAACTAGATTCTATTTCAACTTCCATTTCCTTACTTTGATGAATTACTAAAATTATTATTATTTAAAATAATAATTTACTTCATCCTTCACTACTGTAGAAGTAGTTAAATTCTTATTACTAAAATAAATAGTAAATTCTCCTTTTAAAATCTTATTGAAATTAAAAACAAATATTCGTTAAGTTACCTCATTAGATCAATTCAAAACAAACTAATCAAATAATCACTCCCAGCTAAAACAGTTGACTTAATCAACTCAAAACACAGATATCTCATAACCAATTTAAATTAGTCATTCCTTTAAATTAATGAATAATATAATTAATTTAAATAATTCCATTTAATTGTTTTCCTAAAAAAAATTATCGAATTATTAACCGTTAGGTTAATTTCATACTCTCTTGCTTATAAATCTGATTAACATCAGAAATTTACTTTATAAAATCATTTAATAATTACATATAAACTTAAATAATAAATAATAGATATTTATTTTCTTTTTGTAAACTTTTATTCAAAATAATATATTTCAAAATCTATCTCCAGTTATAAAATAAATTTTATAACTCCATTTCTGTCGATTTACCTAATGGTAAATCAACATTGAGAAATCGATTGATTTATAGGCCATATACTGCCAATCACTCAACCAATATTACCCATTAGTTTAAACAAAACAAATGTTGGATTTCAGGCCAACGGTCAACAACCAAATCGATCATTCAATCAGAACAGTTCATATAATGATGATATGAAAATAAATAACATCTAATATATTTGAGGAACCGGTTGGATCTCTCCAACCTGTTTTTCCCTGCATCTAAATAGGTTTTCACAAATAATATCGTTAGATAAGAATTATTACATTTTAAACTAATAATTTCTATAATGGTAAATAACAGCTATTTAACCTCAACAATTTTATTTAATAAATAGTCCAAATAATTTAATTAAACATGTTTATATTATAAACCTGACCAATAAGGTAAGTTACATCAATTGATTCCAATCGTTAGAATAAAGATTCTGTTTTTCACTGAATTAAACAAACATTTAATTTCATCGATTTAATCAACAAATGAGTATATAATTAACAAACAATCAACCATTAGCAGCCATAGCACACAATTGCAAAACCCGACTTATATAAAATATAAGCGGGAAGAACTGAGTGAGTTTAACTCACCTTGTTTTGATTCCATTGTTTAAACTATTCGTTTCAATTAAATTAAATGAGTGTTTAATTTAATTAAAAATCCTAGTTGGTTCCAAGTGCTTCCGATTCTATCCTATGACGTTGTGCTCGTTAATGTGATTCCAATGACACTTTGTTTGCCTAATTCTATTAAGATACAGATAAGTTGTTAACTTTTTAATATATATGATTTAATTATAATAATTAATTACTTAGTCATCAATTAATTAAACTTATTATTTCTGATATAACCAAGCAGGTGACTTCTATCCAAAAGAACAACTGACTTTTCTTCACTTCCCGTCCTTCATATTTGTTTGCCTACATCAGTTCACGACGTTTTAGTATATAGGATTCTAATTAAATTAATAATCTTTTAATTAAAAATTAAACTAAAATGTTAATAATTTTTTAATGATAAATTAATTCCTTAATAAACATTTATAGCCAATTACTATTGATAATATACAGGCCCGAATGATCTCCTTTTCATGCGGTTAAGTGGTGCTTCTCGCTCAACCATAACCCTATGATAATTTAATAGTACTATTAGTTATCATTGATAATAAAATTGATTACTTACATTAAATTCTTAACTATGATATATAATTACGTTACTAACTATACAAGTAGCTGATAGTTACACTTCCATCTCACCTGTATACCTTCGTTCTCCTTCGAACCCTCACCAACGTACTCGATTTTTCAAATGCCGCAAATCCAGGCACCGACCGGAGGATGATCGGCTGCCACCACCCGAAGCATCGTAGTCTGCTCCGTCTCGCCCATGATTGTAGCTTAACTCGGTGCTGCCAACTGTAACACCTCGAATTTCATGAGAATATTAAAATTAACAAATTCATAAACACTTAAATTTTAGAAGAAGAATTAAGTGAAATGGGTTGCACTATTACGTTTGTCTCAAAATTTTGGTCAAGATAGACATTTGGTTTGCAAAAAACGGATACCTTATGAAGAAGTTATTAAGCCTTGAAGTTTGTATGCATATGAGAAATATATATATATATATATAAATTAAATAAATAAATATGCAAAAAAGTTCAAAATAGCGAATCGGGAGGGGGAATAACCGAACCGGCCCATTTTTGAGGTCGACCCAAGCCCTGCTGGGTCGACTAGGTGTTGATTCAGGGTGTTTGGCTGTCAACCCGTGGGCCGATTCGCTCTAAGGCAGATGTGGCATCTAATTGGTTCTCATGGTTCAGGGTTTATCTAATGGTCCTAAAACACTCTCTACAACTATATAAGGACCCTAAACCTAAAACCTAATTCTATTACTCACTCTCATCTAAACCTAGCCGCCACTAAAACCTAAATCAAATTAAATCTAATCTAATTCAACAAAGAGAATTCAACGATCTACATCAAAGGCGAGCAATTCAGTGTTAGAATACAGATCCCTGAAATCAAGTTTTTCCTTTTGGTTATAAGTGTAGTTATCTTTCAGATGTGAATAAATTAAAGACATGATTTGTAATGAATTGTAAAATAGAATTGTATCAAGTTGTATGTGATGATGATTCATATTTATTCATGTCTATTCTATCATATATGCCTATGAAATATTGTGGTCTATCGAACCTATCATGTTATGTGGAAATTGGTGAGTAAACCTATGATGTTGTATAGGAATTTGGGAATGAAATTATCATATGTAAGTTTGGTGATATTATGATACATACAAGTTTTAGGCTAAGTCATGTCGTTTATGCCTAATTATTTAGAGCCATTATGCATACATGTTTAGATCTACGACCTTATATGTTTAGATCTACACCTTTATATGTTAGATCCATATGCCTTTATGATAGATCTAATTTGCAAGTTCACCACTACATGCCAAGTTTAACTTGTATAGTTTTATGTAAATTCATATGCTTGTGGTTCATGTTGCATAGATCAAATTTGCAAGTTCATAGTTAAAAGTATATTGTTCTTTGCCAAATCCATGTGACATATGTGTAGTTAAATCCATACTTTTGTATGATGTTGGAATGTTGCAAAGTTCCTCTTTTTGTTTTATAAGTTAGGCTAAAATATTGAGCCTAACATTCTACGTAATTTTGCGAACGTATAACGGGGGCAACGTGGGGGAAAACATGAAATTACATGTAATTGACATGTTTGACACATAAGCATGATAAGTGGCATGAAAATGGTATAATCTATATACATAAAATTTTGAACGTGATTTAGAAGGAAAGTGGGCCATGACAATAATTGATTTATAATTTACATATAAATATGTAGGATAAACATGAAAATTACATGGCATAGATTGGTTGATGAAATGGTATATTTAGTATACCATTAATTGTGAGCATAATTAAAAGGATAATTATGGCATAATTAAATTGGGAATAATTTACTTATGGAATTTGTCATAAATAAGAAATATGTAAATTTAGAAAAGATGAATATGCCTAACCCAAGGTTAGACTGAGTTGTGTTGTAAAACTGCCCGGAACCGACCGGCACATCCAGTGACCACAACAATACCTGTCTAATGTGGGTGGTTAGTGCATTGAGCCCAAAAAGGACCCGAGTTTAGACTGAGTTGTGGTGTAAAACTGCCCGAAACCGACCGGCACATCCAGTGACCACAACAATACCTGTCTAATGTGAGTGGTTGGTGCTTTAATAAAGCTAAGTCAAGATTGGTAGGGTTAAGTCAATTAAGGAACACTTAACCAATTCAACATTTTAACTAAACTGATGGGTGAGGTTAAGTAAATTTAGAACACTTAACCGTTATAACATGTTAATTAGACAAGTGGGTGAGGTTAAGTAAATTTAGAACACTTAACCATTATAACATGTTAATTAGACAAGTGGGTGAGGTTAAGTAAATTTAGAACACTTAACCGTTATAACATGTTAATTAGACAAGTGGGTGAGGTTAAGTAAATTTAGAACACTTAACCGATATAACTTGATTTATGGAAAGGTTAAGTTAAAATAAGAGGGAAACACTTAACCAATATAACTTGATTTGTAGTAGGGTTAAGTTAACACAAGAAGGCAACACTTAACCAAAGTAACATGAAACATAGGTGGGTTATGTCAACTTGAATTGATTGATGACACTTAACCAATACAACAAGATAAATACATGGGGTTAAGTTAACAAGAAACACTTGACCAATATAACTTGATGAACGAACGGGGTTAAGTTAATAGGAAACACTTAACCGATCCAACATGATAAGTAAGGACAGTCAAGTTAATAAGAAATGCTTAACCAACATGACATGATGAATGAGTGGGTTAAGTTAACATGAGCGGACAACACTTAACTAAAATAGGCCCACAAAACTTAACCATTAAATAAACATGCTTGAATCAGTGGGAGGGTTAAGTACATATCGGGTTGGTGGGTAATATTAGTAAATATAGGCCTACAAAACTTAACCATTAAATAAACATGCTTGAATCGGTGGAAGGTTTAAGTACATATTGGGTTGGTGGGTAATATTAGTAAATATAGGCCCACAAAACTTAACCATTAAATAAACATGCTTGAATCAGTGGAAGGGTTAAGTACATATGGGGTTGGTGGGTAATATTAGTAAATATAGGCCCACAAAAACTTAACTATTAAATAAACATGCTTGAATTGATGGGAGGGTTAAGTACATCTCGTGTAGGTGGGTAATATTAGTACATATAGGCCCACAAAACTTAGCCGTTTATTAAAAATGCTTGAATCGATGGGAGGGTTACGTACATATCGGGTTGGTGGGTAATATTAGTATATATAGGCCCACAAATTTAACCAATAGGAAACCCTAGTAACGGGGACCCATTTCAGCAGTAACCCACATGGATGTATCACGGTACCCTGAACTAGGCAGGGTGGGGCATGATTACTGGGCTGATTATAAGTGGTCAAAGTAGCGGCAGGTGGTACGTCAATGTAGGTTCCGATGGTTTACGGGCGTGCACGTACTCCGGAGTGGGAAAAAGCAGACACTAGGTACCAGTAGTTATACACTGTGCATCTTGAATCGTGTCGAGTTGCTATCATAAGGATTGATACACCTTATGGTGGGACCAACACAGTGTATCTACATGCAAGAGAGGGCCGATTGACACAGATACATGGAACATGAATACAAGTAGGGAGCCGATCGATAGGGTAGTAAGGGTACATCTAACATGTTCATGGCAATTAGGTTGATTGAGGTGGAATCCTCACTATAGATATACCCCTGAAGGCTACCACAATTACAGGGATTGGGATCATGATTATCATTTTACACAGATTACTAGTTGGGACACTAGTTAGGTGGTGCAGAGATAAGTATAGAAATCAGATTAACAGAGTAGTAGCGAAGCAGGGAAAAAGTAGAAGCGCATTAATTTTACCTTGCACTTATATTGTCTTCAGTTACCTTGTTTTTATGGTATTGTCCTATTTTCGGTTTATTCATGTCATGATCCTTTATCTTGTTTGCATGTTGAAAGATCACTGGACTTACCAGACTTATGTCTGACCTAGTTTGTTTTTCGCCTCTTTTCTACCGTTTCCCCCCAGGTAGTCAGGGAGGGAATAGCTCAGCCTAACTTGGACCTCTTCTGTATCCAAGCTTGAAGATTAGTTGGTGTATCGCTTTGGACTCTCTCTCTCTTCCACTGCTATGGCTGGTTCATGCTTTATCGGGGAATATCATTGTTTTTATGCTTCTTTTATTCTTGGAAGTTTTTAAATCAAGACAGATGTTCTATGTATTACATTTAAGTATGATTGAGGAAATTTTTGTAAAAGATTGACTGGATTAAGTTGTTTATAAAATGACTTTATTTTCCGCTGCTTTATTTGTCTGTCTTGTAATTTATCTGCATCTTTTACGTAAAAATGCTCCACCAAAATTAAGGCATTCCCTCTGTGAGTGACCTTAGCGGAGGTGGGGTGTTTCACTTGGTATTAGAGCTAAAGGTTACCGGATCAGATAAAAGATTTGAAAAATTATTTTCGAAACGATCTTAAAAGAAGCATTTTCAAAAGAAAAGTTTTGTTTTAAAGGCATATTCCCCGAAGTTATATGCACTATCTTTTTGATCCTCTGTTTGAATCCTTGTTTCCTTCTTTCTTGAGTCTCCAGGGCTCCTGGCTTTCTGGGAGGTAACCTCATCGCAACATGGTTCCATAGGCTTGATGAGACCACAACACTTGTTAAAGGGAAAATAAGCGCCCCAACTTCCATCTATAGCCGCAGTAATTTCACCTACTGCTAATTTTTCTTTCGAGCTTTGTAGGATTTTCCGTGCATTGGAGGCAGCTTTCAAAAGACCTATCAAGAAGTTACACAAGGATGGCAAAGATGAGAATGAGGGAGTTTGGCTAAGGAGCATAACCCATGGATGAAGAACTCATGGATATAGACTTGGTTCACAAAGGAGGTAAAAACGAAGGAATAGTAAACCTAAAATAAGAGGAAGTATCTTTATTATGGTATAACGGGTCATATAATTAAGGACAAGGGAAAGAACAAATGACAGGATTTTCAAGAGGGAAAATGCATGCTCTCACCGCCAGCACACCTGAGAGAGAGGTAGTAAAGCTTCGGTTGAAAAAGTTTAGTTTTCTTTTGATCATCTTGTTAGTACTCATTTGATTTTAGCGCTTCACATTCTTTCATATCTTCTTCCATAGTCAAGTCTCTGCACCCTAGAGCTTGTATAGTAGAGGATCCCATTATTTTCTCAAATCCAATCGGTGGTTCGGCTCATTTATCTTTGATTTGTAAGGATTTGAGAATAGTTATATTAAGTACTGAGTCTAAATGTAATGCTTATGTTTTTGGTTTCATGGGCTATGGGTTGATTCTAGGCATGGATTGATTAGCTAGTAATTGTGAAAGGAGGGTAGTTAGACTTTCGACTTGCCTCGGGAATACCCTCGCAATTTCGTGCGATCCTAAGGGATCAGTTTGACTTAGCTACCTAGAATCACTTTATGTATTTATCAACGATTTTCGATCCGTTAGAGTAGTCCATGAGTACGCAGATATTTTTTTGATTAAGGCTAGGAGTTTTCCCGCAAAAAACTTGAGATAGACTTCCGCATATATCCAGTGATGCGATCAACGATAGTTTTGGAGCAAGATTGGCGAGGATAGCCAGAGTCGGTTAAGTGCTCAATTATTTGGTTGTTTTGCTAGTATCATCTCACGTAGATCGTCCAAATTCGGAGGAGGTATTCCTTGGATGCTTGTCTGATATTGGTTTAGGCCTTTGGTGCTTGTACTTGAGGGATGTTGAGTTCGACTAGGATGGTTTGCGTGAGAGATAAATAGTTGTGGCAGACGCCCTAAGTAGAATAAAAAACTAACCTTAAGAGAGGTAAAAAGTACATAGCAACCTTTAGATTTAGACCCTCAGATTTGTGACATGATGGATAAGCTAAGTAGAGGAGAGACCTCTAATCATCTTAGTATATACACTTGGTATCATGGTTAACTTTTGTTTATCTTGGAAAGATAGTTCGACAACATTGGATACCCTCTAGCATAGTAAATGATCGAGGTCCTATCTTTACTAATGGGTTTTGGAAATGGAGGTCAAGAAGCTTCACAATCGTGAAGTTAAATTAGTTAAGGTACAGTGGAGTGAAGCTCAAAGAAGATGCGACTTAGAAGACTGAAGACTAGATACACGCATCATACCCTTTTTGAGGGTATATCCTTGATTCCTCCTTTTTCTGTAATATTTATTTGCATGCTAGTCTTTATCTTTTAAGTATATCCTCTCGGTCCTATCCTCGATCCTTAGTTAGAATCCAATGGATGAAAACATGTGTTTGAGACATGTTATGATTGATGGTTGCAAGTGGTTGCAAGTGTTTGCTAGTGGTTGCTTGTGGATGCATATACACACATTAGGCACTAGATTGGCTCAGTCACTTTCATATTGCATATGCATATGAATGTATTTGTATATGGATTGAAACTTGATGTGTTATCATATTGATGTTGCATATGGATGAGTGAATATGCACACATATAGTATTTACATGATTAGCGATATTTGCATACGTATGAACGCATGACACTCTCATGATTCGCATTAAGGAGGTCAACTGGATCAGTAGACCGCCTGATTTTGCACCAGGTAAGAGACATACACACACACTCTACATATGTTCATATGGAATTAAAAGTCTTTTAAGGACAATGGATGCTTGTGGATGATGGATGAGTAGATGGATGATTGGATGTTAGGATGCATTCTTCTTAACTTGAAGATTTCGGGGACGAAATCCTTTAAGGAGGGGAGAATGTAACACCCCGAATTTTCTGAGAATATTAAAATTAACAAATTCAAGAACACTTAATTTTTAGAAGAAGAATTAAGTGAAATGGGTTGTGCTATTACGTTTATCTCAAAATTTTGGTCAAGATAGACATTTGGTTTGCATAAAACGGATACCTTATGAAGAAGTTATTAAGCCTTGAAGTTTGTATGCATATGAGAATATATATATATATATATATATATATATATATATATAGGGGGTGGCAATTTGAACACAAGATTAGACACAAAGAGAGAGACACAAAGCCTCAACCGTGGATCTTTTTGTCTTTATATGGAGAGGTGTAATTCAAGGGGTGATCCAATGGTGCAAATCAATTGTGTCACCATTTGTGTCAAAATTTGTTGTCTTTATAGACTTTCCCATATATATATAGATATATAAAAATTAAATAAATAAATATGCAAAAAAGTTCAAAACAGCGAATCGGGAGGGGGAATAACCGAACCGGCCCATTTTTGAGGTCGACTCGAGCTCCGCTGGGTCGACTAGGGGTTGATTCAGGGTGTTTGGTTGTCAACCCATGGGCCGATTCGCTCTAATGAAGATGTGGCATCTGATTGGTTCTCATGGTTCAGGGTTAACCTAATGGTCCTAAAACACTCTCTACAACTATATAAGGACCCTAATCCTAAAACCTAATTCTATTACTCACTCTTATCTAAACCTAGCTGCCACTAAAACCTAAATAAAATTAAATCTAATCTAATTCAACTAAGAGAATTCAACAATCTACATCAAAGGCGAGCAATTCAGTTTCAGAATACAGATCCCTGAAATCAAGTTTTTCCTTTTGATTGTAAGTGTAGTTATCTTTCATATGTGAATAAATTAAAGACGGATTTGTAATGAATTGTAAAATAGAATTGTATCAAGTTGTATGTGATGCTGATTCATGTTTATTCATGTCTATTCTATCATATATGCCTATGAACTATTGTGGTCTATCGAACCTATTATGTTATGTGGAAATTGGTGAGTAAACCTATGATGTTGTATAGGAATTTGGGAATGAAATTATCATATGCAAGTTTGGTGATATTATGATACATACAAGTTCTAAGCTAAGTCATGTTGTTTATGCCTAATTATTTAGAGCCTTTATGCATACATGTTTAGATCTACGACCTTATATGTTTAGATCTACAACTTTATATGTTAGATCCATATGCCTTTATGATAGATCCAATTTGCAAGTTCACCACTACATGCCAAGTTTAACTTGTATAGTTTTATGTAAATTCATATGCTTGTGGTTCATGTTGCATAGATCAAATTTGCAAGTTCATAGTTAAAAGTATATTGTTCTATGCCAAATCCATGTGACATATGTGTAGTTAGATCCATACTTTTGTATGATGTTGGAATGTTGCAAAGTTCCTCTTTCCCCTTTTTTTTATAAGTTAGGCTAAAATATCGAGCCTAACATTCTATGTAATGTTTCGAACGTACAACAGGGGTAACGTTTGGGAAAACATGAAATTACATGTAATTGGTATGTTTGACACATAAGCATGATAAGTGGCATGAAAATGGTATAATCTGTATACCTAAAATTTTGAACGTGATTTAGAAGGAAAGTGGGCCATGACAATAATTGATTTATAATTTACATATAAATATGTAGGATAAACATGAAAAATTAGATGGCATAGACTGGTTCATGAAATTGTATATTTAGTATACCATTAATTGTGAGCATAATTAAAAGGATAATTATAGAATAATTAAATTGGGAATAATTTACATATGGAATTTGTCATAAATAAGAAATATGTAAATTTAGAAAAGACGAATATGCCTAACCCGAGGTTAGACTGAGTTGTGGTGTAAAACTGCCCGGAACTGACTGGCACATCCAGTGACCACAACAATACCTGTCTAATGTGGGTGGTTAGTGCATTGAGCCCAAAAAGGACCCGAGTTAGACTGAGTTGTGGTGTAAAACTGCCCGGAATCGACCGGCACATCCAGTGACCACAACAATACCTGTCTAATGTGAGTGGTTGGTGCTTTAATAAAGCTAAGTCAAGATTGGTAGGGTTAAGTCAATTAAGGAAACACTTAACCAATTCAACATTTAACTAAACTGATGGGTGAGGTTAAGTAAATTTAGAACACTTAACCGTTATAACATGTTAATTAGACAAGTGGGTGAGGTTAAGTAAATTTAGAACACTTAACCATTATAACATGTTAATTAGACAAGTGGGTGAGGTTAAGTAAATTTAGAAACACTTAACCAATATAACTTGATTTATGGAAAGGCTAAGTTAAAATAAGAGGGTAACACTTAACCAATATAACTTGATTTGTAGTAGGGTAAAGTTAACGCAAGAAAGCAACACTTAACCAAAGTAACATGACACGTAGGTGGGTTAAGTTAACTTGAATTGATTGATGACACTTAACCAATACAACAAGATAAATACATGGGGTTAAGTTAACAAGAAACACTTGAGCAATATAACTTGATGAACGAACGAGGTTAAGTTAATAGGAAACACTTAACCGATCCAACATGATAAGTAAGGAGGGTCAAGTTAATAAGAAATGCTTAACCAACATGACATGATGAATGAGTGGGTTAAGTTAACATGAGCGGACAACACTTAACTAATATAGGCCCACAAAACTTAACCATTAAATAAACATACTTGAATCAGTGGGAGGGTTAAGTACATATCGGGTTGTTGGGTAATATTAGTAAATATAGGCCCACAAAACTTAACCATTAAATAAACATGCTTGAATCAGTGGAAGGGTTAAGTACATATCGGGTTGGTGGGTAATATTAGTAAATATAGGCCCACAAAACTTAACCATTAAATGAACATGCTTGAATCAGTGTAAGGGTTAAGTACATAACGGGTTGGTAGGTAATATTAATAAATATAAGACCACAAAAACTTAACTATTAAATAAACATGCTTGAATCGATGGGAGGGTTAAGTACATCTCGTGTAGGTGGGTAATATTAGTACATATAGGCCCACAAAACTTAACCGTTTATTAAAAATACTTGAATCGATGGGAGGGTTAAGTACATATCGGGTTGGTGGGTAATATTAGTAAATATAGGCCCACAAACCTAACCAATAGGAAACCCTAGTAAAGGGGACCTATTTTATCAGTAACCCACATGGATATATCACAGAACCTTGAACTAGGCAGGGTGGGGCACGATTACTGGGCTGATTATAAGTAGTCAAAGTAGCGGCAGGGGTTACATCAGTGTAGGTTCCGATGGTTTACGGGCGTGCACATACTCCGGAGTGGGGAAAAGCAGGCACTGGGTACCAGTAGTTATACACTGTGCATCTTGAATCGTGTCGGGTTGCTATCGTAAGGATTGATACACCTTATGGTGGGACCAACACAGGGTATCTACATGCTAGAGAGGGCCGATGGACACAGACACATGGAACATGAATACAAGTAGGGAGTCGATCGATAGGGTAGTAAGGGTACATCTAACATGTTCATGGCAATTAGTCTGATTGAGGTGGAATCCTCACGGTAGATGTACGCCTGAAGGCTACCACAATTACGGGGAGTGGGGTCACGATTATCATTTTCTACAGATTACTAGTTGGGATACTAGTTAGGTGATGCAGAGATAAATATAGAAATCAGATTAACAGAGTAGTAGCGAAGCAAACAAAAAGTAGAAGCGCATTCAGTTCACCTTGCACTTATCTTGTATTTAGTTACCTTGTTTTTATGGTATTGTCCTATTTTCGGTTTATTCATGTCATGATCCTTTATCTTGTTTGTATGCTGAAAGATCACTGGACTTACCAGACTTATGTCTGACCTAGTTTTTTTTCCGCCTCTTTTCTTCCATTCCCCTCCCCCCCAGGTAGTCAGGGAGGGAATAGCTCAGCCTAACTTGGACCTCTGCTCTTTCCAAGCTTGAAGATTAGTTGGTGCATTTCTTTGGACTCTCTCTCTTCCACTGCTATGGCTGGTTCATGCTTTATCGGGGAATATCGTTGTTTTTATGCTTCTTTTATTCTTGGAAGTTTTTAAATCAAGACAGAAGTTCTATGAATTACATTTAAGTATGATTGAGGAAATTTTTGTAAAAGCTTGACTGAATTAAGTTGTTTATAAAATGACTTTATTTTCCGCTGCTTTATTTGTCTGTCTTGTAGTTTATCTGCATCTTTTATCTAAAAATGCTCCACCGAAGTTAAGGCATTCCCTCTGTGGGTGACCTTAACAGAGGTGGGGTGTTTCACCAACTGTCAGGAAAACACCTCTAATTGCATCGACTTCCAGGCCCATCAGTCATCATTATAGTCCTCAGAAACGCATCGCCACCGTCCCACACCTTGGACTCAACCAAGTGAACAAGTTCACAGTTGCGGATTTGTTGAATTAATTGATGGGTTAGCGAATAGGTAGGGAGAAGGGATTGACAATTTTGGTAGTTGAATTTAGGGTGGAGGCGCAAGAGAAAAAACAGTTGACCACGCACTTTAGATTGACAACAATTTAGGGTTCTGCAGATGGGTTATAAATAGTATGGACATAATTTAATATTATTATATTATAACGAAACTTACCGACGAAGTATCGCATTAAAATAGCCGTATATGATCTCCAATCGAGATGAAACTCCTAATCCTAGTATAAAAAATATTCCGGACCGATGGGACAAGTTTCATCGAATTCCGAGGTCGTTTGTAAAAATTCTTTTATAATTCACAAGTGAAAAATCACACGTTTAAATTTCCCACGATCACAAAATAAATCCAATCAACTTGAAACTTTGAAATTCTACTTTTCCTTACGGATCCAATGAAATTTGTTTCGTTAAAATAGGAGTTCATTTGGCTAGTCATTTAATCCTTTAAAGTTACCCCGTGTAGATTGGCCAAAATAAAATAAATGATTAAATAAAAACAAGGGTATTTGATGCTTCCACGATCACATGGTCAATCGGATTGCTACCAAATTTGAAACATAACACTAACTTACTAATACGGATCCAATAAAAGTCGTTTGGTCGAAATTCGACTCCGCTTAGAAAATGACGATATTTTATAACTTAAATTGTTTATCGGTTTACAATTAAATTCCATACGTTCACATATTAATTCCGTTTGGCCATAAAATTTGCAGCACGCTATGTTTTGACGATCCGGACCCAACAAAATTTGTTTCATCACAAACGGAGGTCATTTGAAAATTGGCTATTTCTAAGGCTTATAAAATATCAATTAAATATAATTAAATTCCAAATAATTCAATTAACTAATAATATATTATTATTATCATAAATATCCAAATAAAATTATCTTATAGCTCCAAATATAACTGAATATGGATTTACAACTCAATATCGTAAATTTCGAGTTAATACGGTACCAAATTATATTAAAATTCCTTAAATTTATTAAATAAATGTTATTGTTTATTAACGATTTCCATAGCGACTATTTTAAAATTTGAATTGGATATAATTAACAATCTATAACATGAAATCTCAAATTTCTCTTCCAAATGAAAATTATAATCAATAAGATTCCAATGTTTCTTGTTTCACAAAATTCCGACTTAAAACAAATTCTGTATGCTCAATTGAAGTTCAAAACTCAATATTACGAACTACAGCGCAATTACGAGCTCATTTTAAATTATATATAAATTTAAAATTCAAACTTCATTTTAATAAATGAATTTAATATTAAAATCCATTAATTTTCCAAATTCAATATTTAAAATAATAAAATAATTTAAATATCTGACTACCAAAAATATGGGGACATGACAAGTCCATTTCTAGACGCAAGTGATTCAGATTCGGAAGATATGGAATCTATTGCACTAATTGGAGTTCATTTACGTGAAAGACGTAACGAAAGAGGTCCTCAGATGCACACATCGGAGTTTACCGGTTTAATGTGGGTAGACGACATATCAAGTGGTCATCAATGACGCTGTCAAAGGCAGTTTCGTATGAAACAACTATATTTTCTATCTTTATGCGATAGGCTGGAAAGTTATGGTTTGGCTGCATCGGAAAACGTTAGTGTTCGAGAAGCCGTTGGTATATTTTATACACTATTGCTACAGCTAATTCGAATAGACAATTGGATGAAAGATTTCAACGGTCAGGTAGCACAATCTCTCTTTGTTTTCATGTTGTTCTGAATGCCGTCTACAAATATTATAAAACCTATTGATCCTCGATTTAACTCAATTTCAACTTAAATTAGAAATGATAACCGTTACTTCCCTTACTTTAAAAACTGTATTGGTGTCGTTGACGGTACACATGTAATGGCACATTTTTCTCTAGATCGAATTGTTCTGGTTATAGGATGGAAAGGATATCCTACACAGAATATTTTAGCTACTTGCTTGTTCGATTTATTGTTTATGTATGACGTAGTTGGTTAGGAAGATACTGCGCATGACAGTCGAATTTTTAATTTTGTAGTGAATGACATAAATTGCTCTTTTCTTCATCCACCCGTTGGACAGTATTGTGTAGTCGATTCTAGATTCCCACTAACTACTGGGTATATACAACCGTATCAAAATGTTAGATATCACATTCCACAGTTTCGTTTGACAACAAATCAACCATAGTCGAACAATGAAAATTTTAATTTCTACCATTCAAGTTTACATATGGCAATTGAGAGAACTTTTGGAATATGGAAAAAAAATCTGTCATCCTTAGAAATATGCCTATGTACTCACTCGAAACTCAAACAAAAGTTGTTGCTACAATGGCGTATGACGATGATCCAGATCTTATTCCAGATGAGTATGTTGAAGAATATGCTGACTTGAAAAACATAGGAAACAATGATCTTGCACCGGCTCAACGTTATCAAGGTAGCACTGATATGGAAGTACATCAGATAGAATAAGGGACGAGCTTGTTGCAGCAGGGTTGCACTGATAGATTTGTACTTCTTTGTATTTTTGCATTTTATCACTTTCTGTATTGTTATTATGTAATGAACTGTTATGTTTGGTTAACTGTGTTATTCTACATTATTGATACTATTATGTTTCAATCAAAATTTGATTAAATAACAAAAAAATATCCGCTTAAATGCTTCGCTCAAATAGTCCGCTTAACGCGCCAAACGCACTCTCCGCTAACTACAATTCTCCGCTAAAATTCTCCGTTTGGATTCTCCGCTTCCGCTTGCGCCAAGCACACCCTAAGTGAAGATAAATAATTAAAAAAAAACTAAAAAAAACCACTTAGTTCCTCATTAAAAAGGAAGTTAGCAGGACTTAACTTAGCCTAGCTTGATAACAGTAGAATTTAACATGAACAAATTTCACAACTAAAATCCTAGATTTCACTAAGTAACATGGCGAGTAAGAGCAAAATCCGACAAATAGTTAGTCAATGACCACTTCAATATTTAAGAAATGATATGGAGTTCTAGAGTGCTTATCTCTTGAAATAACAGCGAGTAGATTTGATATAGAAATTGATACGTTCTTTAGCAAATCTCCACTTCTACTGCATTGTGAATCGCTAATGCTTCTTTTCCCTTTCCTCTATAATTCTTACTTTTTCTAGCTGAATTAATTACAGGATTTCCCATAGCTTTAGTAACATCAATAATCTTGGAAATGAAATATTAGGAATGAAAGGTTTTCAGAATTAATTGAAGAGAATGTCATCATCTGGTTCAAGGATGCAATCTCCAATCTCCGGCGCAATAACCAATAAAAGCATCAACGTCAGTTTGCTAGCAAAATTTCCGTACACCAACTCAGATCTTCACTTTCAACTTAACGCTATCAAAGAAAAGAAGTTTTTTGTATTACTAGGAAATGGTAAAGGGGGCAATGTTAAGAAGAAGGGAAGTTAGTAGGGTTCTTATTAGGTTTAGGGGAAGAACATTTGGGATGGAAGAAGTAACGAGGGCAAGACGCTGGCCAGTGTAGGTTATATCTGAAAATTTAGATTTGGAGCCAAATAGAAAGTCGGCCTAAATTGGGTGTTATGGGTAAAAGAAGTGAATCAATTGTAATGCAGGGTATTCTTAGTTGATTTTAAGCAGGGATACAATAGTGTACCAACAAAAAATTTATTTCCATATTGTTCCGATTGACAATAACAATTTTAAGCGAAATAACATAACCATGTAAATTAGGTCAACGCAGGATTGTTAACTAATGCTTGAAAAGTTTGAAATATATTCATATTCATATTTGAGATATAAAAAAGGGTAAGATATCTGAAAAAAAGAAAAAATACGGATATGACTACATCCGCATCCGCTAATTATTCTTCTAGTTTTAATCAGGATTATAGTTATTTTTTCATGTATTTTCAATATTAATTATTATACGTTAATATTCAATATGTAATAGTAGTTATTAATATAACTTTACAACTAGCAATAAAAAGTTGTAAATTAGCATCTATTGCAATGGACATTTTTCTATTGTAAAATTGACACCTATTACAATGGGCAATAAGCATTGTAAAATTGGCACTTCTTACAAGAGGCATATTCTGAGCGTTGTAAAATAGATATCTATATCAACAGGCAATATGTGAATGTTGTAGAATTATATCTATAACAACGAACATGAAACGACCATCGTAATAGCTTTCTATTACAGCGGGCAATTCTTACCCATTGTAAAAAGGACATTGTAATAATATTCTATTACAACAGCAAACAACGCCCGATGTAAAAAGGATGTTGTAATAGGGTAATTTTGTTTTAGTCTGGGTGATTGGTCGACCCAAGTTATTGCCATGCTCAATTCCGTAACTTGCACAGAATTAGAGAACTCTGGACTTTTCCGGACTTTTCTTTACATCTGATGTTTGAGATTTTTAACCTAAAATCTAAGGGCCTAGAATTCTCTGTCTCCACTAAATAAGCCTCTAGCCTTCCCTCATTCCACACAACTCCTTTCTTCATTCTTATGCTTCCTCCACACCTATTCCTCCTTCAAATAAAAATAGAGTTTTAGAATAAAAATTTTGCACAAATTTAGGGAAGAGGATTATTTATTTTGGGGAGTTCCGTAGGAGGCCAATGGAAAAGCTATTTTTTATGAGATTATCGTGATTATCTAGATTTTTGACAAGTTAAAGAAGAATTTGTACAATAGTAGTTTTATATATATTTAGATCAAAATTATTCATAGTCTATTTATAGATTATTTTCAGATTTAGTTTGTCCTTATTTTCTTTCCGTAATTTCTTTTGTTTGTTTCTACAAATTCTATTCACAATTTTGAAAACTGTTATGTCAGATCTCTTCTCCATTTTCTATCACAAGTTTTTGCAGTTTGTTTGGGTTACGCAAAAATATACCTAAAAGGCATATGCATACGGTTGAATTAAGCATGAATATATGTGCCCAATAACTTGCGATGGATTATTATTCCTCCTTTTGTTTTATTCTACGCTGGGATTGGAGTAAAAGAATTGAATTGAGATAATCAAATTGAGGCTAAATTGGATATGTTGAAAAGTGCAACGTAAAAGGGAATAATTGGATTTAACCTGATTTTGATTGTATAAATGCCTATTGAACATATTATGATAAAAATTATACTATAATCAGTAAACTGCAAAAATATGATAATTTGAAATCATAATAAACACATGGTTTATTTACAATTTTGATATGATTGTAATTAATTGAAAAAGATAGTTAGGCTTTAATATGTAACATATTGATTTACGGTGGTTGGGTAGTTACGAGCTTGAAAATTTGAATGTCATAGTAAGGCCTTAATATGTAACATATTGATTTACGATGGTTAGGTAAATTACGTCCCTAATAAGCTAATATTTGTGTGGGGGCCAAATCAAGGGTTTATTTGAGCCAAGTTGTTTGTTTGTTAGGATCCATTCCATGCAACATAACATTTTATCACTTTCGGTCTCAATTAAGAGGCAAGGGCACACACCATGATGTGTTGTGGATGTAAGTTGGTTCAAGTAGGGGTGGGTATGGGTGCCTTTCGATGGGTCATTATGCGTGCATTTGTCCAATTGGGGAAAATAAGCCATCGTAACACCTGTGTATAAGGTTATGTCTTATGGGTTAGGGCCTAATAAACCCAAACTCATAGTAGGCATAATTATTCTCGTTTTGGTTTGCAGCCGATCGATTAGGTAGTATTAGGATAATTCTTCCTTATTATAATATTTTCTCCGAATTTGTAGAAGTGCAAAATAACCATCATTATCAAACCTTATGAATGAGAACAATCAATTCAAATCTTTATGTCAATTCTGCTCTGTCTATCCTATTTGTTAACTCTTAGGCGTACACAAACACCTACCCTCTTATGACAGTAGAACTACTACTTTATCTATTTTTCTTTTGCTTATCAATCGTGCTAGTAATCAAGACGGTTCACCAGACTTTTTGTCTGACCTATTTTCTCCTTTCCTTTTTTCCCCTCAGGCTCTCAGGAAGGAAGCACATAGTTGGACTGCTTAGCTAGTTCTTTCTTGGAGATAGTTGCAGAGGATGTATAGTTTTCTTCTTTTTATTTTCAATGGTTTTGTTGTTTATTTAGCTATTTTGGCAAAACTTTTGTAATTTTGTATTCTGATGTTATTTTTTTTTTCTGGCTAAGATTGAGTCATAATAATTTGAGACAATTTAATTACGTTGGAATTAATGGTTTTATTATTTTAATGTAAATTGTCTTCTTCTTCCACTGTAAATTTTATTTGCTTATGTCTTGTGGAATCTTAGTCTCTGTGATATTTATGTCTTTATACCTACAATGCTCCATATTTCTTAATGAGATTCTATTTTAGGATAACGTTAAGGGGTGTTGAGTGTCACATTTGGTATTAAAGCCTAAGGTTACAAGATCATTAAAATTTTGTTTTAAAACAAAACTTTTTAAAAGAATGCCTATTTCTCCAAATCCAAAAATTATTTTGAAAATAAAATACATATCCCCTCTAGTCAAATTACAACATTCCTTTGATTCTTTCGAATTCTAAATTTCTATCCTTTCTTTTGCGCAGCATGTCGATAGCACCTAATCTTCCTGACGGTGTTCCTATTCCTAGTTGGTTCCGTAGATATTTAGAGACTACGACGCCCACTGAGGGACAAGAACATTCACAAGTTCCAACTGTAACAACCCGGAATTTTGGCAATAATAATTATTATCAAAATTCCAAAAATAGGAATTTATGCAAATGATGGAATTTGACTATGAAACTTTAACCGATGCGTTCGTCTCAGAATTCTGGTCAACTTTCATGTTTAGAGTTTCGCGAACGGAGTTCGTATGAAAAAGTTACAGACGAAATATGAAAATGGACAGAAAATAAATGAATTAGAATAATTTAATATAACATACCTTGTTGAAGTAGCTTGACTGGGCGTTCTGACGCCTAGGCGGTCGATTAGTACGGTCGAACCACTATGCGTCAAAACGTCCAGTGACGGCTAGGTTTTATAGGGTTAGGTTATTATATATTTTTAACGAATGGACGGATGCTAATTAAAATGAATCTTACGATCTAAGGCCGATTCCACTCCTATAAATAAAGTGGTAAGGCCTCATTCTTTTCCACACAAATTTGTGGGTAGCAGCGATGTAACAACCTGGAAAATCAGAACCAATTAAATTTTTTTATTTTAGCAATTTTAATGAATTTTGGATATTTAAAATGAATTATTTTAAATAATAACGACGGAAAAATTATTTTCGACGAAGTTAAAACGAATAATTTTATTTTAATTATAAAAGGAATTGAAAATGGCGCGGTAGTTTGAAATTTCGATTTCAAATTTCAAATGAATGTACATGATTCAAAATAAACCGGATTTTAGCAAAACCAAAAATATTAGAAACTATTTGAAAATATTTTTCCAACGAATCCGAAAAATTGAAATTTCATATCGGGAATAAAAAGTTATGCTCAATTGAAAATTCAGAATAGTCGCTATGGAATTTTAGCCCTTAAAAATGGAAATTTTGGAAACGACCTCCGTTTTCGACGAAACTACTTTTGTTGGATCCGGGATGTCAAGTTATTCCTAGATTACAAAATTCATAATTTTTGGGATTAATATGTGAACGTGGAAAAAGAAAACATGTTTTGACAGTTTCAGTCAATTTGGATCGACCAGAAAATGGCCATTTTTCAAACGGTCTCCAAATTCGACAAAATTAGTTTTGTTAGGACCGTATCGTCAAAACATAGCCAGATTTATTTTTCTGGAATTTTTGGAGTCTGTATGTGGCCCCAATAAATTGAAATGTACGTTTAAATTAAATATATATTGATTTATATTGTAATTTAAATGAAAACTGATCGAAACAGCCGAACTAGCTTGCGATACATATCCCATTGTGTTTGGAATGGGGGTAATTAGCTATAGGCGACAGTCGTTGGGCCTTGTTTGGAGTTCAAGAGAAAAGTCAACTCTTTGGAGAATAAAATAAAATATAATTTTATACATAAGCCCCCTTTCTTTTATCTTCCACGATTCACTTCAGATTTAGGAAAAGAAAAAAAAAACCTCGTTCGATTTTTCCGTCGCACCCCCCCTCTGATGATGCGCCGCCACGCCCTCGCCCCCCCGGCCACCATCTCCTCCACGTCAGCTCCCCCTCCAAGTAAACCCACGCAACCCATCCCCACCGAACCCAAACCCCTCTACCGCCGCCTTATAGTGCTGTAAACCCTTGGCCAACTCCACCGACCACTGCTCCGGCGAACTCCCTCCTCCGACCACCCCACAACCACGAGGAAACCCCCCTCCTCCAGCAGTAAAGGTAAGTTTTTCTTTTAGTGATTTTATTTGTTTTCTTTGATTAAAAAAAATCTAATTTTCCGTAATAAAAAGGATTTGATTTTTATAGTGAGAAAGTTTTGATTTTTAAATTAGAAAGTTTAGATTTTTTTAAAGAAAAAGACTCGATTTTTGAAAATGAAAAGACACGATCTTTATGTTACAAAGATACGATCTATAAGTATATTAAAATTCGACTTTTATATAGATATTAGTAAAATACAAATACGATTTTGATTATATATGAAGAGATAAAAATTCGATTTTTATTATATATGAAGCGAAAAAAAGATTTGATTTTTATCCTATGAATGACATGCTAAAAATTTGATTTTTATATATGTGAAGTAGCGATAAAAATTCGATTTTTATATATGTGAAGTAGCGATAAAAATTCGATTTTTATATATGTGAAGTAGCGATAAAAATTCGATTTTTATATATGTGAAGTAGCAATAAAAATATGATTTTTATATATGTAGTAGCATTGTTAAGAATCTGATTTTAACACAAATGAATGAAACAGACTGCGTTAGAAGCACCATGAAGAACGCTACACCTTGGAAATAAATCCGAACCATTCAGAAATAAAGAATGGTGGAGTGGATCCCAAAGGTAAGAACTTCTCACTTTTATTTATTTTCTAGTTAAAAATATATACTATGATGCAGACGGTGCTTAGCAGCACCCGACACCCATCGTCCACAGACCATGGACGACTTGTTTGTTGATTGTTGTGAAAATTGTTTGTGGTGTGAAATGGACTGAATAAAATATTCATATGTTGAAATAAATATTTTATAGTTAAAAATATAATTTTTAATGTGTGTATGAATAAAATAAATATTCATTTACAAATCAGACGTGTAACGACCCGTATTTTACGGTCGAATAATTAATTAAGTGAATATTAGGCTCACGTCCCTATTTTGAAACTTAATTAGGCTCACATCCGGTCATAAACTTGATATAAATTAGGTCCCTGTTTTCAAAACTTATAAAATAATAATTAAAAAAATAAAAAAAATTCGTAAATTAGTAATAAAATAAATTATGCATTATACAAAAAATTCAGTTCAAAAGACAACAAAAATAATGTCAGAAAGAAGAAAACAGAAAAAACTGCAGTTAAATGCATAATATTATGCACCTTTTTGATTTTTTTGCATGCATATATGCAATTAACTGCAGTTCTTCCAACGGATAGATTTAACTTAATATTTCAGTTCATTTTTATTTGCATCCAAATGTGCAAATTTCTCAAAAAAATGCACACATGTGTGCAGCATTTTTATAGGATAAAAGTAGGGACGTAATTTATATATAAAAAAAAAGATTTGAAAAATTTAAACCCGCCCCTTATTTTATTACTTCCGCCTTTTTTTTTTTTTAAAAAGTATGTTCCTTCATAAAAAAAAATCTAAAATATGGAAATAATTTCAGGATTATACGGAAATAAAAAAAAATAGTTGCATACATTTATGCAATTATTACTGATAATTGCATATATGTATGCAACTTTTCCGTAAGCTGTGTTCGGTTTGAAAATTTGAAACTAAACCTGCACAAATGTGTGCAAATATTGGGTATATTTGCACACATGTAAGCATATTTTTGTATGAATAAAAATCAACGAAGATGTATGTAGTGAAAGATATGCACGGATGTATGCAGGAAAATGACATATGTGCATACTATTATGCAATTAACTGGAAATTTCGTTTTTTTTTTCTTCTGTTTTTTTGATTTTTGACGCCTTATTTGATGGTTTTTTGTTCTAAATTTTTTAGTGTTTACATGTTTTATTTAAATACGAATTTACGTGATTTTTTTATATTTTTTTTATATTTTTTTATGACTTTTCAAAAAATAGGGACCTAATTTACAATAAGTTTATGACCGTTTTTTTTTATATTTTGAAACTTAATAGGGACCTCTAAAAAACGCACCCATTAATTAATTTAATTATTTAAAATAATGGTTTGGTAATTTAAAGGTTGTTTAATTAAATAATATTGAATATTTAATTAAATTAAATAATATAATAATATATTTAATTTCTGAAATAGTCAGAAATAGTGAATTGACAATATAATGTGAACTGGACAATTCAAAATATATATAATTCAGTTTGGAATTGAATTCGAATAATGAATATATTATTTAAATGAAGTTTGAACGTATAATTATAATATAATTATAATCGAGCTCGAAATGGCGCGGCAGTTCGCTATTTGGCGATTTGAACTTCAGCTGAATATACAGGGTCCGTTTTGAATTGGATTTCTGTGAAATAAGAAACGTTCGGAGCTGGAAAAGTATATTTTTCTAATGAAAGAGAAAAATTGGGATTTTGTCATGTAGATTTTGAGTTATGTCCAAATCAAATTTTAGAAAAGTCACTATGGAATTCCTTTATAATTTATAATGATTTATTTATATTTTTAAAAAGGGTTTTTCAATATAAATTGAATATCGATTCAACCGAGATTTGAATATCGTGTTATAAATCCAATTGGAGCTATACGATATTCTGTGTGAATATATATACGATAATATTTATTTTTAAATATTTAATTAAATCATTTTTAAATATATTTATATATTTAAAAGGGTTATTTAGAGCTTTAAAAATAGCCAGTTTTGCAAACGACCTCCGTTTTCGACGAAACTAATTTAGTTGGATCCGCAATATTAAATTATTGCTAGATTTCAATTTTTCTTGATTTTTGAAGTCAGTGTGTGGCCGTACGGATTTTTAATGTGAAAAACAGTCAGTATTTTGATGGTTAAGTGTGAGCAAATGGAGTCGGAATTTGACGAAACCAGTTTCGTTGGGTCCGTAATGTCGAACTGTAGTTGCATGTCCAGTTTCATGATTTTTGGGTATCATAGGTGATTATAGGAATTTTTAACAGTAAAACAAATAGCATTTGCTTAAATTTAAATTAAATCATCTATAAAAAAGTATTTAAATTTTCCTATAAATAATCCTTAACTCCCTCTAACCCTAAAATAGTTTTCTCTGGTTTTGCGCCACAGTTTTCTTCTTCCAGAAAATTAGTTTCGATCTTCATAAATCAAAAAAAGAAAAGAAAAAAAAAATCTTCCCTAAACAAATTTATGTAAACTCGCATCTTCTTTCTCTTCACATTGATATACATTTCGTTGGGTTCGAATACCCATTCGTTCGCTGGTTTTTAGGCAGTAAAACTAGGGTTGCGATTCGGTGGAGATTGAAGCGCTAGTGTTCGTTTTGGTGGTGGGAATTAGGTTTAGCAAGGAGTGTAGCACTCGATGGGTGCATTTTTCTTGAGTTCGAACCTATTTGTGTTCGGTGCTTTACGGGTTTGCGGTGGAGTAAGTGCAGACGATGCATTTTCTGGCGAGCTCGAGATGTGTCAAAATAGGAAAGAAATGAAGGGGATGTGAAGAGAAGTTGTTCGGTGGCACTTGGGGTTGGTTTGGCTGAGAAATGGAAGAATGGGATGAGATTGAAGATGTGGAAATGGTATTCTAAGAGGAGTAGCTGCTGTCGGGGAAGAAGAACGATGTAAATGGGCGGGCCGGAGTATTTCTAAAATGGGCCGAGGGAGTTTAAGGGTGAGGGCCAGTTAATTAGCCCATTTAGTTTTTTCTTTCAATTTAAATGTGTGTAAAATTTGAAATTGGATAATTTGCTCATACGATATCGGTTTTCAGTGAAACAAGATCCGACAGGATCATATGGACGACGACTACTGTAACGACACAGCCGGCTCGACGCCCGGACTTCGACAATAATGTATAAAACCCGTATTACTTGCCAAAACCCAAGTATCGAAAACAGTAGATAGTTAATGAAAGAAAATAGAGGGTGAGGTAAGGAAGAAATAAATATTAGAATAGAAGAAGAAGAACACATCATCAAAGTCTCAAATTGCAGCGGAACAAAATATAATACAGAAATAAATCTTTATTGAGAACTTTGGAAAATACTTACAATCATCAGAGTACATCAATTCATCTGGACAGTTATATTAATCTGTCCCCATACACAGCGGAATAATATAATATCATACATCTGCACTCTTCTAGCTTGTCTCTTCACAGTATCTGATAACCTGAACCTGTACAACCCGGTCTAACTCGAGCATTACAAATACTGGGCCAGTCTGGTGAACCAGAGTGAGAACAACTTGCAAAGTTTTAAGGGTATCATCCATCTTGATTTTAAAGTTCAAAATCTTTCGAAAGAAAGGATAATCGTAAGACCAAATCCACACATAAATACAGACGGTTTTTACCTTACGATAACCCAAATCATTTTGAAATCATATATTTAATCTGATATTATAATAGTGTTTAAATACAAATAAATAACAATCTAGCGGAACGCATGCATCTCACGCTCCACATATATAGTATACAATCAAAACCGCGGGTGCTTATTGGAAATTGGATTCCTACTATGACAAGGTATGGAACCACCTGCCGATAGTGCATCTCTAGAGGCGAATACACTGGGTTCAACAAGAACGTCTTGCAACCCTGCCCACACATGACCGACCATTCATTTCGCTTGAGTGTATCGAATGTATATAACCAACGGTTGAGATCAGCAACCGTTTCCCGAAAAGGACAGTATCGATAGATTAAAGAAGAAAAAGGAATCTCTCTAGATAGGTGATTATACACCCTAATGGGAGCGACCCACATAGCCATGCTGCCTGCCCGATTTTTGTCATTTCCCGATTGTGAGGCTTGAGGTCATAACGTATCCTTTGGAATACCTGTTCACCATTCACTTTGAATGCCACATCGTCAGATCCGCCAGAAATTACTAATTGATTTCTATAAAAATAATCGGGTTGTTAAGTTAAGAGAAGGTGTCTTCTCCGCCGCCACAGAAATATGTTTGAGGAAACCAACGTACGTAATCCCTTTTGAAAATTTTTTGTTGGACATCCGTCCATACAAGTTGTCCTGGGACTGGACAAACCGAAGGCACTCTCCTACCGCATCCTTTGATTACCATATGGATCAATAGCGAGTAGTCCTTGCAATCCGCAAAATCTCAACCACGACCGAATCACGTCAGAATATCTCTGGTTGTATGGCCAAAGAATATTCGAAAAGTAATCCTTCTGCTATGAAGATCCATGGTCTTCAATTGCTCCATCTCGCTCATCATCTGGTATCTTCAACGTTTACGTATTCATTGGTCGGAATGGTTTTCGAATATAAATTAGATCCCGGTCTTTCCGTACCAACAACCATATTAGCCAGATTTGATAGTCGGTTATTTAACTATCAAATAAACAACCATTCGATCATGAAAATAAAATGAATTCATTGATTCAGTACTCAACAACATTTGACCCTTTTAATTATAAATAATTGTCAATTGATTAATTCAACTTCTAAATAATTTAATAATTTAAAATACGGTATTCACTTCTTAGGAATATTCTCAAAACCCTTATACCCCACTTCCTTTTTAGTTTACACGTTAAGTATAACATTCTCTTTAAACTATCGTATTGGCTATAAATCCCTTTTATAGCTTTGTTTATAAATCTAGGGTTTAAATGTAAAAAACCCGCTAATCAATATCTTTTTCAAAAATTTAATTATATTCAATATCAACTTGGATTGCTTACCTTAATGAAATCTCATTACTACTTGATCGCTTAAATTGTTAAAATAATAATTTACATTATCTTTAACTATTTTAGACATAGTTACTTCTTATTTAACTAAAAAAAACAGTAAACTTTTATTTAAAATCTTATTAAAGAAAAAAAAAATCGTTAATCTATTTCATTAGATTAATTAATGACAAGCGAATTTAATCAATTCAAAACATGGTTGTCTCGTTAACCAATTCCATTTAACCATTCTTTTAAATTAATTAATGACACCATTTATTTAAATACATTTCATTTAATTGCTTCTTGAAACAATTAATTTAACTATTGCATTAGTTTCTGCTCGCCTCCTTATAAATCTCTTTAACGTAAGACTTTGATTTGTAAATTATTTAAAAATATTTAAAACTTATAAAGTAAATAATAAACCTTAATTTCCTTTATTGATCTTTTATTTAAATATATATATATATTTAAAAAACTATATTTGGTTGTAACGTAAATTTCATAACTTTATTACCGTTGATTCAACCGACGGTAAATCAATATTGTAACACCATTTATTTTTAGGTCAACTTTTGCCAATTACCCAACCAATACTGTTTTATTAGTTAAACTAAACAACCGTTGAATTAAAATTCAACAAACAATGATCAATCAATCATCCAGTCATATCAGTTAAACAGTTCATATAATTGCAATATGAAAATAAATGAATAATGTGAGGAATCCAGTTGGATCCCTCCAACCTGTTTCTCCCAGCATCCAAATACGTTATTTCAACAATATCATTTTATCCCAATAAACAGGTACAAGCTTCAACCATCAAACATCTATCCAACCATCCATCAACCAATTAACAATCATAGCACACAAATATTTAAAGCTAACTTATATAAAATATAAGTGGGATAAAAACTGAGTGAGTTGAACTCACCTTAATTTGTCGTCAAATCAGTTCGTTTTACCACCTCCCAGCTGCGTTCAATTCTGTCTGTTCCAATTTTCAAAATGTTGCGTCAGTCGGTATAGATTCGGCGTTATTTGTTTCGTCTAACCCCTTTACTGTATAACACAGTTGTAATTTTACACGTCACTCAATTATTTAATAATATTAAAACTCATATAATCTGTTATTAACTAAATTTTCTGTTACGTTCATTTAGCCTTAGGTAGGCATATTCCCGCGGTCATGTAAATAAACTTCAGACTATATAGTAATGTTATGTTAATAATACTTAAGATAAATATACTAAACTGGTTGTTTAAAATATTACATACCTACGATTTTATTTCGAAACCGGTTAGGAGCTTTCAGACTCAAGTGGGCATACAAGTCCCTCGTTATATAAATTGACCATACAGAGGTATAACGCAGCAGAAGTATAGTTAAAGAAAGGAGCACGTCATGAATTAAACCTTATATGAATTAAACTTTCATTCAACATTTTTAGAAAATATGTTTATAATCTTACTGGCTACCTTAATCAGTGTAATAACCTGGAAATCCGACCCAATTTAAAATTTTTATTTTGGTAATTTTAGTGAATTTTGAATATTTAAAATGAATTATTTTAAATAATAACGACGAGAAATTTATTTTGAATAGAATTAGAATGAATATATTTATTTGAATCGACGTTAGAATATAAATATTTTATTTTAATTATAAAAGGAATTGAAAATGGCGCGGTAGTTCGAAAATTCGACTTCAAATGAACGTACAGGATTCAAAATAAACCGGATTTTAGCGAATCCAAAAATATTTGAATCTATTTGAGAATATCTTTCCAATGAATCCGAAAAATCAAAATTTCATAGTGGGGATAAAAACTTATGCCCAGTTGAAAATTCAGAATAGTCGCTGTGGAATTTTGGCCCTTAAAAATGGAAATTTTGCAAACGGCCTCAGTTTTCGATGAAACCACTTTTGTTGGATCCGTGATGTCAAGTTATTGCTAGATTCCAAAATTCATAATTTTCTGAATCAATATGTGAGCCTGGTGAAGTAAAACGTGTTTTGACAGTTTCAGTCAATTTCGATCGACCAGAAAATGACCATTTTTCAAACGGTCTCAGAATTTGACGAAGTTAGTTTTGTTAGGACCGTATCATCAATACGAAGCTAGAAAATATTTTTCGGGAATTTTTAGAGTTAGTACGTGGCCGCGATAAATTGAAATGTGCGTTCAAAATCAATATATAGATTTATATTTTGATTTTGAAGGAAACTGATCGAAACAGTCGAATCAACCTACGATACATATCCCATTGTGTTCGGAATGGGGGTAATTAGCTGGAGAGGATAGGCGATGGGCTCGATTTGGGGTTCGTATGAAAAGTCCACTTTTAGGAGGAAATAAAATAAAATAATATAAATATTATATATAACTCACCCTCTCCTCTCTCTCACCTCTCAGACCCAAATAAAAGAAGAAAAAAAGGAAAAAACCCGCGTTGTCGCGCAAACGCCCCCCCTCGTCGTCGATGCTGCCGCTCCTCCCCAAATGCGCCACCACCTCCCCATCACTCCCTCTCCTTCCTTCTCAGCCTCTCCTCTTCCTTCTCCATCTGAAAACCCACTCAAACCTACGTCCTAGCCCCAAATCGGTCTCCACATCAGCGCCGCCACCCCATGGATCTCCGACCGCCACCTCTTGCACCATTCTCCATCCATCAGCACCTGCAGAGTGCCACCCCTACCCCAAATCCATATGTAAGTTTTTGTTTTCGTTATTTTAAATAATTAGTTAAAAAAATCAGTTTTTTTTCTATTAGAGGATTGTAAAGAAATCAGTTTTTTTTATTATGAATAGCATAAATTAAAAGTATGATTTTTATGCTATGGTTTAAATTAAAAATATGATTTTTATATCATAGGGAGATTAAAAATATGATTTTTATATCATAGGAATAATAAAAATATGATTTTTATATCATAGGAAGGATAAAAATATGATTTTTATATCATACAGGTAATAAAAGTATGATTTTTATCTATGTAACGAAATAAAAAATTTGATCTTTATATATGTAGCGATAGGATAAAAATACGATTTTTATATATGAAGTGGTTTTCATTATATGAATCATTATAGAAAAATTCGGTTTTTATTTATGTTGTTTTGAAGTAAAAATCTGATTTATATATATATATATATATATATATATATATATATATATATATAAGTAACGATATAAAAATATGATTTTCATATGTATGAAAGCGAGATAAAAAGACGATTTGTATATATGGATTAGCGGTATAAAAATTTGATTTTTATATATGTGATAGCGCCATAAAAATATGATTTTTATTATATAGAAAGAAAAATAAAAATGTGATTTTTATAGCATTGAAATAAAAATGTGATTTTTAACAAAATACCGCGTGAAACAGATCTCGTTGGAAGCACAGCGATGATTTTCTACATATGAAGAGTCGCGGCGTTTGGTTTAGCTTCTAGGTGAAAACTCCTCACTTTTATTTTAGTTTCTAGTTGAAATATATACTAGAATGCAGACGTTGCTTAGCAGCACCTGACACCCGTCGTCCACAGACCATGGATGACTTGTTTATTTGATTTCTGTGTTGTGAAATTTGATTGTGTGATGTGGAATGAAATAAAATATTTTATCGTTATAAATATTTTGTAGTTAAAAATATAATTTTTAACGTGTATATAAAATAAATACGAATAAAAAAATCGGACGGTTTGTTTATGTACACCCATTTGAAAGATATTGATTGGGACGATAAATTTTACACATCGCCCAACTGCACAAATAAAAATCTGTGTTTGTTGATTTGAAACCCACACGGGTATTGGGATGATATTTGACGTACACTAATCCCGATTGTTTAGTTGTATGTCAATCGATGGGTTAACAGACTGTGTAAACGTTAATTATTTATATTTAATGCTTAAGCAGTTGTGTGGTGCACTTTGGATGATGGTTGATTATTTATCATTGCTATTATATACATGTGTTGTATAGAACCCATATAAATAACATTATATGGTAATTGAGTGGGTCTCATTTCAATTTGGAAAATAATGAATATTATAAAAGAAAATTCATGTGTTGAATAGAATAAATATTCATGTGTTGAATAGAATAAAAATTCATGTTTTGAATAGAATAGAAAATTCATGTGTTGAATAAAAATATATATTCATGTGTTGAATAGAAGAAAAATTCATGTATTGAATAAAATATATATTCATGTGTTGAATAGAAGAAAAATTCATGTGTTGAATAAAATATAAATTTATGTGTTGAATAGAATAAATATTCATGTGTTGAATAAAAATAAATATTCATGTGTTGAATAAAAATATATATTCATGTGTTGAATAAAAATATATATTCATGTGTTGAAGAAAATATTCATTTGTTGAATAGAATAACGAAGTTATTGAAATATATAAAGCCGTGTTGGTTAGTTATGCACCATTTTGACGCGAACAATATTTATATCGATTTTATTTATTTTTATAATGAATATCGAATAGGAATTGATTTCAAAATATAACGTTTTGAAAAAATTATCATTTATAGATTAATGATATGGATATACAAATTTGATTTGAAATTGAATGTGAAGTTGAAATCGTTTTGAAAACGAATTTAAAACGATTTTTAAAATACGTTATAAAAGGAAATCGACGAAATATATATAATATATATTATATATATTAAATGGATTGAATAGAACGCGCTGCGCTGCGGCAGTTCACGAATTTCGACCATTGACTTCGAATGGACGTTACGGGAGATCCGACCGTTGGATTCTCCTAAAGCCAGAACCATTGAGTTCATATCGAAAAGAGCTTTCTAACGAATATTAGAGATTTGAAATCTAATGGTTGGATTTGGAATTAAATCTAATCTATTAGAGGATTGTAATTAAATCTAATGGTTGGATTTGGAATTATGTCCAAATCAAATTTGAAAAAGGTCGTTGTAAGTGCAGTTTGATGGCCGTTGATGGAAATCGACTGTACGGGCCTTAATAAAATTATTAAAAATAGCAATAATTTGTGTAAAATCATAAGAAATGATTTGGAAAGAATTGGGATGAAAAATTCCATATTTGAAAAGATAAAAATAGATTTTTATCGAAATGAACTAGTTTCGAACTAGAATTATAATCCATTTATTTTTAAAAATTAATAAATTGGATTTGAAAGGGTTTTAAATGTACCCAGAATTTCCAATAATTGAATTGGAATGAATTTGAATCGAAATTGTCTTTGGAATATTTTGATGTTGGATTTCGTGATTATACAGATATTGTTATCGAAATTTGAAAGATATATTTATATCGTTATTTCCAATATGATATTTGTTGGTCGTAGAATTTGATATTGAATATAAGCCGATATATTTTCTATTCGGAGCCTTGTATTTAATATCAAATGGGATTTGGGTTTGTCGTGAATGGTGTCTTCATTAACACTATTCTTAAACCCAGTTGAGAAAAAGATTAAATCTTTTTATTTAGATTTAATGAAGTATACCAATTAAATGGTATTTAATTGGATTTGAATTTGAATTGATTTTGGGTTGTCGTGAATGGTATCTTTAATAATATTGTTCTTAGACCCAATGGAGTTAAGAAAATCAGAAGCTAACTAAAGATTAGTTAAGTTGAATGGTTTCTTGGGTATTGATATAATGTTGGTTTCGGCCTTCGGGGGTTTATACTTAGGGAATTGTTCACTTGCTATTTTACAGTTAAAGGCTGATAGAATGGAATGTGATTTTGGGTTTATAGTGAACCATGTTTTAAATGACATTGGTTCTTTAACCCAGTTAAAGACTGGATATGATTTCCCAAGTTAAACAATCATTAATATTGATTTTTGGGAAGATTAAAACCAAGTGGAGTTTTAATGAATCTTTAATTAGATTGAAAGATTGAGAATGGAGTATCACCAGTTTTGCTCCAGGTGATAGTTACATCTTTAATTAGATTTGAACGTGAAATGGTAATTGAATTTACCGATAACACCATGGTGTTAGATATGAAGTATTACCAGTTTTACTTCATGGGATGAATAGGTTGGGGTTGGGAAATTTAACAATTGATTACTTCGGTAAGGTTCGTTAATCCCGACTAGTTTGGATAAGACATAATTTGGTTTGAATTGATTTTCAAAAGAAGATTAAAGAATAAATTTAAGGAATTTATCTTTGATAAAATTAATGGGAACCTCTCCCTAAGAATGTGAAATTTAGCAATTAACTGAAGATTAGTTAAGATGAATGGTTTCCTGGGTATTGATCTGATGTTGGTTTCGGCCTTCGGGGTTAATATTTGGGGAATTGTTCTCTTACTAATTTACGGTTAGTGACTGATGAATTGGAATGAGGCATATGTTGTGTTTTTGTAACACTTGTTTTATTATAAACGCGAGTTATTCGGAAAGATCGGGTTTATCCCATTTTGAATACCTGATACAACGATAAGTCGAAGGTGAAGACAGTGGTTGAAGACCGGAGGTCTTCTCATCGTTTTGACGATTCCTGATGATCTTGATTGGGTCGTACACCCAAAAGGATGGAATAAGTTAGTGATTGTCTAGACGTACTTGGAGATCGATGGATATGCGAGGTACAAGGTGCCTACGTGTGACGACCCAAACTTCCCAGTAAAGGAAGGCCTGGATTGCTTTGAGAACAATACACATCAGAACACAACTGAGGAACATTTTATTGCTGATTACAACAATTTCATCAGAATACAAGAATATAACAAAGTATGAATACTTAATTACACAATAAAAATACAATAATATCAAAGATTTAAATTACATTTAAATAGCAGAGGAAAAATATTACAAATATACAACTGAAAGGAATACACGGATACAGAGCTTTCCGAATACCGCTTCAGCTGTAAACCAGGATCCTGTAAATATATCTGCAAAAAGCTACTCGACTGCCCGTGTAGAAAATAAGGGCACCCGAGTTTGCCAGTGAAACAAACTATGGGTCAGTCATGGGACTGGTATGAGAAATCTTAACTTAACTATCTAATAAGAAGGCTAATCACAGGACGACGCCGCTAACGCGGAACGGGTTTACTCCATTGGATTGCCAGTGCATAAAATAAAGTAAAACGTTAGACAATGCAATGTTTTTTAGAAAAATGAAACCATTATAAGACCCAAGTCCCATCACACAATGCAACGCAAACCGGAGGATAGGGTTTTACCTTATAATGGTTAAAAGATGCTTGATACGATAAAAACGGATTTGATATTAGTGTGTATGTGTTCTAATAAAAACATTTCAATCATAATGTATCAATCATAGACGGCATGGGTACCATATATCATGTCGCCATACTAGTTCTACATTCAAAACCGCAAGGTCATATCGAAAGTTGGATTTCCATCATGAGTCGAGGCTAGGGGCAAGCTCCTCTCCGATTCGAGACACTCTAGCAAATGCCTCAGGATCCCCCGTAGTGAACCCTTGGATCTTCAGGGTCGTTCCCTACCTAAGGGTAGTGGATTAATTATACCTGTACACATGCTTCCCGGTCCCTTTGGACCAATAGTATGACCAATAACGACCTATAAAAATCCGAGGCGCCTAAAAAAAAACCATCATCCACATAAGTAAAATGCAAGCCAGTTTAAGCACCGGCACTACTCCTAGCTAGAAAGAAACGTGTTCACTCCCTGCAGTCCTACTCCCGTTTTTGACTCATACTGGGGTGTGAGGCTCGCGAAGTCACGCTATACATAAAGCTATGCCGTAATAGGCTATTCTTTGATCATCCCACAAGGCCCTGCTTTTCCACAAAAGCCTTGATCAATTACATCTTGGCGTGCCACATTGACAATTCACGCCATGCGATCAATCACTATTAATATATACCTGGGTGTTAAGTAGAGAATAAATTCTCCACCACCAAACAGACATACATTAACAGAAATCGATTTAATTCACATGGAACGAAATCCAATGCCAGACACACATCCATTTACTAGCTTATGCTCTGGGTCTGAGCGAAAACCATATCCGAACAATCAACAATAGTCCGGACGGCCACCACTGAGGCCCCTTCAAAGTAGCTACTCCCATCAAGGGTCTCTGTAGCAACACATCCATTCGATGTGAAGATCGTTGGTCTACAACCACCGTCTTCATCTTCGAATCTTCACTGTTGTAGTAATTATTCGGAATGGGTTAAACCCGGTCTTCCCGAATAACTCACGTATTTTATAATTAAAAATCAAGTAATATAAAAATAAATCCAACGCCTCATTCCAATTCAGAATATTCTTCTAATAGATATTCGCATTATTATATCAAAGATAAATTCTTTACTTTATACTTAAATCTTTCTTTAAAGATTTATTAAAACAAAATTTGGTTTTAAATATCACACCAATCATTATTCAATGATTATTTGAATTTAAGAAATTAACCTTATCTTTAACTGGGTTAAAGAACAAATGTCATTTAAAACATAGTTCACGATAAACCCAAAATCATCTTCCATAAAATATGGAATCTTCACAGAAATCAAATCAATATATAATCACTATAAATTTCTGTATCTGACCAATAATATAAATGGAATAACGGCAAAGCCTCTTAAATTCCATATGTAGTATCGGTCTTCTTTTACAGAAACTTATCTCAGTTATTATTAATCCGAATTCTATTCAATTCCAATCTAATATATTAAATTGGAAAACTTTACTTTTGGAAAATTCGCATTTAAATCTTGATACAAGATTTATAAATTCCAAATCATATTCTTACTGTTAATTGAGTTAAAGAACAGATGTCGTTTAAAAACATTGTTCACGATAAACTCAATTCACAAATCATTTTTATTCCAATTACAAAATATAGTTTGAAACTCTAGTAATCTTAATTAAAAGATTCATTCTTTTCAACTGGTTTAAGAAAGGTGTTATTGAAGACACCATTCACGACAAACCCAACATCCAATTTATTTAAGTCAATTTCAATTAAATATTCACTAATTGGAAAGCTTCCTTAAATCTTAATTTAATGATTTATTCTAGTTAATAACTAGTTCATTTCAAATAAATATTTTTTTAAAATATATTCTTTTTCTAAGATATATATATATATATACATTTTTAAGATATTTTCTAAAATATTCTTTTTCTAGAATATTCTTTATTGGAATGTGACTCACTCAACAACCATATATTGCATCAAATCTACAAGCATGATAAATAATTATCAAACATCCAAATGACGACCAGAGAGGAATTTATAACTGTGTGAGCATTAAAGTAAATAACTAACGCTCATCACAGACTGTCAATCCATCGATTGACAGATAACTAAATATTGGGATTAGTGTGTATCCAATATCATCCCAATACCCGTGTGGGGTTTCATCCATCAACCAAATAATAAATTATTTGTGCACTTGGGCGATGTGTGAAAATTATCGTCCCAATCACATAGACAAGTCGGGTAACTTGTAAATGGGAGTGTAATATTCAATTCGAATATACAAACATTATATTTATCACCTCAAACATTTCAACAACATAAACATATAATTTCAACATCATAGACATATATTTCAATTCTTTTTATTATGAACAAATGACAATAAAAATCTAGTCTTTTAATTCAATTCATTTTATTGTCAACAATGTTACAATAAAATATAATCCTTTAATTCTATATGACAATAAAAACTAATCTTTTATTTCAATTACCCTAAAGATGTTATCTTTATTTCCTAATCTTTTCATTATAACCAAATGACTATAAGGATATAATCCTTTTATTCTAATCCTTTCAATGGATTCTAAATTACATTGAAAATGTAATTTTTAATATACAATCTTTTTATTGAAAACAAAGTGTCAATAAAAATATAATCTTTTATCTCAATCTTTTTATTGTAAACAAAATGACAGAATTGACTAATTCTTTTTAATGTAAACAAAATATGATGATTTTGTTTAATCCTTTTTGTGTAAACAAAATGTGAATCTTGTTATAATCCCTTTAATGTAAACCAAATGCAAAATTGTGTTATAATTCTTTTTAAATAAACAAAAATGTGATAATTTTTCTTCACTAATCATGTTTTACCCAAAAATGATATTTTCTCATAACATCCTTTTTAAATGAGTAAAATGTACATTTTGGTTTAATTCTTTTAGATGAATATTAATTACATAGAAATGCAATTTTTCATGGTAACGCATTCTAACCACGGTTTGTAATATGACAAAAATGATCCTTTTTATTTTAATTTACATTTTCTAACAGAAATGTACTTTTTATTCTAATTTTTATTTTCTAGCAAAAAGTACTCTTTTTATTCTAGCAAAGAAAATTATGTTTAAATCTAATTCATTTCAATGTAAACAAAAATGGGTATTTTTACTTCACTCTTCTTAAATGATAAAAAGAATGTTTTTATTTCATTATTTTCATTTGACTAAAATGAATATTTTTGTCATTCTTTTAATTTTGACCAAAATGCATAGTTTTATCATGCTTTTACATTTGATAAAAATGCATATTTTTCTTATCCTTTTACATTTGATAAAAAATGTAAATTTTTCTTTATTCCTTTACATTTGATAAAAATGTATATCTTCCTTTTCAATAATCATGTTTTCATAAAAATGTGATTTTTATTTCTATGATCATTTCTGAACAAAATGTCCTTTTTTTTTTCTAACGTACAATTTAACAAAATGTTCTTTTTAATCCTATTTAACATTTCTAAACAAAATGTTCATTTCTAACCCATTCTCTTTTTAATGTATAAGAATATACATTTTCAATTCATAACTTTTTAGTGTATAGAAATATACATTTCCATTTCATAACTTGTTAATGTATAAAAATATACATTTTTAACTTCCTCTTTTTAATGTTAACAAAAATGTTAATTCTTATCAAATCCTTTTAATGTTAACAAAATGTAGATTTTTAACTAACCCTTTTAATGTTAACAAAATGTAGATATTTTGTCTAATCCTTTATATGTAAACAAAATGTTAATATTTATTTACAAAACAAATGTCAATTCAAAAATGTTATTTTTATTTGCAAAACATATTTCAAATAAAAAGGTTGTTTTTATTTACAAGGTAACATTTGTAAGGAAATGTTGTTTTATTCCACTGTAACATTTATAAGAAAATGTTATTTTACTTCAAGGTAACATTTATAAGAAAATGTTATTTCATTTTAAAAATCATGTTTTGCCAAAAATTGTCTTTTATTTCTATAATCATGTTTTGAAAAAAATACTATTTTTATATCATCCTTGTTAAATGACAAAAATGTGATTTTTGTAAAATCCTTATCTAATAACAAAAAATGTGTATTTTTGTATAATTCTTATTACATAACAAAAAGGGGATTTTTCCCACAAGGACAAACTCACCCAAAAACTTGCCCAAAAGGACAAGAGCTCAAAAACTTGCCCAAAAGGACAACTTTTAGTGTAAATGGTGGAATTCAGGGGGTCCCATGTTTTTCCACTTTGCACTAAAACTTGTCCTTTTGAGTAAGTTTTTTACCCCTTGTCCTTTTGGGCAATTTTTTTGGTCTTTTTGTCCTTCACAATTTTTTCCTGTAACAAAAATATCTCTTTTTATTTCATTCTTTAAAAAGTGACAAAATATCTCTTTTTATTTCATTAACAAAAATGATAATTTCAATTTAACAAAAATGTAATATTCTGTTTTATCTATTCAATTCAACAGAAATGTGAATTTTGTTTTATGAACAAGCTATATTCTCGGGTCTAAAATAAAGGGGAAGTCTTTATTTTCAAACTCTTTCAATATTCATAACCCCGAAATAAAAATATGATTTTTATTTCAAATCAAATATGAATCTAATTTTAACCAAACGCATATATCACAATCAACAAAATCAACAGGCAACAAACACAACATCATACATCACAGATCTGAATTTAATCAACATACACACATAGAATTTAAATAACGAAATATAATTAAATTTTAATTATTTTTAAAATATAGAAATCTCACCAAACAATTCTGATCTGAAATTTCCTGAATTTCCAACGTTTTCTGTTCAAGTTCTAATCTATTCCATGATATAGATTCGGATTCTGCGGTTCCAACGCAACGAAAGTAAGCAAATTCTGTATTCGTTTGAATGAGATATGGGTATTTAAAGATTTAATAACTAAATTAGAATAATTAGTTTAATTATACTAATCCTTAAGCTTGTTTAACCGTAATCCATCTTCCTTCTCGTTTTAGTTCCAGACGCCCTTGAACCCATACGTTCATTTCGAAACCTCCATGTCGCACGAACCTCGAGCCACCAGCAGATGATCGGGAACGGCCACACGAGGCGCCTGCACCTCGCCTACCTCCGTCCGGAGTCTGGTGGAGCTCGGCGCTCTGATGATCTCAAAAATTGGCTCCAACGTCGCGCCCTTCGAGCTGCTAATTCGCTCTAACGGCCACACGAAATCCGATCTCCACCGTCCACATTAAAGAGCTCATGGAGCTCTTCAGTTTACGCCTTATGACCTTCGAACTTTATTGAATTGATGTTGAGACTTTGTGGGAAGAAGAAATGAGCAAGAAAGGCCATTGATTTCAAAGGATACGGCGGCTATTATCTTAGGCTAGGGATTACGTATTTCTGATCATATTTGGCCGGTATTTATAGCGTATTTTCCATTTTATTTAATCCACTTATTTTAAAAATACGTGTTTAATAGTACGAACTCCAAAATAAACCCAATGAGAGTTGTCCCCAGGCAAATACCCCCGTCCCGGACCCAATAGGCTAAGTCCCATCAGCCAGTTTGATCATCTCCAGCTTATTTTCTTTAATTTAAAATATAAATCATTTAATTGTTTAATTTGATCGTACATTTAAATTTACCGGGGCCACATACAGACTCTAAAAATTTCAGATAAATTATTTCTAGTTATGTTTTGACAGTATGGTCCTAACAAGACTAATTTTGTTGAATTTTGAGACTGTTTGAAAATTGACCTTTTTCTGGTCGACCCGATTTGACTAAAACTGACAAAACACATTTTCATTTGCCACGCTCACATATTAATTCGAGAAATTATGAAAATTGAAACTTAGCAATAATTTGACATTCCGGTTCCAACAAAAGTGGTTTCGTCGAAAACCGAGGTCGTTTGAAAAATGGCTAATTTTTAAGGGTTATATAGTATATTAAAATATATATAAATTCTACTGCGACATTTCTAAAATTTGAACTGGACATAACTTATTATTCTTAAAGTGAAATTTCAGTTTTTGAGATTCGTTAGAAAGACATGATTAAACAGATTCAAATATTTCTTGTTTCGCTCAATTCTGATTTAAAATGAATCCTGTACATTCAGTCAAAATTCAATTTCAAATCTTCAAACTGCAGCGCTGTTTAAACTCCTTTTATATTTAAATTAAATTTATTCGTTTTAAAATAAATTTTTAGTCATTATTATTTAAAATAAATTATTTTAAATATTAAAATCCATTAAAATTACTAAAATAAAAATTTTAAATTGGCCCCAAATTTTGGGTCGTTACAATCGCCCCCACTTAAAATCTTTTCGTCCTCGAAAAGGAACGAAGCTAATAGTTGTTTAATCAATTAACTTAAATATATATATACATTTTTTTTATTTATTGGTTTCAATAATTTCATTAGTTAAATTAATTATCTTTTCTACACTTTTATTAGTTAAACTAAAAATCAAACATCACAACCAACAATCAATTAGGTGATTAACTTTTCAAATATATATCTTTTACATATAGTCAAAAATCATATTTTTTAGTGCAAATCACAGCAATGTGTCCTAACTAAGTTTTGATTCTCATACCAGTCAATGGAAATATATAGATATCCCACTTTCGCTACTCGAACATAAGTACTGATGATGGAGCTCCATCGTCAGAATCATCTCCGGGCGACTAGAGTGTGATTCTATATCTATCAAGTATATTAAAACTTCGAATATTCGTTAATTACTCGTATATTCGAAATCTTTATATACTCGATTTTCCACATTCAAATAATAATATACTTAAATATGTATTTTAAGATAAAATTTTCAAACCTAAATTTGTTTTTACTTTTTCTTTCCTTTATTTTAAAAAGAAAATAATACTCTTCACACTCGTTCTAGGATACTACTGATCCCATCTCTAACGCTTTATTCTTATTGGATATTACTAATCCAACATCTGATGAATTCTTTCGTTCGGTTCTAATGTGTCTTGTTATCGAGCTCTGTAAACCAAAGCTCTGATACCAAATGTGACGACCTAAACTTCCCAGTAAAGGAAGGCCTGGATTGCTTTGAGAACAATACACATCAGAACATAACTGAGGAACATTTTATTGCCGATTACAACAATTACATCAGAATACAAGAATATAACAAAGTATGAATAATTAATTACACAATAAAAATACAATAATATCAAAGATTTAAATTACATTTAAATAGCAGCGGAAAAATATTACAAACCTACAACTGAAAGGAATACACGGATACAGAGCATTCCGAATACCGCTTCAGCTGTAAACCAGGATCCTATAAATATATCTGCAAAAAGCTACTCGACTGCCCGTGTGGAAAATAAGGGCACCCGAGTTTGCCAGTGAAACAAACTACGGGTCAGTCATGGGACTGGTATGAGAAATCTTAACTTAACCATCTAATAATAAGGCTAATCACAGGACCACGCCGCTAACGCGGAACGGGTTTACTCCATTGGTTTCCAGTGCATAAAATAAAGTAAAACGTTAGACAACGCAATGCTTTTTAGAAAAATGAAACCATTATAAGACCCAAGTCCCATCACACAATGCAACGCAAACCGGAGGATAGGGTTTTACCTTATAAGGGTTAAAAGATGCTTGATACGATAAAAACGGATTTGATATTAGTGTTTATATGTTCTAATAAAAACATTTCAATCATAATGTATCAATCATAGACGGCATGGGTACCATATATCATGTCGCCATACTAGTTCTACATTCAAAACCGCAAGGTCGTATCGAAAGTTGGATTTCCATCAAGAGTCGAGGCTAGGGGCAAGCTCCTCTCCGATTCGAGACACTCTAGCAAATGCCTCAGGATCCCCCGCAATGAACCCTTGGATCTTCAGGGTCGGTCCCTACGTAAGGGTAGTGGATTAATTATGCCTGTACACACGCTTCCCGGTCCCTTTGGACCTATAGTATGACCACTAACGGCCTATAAAAATCCGAGGCACCTCAAAAAAAAACCATCATCCACATAAGTAAAATGCCAGCTAGTTTAAGCACCGGTACTACTCCTAGCTAGAAAGAAACGTGTGCACTCCCTACAGTCCTACTCCCGTTTTTGACTCATACCGGGGTGTGAGGCTCGCGAAGTCACGCTATACACAAAGCTATGCCGTAATAGGCTATGCTTTGATCATCCCACAAGGCCCTGCTTTTCCACAAAAGCCTTGATCAATTACATCTTGGCGTGCCACATTGACAATTCATGCCATGCGATCAATCACTATTAATATATACCTGGGTGTTAAGTAGAGAATAAATTCTCCACCACCAAACAGACATACATTAATAGAAATCGATTTAATTCACATGGAACGAAATCCAATGCCAGACACGCATCCATTCACTAGCTTATGCTCTGGGTCTGAGCGAAAACCAAATCCGAACAATCAATAATAGTCCGGACGGCCACCACTGAGGCCCCTTCAAGGTAGCTACTCCCATCAAGGGTCTCTGTAGCAACACATCCATTCGATGTGAAGATCGTCGGTCTTCATCCACCGTCTTCATCTTCGACTCTTCATCATTGTAGTAATTATTCGGAATGGGTTAAACCCGGTCTTCCCGAATAACTCACGTATTTTATAATTAAAAATCAAGTACTATAAAAACACATCCAACGCCTCATTCCAATTCAGAATATTCTTCTAAAAAATATTCGCATTATTATATCAAAGATAAATTCTTTACTTTATACTTAAATCTTTCTTTAAAGATTTATTAAAACACAATTTGGTTTTAAATATCACACTAATCATTATTCAATGATTATTTGAATTTAAGAAATTAACCTTATCTTTAACTGGGTTAAAGAACTAATGTCATTTAAAACATAGTTCACGATAAACCCAAAATCATCTTCCATAAAATATGGAATCTTCACAGAAATCAAATCAATATATAATCGCTATAAATTTCTGTATCTGACCAATAATATAAATGGAATAACGGCAAAGCCTCTTAAATTCCATATGTAGTATCGGTCTTCTTTTACAGAAACTTATCTCAGTTATTATTAATCCGAATTCTATTCAATTCCAATCTAATATATTAAATTGGAAAACTTTACTTTTGGAAAATTCCCATTTAAATCTTGATACAAGATTTATAAATTCCAAATCATATTCTTACTGTTAATTGAGTTAAAGAATAGATGTCGTTTAAAAACATTGTTCACGATAAACTCAATTCACAAATCATTTTTATTCCAATTACAAAATATAGTTTGAAACTCTAGTAATCTTAATTAAAAGATTCATTCTTTTCAACTGGTTTAAGAAAGGTGTTATTGAAGACACCATTCACGACAAACCCAACATCCAATTTATTTAAGTCAATTTCAATTAAATATTCACTAATTGGAAAGCTTCCTTAAATCTTAATTTAATGATTTATTCTAGTTAATAACTAGTTCATTTCAAATAAATATTTTTTTTAAAATATATTCTTTTTCTAAGATATATATATATATATACATTTTTAAGATATTTTCTAAAATATTCTTTTTCTAGAATATTCTTTATTGGAATGTGACTCACTCAACAACCATATATTGCATGAAATCAACAAGCATGATAAATAATTATCAAACATCCAAATGACGACCAGAGTGGAATTTATAACTATGTGAGCATTAAAGTAAATAACTAACGCTCATCACAGACTGTTAATCAATCGATTGACAGATAACTAAATATTGGGATTAGTGTGTATCCAATATCATCCCAATACCCGTGTGGGGTTTCATCCATCAACCAAATAATAAATTATTTGTGCACTAAGGCGATGTGTGAAAATTATCGTCCCAATCACATAGACAAGTCGGGTAACTTGTAAATGGGAGTGTAATATTCAATTCGAATATACAAACATTATATTTATCACCTCAAACATTTCAACATCATAAACATATAATTTCAACATCATAGACATATATTTCAATTCTTTTTATTGTGAACAAATAATAATAAAAATCTAGTCTTTTAATTCAATTCATTTTATTGTCAACAATGTTACAATAAAATATAATCCTTTAATTCTATATGACAATAAAAACTAATCTTTTATTTCATTTACCCTAAAGATGTTATCTTTATTTCCTAATCTTTTCATTGTAACCAAATGACTATAAGGATATAATCCTTTTATTCTAATCCTTTTAATGGAATCTAAATTACATTGAAAATGTAATTTTTAATGTACAATCTTTTTATTGAAAACAAAGTGTCAATAAAAATATAATCTTTTATCTCAGTCTTTTTATTGTAAACAAAATGACAAAATTGACTAATTCTTTTTAATGTAAACAAAATATGATGATTTTGTTTAATCCTTTTTGTGTAAACAAAATGTGAATCTTGTTAAAATCCCTTTAATGTAAACCAAATGTAAAATTGTGTTATAATTCTTTTTAAATAAACAAAAATGTGATAATTTTTCTTCACTAATCATGTTTTACCCAAAAATGATATTTTCTCATAACATCCTTTTTAAATGAGTAAAATGTACATTTTTGTTTAATTCTTTTAGATGAATATTAATTACCTAGAAATGCAATTTTTCATGGTAAAACATTCTAACCACGGTTTGTAATATCACAAAAATGATCCTTTTTATTTTAATTTACATTTTCTAACAGAAATGTACTTTTTATTCTAATTTTCATTTTCTAGCAAAAAGTACTCTTTTTATTCTAGCAAAGAAAATTATGTTTAAATCTAATTCATTTCAATGTAAACAAAAATGGGTATTTTTACTTCACTCTTCTTAAATGATAAAAAGAATGTTTTTATTTCATTCTTTTCATTTGACTAAAATGAATATTTTTGTCATTCTTTTAATTTTGACCAAAATGCATAGTTTTATCATGCTTTTACATTTGATAAAAATGCATATTTTTCTTATCCTTTTACGTTTGATAAAAAATCTAAATTTTCCTTATTCCTTTACATTTGATAAAAATGTATATCTTCCCTTTCAATAATCATGTTTTCATAAAAATGTGATTTTTATTTCTATGATCATTTCTGAACAAAATGTCTTTTTTTTCTAACGTACAATTTAACAAAATATTCTTTTTAATCCTATTCAACATTTCTAAACAGAATGTTCATTTCTAACTCATTCTCTTTTTAATGTATAAAAATATACATTTTCAATTCATAACTTTTTAATGTATAGAAATATACATTTCCATTTCATAACTTGTTAATGTATAAAAATATACATTTTTAACTTCCTCTTTTTAATGTTAACAAAAATGTTAATTCTTATCAAATCCTTTTAATGTTAACAAAATGTAAATTTTTAGCTAACCCTTTTAATGTTAACAAAATGTAGATATTTTATCTAATCCTTTATATGTAAACAAAATGTTAATATTTATTTAGAAAACAAATGTCAATTCAAAAATGTTATTTTTATTTGCAAAACATATTTCAAATAAAAAGGTTGTTTTTATTTACAAGGTAACATTTGTAAGGAAATGTTGTTTTATTCCACTGTAACATTTATAAGAAAATGTTATTTTACTTCAAGGTAACATTTATAAGAAAATGTTATTTCATTTCAAAAATCATGTTTTGCCAAAATTTGTCTTTTATTTATATAATCATGTTTTGACAAAAATACTATTTGTATATCATCCTTGTTAAATGACAAAAATGTGATTTTTGTAAAATCCTTATCTAATAACAAAAAACGTGTATTTTTGTATAATTCTTATTACATAAGAAAAATATCTCTTTTTATTTCATTCTTTAAAAAGTGACAAAATATCTCTTTTTATTTCAATAACAAAAATGATAATTTCAATTTAACAAAAATGTAATATTCTGTTTGATCTATTTCAATTCAACAGAAATGTGAATTTTGTTTTATGAACAAGCTATATTCTCGGGTCTAAAATAAAGGGGAAGTCTTTATTTTCAAACTATTTCAATATTCATAACCCCGAAATAAAAATATGATTTTTATTTCAAATCAAATATGAATCTAATTTTAACCAAATGCATATATCACAATCAATAAAATCAACAGGCAACAAACACAACATCATACATCACAGATCTGAATTTAATCAACATACACACATAGAATTTAAATAACGAAATATAATTAAATTTTAATTATTTTTAAAATATAGAAATCTCACCAAACAATTCTGATATGAAATTTCCTGAATTTCTAACGTTCTCTGTTCAAGTTCTAATCTATTCCATGATATAGATTCAGATTCTGTGGTTCCAACATAAGGAAAATCAGCAAATTCTGTATTCGTTTGAACGAGTTATGGGTATTTAAATATTTAATTGCAAAATTAGAATAATTAGTTTAATTATACTAATCCTTAACCTTGTTTAACCGTAATCCATCTTCCTTCTCGTTTTAGTTCCAGACGCCCTTGAACCCATACGTTCATTTCGAAACCTCCATGTCGCACGAACTTCGAGCCACCAGCAGATGATCGGGAACCGCCACACGAGGCGCCTGCACCTCGTCTACCTCCGCCCGGAGTCTGGTGGAGCTCGGTGCTTTGATGATCTCGTAAATTGGCTCCAACATCGCGCCCTTCAAGCTGCTAATTCGCTCCAATGGCCACACGAAAATCGATCTTCACCGTCCACATTAAAGAGCTCATGGAGCTCTTCAGTTTACGCCTTATGACCTTCGAATTTTATTGAATTGATGTTGAGATTTTGTGGGAAGAAGAAATGAGCGAGAAAGGCCATTGATTTCAAAGGATACGGCGGCTATTATCTTAGGCTAGGGTTTACGTATTTCTGATCGTATTTGGCCGGTATTTATAGCGTATTTTCCATTTTATTTAATCCACTTATTTTAAAAATACGTGTTTAATAGTACGAACTCCAAAATAAACCCAATGAGAGTTGTACCCAGGCAAATACCCCCGTCCCGGACCCAATGGACTAGGTCCCATCAGCCAGTTTGATCATCTCCAGCTTGTTTACTTTTATTTAATATATAAATCATTTAATTGGTTAATTTGATCGTACATTTAAATTTACTGGGGCCACATACGGACTCTAAATATTTCAGAAAAATTATTTCTAGTTATGTTTTGACGATACAGTCCTAACAAGACTAATTTCGTCGAATTTTGAGACTGTTTTAAAAATAGCCTTTTTCTGGTCGACCCGATTTGACTAAAACTGACAAAACACATTTTCATTTGCCACGCTCACATATTAATTCGAGAAATTATGAAAATTGAAACTTAGCAATAATTTGACATTCCAGTTCCAACAAAAGTGGTTTCGTCGAAAACCGAGGTCGTTTGAAAAATGGCTATTTTTAAGGGTTATATATTATATTAAAATATATATAAATTCTACAGCTGCTTTTCTAAAATTTGAACTGGACATAACTTATTATTCTTAAAGTGAAATTTCAGTTTTTCAGATTCGTTAGAAAGACATGATTAAACAGATTCAAATATTTCTTGTTTTGCTCAATTCTGATTTAAAATGAATCATGTACATTCAGTCAAAGTTCAGTTTCAAATCTTCAAACTGCAGCGCTGTTTAAACTCCTTTTATATTTAAATTAAATTTATTCGTTTTAAAATAAATTTTTAGTCGTTATTATTTAAAATAAATTATTTTAAATATTAAAATCCATTAAAATTTCTAAAATAAAATTTTTTAATTGGCCCCAAATTCTGGGTCGTTACACTACGGTTTCGTTCAGACCCAGAACGGACATGTAAATGGACTGTGTGTTTGACATTGGATATCATTCTATGTGATTGATAGATATTGGTTGCTTGGAGTGGTTTGCCTGTGTGGCATGCTAAGATGCAAATGATCAAGGCTTCTGTTGAAAAGCAGAGTCTTGTGGTTGATGATCAAAGCACGGCCTGTGTGGCATAGCTTTGTGTAGCATTGATTCGCGAGCTTCACACCCCGGTTGTGAACCAGAAACGGGAGAAGGACATCAGGGAGGACATGCGTTTCCTTCTAGCTAGAAGTGGCGTCAGTGGTTTGACATGCCCTGACGAGATTGACTTATGTGGTTGTTGGGTTGCGAGGCGCCTCGGATATATCGGTGACTATGTGGAGCCGATGGAGTCATTGGACTCATTGACACCCCATAGGGTGGGGAAACGCAGTGTTCATGCATTTTAATCCACATCGGTGGACCGGCCCTGACAATCCAAGGCTTGCCTGTGCGCTTGCCTGAGACTCGGGCTAGAACGTCTCGAATCGGTAGAGGACTATCTTTTACCTCGGTTCACAGATGGAAATCCAATTTCCAATACGAGACATTTGCGGTTTTGATTGTAAAGCCTAGTATTGGCGACATGATATATGGTACCCATGCCGTCTAAGATTGATACTTATGATTGAAATTGTTTTGGCACTATACACTTATAGTAATAATAAATCATGAAATTTAGCGTATCAAGCATTCTTTGGCTATTATAAGGTAAAACCCTATCCTCCGGCTTGTGTTGCATTGTGTGAAGGGACCTGGGTCATATAATAGCTTCATTGCTCTTTATTTAGCATTGCGCTGTTGTTTTATGCACTGGTATTCTTGGGAGGAAACCCATTCCGTGTTATACGGCGTGGTCCCTTGATTTACCTTACTTTATAATAAAGATTAATAACTGTTTTAGTTCTCACACCAGTCCCATGACTGACCTGGAGTTTATTGTTTTAACCTAAACTCTGGGTGCCTTTATTTTGACATGGGCAGCTAGTAGTTTTGGTTTTGTAGATTTATATTCACAGGATCCTGATTTACAGCTGGAATGATATCCGGAAAGTTCTGTATCCGTATATCTTCTTCAGTTGTGCTTTGTATTATTTTCCGCTGCTATGTAATGTATTGTAATCTCTGATATTTATCGAATGTGTAATATTTATTCATACTCTGTATATTCTTGTATTCTGATGAATTGTTGTAATATACAATAAAATGTTCTTCTGTTTGCATCCCGATGTGTGTTGTTCTCAAAATAATTAGGGGTTTCGAACGGTCTTGGTCGGTTTAGCGAACGATTCGGATCGAGTGAGATTCCTAATCGTTATAATCTGAGCATATTATAACATAAAACATTAAATTACACAAGGCACAAAAGCTCATCATTGTTCTAATATTATTAGGTCATGTTATTATTAGATGTAAATCTTGGATCGAACCAAATATTGAAACATTGCTACTGGTTTCATGTTTTCAAAATGACGATTCTCACTGCAAATTGATACCGCATTCCTCTCCAAATTGTGATAAGAATATGCTTATTATCCAAAAGATGCTGACTATGTCCGTTTATAATTTGATTAGGCAATTCGAAAAAAAAACATTATACCCAGGTTTCTCAGCATTTTAGTCCGGTATATACTAATGTTAATTAGGCAATTTAATATAGTGGTTTGGCACACATAAGGTGATTATATAAATTAAAATTAGCACTATTCCTTTCAGCTTTTTACCTGCTTCCAACCGCACGTTCACTACCATCTCCTCCCCATTTCGCAAGAAGCCCCATGGCACTGACCAACACTTGTTCTCACCTTTATCCATCCACATCCCAAAGCTCCGACTATGCCACTTCACTTCTCCCATCAGCGGTGTGCATTCTTTTTGCACTGTTCCCCCCACGGAAACTCGCTTCCTTCTCTCTTGAACCTTACTCAACCTTCAGTTCGCATCCAATACAAACCTGCGCCTACTCCCTTACAGCCTGCAGCTCTTTCAACTTAGCATCAACATCCATCCGCAAGGCACTGCCACCATTTACTCCACTGTTTCCTCATGAACCCATCACCTCATCTCCTTAGCCCCACCTTTCTCTTTCTAGTCAATTCACCAGCAAAATTTCTGCCCCATACACTTCGTCGCAGCTTGTCTCACTCGCGTTTAACAGTACCCAGTCGCACGATCCACTTCTAGGTCCAACCTTCCGTTTATTTTATTATCCTTATAATTATTATTTTTAGCTTATGGCCGGTTTCAATGGAAGAAAAGGGAACTACGAGGCTTTGCATAACTTGAGAGAACTTGGAATGCCATCCTTGGTTATAATTTTGTTCCTTTTTATAAAGGCAGAGCCTTGGAAAGCAAGGTTTAGGGTAATAGCATGGTTAGGGTAGGAGTAGCACAGTGATCGATAAAACAAAAAAGATTTTCTTGGCATGAACGGAAGGCCTACACCAATATTTGATTGATGAAAACTCACTGATATGAAGGCATGGAGGAAGACAATGTCGCATGTGCAAGTCTGGGAGAAAGGATGGTGATGGGTGTCCCTTTCCAATATCGGTCTACACTTGAGCTGAAAAGTTTACTGTGCATGAATTGTCTATAGAGTATATAAATACTTTAGGTAGGCATGCAATAGAGGTAGGCATCTGTAAGAGCTGACGATCACTCTACATGATAATTCATGGTGTTTCTATCAATGTATTGTACTAGCATGTATAGACTTAAGGCTATGTTTTTCTTTTCAATGGATGGGTAGCTTGTATGTTCTTCATTGCCAATGGTCTGCATTTGGTTTTTCTTTTAGTTTGATGGGGAGTTCGATTTGAAAACACAGCCTGCACGATTTGAAAACACGGCATGCAGCTGTGTATTTAATGTGTGCAGCGCATGTTCCTAGACAAAGGAACGAAAAGAAACATAGGGCAGGTTCATTAATTATGGCACGTGCCTGGATTTCTATTTCTTCGCCTAGAAGAAATGCATCGAAGTAGGCTTGGAAAATAGGTTGGCAACAGCAGAATACATGTGCAATCTAAGATAGGCTGAACGATAGGTACCATGTGAAGTAAATGTATATATCACTAAATGAATAGGTTGGCTAATTCAGAATAGCATGTACCGTTCATTATTATATGTGATTTCATATATTAGACACTGAAGATTGGAATTGGACATATTCATGCTCTTTCTCCATCAAACCAAATAAATTTACATGTACAGGCATCACGCATCATATATTTCATTGTTGATATAGAACAAGATTACCCACTGTCACCTTGTAAAATTTGGTTGAAACTGTTTTGACGAGGGTGGAGACTGGTTGTCTGCATGTTGAAATGAAAAGAATATCGATAGACGAGTTGTATTTTAATATTTAATTGTTTCTTTGGGTTGACATGGTTAATTTTACACGTTTATTATATCCTACCGATAATTACCGTGATTTACGTTGAATCATTAATTATTCGTACCGACATTCACGAACTCCAAACACAATACCGCTACGTCTGGACGTTCCGGTCCCAATGAAAATAATTTCGTTGAAAACCGTCTTCGCTTGCACAACAACGTTATTTTAAATTTATCGGTTCACCCTTAAATTGCATGCACCGATAAAACAACTTCGATTGGCTCCAAACTGGAAATCTAACAATAATTGGCGATACATATTCCAATAAAAAATTTGTTTCGCTGAAAAAGAAGATCACCTGAGGAGAAAACATTTTTAAGGCCTTTATAATATATCGAACAATTTACCGTGTGCGAAGCACAGGCCTCATTATATATCCATTTATAATTTCCAAAACAATATTTAAAAAGTAATTTAAATTAAATATTTGACCACCAAAAATACGGGACGTTACATTCCTTCCCCCTTAATAGAATTTCAACCCTGAAATTTCTAAGGTAGAAAAATGCTACAAACCCATTATCTTTTCTAAGACCCAATTTATTATAAATCAAAAACCAATCAATTATTGTAAATAAAAATTTCAAAAATATCCAAAAATTTCTAATACATTATATCTCTGGAAAAATTTGGTAGAGTCTCCCTGTACAAAGAGACTTCTACGATATCGCAGGATCAACAAGTATATATATATATATATATATATATATATATATATATATATATATGTCGACTCAGACGGTCGGAAAACAAGTTCAAAACCCAAAATTTTACATTTTTCGCATAAGCGTACCTTATACGAGTGCTATAGAGCATACTAGCTCAATTTATTGCGATATAATCAACCAAAATCAGCCTCAAACCCTCCTGACATCTGTACTCAACTCAATTCACCTTCTGAGTAACCAATACATGAAATTCTAAGTAACATTTCAATTGTTAACTAGTATAATTATATGAATTCCCAAATTAAACACATAGCATTATTCATATGAAAATATATGATTTAGTTTCATATTCGATTTATTCAAATTATTATACTGGAATTTAGTTTCAATCCATTCAACACTTTTTAAACTATTGATGAATATATATACAACCAATCTAACAAACAACAAACAATGCATAATCACCCAATCAAATCATTCAATTTAATTTATATTCAACATCTATCTTTACTTGATTATATTTACTAGGGTTTTCATATCAATCGATAATACCCAATTGATTTCCAATGAATTATATTAATCAAATTTCCAAATTCTAAATCATTCTTGTTTGATTCCAATATCCATATGCATTTTTGGATTAACTTCACTTGACCAAACTACCAATTCATATTCAATTACTAATTGATTTTCCAATTAGTTTACTTCCATTTCATGATCCAAATCCTGATTTATTTAAATTCCAACTTGAAATTCTCATTTACTAATTTCATATATGAAATTTTCCTGACTATATTAAACCATTTCAAATTCATCATCTAATTTGAATACCATCAAATCCGTCATTCACACCAATATTTCAATAATTTGTTAAAAATTATTTCTTTTATATACAGAAATATAATTTGGGCAAAATTATTTCATTTACCCTCTTTACAAAACAATATCGTGTTAGTTGTTAGTTCAAAATCGAACCAAACCAAATAACACAATATAAAACATTTTTATAAAATATACAGATACGCTCCCTCAAATATATACACTCAAACTCAATCTAGGATATTACTAACCCCATCTCTATTGAGTTACACCACAGAGCCAAGGTAATTACTAAACCAATAGCTCTGATACCATAATGACCCAGCGGGTTCGACGCCCAGACTTCGACAATAATACATAAAACCCATATTACTTGCCAAAACCCAAGTATCGACAACACTAGATAGTTAATGAAAGAAAATAGAGGGTGAGGTAAGGAAGAAAGAAATATTAGAATAGAAGAAGAAGAAAATATCATCAAAGTCTCACATCGCAGCGGAACAAAATATAATATAGAAATAAATCTTTATTGAGAACTTAGGAAAATACTTACAATCATCAGAGTACATCAATTCATCTGGACAATTATATTAATCTGTCCTCATACACAGCGGAATAATATAATATCATACATCTGCACTCTTCCAGCTTGTCTCTTCACAGTATCTGATAACCTGAACCTGTACAACCCGGTCTAACCCGAGCATTACAAATACCGGGTCAGTCTGGTGAACCAGAGTGAGAACAACTCGCAAAGTTTTAAGGGGATCATCCAACTTGGTTTTAAAGTTCAAAATCTTTCGAAAGAAAGGAAAATCATAAGACCAAATCCACACATAAATACGGAAGGTTTTTACCTTACGATAACACAAATCATTTTCAAATCATATATTTAATCTGATATTATAATAGTGTCTAAATACAAATAAATAACAATCTAGCGGAACACATGCATCTCACGCTCCACATATATAGTATACAATCAAAACCGCGGGTGGTTATTGGAAATTGGATTCCTACTATGACAAGGTATGGAACCACCTGCCGATAGTGTATCTCTAGAGGCGAATACACTGGGTTCAACAAGAACGTCTTGCAACCCGGCCCACACATGACCGACCATTCATTTCGCTAGAGTGTATCGAATGTATATCGCCAACGGTTGGGACCAGCAACCGTTTCCCGAAAAGGGATAACATCGATATATTAAAGAAGGAAAAGGAATCTCTCTAGATAGGTGATTATACACCCTAATGGGAGCGACCCACATAGCCATGTTGCCTGCCTGATTATTGTCATTTCCCGGTTGTGAGGCTTGATGTCATAACGTATCGTTTGGAATACCTGTTCACCATTCACTTTGAATGCCACATCGTCAGATCCGCCAGAAATCACTAATTGATTTCCACAAAAATAATCGGGTTGTTAAGTTAAGAGAAGGTGTCTTCTCCACCGCCATAGAAATACGTTTGAGGAAACCAATGTACGTAATCCCTTTTGAAAATACTTTGTTAGACATCCGTCCATACAAGTTGTCCTGGGACTGGACAAACCGAAGGCACTCTCCTACTGCATCCTTTGATTACCATATGGATCAATAGCGAGTAGTCCTTGCAATCTGCAGAATCTCAACCATGACCGAATCACGTCAGAATATCTCTGGTTGTACGACCAAAGAATATTCGACAAGTAATCCTTCCACTTATGAAGATCCATGGTCTTCAATTGCTCAATCTCGCTCATCATCTGGTATCTTCAACGTTTACGTATTCATTGGTCGGAATGGTTTTCGAATATAAATTTGATCCCGGTCTTTCCGTACCAACAATCGTATTGGCTAGATTTGATAGTCGGTTATTTAACTATCAAATAAACAACCATTCGATCATGAAAATAAAATGAATTCATTGATTCAGTACTCAGCAACATTTGGCCATTTTAATTATAAATAATTATCAATTGATTAATTCAACTTCTAAATAATTTAAAATACGGTATTCACTTCTTAGGAATATTCTCAAAACCCTTATACCCCGTTTCCTTTTTAGTTTACACATTAAGTCTAACATTCTCTTTAAACTATCATACTGGCTATAAATCCCTTTTATAGCTTTGTTTATAAATCTAGGGCTTAAATGTAAAAACCCCGTTGATCAATCTCTTTTTCAAAAATTTAATTATATTCAATATTAACTTGGATTGCTTACCTTAATGAAATCTCATTACTAATTGATCGCTTAAATTATTAAAATAATAATTTACATTATCTTTAACTATTTTATACATAGTTACTTCTTATTTAACTAAAAAAATAGTAAACTTTTATTTAAAATCTTATTAAAGAAAAAAAACAAATATTCGTTAATCTATTTCATTAGATTAATTAATGACAAACGAATTTGATAATTTCAAAACATGGTTGTCTCGTTAACCAATTCCATTTAATCATTCATTCAAATTAATTAATGACACCATTTATTTAAATACATTTCATTTAATTGTTTCTTGAAACAATTAATTTATCTATTTCATTAGTTTCTGCTCACCTCCTTATAAATCTCTTTATTGTAAGACTTTGATTTGTAAATTATTTAAAAATATTTAAAACTTATAAAGTAAATAATAAACCTTAATTTCCTTTATTAATCTTTTATTTAAATATATAGATTTAAAAATCTATCTTTGGTTGTAACATAAATTTCATAACTTTATTACTGTCGATTCAATCGATGGTAAATCAATATTGTAACACCATCTATTTTTAGGTCAACTGTTGCCAATTACCCAACCAATACTGTTTTATTGGTTAAAACAAACAACCGTTGAATTTAGAATTCAACAAACAATGATCAATCAATCATCCAGTCATATCAATTAAACAGTTCATATAATTGCAATATGAAAATAAATAAATAAATAATGTGAGAAATCCAGTTGGATCCCTCCAACCTGTTTCTCCCTGCATCTAAATACATTATTTCAACAATATCATTTTATCCCAATAAATAGATATAAGCTTCAACCATCAAACAACAGTCCAACCATCCATCAACCAATTAAAAATCATAGCACACAAATATTTAAAGCCAACTTATATAAAATATAAGTGGGATAAAAACTGAGTGAGTTGAACTCACCTTGATTTGTTGTCAAATCAGTTCGTTTGTTCCAATTTTCAAAATGTTGCGTCAGTTGGTATGGATACGGCGTTATTTGTTTCATCCAACCCCATTATTGTATAACACAGTTGTAATTTGACAAGTCACTCAATTATTTAATAATATTAAAACTTATATAATCTGTTATTAACTAAATTTTCTATTACGTTCATTTAGCCTTAGGTAGGCATATTCCCGCGGTCATGTAAATAAACTTCAGGCTATATAGTAATGTTATGTTATTAATACTTAAGATAAATACACTAAACTGGTTGTTTAAAATATTATATACTTACGATTTTATTTCGAAACCGGTTAGGAGCTTTCGGACTTAAGTGGGCATACAGATCCCTCGTTATATAAATTGACCTTACTGAGGTATAACGCAACAGAAGTATAGTTAAAGAAAGGAGCACGTCACGAATTAAACCTTATATGAATTAAACTTTCATTCAACATTTTTAGAAAATATGTTTATAATGTTACTGGCTACCTTAATCTGGGCATATTATAACATAAAACGTTAAATTACATAAGGCACAAAAGCTCATCACTGTTCTAAGATTATTAGGTCATGTTATTATTAGATGTAAATCTTGGACCGAACCAAATATTGAAACATTGCTACTGGTTTCATGTTTTCAAAATGACGATTTTCACTGCAAATTGATACCGCATTCCTCTCCAAATTGTGATAAGAATATGCTTATTATCCAAAAGATGCTGACTATGTCCATTTATAATTTGATTAGGCAATTCAAAAAAAAACATTATACCCGGGCTTCTCAGCATTTTAGTCCGGTATATACTAATGTTAATTAGGCTATTTAATATAGTGGTTTGTCACACATAAGGTGATTATATAAATTAAAATTAGCACTATTCCTTTCAGCTTTTTACCTGCTGCCAACCGCACGTCCACTACCATCTCCTCCCCATTTCGCAAGCCGCCCCATGGCACTGACCAGCACTTATTCTCAACTTTCTCCATCCACATCCCAAAGCTTCGACTATTGCTACTTCACTTCTCCCATCAGCGGTGTGCATTCTTTTTGCACTGTTCCCCCACGGAAGCCCGCTTCCTTCTCTCTTGAACTCCACTCAACCTTCAGTTCACATCCAATACAAACCTGCGCCTACACCCTTACAGCCTACAGCTCTTTCAACTTAGCATCAGCGTCCATCCTCAAGGCACTGCCACCATTTACTCCACTGTTTCCTCATGAACCCTTCACCTCATCTCCTCAGCCCCACCTCTCTCTTTCTAGTCAACGCACCGACAAAATTTCCGCCCCGTACACTTCGTCGCAGCTTGCCTCACTCGCGTTTAACAGTACCTAGTAACACGATCCACTTCCAGGTCCCAACTTCCGTTTATTTTATTATCATTATAATTATTTTTTTAGCTTGTGGTCGATTTCAATGGAAGAAAACGAAAATATGAGGCTTTGCATAACTTGAGAGAACTTGGAATGCCGTCCTTGGTTATAATTTCGTTCCTATTTATAAAGGCAGAGCATTGGCATGCAAGGTTTAGGTTAATAGCATGGTTAGGGTAGGAGTAGGACAGTGATTGATAAAACAAAACAGATTTTTCTTGGCATGAACGGAAGGCCTACACTGAAATTTGATTGATGAAAACTCACTGATATGAAGGCATGGAGGAAGACAGTGTCGCATGTACAAGTTGGGAGAAAGGATGGTGATGGGTGTCCCTTTCCAATGTCGGTTTACACATGAGCTGTAGAGTTAGCTGTGCATGAATTGTCTATAGAGTATATAAATACTTTAGTTAGGCATGCAATAAAGGTTGGCATCTGTAAGAGCTGTCGCTCACTCTACATGATAATTCATGGTGTTTCTATCAATGTATTATATTAGCATGTATAGACTTAAGGCTATGTGTTTCTTTTCAATGGATGGGTAGCTTGTATGTTCTTCATTGCCAATGGTCTGCATTTGGATTTTCTTTTAGTTTTATGGGGAGTTTGATTTGAAAACACAGCCTGCACAATTTGAAAACACGGCATGCAGCTGTGTATTTAATGTGTGCAGCGCATGTGCCAAGACTAAGGAACGAAAAGAAACATAGGGTAGGTTCATCAATTATAGCATGTGCCTGGATTTCTATTTCTTCGCCTAGAAGAAATGCATCGAAGAAGGCTTGGAAAATAGGTTGGCAACAGCAGAATACATGTGCAATCTAAGGTAGGATGAACGATAGGTACCATGTGAAGTAAATGTATATAGCACTGAACGAATAGGTTGGCTAATTCAGAACAGAATGTACCATTCATTATTATATGTGGTTTCATATATTAGACACTGAAGATTGGAATTGGACATACTCATGCTCTTTCTCCATCAAACCAAATAAATTTACATGTACAGGTATCACGCATCATATATTTCATTGTTGATGTAGAACAAGATTAACCACTGTCACCTTGTAAAATTTGGTTGAAACTGTTTTGACGATGGTGGAGACTGGTTGTCTGCATGTTGAAATGAAAATAATATCGATAGACGAGTTGTATTTTAATATTTAATGTTTTCTTTGGGTTGACACGGTTAATTTTACACGGTTATTATACCCTACCGATAATTACCGTGATTTACGTTGAATCATTAATTATTCGTATCGACATTCATGAACTCCAAACACAATACCGCTACGTCTGGACGTTCCAGTCCCAATGAAATTAATTTCGTTGAAAACCGTCTTCGCTTGCACAACAACGTTATTTTAAATTTATCGGTTCACCCGTAAATTGCACGCACCGATAAAAAAACTTCGATTGGCTCTAGACTGGAAATCTAACAATAATTGGCGATACGTATTCCAATAAAAAAATTGTTTCGCTGAAAAAGAAGATCGTCTGAGGAGAAAACATTGTTAAGGCCTTTATAATATATCGAACAATTTACCGTGTGCGAAGCACGGGCCTCATTATAAATCCATTTTTTATTTCCAAAACAATATTTAAAAAGTAATTTAAATTAAATATTCGACTATCAAAAATACGGGATGTTACAATTACAAAATGGAATTGGTTGGGAGTGTATTAGAGCTCATTTGAAGTTATGTCGAAATAAATTGTTTGATCCAAATCAAACAATAGTTTATTGTTCTTTAATGATAAACTACCAAAGTGAGTAAATCTCACTAACTCTGAATAGTTATATTTTTATAACGTATTTTTAGAAATGATAAATATTGGTTGATTGTTGTGTGTTGACTGTTTGGATGAACTGCTAGTCAGTTGGTTGAAATTAATTATATATATATATATATGTCTATATATATAGAGAGAGAGGGAGATCGTTATATATATATATATTGATTCTGTTGATCAGCATATTTCATGTTGAAATGAAATTGATGTTAATTGTATTGTTTAATATCTATGATGCAGGGAAATAGGTTGGAGGGATCCAACTGGATTCCTCAATAGTTATAATACTGTTATGTTCATATATTGTAATATATGATGTGATATATAATCTGTTGTTGATTATGTGTGTTTGAATGATATCGATCATTGTTATTTGATATTTTAAATACCGTAAGAAATACAGAGATGTAAAAAGTGGATTTTCAAAGTATATTTTGAAAATAAATTATTTATATAAAATCAATGGATTTTATATATAAAAAGGAAAAGGATTTTATAAAAGGAAATAATTATAAAAAAATCAAAGAGTTATAAAGGAAAATATGTGTAAAACAAATATAAAGGAAAATATTTGTAATGCAAATAGGAAGAGAAATATTTGTAAAACATTTACAAATAGAATAGAAAAAGGAATATTTGTAAAACAATTACAAATAGAAATAAAAAGGAAAACATTTGTAAACCATTTACAATTAGAATTGAAAAGAATGTCATATAAGGAAATATTTGGCAAATGAATAGAATTTTACATTAGGAAGGTTTAGACCCGTGCTTCGCACACGGGTATAACGTTATATGGATTTAAAGCAAAGATTTTAAATAGAATCTGTTCTAACTGATAGATTGGGAAGATTAATTTATAAATAATATTTTAATAAGTTAAATAAAATATTTATCATTGGATAAATATAATATATAAGTCAGGACTTATATGGAGAAGTAAGAATCGATTTCAACATCGATATTTGAAACTGAATATTGACGAAGAGTAAATTGGATAGAGTTAACTAGTTACAGTTAACCAGTTAGAGTTAATCAGTAGAGTTAATTGAATATTAGTTATTCAATTAGAGTTAATCGCATATTATCTATTCGAGTTAACCAGATAGAGTTAATTTAACATAGTTAATCGAATTAGGATTTAATTGAATATTGGTTATTCAATTAGAGTTGATCGGATATAGTTATTTGAGATAGAGTTAGTCAAACATAGTTATTCAGGATGAGTTTCCATTTCGTACGACTATCAGCATAATTCACAGGGCTGTAGATAGCCTACAGCGGTCGGATGTTTCCTGAGGGAATCAAGCGTAACCATTGTGATCGCTGCGATCTAGAGTCAAGCGAATGGAGTTAAATCGAATATTAGCTATTCAAAATAAAGTTATAATAGACATAGTTTATTCGAATAGAATTAAAAGAGTTAATCGAATATAGTTTATTCGAATAGAATGAAGGAGTTAATCGAAATGAGTTAATCGAATTAGAGTTAATCGAGTTAGAGTTAGTCGAATGTTAGTTAATCGAGTTAGAGTTCGTCGAGCATTGATTAATCGAAGATAAGAATTTATCGAATAGAGTTATTCGAAATGAGTTAATCGAATATTAGTTATTCGAAAGAGGTTATCGAATATTAGTTATTCGAATTAGTTATTTGAAAGGAGTTTTCGAATTATTTATTCAAAAGGGGTTATCAAATATTAGTTATTCGAAGGGGTTATCAAATATAGTTTATTCAAAAGGAGTTAAATCGAATATAAGTTATTCGAATGGAGTTAAACCGAATATAAGTTATTCGAAGAGAAGAGTTATCGAATATTAGTTATTCAAAGAGAGTAATTGAATATGAGCTATTTGAAGTGAGTTAATCGAATATTAGTTATTCGAAGTGAGTTAATCGAATATTAGTTATTCGAAGAGAGTTAATCGTCGAATTCGATTATATCGAATTCGGGAAAGTACTTATATTTCCGGTGTTTAAATCAAGATTTATTTATTTATAAATTAGGTGTTTATTTATTTATTCAAATTAAAGAACAAAAGTTATATTTGAAGTTAGATATTTCGAAAGTAGGGATTATAACGTTATCGTTATAACCAATGTTTTTATAAAAGAAGTGGATTCGTAAATAGAATTTGTGAGATTCGCAAGGAAGTTGTTAAAGGTTTTAAAAAGATAAACTTTGTCTATTCCGAAGTTAAAACGTTGTTCAGTTAAGTTCTGAGAGGTAACTATACCCCAACTTGATTGACTTCCTTCTTAACTAAGGAATGGTTAAAGTTTGATAGTAAAGGTAGGTTAAGTGAATTTAGTTAATAAGCGTAATGGTTTATGTTGGCATAGCGATGTTTATTTAAACATCAGTTTTAATCAAATGAAGGAGTTTTGGAAATGTTTTCCAAATAAGAATCAGAAATGTTTTCTGATAATAGAAAATAAGAAATGGGAATAAATATGGAAACATTTTCCAGTGATTAATAACGTATATTTTCTAAGTTTAGAAAATAAGGATTTACGAATATATGAAAACGGGAAATAAGGAAACGAATAATTAATGATAAATTAATTTAAAGGGATAAATGTTGAATGTTGATTGATCGATAAAATTTCCATTTGGAAATAATATCGTTGTTTGCACATGAGTTTTCTTTTGATAGTTAAATCACAGACTATCAAAGTTTTGACCATTTTTCCATCGTCAATACGGAGAGACCGGTTGGGTTATTATCCGAGAACCACTCCGTATGGACGTTAGCGTTTCGAATCAAATAGATCAAAGACAAATTAAAGACAGAGTTATGCAAGGGCTATCCTATTTACAGAATAGTGCCTTCGGTTTGTCCAATCCCAGGAAAACCTGTATGGAAGAATGTTTGACAGAGTATATCTGGTGGATCACGTGAGTTGATCGTTTCAAATGTATTTACGTTAGTGGCGGAGGAATTCGTTTCTCTTAGCTTATACCCATGATATTTTTGGGGAAATCAATTTGTGGTTTAACGGGTATGACGATGTGGCATTCAAAGTAAATGAATGAGTAATCTATTGAAAGATACGTTATGACCTCCAGCCTCAAACTGAAATGACAGAAATCGGGCAGGCAGCATGGCTAAGTGGGTCGCACCCAATTTGGGTATATTGTCACCATCTAGTGGATATTCATATTTGTACTTCTTTCAGTTCTGTATCTCCCGGGAACGGTTATGTTGGAATACTAACCGAGGGGTGGTAATATATTCGATACATTCAGGAGAAATGAATGGTCAGTCATGTGTGGCTGAATTACAATATGTTCTTGTTGAACTCCAATGTATCGCTTCTAGAGTACACTGAGCGGAAGGTGGATCCATACCTTGTCATAGTTGGAATCCATTCCCCAAATAAGAGCCCGCGGTTTTGATTGTATATTATATATGTAGAAGGTTAGATGCAAGCGTTTCTGCTAGGTTTTTGTTTAATTGATCTAGATATTATTATAATATCAGACAAGTACCATTTTAGAAATATTTTGGGTTATCGTAAGGTAAAAGCCATCCGTGTTTATGTGTGGATCGATCTTATGATTATCCTTTGTTTCAAAAGGATTTTGAAAGTTAAATCAAATGATTTGAGTTTACTCACACCAGTCACATGACTGACCCATAGTTTGTTTTGTTTTGTTTTCCCTAAGCTCTTGGGTGCCCAATTTTGTACGGGCAGTCAAGTAGTCGGGATTTACAGATACTTGAAAAGCTGGAGCAGGAAGCTTCAGGATTATATAGCTATTGTTATTTCCGCTGTGTTGTAAGTGTTATACTCTAATAATGGTATTGTATACATATACTGTTTTATTTCAATGTTATGTTATGAAATATATTTATTTGTTCCGCTGTGAGATTCATGTTTACTCTGATGTTGTATGTTCTTCTTCTTCTATTCTAAGTTTCTATCTTATCTATTCTCACCCTCTAATTTCTTTCATGGACTATCCGGTGTTTCCGATGCTTGAATAGTCGACAGTGTTGTATGCCGATATCCAGGATCGCAAATTCCCTGGGTCGTTACAAGACGATTTGTTATGTACACCCATTTGACTGATATGGATTGGGACGATAAAATTTTACACATCGCCCAACTACACAAATAATATTTAGTATTTATTCGGTTGAAACCCCGCACGAGTGTTGGGATGATATTTGACGTACACTAATCCCAATTGTTTAGTTTTATGTCGATTGATTGGTTGATATGTTGTTGTAAGCGTTAAATATTTATATTGAATGCTTATACAGTGTAGAACGCACTCTGGTTGATGGATGATTATTTATCACCGTTGTTGTATACATGCGTTGTATGAAATCCATATAAATAACATTATATGGTAATTGGCTGTATTTGATTCCAGTTCAGAAAGAATGAATATATTTAAATAACGAATATTTTAAAATAATATTCAGTAAAAGATCAAAATCTGATTTTGATGTCCGATTTGGGATGGATACGAATATATTTAAATATATAAAGCCGTGTAGATTTGATATGCACCATTTTGACGTGAACGATATTTATATCGATTTTATTTATTTATATAATGAATATCGAAAAGGAAATGATTTCAAAATCTAATGTTTTGAAAATATTATCATTTATGTATCAATGATATGGAATATTCAATTTTGATTTGAAATTGAATATGAAGTTGAAATCGTTTTGAAAACGAATTTAAAACGATTTATAAAATACATTTTAAATGGAAATCGATGAAATATATAATATATATATATATATTATATGTATAATGGCCTGAATAGAACGCACCACGCCGCGGTAGTTCGCGAATTGCGACCATTGACTTCGAACGGACATTATGGGAGATCCAACCGTCGGATTCTCCTAAAACTGGAACTGTTGGGTTCATATCGAAAAGAGCTTTCTAATGAATATGAGAGATTTGAAATCTAATGGTTGAATTTGGAATTATGTCCAAATCAAATTTGGAAAAGGTCGTTGTAAGTGCAATTCGATGACTGTTTATGGAAATCGACTGTACGGGCCTTGATAAAATTATTAAAAATATTAATAATTTGTGTAAAATCATAATAAATGATTTGGAAAGAATTGGGATGAAAAATTCCATTTTTGAAAAAATAAAAATATATTTTTATCGAAATGAACTAGTTATGAACTATAATTATAATCCAATGTTTTTAAATAAATAAATTGGATTTGAAATGGTTTTAAAAATAACTGGAATTTCCAATATATGAATTGGAATGGATTTGGATCAAAATTATCTTCGGAATAGTTTGATATTGGATTCCGTGATTATAAGGATATTGTGAAGGAATTTGGAAGATATATATATTGTTATTCCAACACGATATTTATTTGTTTCAGAATTTGATATTGAATATAAGCCGATATATTTTCTATTCAGAGCCTTGTATTTAATATCAAATTGGGTTTTGGGTTTGTCGTGAATGGTATCTTTAATAGTACTGTTCTTAAACCCAATGGAGTTAAAAAAATTAGAAACTGACTGGAGATTAGATAAGTTGAATGGTTTCCTGGGTATTGATCTGATGTTGGTTTCGGCCTTCGGGATTAATACTTAGGGAGTTGTTCTCTTACTAATTTATGGTTAGAGACTGATGGGATTTTGGGTTTGTCATGAAGTGTGTTTTAAATGACACTTTTCTTAAACCCAGTGTGAAAAGAATAAATCTTTTAATTAAGATTTAAAGAAGAATTACCAATTAATTAACATTTAATTGGAACTGAAAATGGAATGCGATTTGGGTTTATTGTGAACTGTGTTTTTAACGACATTCATTCTTTAACCTGATTTACAGTGAAATGTGATTTGGAATTTATAATTCTTTTTATTAAGATCTAACGGGAATTTTCCAGAGTAACGTTTTCCAATTTAATATATTAAATTGGAATTGAATGGAATTCGATTGATAATAATCGAAGTGAACTTCTGTGGAGGAAGACTGTTAATACATATGGTGTGAGGACCCGCAACGTCCTCGGTAAGGAAAGAGCGGATAATTTGAGAACAACACACAAGGGAACACAAATGGAAGAACATTTCATTGCTTATTACAACAATTCCATCAGAATGCAAGAATATACAGAGTATGAATGAATAAATATTACACAGAAAATATCAGAGATTACAATTACATTTAAATACATCGAAGCGGAAAATAATACAATACACAACTAGAAGAGATATACGGATACAAAGCTTTCCGGATATCGTTCCAGCTGTAATCCAGGATCCTGTGAATATAAATCTGTAAAACCAAAACTACTCGCTGCCCGTGTCCAAATAAGGGCACCCAGAGTTTAGGTTAAAACAATAAACTCCAGGTTAGTCATGGGACTGGTGTAAGAACTAAAACAATTATTAATCTTTATTTTAAAGTTAGGTAAATCAAGGGACCACGCCGTATAACACGGAACGGGTTTCCTCCCAAGAATACCAGTGCATAAAGCAACAACGCAATGCTAAATAAAGAACAATGAAGCTATTATAAGACCTAGGTCCCATCACACAATGCAACGCAAGCCGGAGGATAGGGTTTTTACCTTATAATAGCCAAAGAATGCTTGATACGTTTGAAATAGATTATTTTGATAATACTATAAGTGTATAGTGTCGAAAACAATTTCAAATCATAAGTATCAATCATAGGCGGCATGAATGCCCCATAACACTATGTCGCCATATATAGGTTTATAATTAAAACCGCAAAGTCACGTATTGGAAGTTGGATTTCCATCTATGAACCGAGGAAAAAGATAGTCCTCCACCGAATTCGAGACTGCCTAGCCCGAGCCACAGGAACAGCCGCAACTGCCCCTTGGAGCGACAGGGCCGGTCCACCGATGTGGATTAAAATTCCTGAACACTGCGTTTCCCCGCCCTTTGGGGCGTAAATGAGCCAACGAATGACTCCATCGGACCCGGATCGTCGGATCTAACCGAGGCGCCTCGCTACAGCAACAACCACACAGGTGAAAAGTATATAAATGTCAGCCATTTTAAGCACTGACACCACCTAGCTAGGAGAAAATGCATGTCCTCCCTGAGGTCCTCGTCCTGTTTTTGGTTCATACCGGGGTGTGAGGCTCGCGAATTAACGCTACACAAAGCTACGCCACAAAGTCCGTGCTTTGATCATCAACCACAAGACTTTTCTTTTCAACAGAAGCCTTGATTATTTGCATCTCAGCATGCCACACAGGCAAACCACTCTATGCAACCGATATCAGTCACACAGAATGAAATCCAATGTCAGACACACAGTCCATTTACAAGTTCGTTCTGGGTCTGAACGAAACCGGAGGCACTTTCCTCCCAAATCCGTCGATCTCCAAGTACGTCTGGACGATCACCAACTGATTCCCTCTTCTTGGGTGTACAACCCAATCAAGATCATCAGTAATCACCCAAACGATGTGAAGACTTCTGGTCTTCGACCACCGTCTTCATCTTTGACTTATCGTCGTATCAGTTATTCAGAATGGGATAAACCCGGTCTTTCTGAATAACTCGCGTATATATTAAACAAGTGTTACACAAACACAACATACGCGTCATTCCAATTCATCAGTCACTAAACGTAAATTAGCCAGAGAATAATTCCCCAAATATTAACCCAGAAGGCCGAAACCAACATCAGATCAATACCCAGAAAACCATCCTTCTTAGCTAACCTACAGTTAGTTTCTAAATTTCACATTCTTAGGGAAAGGTTCCCATTAATTTTTTCAAAGATAAATTACTTAAATTTATTCTTTAATCTTCTTTTGAATATCAATTCGAACCAAATTATGGTTTATCCAAACTAGTCGGGAATAACGAACCTTACCGAAGTAATCAATTGTTAAATTTCCCAACCCCAACCTATTCATCCCATGAAGTAAAATTGGTAATACTTCATATCTAACACCACGCTGTTATCGGTAAATTCAATTACCATTTCACGTTCAAATCTAATTAAAGATTTAACTATCGCCTGGAGCAAAACTGGGGATACTCCATTCTTGTTCTTTTTAATCTAATTAAAGATTCATTAAAACTCCACTTAGTTTTAATCTGTGTCTGGGTTAAAGAATCAATGTCATTTAAAACACAGTTCACGATAAACCCAACATCACATCACATTTCAATCAGTCCCTAACCGTAAATTAGCAAGTGAGCAATTCCCTAAGTATTAACCCCGAAGGCCGAAACCAACATCAGATCAATACCCTTGAAACCATTCAACTTAACTAATCTCCAGTTAGTTTCTGATTTTCTTAACTCCTTTGGGTCTAAGAACAATATTATTGAAGATACCGTTCACGACAACCCAAAATCACATTCCATCAATTTTCGGGTTAAAGAACAAGTGTTATTTAAAACACTGTTCCCGATAAACCCAAAAATCAATACCAATTCAATTCCAATTAAATATTATTTAATTGGTTCACTTCATTAAATATAAATAAAAAGATTTAATCTTTTTCTCAACTGGGTTTAAGAACTGTGTTAATGAACACACCATTCACGACAAACCCAAATCCCATTTGATATCAAATACAAGGCTCTGAATAGAAAATATACCGGCTTATATTCAATATCAAATTCTACGACCAACAAATATCGTATTGGAAATAACGATATAAATATATCTTTCAAATTCCCATAACAATATCTATATCATCACAAAATCCAACATCGAAATATTCCAAAGACAATTTCGATTCAAATCCATTCCAATTCAATTATTGGAAATTCTGGTTATTTTCAAAACCATTTCAAATCCAATTTATTTATTTTAAAAAAATAAATAAATTATTATTCTAGTTCAAAACTAGTTCATTTCAATAAAAATCTATTTTTATCTTTTCAAATATGGGATTTTTCATCCTAGTACTTCCCGAGTCACTTCTTATGATTTTACACAAATTATTGATATTTTTAATGATTCTATCAAGGCCCGTACAGTCGATTTCCATCAACGGCCATCGAACTGCACTTACGACGACCTTTTTCAAATTTGATTTGGACATTATTCCAAATCCAACCGTTAGATTTCAAATTTCTAATATTCGTTAGAAAGCTCTTTTCGATACGAACCCAACGGTTCTGGTTTTAGGAGAATCCGACGGTCGGATCTCCCGTAATATCCGTTCGAAGTCAATGGTCGAAATTCGCGAACTATCGCGGCGCGGCGCGTTCTATTCAGGCCATTATATTATATATATATAATATATATAATATACACTTCGTCGATTTCCTTTTAAAACGTATTTTATAAATCGTTTTAAATTCGTTTTCAAAACGATTTCAACTTCCTTTTCTAATTCAAATTAAAATTGAATTTTCCTTTGACAAATTCGTTTTAAATTCATTTCAAATTGATTTCAATTCAAATCGATTTTTAATTCAATTTCAATTCGTTTTCAATTCAATTTGAATTTCTAATTAATTCAATTTCAATTCGAATTCATTTCTAATCAATTTCAATTCGAATTCATTTCTATTCCATTTCAATTCGAATTCAATTCTATTCAATTTCAATTCGAATTAAATTCTATTCAATTTCAATTCGAATTCAATTCAATTCAATTTCAATTCGAATTCAGTTCTATTCGAATTTCAAATCATTTTAGTTTATTTTGAATTTCAAATCAGTTTAATTTAATTCGAATTTCAATTCACTTTAATATTCATTTCAATTTGAATAAAATTGATATAAATATTGTTCACGTCAAAATGGCGCAAATCTAATCAACACGGCTTCATATATTTCTATTTTCAAATATTTCTATTCAAAACTGGAATGAGGCCCTATCAATTTCCATATAATGTTAATTATATGGATTTTCTACAACACATGTATAAAATAACCACGATAAATAATCAACCATCATCCAGAGTGCATTCTACACTGTATAAGCATCAAATATAAATATTTAATGCTTACAACAGTCCGTCAATCGATCGATTGACATACAACTAATTATTGGGATTAGTGTATGTCATATATCATCCCAATACCCGTGTGGGGTTTTCAAACAATCAAACACGGATTTTATTTGTGTAGTTGGGCGATGTGTAAAATTTATCGTCCCAATCAATATCAATCAAATCAGTGTATATAAACAAATCTCCGATTTGTCTATAAATATTTATTTGATATACACGTTAAAAAATCTATTTTCAACCATAAAATATTTTTATCTATATAAATATTTTATTTCATTTCACATCACATAACACAATCAACTACACATCAAAGTCAAACAAACAAGCATACAAGCCGTCCATGGTCTGTGGACGATGGGTGTCGGGTGCTACTAAACACCGTCTGCATCCTAGTATATATTTTAACTAGAAATATTAAATTAAAAGTGAGAAGTTCTCACCGACTAGCTAAACCAATTGCCACGACTCTTCTTATGTAGAAATCTTCGTCGTGCTCTCCTTTTGTCAATTTCATTGTCCGTAGCCACTACATATATAAAAATCACATTTTTAATTCGCTCTATATGGATAAAAATCACATTTTATTATTCATTTTTATATATAAAAAATCATACTTTTACATTGCTACTTCTATAAAGATCACATCTTTATCTTCACTTCATATATATAAAAATCGAATCTTCATCTTCACTTCATATATATATAAATTGAATCTTTATTACACTAAAAATTATATTTTTACTTCGCTATCATATAAAGAAAAATCACATTTTTAAATCGCTTTTCCATTAAAAATATAAACTTTTCATGTCACGAATAAATATAAAACTCCAATCATTCTTCAAACTAAAAATTCTATTTATATATAACTAAAAATTATATTTTTCCGTGTTAAAACCATAATCTCATCGCGTTAAAAACCATGGCTTTATAAAGTTAAAAAACCCGAATTTTATAAAGCAAAATAAAACAAGATCCGTAAACTCACTGTGTTATCGGCAGAGGGGGCGTCGGGTGCTGTTGTGGCGGTCGCCAGAGGTGTAGGGGGGATCAGATCGAACGACGGTGGGTTAAGGGGTGTTCGGCGGTTCTCGGGTGAAGGGATAGGCGGTTTTGGAAGGAGAGTGGAAGGGGGAGAGCTGTCGTCGAAGGGGGCGGGGGGGCTGAGGGTTCAGGGATTCGAATGGGAAAGGGGGGGCGTCGCAGTTGATCTAAGGAGCAGTGGTGGAGTGCGGTGCCCGGGCGAGGTGGGCGGTGGCGATTTGGAGGCCTCCGATGGCGCTGTCGATCGAGATTAGGGGGTGGGATGATTTGGATCCGGTTTTTTTTCTTTAATTTTAAAATGAACGGGGGGGGGGGGTTAACTGTAAATAGAGGGAGGGTGAGAGAATGGAAATATATATTTAATTAATTTAATTTTCAAAAAGTGACTTTTTACTTCAAACTCGAAATCGAACCCACCGACTCTCGTCCATAGCTTATTACCCCCACTTCGAACACAATGGGATACGTATCGTAGGCTGATTCGACTGTTTTGATCAGTTTTCGTCAAAATCAACATATAACTCTATATATTGAATTTGAACGCGTATTTCAATTTACCGGGGCCACATACTTACTCTAAAAATTCCCGAAAAATATTTTCTAGCTTCGTATTGATGATATGGTCCTAAGAAAACAAATTTCGTCAAATTCTAAGACCGTTTGAAAAATGGCCATTTTCCAGTCGATTAAAATCAACTAAAACTAGTCAAACGCGTTTTCCTTTGCCACGCTCACATATTGATTCGAAAAATTACGAATTTTGGAATCTAGCAATAAATTGACATCGCGGATCCAACTAAAGTGGTTTCGTCGAAAACCGAGGTCGTTTGCAAAATTTCCATTTTTAAGGGCTAGAATTCCATAGCGACTATTCTGAATTTTCAACTGGACATAACTTTTGATTCCCGCTATGAAATATTGATTTTTCGGATTCGTTGGAAAGATATTATCAATTAGATTCTAGTATTTTTGGTTTCTCTAAAATCCGATTTATTTTGAATCCTGTACATTCATTTGAAGTTTGAAATCGAATTTTCGAACTACCGCGCCATTTTCAATTCCTTTTATAATTATAAATAATTATTTATATTGTAACGACGATCTATATTAATATATACGTTTGAATTCTATTCAAAATAAATTTCTCATCGTTATTATTTAAAATAATTCATTTTAAATAATAAAAAATCAATAAAATAACCAAAATAAAATTTTTAAATTGGCTCAGAATTTTCGGGTCGTTACATATGGAATTTAAAAGGCTTTGCCATTATTCCATTTATATTATTAGTCGGATACAGAAATTACTATCGATTATATATTGATTTGTTTTTCCGTGAAGATCCATAATTAATGGAATGTGATTTGGGTTTATCGTGAACTGTGTTTTAAATGACATTAGTTCTTTAACCCAGTTAAAGGCAGGATTACATGTCTGTCATTGTATTTCAAACTGTATGGTTGATATCTGCTAAATATATATCTGTTTGGCGGCGGAAAATTTATTCTCTTGCTTAACACCCTTCTCTGAGACGTACGAGCTTAGAGGTTATATATCGGCAGAAATCAATAGTACAGCATAGATTGTTGATGCGACATGTTTGTGTTTCCAAAGTTAAATAATCATTAATATTTATTTTTGGGAAGATTAAAACTAAGTGGAGTTTTAATGAATCTTTAAATAGATTGAAAAAGGGAATGTGATAATTTAAATATCAAATTTGGGAAATGATCGAGAATGGAGTATCGCCAGTTTTGCTCCTAGCGATAGTTAAATCTTTAATTAGATTTGAACGAGAAATGGTAATTAATATTTACCGATAACACCGTGGTGTTAGATATGGAGTATTACCAGTTTTTCTCCATGGGATGAATAGGTTGGGATTGGAAAATAAAATAAATGATTACTTCGGTGTGGTTCGCTAATCCTGACTAGTTTGGAAAACCTTAACATGGTTTGAATTGACATCCAAAGGAAGATTAAAGAATAAATTTTAAAGAATTTATCTCTGATAAATTTAATGGGAACCTTTCCCTAAGAATGTGAAAATTTGAATAAACGAATATTCTGCATTGGAATGAGGCGTATGTTGTGTTTGTGTAGCTATTGTTTATAATATACACGAATTATTCGAAAAGGCCGGCTTTATACCCATTTTGAATAACCGATTCGACGATAAGTCGACGATGAAGATGGTGGTTGAAGACCGGAGGTCTTCACATCGTTTGGATGATTACTGATGTCTTGATTGGGTTATACACCCAAGATGAGTTAATAAGTGGTGATCGTCCAGACGTACTTGGAGATCGACGGATATGCGAGGGCCTCTCTCCTATATTGGACATATGGGACGAGGAATAAGGTGCCTCCAGATTTGTTTAGACCCAGAATGAACTTGTAAATGGATTGTGTGTCTGACATTGGATTTTATTCTGTGTTGATTGATTTCTATTAAATATATATCTTTTTGGCAGTGGAGAATTTATTCTCTTTCTTAACACCCTTCGCTGAGACGTACGTGCTCAGAGGTTATATATTGATAGATATCAGTCGCATGACATGAACTGCCTATGTGGCATGCTGAGATGCAGTGATCAAGGCTTTTGTTGAAAAGAAGAGTCTTGTGGTTGATGATCAAAGCACAGGTTTAAAATAGTGCGGCTTTGTGTATAGCGTTATTTCGCGAGTCTCACACCTCGGTATGAGTCAAAAATGAGATCGTGACTATAGGGAGCGCATGACGTTTCTTTCTAGCTATGGGAGGTGTCAGCGTTTTACAAGCCCTGACATTGTTATATTTTTACCTATGTGGTTATCGGAATGCGAGGCGCCTCAAATATATCGGTGTCTACGGAGCCGATGGATTGGTCCGATAGGATCGGGAAACGTGTGTTCAGGAATAACCAATCCTCAAACGTAAGGGAGGACAAGCCCTGAAGATCCAGGGGTTAACCAGAGTGTGTAGTCCTGAGACATTTGCTAGAGTGTCTCGAAGCGGTGAGGAGCCATCCCTGGCCTCGACTCATGATGGAAATCCAATTTCCAATATGTGACATTTTGGTTTTATTTGTAGAGCCTAGTATTGGCGACATAATAGCATGGGATACTATGCCGTCTATGATTGATGCAGAAGTTGTTTTCATACACTTTACACTATAATAGTATCAAAATGATTTGTTTTAAATGTACCAAGCATGTTTGGCTATTATAAGGTAAAACTCTATCCTCTGGCTTGCGTTGCATTATGTGATGGGACCTGAGTCTTATAATAGATTCATTTTTCAAAAAGCATTGCACTGTTTATAACTGTTTATGCACTAGTGGTATCGGGAGGAAACCCGTTCCGTGTTATACAGCGTGGTCCCTTGATTTACTTTGTTTTTAAAGTAAAGTTTTGAATAACCGTTTTAGTTCTCAAACCAGTCACATGACTGACCTGGAGTTTATTGTTTTAACCTAAACTCTTGGTGCCCCTATTTTCCACACGTGCAACTAGTAGTTAGGTTTTGCAGATATTATATTCACAGGATCCTGGTTTATAGCTGAAGGGATATTTGGAAAGCTCTGTATCCGTGTGTTTCTTTCAGTTGTGTTTTGTATTGTTTTTTCACTGCTAATGTAATTTAAATCTCTGATGTTTATCAAATGTATATTATTTATTCATACTCTGTATATTCTTGTACTCTGATGTAAATTGTTGTAATAAGCAATGAAATGTTCTTTTGTTTGTGTTTTGATTTGTCGTGTTTTCAACGCAATCCGGGCTTTCCTTTATGGGGAAGTTTGGGTCAAGTCAAGCGAAGCTCTACCATTTTCCTCATTCTCCAAACCAAATTTTTTATTTAAAATATATTCTCATACAACAAATCAAATCCAAAACATATAGGATTGAGAGGATTATCATATCCAATGGAAAAGAATGCAAATTAGCCCTCAATAATAGATTCTCCCCACTCTTCCTATTTTCTTACATTTCTACAGATCTAAAATTATTCACTTTTCAGATAAATTGTAGATTTATAAGAACTGGAGAATTGTAGGCCTAAAAGATTCAAACTTTGGATTTGGATGCTTTCAGGTGAGTGGGAAATTTATATATACATCTATAATAACGTATTTGTCTCGTTTGTATTAGATCTCAAGTTTATATGCCTATTTTCATCGGATCAACTTATTATATGATTGAAATTGAATTAGCACCTGTCAGATCTGACTATAAAAACTGACGAAACTTGTGAATTGTAAATTGTGGTTATGCATAATATTAATTATAGGATTCTTAAATTTGTTAACACATATTCCTATAGTTATGCTGTAAAATATATTGCAATTGTACAAAAGAAATGTAGATCTAGAAATCAGTCTCATGGAAACACCGATTAGATATAGTGTAGTGTCCCGAAATTCCGGTCCAATTTGAGCTGACCAAATAACACAAGTCCAACCCCAATTGCACTGGAAAACAGAAAACTAATGGAAAGAAAATAGAGGGTGGGGATAGATAAGATAGAAACTTAGAGTAGAAGAAGAAGAAGATACAACATCAGAGTAACACGAATCTCACAGTGGAACGAACAACATATAATAGATAACATATCCTTGAAATAAAATCAGTATATGTATACAATAACATTATCAGAGTACAACACTTACACTTACAACACAGCGGAAATAACTATAGCTATAAAATGCTAAAGCCTCCTGCTCCAAGCTCTTCTAGTATATCTGTAAATCCTGACTACTTGACTGCCCGTACAAAATTGAGCACCCAAGAGTTTAGGGAAAACAAAACAAAATAAACTCCGGGTCAGTCATGGGACTGGTATGAGTAAAACAGTTTAAAACAGTTTGAGCCATTAAACGATATCTCATAAGACCACACCGTATAACGAAACGGGTTTTTCCTTATGAGAATCCAAAATAATCTTTATATCAAAACTCATTAATATTATAATAGTGCCTATCAACCACAATATAATAATCATCTAGCAAAAATGCTTTCATCTCACGTTCTACATATATAGTATACAATCAAAACCGCAAGCACGTACTGGGTAATGAATTTTCAACTATAACAAGGTATGGAACCACCTTTCACTAGTGTACCTCTAGAGAGTAATACACTGGGTTCAACAAGAACATCTTGCAACCCGGCCACACATGACCGACCACTCATTTCGCTTGAGTGTATCGAATGTATATCACCAACAGTTGGGATCAGTAACCATTTCCCAAATGGGACAGCATCAACAATAGATTTTTAAATGTAAATGAAACTCTAGATCAGGTGATTATACACCCTAATAGGTGCGACCTACATAGCCATGCTGCCGGCCCGATTTTTGTCATTCCCCGGTTGTGAGGCTAGAGGCCACGCTTATCTTTTTCATGCCACATCTTCATTCACTTAGAATGTCACATCGTCATACCCGCCAAATCACAAATTGATTTATCCAAAAATAACACGGGTATAAAGCTAAGAGAAACGAATTCCTCCGCCACCAAACGTGAATACGTTTGAAGATATCAACTTACGCGATCTATTAGATATACTCTGTCAGACCTTCTTCCATACAAGTTGTCCTGGGACTGGACAAACCGAAGGCACTATTCAGTACATTCATCTTAGGCAATTGCTATCTAAGATTTATACAACAGCCCTTGCACATTACCCCGTCTTCAATATTTGTTGGCATATATAATTCGCAACGCTTATGCCAATACTGACTGGTTCTTCGGATAATAATCCAACCGGTCTCTCCATATTAACAACGTTAAAATGGTAAAAACTTTGATAGTCTGTGATTTAACTATCAAAGAAAAATACGTGTGCAAACAACGATATTATTTCCAAATGGAAATTATATCGATCAATCATCATTGAACATTTATCTCTTTAGTTCATTAATTTATTTCATTTGTCATTTCCTGTTTCCATATATTCAACATTTCTTATTTTCCAAATTTAGAAAATATATGTTATTAACACTGGAAAACATTTCCATTTCATGTTTTCTATATTAGAAAACATTTCTGATTCTTATTTGGAAAACATTTCCAAAACTCTTACATTGGACTTAGACAGATGTTTAAACAAATCATCGCTATGCCAACTCAAACCATTACACTTATTAACTAAATTTACTTAACCATCCTTTACTATCAAACCTAAGCCCTTTCCTTAGTTAAGAAGGAAGTCAATCAAGTTGGGGTATGATTACCTCTCAGACCTTAACTGAACAACGTTTTAACTTCGGAATAGACAAAGTTTATCTTTTAAACCTTTAAAAAACTTCCTTACGTAACCCTCTTTCGAATAATCTCTATTCGATAACTCCTCCATTCGAATAACTATATTCGATAATCTCTCTTTCGAATAACTAGATTCGAAAACCTTTCTTCGAATAAACTATATTCGATTAACTCTATTCAATTAACTCTTATCAATTAACTCTATTGGATTAACTCTTTTTGATTTAACTCTAATCGATTAACTCTATTTGATTAACTCTATCTGATTAACTCTTTTCACTTAACTCCTTTCAAATAAACTATATTTGATAACTCCTTTAATTCTATTCGAATAAACTATATTCGATTAACTCCTTTAATTCTATTCGAATAGACTATATTCGATTTACTCCTTTCGAATAACCAATATTCGATTAACTCACTTCGAATAACCAATATTCGATAACTCCTTTCGAATAACAAATATTCGATTAACTCACTTGGAATAACCAATATTCGGTAACTCTTCTCTCGAATACACTATATTCGATAACTCTACTTCGAATAAGTGATATTCGATAACACTACTTCGAATAAGCGATATTCGATAACTCTTCTCTCGAATACACTATATTCGATAACTCTACTTCGAATAAGCGATATTCGATAACTCTACTTCGAATAAGTGATATTCGATAACTCTTCTCTCGAATACACTATATTCGATAACTCTACTTCGAATAAGTGATATTCGATAACTCTACCTCGAATAAGTGATATTCGATAACTCTTCTCTCGAATACACTATATTCGATAACTCTACTTTGAATAAGTGATATTCGATAACTCTACTTCGAATAAGCGATATTCGATAACTCTTCTCTCGAATACACTATATTCGATAACTTTACTTCGAATAAGCGATATTCGATAACTCTACTTCGAATAAGCGATATTCGATAACTCTACTCGATTAACCCTATTTGAATAACTCTAATTGGTTAACTCTAACTAATTAACTCTAACTGATTAACTCTAACTGATTAACTCTTACTGATTAACTCTTACTGATTAACTCTAACTGATTAACTCTAACTGGTTAACTCTAACTGATTAACTCTAACTCTAATCGATTAACTCCTCTAACTCATTTTGATTAACTCCTTTGATTAACTCTACATCCATAATCAGTTTCAAATATCGATGTTGAAATCGATTCTTACTCCTCTATATAAGTCCTGACTTATATATTCTATTTATCCAATGATAAATATTTTATTTAATTTGTAAAATATTATTTATAAATTAATCTTCTCAATCTATTAGTTATAACAGATTCTATTTAAAATCTTTGCTTTAAATCCATATCATGTTATACCTGTTTGCGAAGCACGGGTCTAAACTTTCCTGATGTAAAATTCTATTCATTTGCCAAATATTTCCTTATATGACATCCTTTTCATTTCCCAATTAATCCTTTTCTTAACTATATTTATTTTCAACATAAATATCTCCTTTTTTAACTCTATTTATTTAACAAATAAATATTCTTTTCCAGTCCTATTTATTTAACAAATAAATATTTTCTTTCCAACTCTATTTGTAAATGTTTTACAAATATTCCCTTTCCAAATCTATTTGTAAATGGTTTACAAATATGTCCTTTTCATTTCTATTTGTAAATGGTTTACAAATATAACCTTTCCAAATCTATTTGAAATGTTTTACAAATATCTCCTTTATATTTGTTTTAAAAATAATTTCCTTTATAAAATACCTTGATTTTATAAATATTCCTTTATATAAAATCCTTTGATTTTATAAATATTCTATTTCAATATACAGTTAGAAATCTTCCTTTTATATAAAATCTTTCGATTTTATATAATATTTTATTTCAATATAGTTATTGAAATTTTCCTTTTTCATCCCAGGGTTTTCTTACGGTATATAAAACTGAAAAACAATGATCGATATCATTCAGACACACATAATCAACAACAAATTATATATCACATCATATATTTCAATATATGAAAAACAATAAAATAAATGTTGAGGAATCCAGTTGGATTCCTCCAACCTGTTTCCCTGCATCACAGATGTTAAACAACACGAATATAAAATAATCTGATAAACAAAATCAACATTTGATTAACAATTTATATATATATATCGTTATCTATACTTTCAACCAATACATAAGCAATTCAACCAAACAGTTAACACACATCAATCAACAGATGATTAACAGTTCTAAAAATACGTTACAAAAATATAATTGTTCAGAATTGGTGAGCTTTACTCACATTGGACGATCATTGTTAATAATGATAACCATCGCTTGATTCAGACCGGACAATTTATTTTTCTATAAATTGCAACGAGCTTCGATTCGCTCCCGTCAGTTCCATGGTGTAGTGTCCGTCCCTACGATCCCAACGCAACTTACGGTTCGTCAATCTGATATCGTATGATCAAGTTATACAATTTATAAGTTCAATACATTTTTGATTTTAAATAAAACTTAAATTAAAACCCTTTTGGGCCTTTAACCTTATTAGATATCTCCCGGCCCATTTGAACACATACCGGCCTGCCCCTCTACTTTTCTTCCCAAACCGAGTACCGTGGCCTCCTCCTTTATCACAGCCATTACCGCACCTTCTCTCTTCCATTACTTCATCTCCTTTTCATGAAACCACAAACCAAACTCGCCACTGCTCTCCTCATCCGAATCTCCTTCCACCCATCACCTTGAAGCACCACTCGGTGTCACCATCGCCATTGTGACTTCCAGGTACTGGCGCGGCTACAGGAAACCATCCGACGCCAAACAGCACCGAACCTCACCAAAAAATCACCACCGAACCCAAACTCCATCGTGAGTTCAAATACAACCTCCATTCGAGCTCAAAACCCAAGAACGTGACCAAAACTCCAACCCTAACTCTCGTTGAGAAAATGACAGCGACGCAACTCGAATCGAGTTCAACAAAACCCCAACCAATTTGAAGAGAACCACTTGGTGAATCCGAATATAGTTACTTCGGGATTTATGAAATTTATTTCAATTTATTTTGAATTTTTCTTTGAGGATATTTCCGTTTGAAACCCAAAAACTGGTGGTGGCTTGTTTGAGTGATTTTATACGGGGATAGGATTTCTTATGTGGCTGAGAAGGAGGATGGGAGGCCTAGTTTTGGTTCACATATTTTAGTTTTATATTTATTTTCTACTCGTTCT